>OY720684.1:9336925-10037425 GCA_963170755.1 Amphimallon solstitiale
TCTTGCTGCCTTCGCGGACTATACCCATTTGTTTGCCATGAATAATATATAACCAGCTAGTTATTCCTCGGTATTCCTTAACAATCAGCGTACTCTGTGTGTGCTCGACGACAAAACGGCCTAATTTAAATTTAACCACCACAATTGTGTACTAACCAAACTATCACTTTCCTTATTGCCTATTGTAAACAATTTACTTGGAACACATTGACTCATATTATTGTACATATATATTAAGAAAATTCATTATATATTGAACATTGTCACATTGTAATACATAACACGTATTAGATAGAATTTAGGACATATTTGATTAATTTCATATGCAAAGAAAATTGATAAAGTATAAGTTAATTTATCATTTTTTAAAAATTCAATTATGAAGTAGACCTAATATACGAGGGGACGTTTTCAATTTTGAGAAATGGAGGGGTTGTATGGTAGAGGGGAAGCTCTTTCGTGTCATAACGTGTTCAGTGACTCATTATTAGTATAAATATAACGTTATAACACAATCGCGTCAGTAAGCTTTACACTATCGTCGACCAAGCGACTTAATCGGGAAGAAAGAGTGAAATATGAAGAAAATCGAGTGCCACATTGTTATTATATTCCTTGCAAAACAAGGACGAGATGTTATTGGTTTATGGAGACTCTTGCCCGGGAGAAAGTATGGTTTCTAAGTGATACAGTCGCTTTAAACAAGATACAAAATCATTTGAAGATGACCCAGGCCCGGGATGCTCTATGGAAGTGGCCATTTCAGAAAATTAAAGATGGAAGATGCTAGGCTAAAGAAGATACAACTGGCAAGAATTCTTCATGAACATCTAAGCATAACTAGCGTCAGCCAAAGTAGGCGCAAAAACAACAGCTCGTGAAATGTTTTTTTGCGTTTTTGCATTTTCCACCTCTGTAACGATGGCAGAAATGGCTTTTTGAGTCGAATTGTTACTGGGCGTAAAACATGTCAAATATTTCAATTGATGAAGCACCGCTAACCGAAAGATTACTAGAAAAGGCTTTCGTAAACCTTGATTGAAATTCCCCTTACAAAACGAAATATGTTTTGCAAAGGGAATTTCAATTAAGGTTCACGTAAACCTTTTCTAGTAATCTTTCGGTTAGCGGTGCTTCATCAATTGAAATATTTGACATTAGTACATTTCTGGATTCAAAGTTTAAAGAAGGAAAGACTTTTTGGACCTCCGCGTAAAACAAAAAGGCACCTAACAGATATCTTGGAAAATGAAGGAGAGTCATCAATTGAATTTGATGAAAGTAACATGACTCAAGCAAAAAAAACCCACTTTGGATATTTTGTTCCCCAATGAACAAATAGATTGTGCCAGTGAAGTCGATGACTTCAGTGGTGATGCCCATTTTGCAATTTTTGATGGAGAATTTCATTTTAGAGATTGATATGGATGAACCAGAAGCTGTAGAAGAAATGAAATCGGTTTTGCAACGGAAATTTCAATCAAAGTTCACAAAAGTCTTTTCTAGTAATTTTTCAGTTAGGGGTGCTTCATCAATTGAAATATTTGACATTAGTACATTTCTGGATCCAAAATTTAAAGAAGGAAAAATTATTTTTTTTTTTGGATCTTTGCTTAAAACAAACAGGATAAAAGATATCTTGGAAATGAAGGAGAGTTATCAGCTGAATTTGATGAAAGTAACATAAATCAAGCAAAAAAAAAACACGTTGGATATTTTGCTCCCCAATGAACAAGTAGATTGTGCCAATGAAGTCGATATGTGTATTCTTGGAATGTTGTATACCAAAAAACAAATAATTCGAATATTTAAATATTTATCAAAATAATATTTGAATACTGAAATTCCCGACTTTATCACTGCCTTTTCTTGTACGAAAAAATTGTTTGTTTTGTTATAAAATGAAAAAAAAAAATTAATAGCAAATGATATATTATTCACAGCTTTAAAGTGTTACATTTTCTTAATGCTCTAGTTATATCGCTTTGAAAATATTTTTTGTTTCTAAACAAGAGAAATGTTTTTATAGCTAGTGGAAACAATTGCTTTCATCCATTCAGCAATAGAGGGTCCTTGCCTGTTAGGGGAACGTTTTATATTGCAGTTAGAAAAGATCGTTCACAATAATAAATTTATTTTTTATTTTATTACGGTAGATGTTCTATGCGTCATAGAAAAAGTGTTTCTCAAAATAATTATATATTTATTTATAATTCCTGTAAACAGGAGCTGCACTACTTAACTGGGACTTCTTATATTTGCTTATAGAGGTTAGTAATCCTTTAGCAAATTGGGATAATTTGAAAGTTTGAAAGAGCCGCTAGAAACGATAGCACAATTTTATTAGCGATATTGCAGATATTGGATAAATTTCCAGTATTTAAAGCTACATTGTGGTAATTACATAAATAGTAAAATTAAAATTAGACTTTTTCTAAAGTATATCGATATGAGGCAAAAAAGTTTCATTCGAAAGAAATTATCTGGGCGTATTTATTAATATGATCAAACATACATATTTTGCAACGTTAATTTTATAAAAGAAAGATTTAATTATAATAATATACAAAGCTTATAGGTCAGACTGAGGTGATTTTGTCTAGGTTTCGATATAAGAAAATATTATCAATTAGTAATGACTTATGCAAAAATTTAAATTATCGTAGATCTTTGTACTCTGATTCATGATAGATATTAATGCATTATTAGTGTGACTGGATATCGTTATTTTTCTTCTTTTGACTACAATGAATTTTCTTTTGATTTACGGAACATACCCTTCAATCATGTGTTTACTATGGATATGAATGATAAAATTAATTTCTTTAATAATCAAGTTATTGGATTTCTACAGAAACTGAGAAAAGAAGGTAAGGCTAACTTTAGACGAACGGGCTTAGATGGAGCACTGGGCTTAT
Source organism: Amphimallon solstitiale (assembly GCA_963170755.1). Classification (NCBI taxonomy): domain Eukaryota; kingdom Metazoa; phylum Arthropoda; class Insecta; order Coleoptera; family Scarabaeidae; genus Amphimallon; species Amphimallon solstitiale. The sequence continues at coordinate 9,339,844 of OY720684.1, forward strand.
TATAAGTCCCTAAGAAATTTTACTACGTTAGCTATAAAGAATGAAAAAAGGGATTTTTAATTATGTATTTCAGCACAAGACCAGTAAGCAGTTATGGTCACAGTTAAGGCATCTTGACATCACTTTTGATATCTTGATATCAGTTTTTTTTAGTTTTCTTGGTTTCAGCAACTCACTGTTAACACTTCTTGGTTCTTACCTTGCTGAAAGAAGTAACTTCGTATACTATAAGGGCTACAAATCAAGGATGTATGTTTTTACTTCGGGAGTGCCTCAAGGGTCCAATCTTGGACCCTTATTATTTAACATCTTTGTTAATGATTTAATAACTTCCATCAATTGTCATATTTTTGGCCTATGCGGATGATTTAAAGATTTTTCATCGAATTGATGGCGCTCAAGATGCTTCCTTTCTTCAAGAGAACCTGAAGCGAGTCACCAATTGATGCTCTTTAAACAAATTGAGGTTAAACATCGACGAATACTGCTTTATATCTTTTACACGAAAACATAGTAGATTTTGTTACAATTATTCTATTAACAACATCGCAGTCAACCGCAAAACGCATGCCAATGATCTCGGAGTTACATTTGATGAAAAGCTTACCTTCGCTGATCATATTTCTTTAGTTACTAGGTCAGCATTTCGAGCATTGGGTTTCATTATCTGCACCTGCAGAGATTTTAACAACATAGCTACACTCAAGTCACTTTTTTATGGGATGGTTGTTAGCAAGTTGAAATATGCCGTTGTCGTGTGGTATCCTATATTTGATTGCTATATTAATGCAATTGAATCAGCGCTTAAGTTATTAATTAGTGCTAACTTTGTAAACATGATTATTATATTAACTTATTATTAAGCATCCCATAATTTTAAAACTATGCCTTTTAAGACATACATTCATATGAACTTTTATGATCATAATAACCCTAAGAATTATCTCAGAAAATTTGTTCATATATTTGGAATGACCCTGTATAGAAAAAGCATTTTTATATTATTTCTAACATCTAAATCAAACTAATTTCAGTCAACTCATAAAATTGGGTGTTTGTGAATATTTTAACACCGTGCAGAGATTTTAACAACATAGCTACACTCAAGCCACTTTTTTATGGGATGGTTGTTAGCAAGTTGAAATATGCCGTTGTCGTGTGGTATCCTATATTTGATTGCTATATTAATGCAGTTGAATCAGCGCTTAAGTTATTAATTAGTGCTAACTTTGTAAACATGATTATTATATTAACTTATTATTAAGCATCCCATAATTTTAAAACTATGCCTTTTAAGACATACATTCATATGAACTTTTATGATCATAATAACCTTAAGAATTAGCCCAGAAAATTTGTCCATATATTTGGAATGACCCTGTATAGAAAAAACATTTTTTATTTTATTTCTAACATCTAAATCAAACTAATTTCAGTCAACTCATAAAATTGGGTGCTTGTGAATATTTTAACACCGTCTTACAATTTCTGTAAAAATTCAAAAAAAATAATCTAAATACATCTCATCATGTATTCAAGACAGATAAATCGAAATTTTATTTTCCCGAAAATTTTAAATTATAAACACGTATTTTGCGGACGAAATTCGTACCTGTGTGTATAAGATTTTAAATGCGATCAAAATTCAAATCGCGTGAGCAATATTTTTAAAAGAGAGCTAGCGTTATTTTCATGTAAAAAATGTCATAATCATACTATCATCCCTTAATTTAGGTCTTCCTTTCCCTCGTCTTGATAGGGGCTATATAAGAGAAGAGAAGCGAAGAGAGAGGCATCAGGGTCCTCAACCTACATTCCCGACGACTCCGATACAGGAAAAAAAATAGGCATAATTCGATTTTTCTCTTGCTAAATTTATAAAACTGATACATACCGCTCAGTTCTCCTGCATTTCTTTGCTCCTTGGGAACATTATGTAAATCAGGATCAATTACGTCAGGTTTTTTCTCTGACAGACGGTAAATTAGTGAGAAATAGGGAAGCGACAACCACCATTATATAGAATATATACACGAAATTAAGTTCAATTAAGTTTTTATGCAAACAGCTCCTCTTTATTTTGATTTAGGAACATATCTGTATGATTATGATTGAATTTAATAAATACTGTGACTTACATATATACATTTATACGTAAAACGTATATGCATATATGCATGTGTTTGGGATACATACATACATTAAGTGCCATTACCGACTATCGAACGTACAGACACCGGTGTTTCGGCCTTTGAGGCCTCATCAGTGCACGTGGAGACTGTCGACAATGGCTTTAAAACTTAAAACGCTACTTACGTAAGTTTTGCGTGGTAGATGCAGTGAGAGTATCACAGCGACATCTAACACCCAAAAGATGAAACAGAAATTGGGTAGCGTTTTAAGTTTTAAAGCCATTGCCGACAGTCTCCACGTGCATTGATGAGGCCTCAAAGGCCGAAACATCGGTGCCTGTGCGTTCGATTGTCGGCAATGGCACTTAATGTATGTGTGTATCCCAAATACATGCATATATGCATATACGTTTTACGTATAAATGTATATATGTAAGTCACAGTATTTATTTACTGCTTGATGTTTTAACATCCATGTGTTTACACTTTTCATTTTCGTTTTGAATTTAACAGTCATTTCTAATATGATTAGTTTTCGACTTCTTATAATAATCTGTTTTCTTTTGCTGCAATATTAATATTAATTAAGAGGAACTCCGGGATATAGTAAAATATCTAAATTGTACACACTTTTCGGGTGTTAATGGTTTATCTTCACATTTTCTGAAGAAATGTCAAGAGACCTAATACGTTGATCCATTATGTCACATTACAAATAAATCACTGGAATGTGGTGGTTTCCCGGATTATACAAAACAAAGTGTAATCTTACCACTTACTGACTTACGCAACAGTCTGAAATTTTAGTATTCGCATTGTTTTAAATATAAAAACTGTATTCTAAGATAGAGTGGTATCAAGTCACAATTTCAAAAGAAAATTTTAATCTGTTTTCGTTATGATTAACAAATTTAAAATTACAAAAGCAGTTTAACGATCTCGAGCATGTTCGCGGCTATACCGTGAACGGCAGCGGCAACTACAAAAGACACAACGTTACGCATTCCAGAGAGAAGTAGAGAAGTCTAATATATTAGTCGTCGCGGAATATACTAAAACGGAAACTTCTGGAATCTGTACGTGAATATAATATGAAGGTTGCATCCAGCGTAGTAATTCATTTATTCTTTAGTTGAGCGGTCTGGCAACAGACAAATGAAATGTCACTGAATTACCGCGTAGTTTGAAGTTTGAAGCAGTGTTGTCTGTGATTTTCTCCTTCTTCTTCTTCTTCTTCTTTTAGCTAGGGTCATCCCCTGTTTGCCTCGCCTGTTTCTATTCAGCGGATGAGGAAAACCAACTTTGTCCTCATCTCTTGGGTGGTCGTCCTTGTTGTCTCTTTCCTTCTGGTCTCTTATGTTTGCATATATATGCAAGTCTGTTGGTTTGCATTCTCTCGACATGGTCATTCCATTCCTTCCTTCTTTGCTTACTCCACTTCACCACATACTGCACTCCGCATTCTTCTCTTATGGATCTGCTCGTCTGTCTATCTCGTAACGTGACATTCGCTATTTTTCTGAGAATCTTCATATCTTCATTTTTATCGTTCGAATTTTTTGTTTAGTTTTCTTGGTATCTGCTCTTGTCTCCATGGAGTATGTTAGTACTGGGCGAAGCATAGCTTTGTATACTCGTACTTTACTTTCCCTAGTCAGGTATTTGTTCCGCCAGACCATTGTGTTTAGATACCTGGTTACTTGTGTCGCCTTCATTGCCTGTTGTTGAACCTTCACCCGCAGGTCTCTTTGACTCGTTACCTCGACACCAAGATACTTTTAGCTCATTACCTGTTGAACGACGGATCCGTCTATTTCTAGTTTACAACGAACTGGCTGCTTACATATTACCATGCACTTAGTTTTGTCTTTGGAGATGTCCATATTATATTTAACCATCTGCGATTTTCAAGGATGGAAAACCGTGCAAGAGGCTGTAAAAATTCTCTGGACAGTTTTCGCAATGTTTTGGAATTATATGTTACCAAATCGCAAAAGAAGGCTTTAAATGAATTAATTCAAATATGTTATGAACAATATTTTGGCTTCAAAATTAAAATCAAGTCAAAATATGGGTACCACATATATGCTGTGCTTCGTGTTATGTCGAATTAACTCAGTGGAACAAAAGCAAGAATTCTTCTGTCAGAAAGGCCAATGATTTGGCGTGAATCAGCAGATCACGCCACGGACTGTTACTTCTGTCTTGAAAAAATTGAAGAGTTTTCAAAAAGAAATAAACACAAAGTAAATGTATCCAGACTGATTGTGAGCTTTCAACTCCGATGCATTCAAATTCTTCTGCAAATTCCACGGGCGAGGAAGGTATAACGATATCTTGATATTCTTGAGAAATACTTGTTATGAAAAATGCACGCAAGGTAGGGGAAAAGTCATGCTTAGTAGAATTGGAAAATATTGATGAACAGAAAGAGGTGATGGCAAATAAATCCAAGTTGAAAAATGTTGAAGACGGAAGACTTTTTATTAATAATGGTTTAACTGCAAAAGAAAGGGATATGCAAAAAGCAATCAGAAAAACAGTTAATGAGGGAAGAATGACGAAAAGAAATTAATAGAAACAAAAAACTAGGAAAACAAACTAACAAAAAAGACGGACTAAAAGGTAACAAAAATGGCAAGAAAGGAGTATCTGAATAAGTAAAGAATAATAAGGTTGCGACATGGTACGTGAAAGGTACAACTATGGAAGGGAGTTTTAAGAATTTAGTAGCAGAAATGAGTTTATACAGAGTGGATGTATTAGTCATCCAGGAAACGAAATAAAAGGAGAATTAGGTGAATGATATAGGAATCAGCACATTTTATAATAGCGGTTGTAAAGACAAGATTTTTGGTAGTGGGTTCTTGGTGAGTAAAGAGTTACAAATATGAGGTGTGGCCACCACACGACTTTCTTATACGTATGAGCGTTTCAAATTATAGAATATTTAGAATTTTTTTTATAAAAATTATTCAAAATCCTATTTTAAGTACTTCTATTCTCTTAATAAATCTCTATAGAATGCATACTTTGCAAGATATTATAAAAAAGTGCTACTCGCTAAGAGTAAAATTGTTACTTCCGTTCCGAATTTTGAAATTTCATTTATACAAAAAAATTGCAAATCTAACTCTAAATACTTTTGTACTCTTGATAAATATATACAAAATGCATAATTAACCACATATTTGCAAAAATTCGCTATTCGGTAAGAGTAAAAGCGTTACTTCCGGTCCGAATTTTGAAATTTTTTTTATACAAAAGATATTTAAAATTATGTTTTAAATACTTTTATACTCGCAATATACCTGCCTAGAAAGCATGATTTGCGGGATATTCGCAAGAAACTGATTTTCGATAAGAGTAAAAGACCTACTTCCGGTAGGAATTTCGAAAAACCTTTTTAATAAAATTGTTCACAATTTCAATTTTAAGTACATATGAATTCTTTATAAATTTGTAATTCACGAAATATTTGCAAAATTAGATTTTTTCTCTGAAGTAAACTACTACTTCCGGTCTGCTGATTTTGCTCAAAATCTAATCAGTTCTCAAGAGGGAGATTATATTGGTAAATATAACATTTGGAATTGATATCTGTAGCAGTTTGACCGCTATCGTGGTCACACACACAGACACACACACACACACAGAGAGAGAGAGACAGACAGACAGACATTTTTTAAAAACCTCTTTTTTGGTATCAGGGGACTTCAAAACGTGGACATCTGCAAAAATCTCGAGGTCGAAAATTTTCATCATCACAATACTTCCTTATACTACGTATAAGAAAGTAAAAGGGTAATCGAATTTAAACCAATATCGGAGAGAATATGCTACATACGAATCAGGCATATAAACAGGAAATTAAGTCTGTTGAAAATTCATGAACCAACGGAAGAAAAGGATGATCAGGAGAAAGAAGAATTCTATGAAAAAGTATGTAATAAAATAGTATTAGGAGATACAAATGCCCAAATTGGAAAAAAGGAAGAATAACAACCGACGATTGGAAGGCAAAGCAAACATGATATATCAAACGGAAATGGGAAAAAGCTAATTGAGTCACAATGAAAAATAGAATGATTATTAAAAGAACATCGTTTTCCCACAAGGAAATATACAAAGGAACATGGATGTCACCGGATGGTGGAACGGTCATTCAGATAGACTATGTGTTAATCGAGAATACACGGAAACATAATTACAAATATCAGAAGTTATAGAGGTGTAGACTTAAACATAGATGACTAATTGGTTAGCATAGAAATTAAATGGGTCATTTTAAATACAAGAATAACAAAAGCAAAGAAAAAGTGCATCGATTACAAGAAATGCAAGAACACAAAACTAAAGGAAAGTATAAAGAAAAAAAATGCAAAAAGCTATAAGTGAAATACAAGTATATGAAGTATGTATATAACAGCTATCAAAACTTAATAAATAAAGAAGTGGTCATAGTTAATCACTTTTATTGATAACCTCCGTTAAATTTATTTATCTTAGAATTGCCTGTTTTTATCCTAGATGATCAGCATGCGTAAGTTTAGTTTTAAGTTGATAGATTATAATAATATATCAAGTGAAATGGAAAATCTACACAGCTTAAGCTGTTGACCTCTCTCAAAGATGACCTTTACTTCTCATTCTTATTACTTTTTATGTTAATGTACTTTTTTTCATTTTAATGTATGTATTCAATATTTTCAGTTTTCCCTATTATATTAATTAAAAGTTATATTATTACTTTTAATCAAAAATATATTTGAATATAAAAGAGTAAATTTATTTAGGAGCTTGATATCGGAGACCGTATTGTACACAATATTTAATGATTTGATCGATGTTCGCTAGTACGTTAATCCTTTTTCCTATCCACGGTAAGTAAGCACATACTTTCTAACATTTTTTTCGAATGTTTAACGACCAAAGTACTTGAGTGTAGTTTCTTCAGCTTCGAATTCTCTTCTTCCATGCCGTCTGTAACTTGATACATAGGCATGGCGTGTCTCTTACAAAATGTCAGTAAATACTTTCACCAGACAATGTTTTTAGTAACTTAATATTTACAACAACCTATAGTTTTAGAATATTTCATTTTTGAAAAATATCTCTATAATTAATAACTGTTGCATAGTGGTTATTGATCCTTCATCAAACAATATCTGTGTTTTCAAAGGTTGACAGAGATAGAACTACTTAAACGATAACGTACCCACAGCCTTTCTTTGAAACGTTTTAAAAACTTTTGTGCTAATAGTACATATGAAGTTCATAACTTTTTTTACAATAAATTCAATGTAATTTTTTTTTCAATTTTTTTTTTTAAATTATAAATATTGATTTCACTAGCAGGCAGTTTTAAATTCTGTTTTAATAACTATTGTAAAAATGTGTGTACAGTTTTTATAGTCTTTAAGTGAACCAAAAACGAAATCTTTCCACCACGTCTAGTTTTAGAGTAATAATCATACTCCGCAAGTAGATAAACAATAATATTATATTTAGAATTTGTTGTACAGGAGTTAAGTACAAAAATCTTGACAAAATAAATACTTGAATGTTTAATTAGTATCAAAAATACAAAAACACTTATATCAAAGTTTTGCATACAATTATTTCTTCCTTTTATGTCGCCTGTTGCCTTCTCTAATGAGAAACCAGCAAAAATCTCCCACCATGACGGGATTCCACCTACCTTGATATCGTTGCTCCATTTCTACAATCTCTTGATGGACCCTTTCCCCCTATTCATCACTCGTTTTTCCTAAATTAGCAGGAAAGAAATCCAAACGTGAATGCAAAAAATGAACTTTGAGCGACTTTCGACATCCTAAATTTTTATAGTTTTCTAGCAAATTACCCACGATATCATGCTAGTTTTCACGCTTTTAATTTCCCAGAAAATATTTGCAAACATTTTTAAAAGAAGTCCATGGTGCCAGCTCGAAATCGTTCATAGTACGTACAAAATTTTCATCTTTGAACAGCTTCCTAACTTGTGGACCAACAAATATTCCTTTGCAAACTTTTGCATGAGACAGCTTTGGAAACTTATTCCTTAAGTATTTACAACAGTTGCCTTCTTTTTCTACTGCTTTGACAAAACTATTTAATCAATCCTAATTTAATGTGTAGAGGGGATCGAATCACCAAATTAGAATCCACCAACGACTCAAATTTTATATTAAATTCTCCAGGAACAACGCTGGTCTGTGGCTGCCATTCTTTTATTTGGTAATGATGCTGAACTGCTCGGCTATCCCACAGACACAAAAAAATATATTTGGTAAACCCTTCTTGCAGTCCAAGTAATAAGAAAATGACCTTCGGGCAACCACAGATTTGCCAAAGATAATTTGAATATTGAATGAGATTTATATAGTTGACATGCTGTTATAGGTTTCTATTGTGTTTGTAAAATGAGCCATTGGAATTGATGGCTTCCATTTACCATTATAAAGTAAAAGGGATTTGAGACTTGTTTTCAACGAGTCGATAAACAATCGCCATTTTGCAGGGTTATATTCAATACTCATTTCATACAAAAGTTGATTTACATCAGTATAAGCTACGGAATTTTTCGTGACGATTCTTCACTACAGAGATTCTTGTAGTGGAATGTAACACATTCCACTCTTTTAATCGAGATCCCAAAATTCCTGATTTTTCTTTAGTTCAACCCAAATCCCGTATCAAATCATTCAGAACTGATTGAGTAAAGAGATGTGGTTCGTCAGAAGAAACATACGTAAAATCACTTGAAAATGACACATTCAAAACATCGTTTATATCTTCCTCGTCCGTGAAATTTGTAGAAGAATTTGAATGCACTGGAGTTGGAAGCTTACAATCAGTTCTATTCAATGGTTTGCTTACAGATGGAATGTCAATTTTTACAAGACAGAAGTAACAGTCCGTGAGGTAATCTGCTGGTTCACGCCAAATAACTGGCCTTTCTGACAGGAATTCAGAAGAATTCTTGTTTTTGTTCCAATCAGTTTATTTGAAATTACACGATATACAGCATATATGTGGTGGTACCCATGTTTTGTCTTGATTTTTAATTTTGAAGCCACTTAAAGGCATCTTTTGCAATTTTGTAACATATAATATAATCCACAAACATCAGAAAAACAGACCGGAGAATTCTTGAAAATCACAGGCAACACAACTTGTGGAACACTTTTTGAAACTTTCTTAATTAAGTGACAATTTAGTGGCATTTAATTTATCTCTTGCTAGACCGCGTCAACAACTAAACAATAAATGAATCACTACGCAGGCTGCAACCTTCATATATGCACGTAACGATTCCAGAAGTTTCCATTTTAGTATATCCCGCGATGACTAATATATTAGAATTCTCTACTTCTCTCAGGAATGCGTGACGTCATATCTTTTGCAGTTGCCGCTGCCCTTCATGGGATAGCCGCAAACATGCTCGAGCTATTGAAAATGTAAACGTGATACCTTGTGTTAGAATACAGACTCTTAAGTCAGTTATAAAAATCGTCATCCAAAATATTCTACTACTGTACGATATACCTCAACTTTTAAATATCAGTTCAATCATCACATATTCTTCTTATTTGAATGTTAAACCCTTATAAATATACTACCACAATACATACTCGAATTAATTCATATATAGATGAATAAATTAATGCACATCTGCACCAAGTTAACATTACGAACGACAACATACAGGCACGTGTTTCCATCTAATATAGATCTCGTCAGTGCACGATTCATATATACACGAATTAATGTGTGTATGTATGTCTTGAGTAATTTAATTTTCAGTATTACTTTTGTTTTGTATTACATATTTAGGGCTTTGTTTCATCTCTAATTTAAATTAATCAGTTTTGTGCTTCTCCTAATATCTTCTTGTATTATCCAGAGATGAAGAAAAAAAACCAATTTTCATTTCTGATTTGTAATTTCGTCTTTCTCTAATGAGAATTTCGATTGGAAAGCATTCGGTGTAAGATCCTATCACACCCTCTCAGATTTTTTTGGTGAGATCGTCCGTGCAATTTCAGATTATTTCGTTTTCGATACATACATATACATATACTCACCTACCCTAGAGCTACTTGATACAACTGAGTGCATAGATTAATTTAATAGATAACGTTATCTATAATGCCGATAAATGTGTGTTAAATTGTTCCAATTTCGCGTATTTAAGGCGAATGGTTATAGAAGAACGAGACGAAACGATACAAATTTTACATCCGGTGGTTGCGCTTTTCTGACTTCTGGCATATAATTAGCACCCCCCCAAAAGACTCACAGCATCAGCCGTAGTAATTGCGTGCAACCCCTATTGAAACTTACTATGAATGTAAATGGATCGACCGATCTTTTCATTGCCTTTTTTCCTTTAATTTATGTTTCTCACTTTAATCTCTTCCGATTCCTATTTTTTATCTTACCTACCCTCTCCAGACGATTGCCACCACCACGCGACGTCAAACTAATCAATCTTTTATAAAACAAACAATAACAAAAGAAAGACTGCGTTCTTTTTACCATTGCGTCTTGTAACAATGAATTTAAAATATTTGTTAATATTGTTAATATTTAATTTCGGCCAATGTAACAGATTACGATTTGGTTCCATGTATTATAAATTTTGAGCATTTACTTGTTGCCTATTATTGTTCAAGTGTACGTGGCAAGAAAGATACATATATACATAAGTAATTGCCTTCTTTAGTACTATATTAAATAAAGAAATCGTCACAGGTTTACGAAAAAAACAGTTTTTGAAAATTATTTTGATTAGTTTTTCTATTATCTTTAGCGTTTAGTCCAAAAATTAAATCTATATTTTTCTATCACGTGAAGTTCTTTAAAAAGAATATCTCTCTATTATTTTTCTAGGAAAACTGCTTAGTACTATAGTAGCTACTATACTACTATAGTAGTGTGAACATTGTTGCTGACAATTTTTCAAACTATTTCATAATTAGTTCTGACTTTAATTGTACTGATATAAATGCTACTTTCGCTACATTCTCACTACACTATTTTTCAGATCAGGACTTGCTCGAAATTATGGCACTTATACTGCAAAAACTACAGCAGCATGATCTTATCCCAAGTTTATTAGTTACAGATGCTAGGCATATTCTTTGTAAACCTCTAGCATACATATTCACCTTAGCTATGAAAACGCACGTTTTTCATCATATCTGGAAACGTGCTCGAATATGTCCTATGTTTCAGAGAAATGATCCAAAGCAAGTTCATAACTATAGGCCCATTGCCATTCTATCAAATTTTGCATAAATCTTATTAATAATAATTTATAAAGCGATTTATATCAATGTTCGCTCATATATATCTCCATATCAGCATGGTTCCTTACCTGGTGGTTCTACAGTGTCGAACCTAGTCACACTTATACAATATAGCGTTTGGATGGTCGCAATCAAGTTGATGTCAACTACACTGACTTTTCCAGTGCTTTTGACATGGTTGATTATGGAATTCTACTTAGAAATTTGTCTTCATTTGGAATCAGCTCTTTGTTCATACATTTGATGCAGTCCTAATTACACAATAGAATCATTTTTTTTTATTCTGGTTATGCGTCTAGAACATATGTCCCTGATTCGGGTGTACTACAAGGATCTAATTTTGGTCAACTGCTTTTCATTTTTTTCATTGATGATCTATTAATTTATCTGACTCTCCCACTTTTGTGTTATGCTGATGATTTGAAAATTTACTCCAATATTTAATTGCACGATGATGTACTATTATTGCAAAACGATCTTGATGTTCTTTACCAGTGGTGCATTGCCAATAGGTTGGTTCTAAATATTCCTAAATGTTGTTATATAACCTTTATCAAGAAATTGTTATGTCTTGCATGTCACTATGACATTCATGGACAACCTCATCTAAAGCATATCTTTTGTATATATATATATGTTCTTTTTGAGGTTTCCGCGGGTAGTAGTATGTGTTGTCACTGGATTCCAGGTTTTCTTCCGCGTTTCTACTGCATGGTCTTTGAAAAGACCGGTGCTGGTATCTTGACGACGTTTCGGCAAAACCACACTTGCCATCTTCAGGTCTGCGATAACTGTCTGCTTCTGCTTCTTGTTATTCGTAAGTTTACGAATAACATGAATAACATTGACGACCAAAATTTATTGCTCGCAACTGTATGTTTTCTTCGTAGGTTTTAACGAACGTAATACAAAAACTAATTTATTATTATCATATAAAACTTTCATGATTAATTTTCTTTATAACACACGAAAATCTCGCCATTTAAGTTCATTGAAAATTGTTCTACAAATAAGATTATGCCTGCTCGACAATAATAAATTATTATTCCAAATGCAAACAATGTCCGCAGATTACCTAGAATCTACTGACCGAAAAGAATTGTGAATAGAAAACTGTGGTTCATTAATAAGTACTAAATGACGAAGACTGAAATCGAGCAGCGGACGTGGGGTTAGCTAAGCTATGTACGTGGAAAAACGTGCGAAGGTACGTACCGTGACAAGAACTTTATCCAGGAATACAATACGCTGGAGGAGTTTTGTAGATATTCAATTTTATGGGTCACACTATATGTCACTAGTGTGTTTCGTTCCTGCTTAAGCTTTGCTCAGTGTTCAGACAATCGTTTCTGATACTGACTGCTACAGATTTTCTCATTGAACATCTATTGTATTCACTTGATCAATTCTGTATGTTTTAAGACTCCCACGTGTATCTTTCCAGCAACAAAAAACTTAGCTTTCTGCCATTATACTGCAGGCTGTTTATCATATTACATATTAAATATATTACTATTGTATATTTACGTAGTTAAGTTTAAACATATTTCTGTTATTATTTCAATTCTGCTTTTACTTTATTTTGCTTAGTATTACTACAAATTTTTCTATTTAATTGGATACCTGTTACATACACCTTGAAGTGGCTACGTAATAAAGTGTATTATTATTATTATTATTTCTTTCATACGTCCAGGAGTTTGTGCCCCGAACTTAAACAAAATAATCTATAAAATTATTTCTATAGCCCATACCGACAACAAATCGTAAACAAACCCGATGTAAACACTGCATGGAATTATCTTGCACATAAGATGATCGCATGCAATGATAGCATAGCTGAAGGCGGAAGAAACAGTGCAAAATGGACGTTATTAAGATATCCAGTGAACAATTTGTATTTTATAAATCTTAGGTAAGATATTTCTGATGCAGAGGCTAGGCCAAATCATCATCAATAACAGTTACGGGATATACAGCATGTGTCAATTTTCATTAGCCATAGGCGATTAATTCATGCAATACGTGACAATATGGCACCCCTACTTTCCCCTCCAATGCGAGCGCGACCGATACAAGCTCAAGTTATAGCAGTAACTGTTAGACCACTGACTTGCGTGTTAGTAATGCGTTCAGAAATAATATTTACGCGTTGCAGGGATTTGTTTTTCTTTTTCCTTTCAGTAAATGCGGAGAATTATTAAGCTGCGTTCACGCTGCATGACACAAACAAAAGCGTAATTCTAATAAAATTAAAAATAAGGTAAATAAAAGAGGATTCAGAAAATAATAATAAACTACTAGATCGCGGCGGCCATTTGATGTTTCCCGTTCCAGTAATAAGACGGCTTTTATTGCAGACTAGATCGCAACGTGTTCGCAGCTAAAGATTGAATGTGAAATCTGGTGGGGAGATCGGAGAAAATCGTTGTAATGTCGATTGTTGCCGGGATTGGTGACGGACAGTAGGGGTGACACACGTTGCCACGTATTATTTGTATACGTATAAATCGCACGTAAACATTGAATCCCTATACCTAATGAAAATTGACACATACGGTATATACTATGCGATCCATTATAATGGGCAAAACTAAATAGTCATGGCTGTCCTTCTAGCTATTTAACGGAGGTCTTTCGGTACTTCCATAAATATCATTTTTTAATATTATAAGATTGTTATTGCAGTTTAGAAATTTAAATTAAATGAGAAACAAACAGGTTCTAAGAACTGAACATGCCGTGTTTATTGTCCAAGACATTTGACTAATTCGAATAATTTATTACACCGGCTACAATAAAAAATAAAGGAATGTAAAGAAAAAACTATGTAAAGAAACATGAACAAGAGGTATTAGAAGAAAAGACTTGCAAGATTACTACATAGCTATGTGAGAAAAAATTATCGGTCTTATGACTGTGTGACAGTTTCTATGACGTCTGGTCATCTTAACAAATATGCAAAATACTGACATCAAGCTAATATTCTATATATATGAATATGATAGAGTTAGGCCATAAGCAAGCTATGTTGATGGATTTGGAGATAACATTGCAGGGCCACACTAAAAATAGGTTCATAAGTTTACATATTGAATATTGCTGTCAGATGTTCAAGGTAGGAATTTATTAAAGAAATGGCAAAATGAAATTTTTGTCAAGGTGGTCCAAATATAAACTCATAAAGTCAAAGACACAATACCTACAACTATGGAAGAGGTCATTTATAGCTAATACTGAGCGAAGAAGAAATATTTGAAAATATGAGAAAAGTCTTTGGAGGAAAAACGATAAATAAGAATAAATAATGAAAAGTTACGAACTTAGTATTTATGTAGATAGGTCACAATAAATTCATTCATCAGGATAGTTAGAATGTGTCGAAAATATTGGGAAACGGATTATAATACCTATATGAAACATGTGGTACGCAAAATAGAAAGGCCAATTAGGGCAATATAAAAAGGAATAAAAATCTTAGAGAAAAATCGTAAGCTTGGTGGTAGCATGTTAGTGTTGTACTTTTAAAATTAAGCACAAATATCGGTTTGCTGCATCCCAAATAAGAATAGCCTCCAGGTCCCTCAGAACACATTCGACAACAATTTAAATATTGGGAATTGAAAAATACAAATTAAGCATAACTGGAAGTGAAATGAGCTCCCGTATCAAAACTTTCGACACAATAGACAACAGTATGAAAATGCGCGAAAGCAGGAAAGCAATGTGAAGATTGAAGAATTCGAAAAATTACCAGAAGTGAAGAATCAGAAAAACATGGATCGAAATAGTGCAGGTACTACCGTGATATAAAGATTTAGAACAAAGAGGGGCATTGAAATAGAAAATATATGTCTGAACTTAATCCAGGTATATTATAACTTAACGGTTTTGAAAATTATTTTGACAGTGACATTGACCGTCATCAATTAATGTGTTAAAACTGCTGAAAGAAAGTTTGAACATCCAGTTCGAATAAATTCAAATATGGTTTACAATACAGTGCAAAAAACGCATATGATTGAAGTATATTTTCGAACTGGAGTGCGAATTGATGGATGATTTCAGAGAGCACTTCCTAGAGTTAGCTGTAATTCGCAAACATTTTTATAATTGCCTTTCCAATTGTGTTGGTCTTTTTCGTGAGACTGTTTCTGTGGGCCATAAATCACGTACTGGTATAGACCAACTGTTCGAAAGAAGTTATAAATGATATTCGCCAACGTATGGAAAATGAAACCACAAAACCTTTGAAACGTATTTCATAAAAGATTGGACTTTCGTATGGAACATGCCAGAAAATTGTAAAGAAAAACGCACATGCATCCCTATAGGATGCAATCAAATCGGGCAATTTTGCCAGTAGGCTATACCCTAGACGTCTTGCCAACTGCCAGTGGTTTGCAAATAATTTAATGCAAGATAATGACCTGTTGAATTTGATATTTTTCTCTGATGAAGCGTGATTTCATCTTTCGGGGTACATCAATTCCCAAAATACCAGGATGTGGAGTAGTGATAATCCTCATATTTGTACTAAATCGTTTCTGCATTCTGTGAAACTTGGTGTTTGGCTAGCAGTTTATCGCTGCTGAATTGTTGGACCTAGTTTTTTAATTTTACAATTAAGGCTGTCAGGTATAGAAACATTGCTGTTTCATTGTCTTTTTAAACCAAATGACAAAGTACTGATATTACGATGACACTGTCAAAATAATTTTCAAAAGTTAAAGTTGTATTACGAGTATGATAATAAAGTTAGACACTTTATGATACCACGGTATTTTGCACTTATAACAACTGTTAAATATTATTTTATTCTTCATTAAGTAGGTATTAATTTATACCTATAATACAGCGGCTGTAAGAATATTGGAATTCATGCTAATGTTTTTGCTTGTTGGATAAAGTCAAACAGCATCAAACCACAGCAAGATTTTGGTATTTTCTTAGAAATATGGATCTTGGTTAATTATAAAGAAATAGTAAGACAGTTATTTTTGTAGAAATTGACATTTATAGGTGTACTAGACGGAGGAAGATTCTTTGGTTGGTATAACTATATTTTCTTTATCTCGTTAAATAGGGGCAAAGCTTTAACTTGTTTGGATATGGGTATAATACTGGTAATACATTCAGAGAATGTAACATCATAGGTATTAGAGAAACTTTTGCAAATACCTTTAACCAAGTCAAAAGAAAAAATATAAAACGATTAGAGTTATGTGGAAAGTACATTTCATATACTAAAAGACTAAACCACATAGAGAGAAATATTCTAATTTGTAAAAATAATGTATTCTAAAATTAATACCTACTTAGGAATATATTTGCTTCAGTACAGGCACAGATAAGTACAAACTCATTCCTATTCCAGATGTGACCGTAGGAAAAATAATGAATATTGATTTTCATCTCAGACGCACACCGACAAAATCCACAAAATAAAATTACAACAATCGTCGTCTGGTTTTGAGGGAAAAAAGGAGAAAACAATTCATATCGAGGAGGGGCTTTGGGACGTGCTGGAGGACAGTGCGAGAAGGTTCAGGGTATGGGATTTTGTCTTTCCTTTCGGATTAGGTAATGGCATAAACAGGTGAAGGTAAGTGTAGTTTAGGAAATTCCACATATGGAGTGGAAGTTACGATGCAAGTTTGATTGTTTCGGCGTTCCACGTTTCCCGAAGCCGGAGAAGTAAAGACATATGGTTAAGGAAAAGTCAGCATAAATCAAGGCAAGACATAGCATGGCGAGTAAGTGGATATTTTATTTGTTTTATTGTGTGTGCTCTCTCTAGAAAGCGCAGACTGCATTGCATTGGGGACTAACCGGTTAGCCTACCTAGTTGGGACGTCCTTGTTTAAAACGCGCGCAGACTTGTACGTCAAGATGCACAGGCAGCATCATAGTTTCTCAGACTTTTGTTTTGTTATTTTGTAGACAAGAAATAGAATAAAATGTGTAGTGTGGCTGTGGGCCGGACGAGTTTGACTCGCATTCGTGATTGGGCGGTACGTTGGACTCCTCGTGCCAACCAGGTTACGACTGCGCGATCTTGCACCACGCCCCCGATTCACCGGTAGCGGTCAACTATGTTAAAGTCCCTCGCGGACCGATTTCTGCGATACACCAAGCACCTACAACTTAGATATATACCTGCCTCCGCCATGTATATCTTCTTTTTTCCCGACCTACAACACCCCACTCTTGACAATCGAACGGACTACTCCCAACATCCAGGCATTGGAGCTATCCGGAATTCTGAGTCCCCCCGACCCGGGAGTCCGCCGACAACTTATACCTCGTTAGTTCACGATATCTTGTATTCTACACATCAAAATTACCACATAAATATATCACACTAATAAATAACTACACGAGAATATTCTATGGCTAGCGAGGAATTTTACGTGTGAAAATATTCATTTTATCTAGCATCTTATATAGCGTTTCATATAAAATCATGTATTATCGTATGATCTTCGCATTAAATAAACTTTAGAGAAGAAATTACTCATCTTAACATTACTAGAAAATGTTAATAGTATATTAAAATACAAGTTTCAAGACACGATTTTTGCGCACGCGTTCAAGTTTAGAAAACGAGCCTCTAGGCGGGTTTTCTAAAGAAAAAGTGCGCAAAATGTCTTAAGAAACGTGTATTTTATACTATTTTTTCTATTTCGGTTATTAAAAGTTCAAAAAAGCTTAAAACGAGAGACATGTTTTGTTCGAACATTTTAGAAATATTGTTTTCTTGAAGTTGGTTACTGTGATTTTTAAGTAAAACATTTTACATATTTGAATATCGGCGGTGTTATATGTCATTTTGTTTAAAATTTACTCTGACTTATGCAGTAAATTATTTCAAATTATCAACAACGAAATAAATAATTGCACGCCTCCAGAGAATCGCAAATTATCAGAAGACAATTTACAAAAAGAAAATATATTAACCAGTTTATAATAGAACACTGAGAGAAATGGATTGCTAAAAAATTATATTAAACTTAATTATTGCAAATTGTAATATATTTATAACATCACTAGCGATCATCGCATTCTTAAGGCTACCATAATATTTTATTTGCAATAATATGTTCAGTTTTAAAATATAGGTTATGCAGTTAACAATGCATACAGTAGTTCTACAGAACTACATGTTTAACACTTACAATATAATAGGTATTGCAATGTATTATAAATATATCTTATATTAAGATTTACGCAATGGTATTGTTACAAGCACAATATTAAATATCTGAATGGTAAATTTTGCTATGTTAAAATATTGACTACAAATATCTGATATATTTGTTCTTTGCTAAAATGCATAAATCGGCTGCGTTATTTTTAATGAGTCTTCAGTTTAGCTTGTGCTGCTGTGATCCTGCATGTGATTGTGCTCCAGTGTAAAAAGAAAAATGAATATAATATCTTCTCTATTAGAAGAATGGGGATTTTCCCAGTACACAGAAGTGTTTCAAGGTAGGTGTTAAACTTCTGCATAAGTTTTTTTTATAGATTGTGTATTTCAACAAATTGCGCAATACCTAACGGCTATAATGTGCAATCTAAAAAAATGGATTTGGAGTATCCTATGGTAAATGTTGCCAACTAATCTTATTGCTTAGTAACAATTCACAGCCTGCTGCGATTTTTTTTCTTTCCTTAGTTCGCACGGTACCTATAACCTAACCTATAATGCACATATACACATCATCATTATTCCCGCGCTTTTAGATGGCCAGGTTGCTTTGTTCTTTACATTTGTTGTTAGTTTTCATTTGAAGTTAGTAAACTTATTCTATGTCTAAGGGCTTTTAACTAGCCGTTTTGTCTTATTTCAGAGAATGGAATAGACGAAGAAGCATTTCTGTTATTAGAAAAAGACGTAGTTAAAGAGTTAATTCCAAAAATTGGAGATCGATTGAAGTTTTTAAACAAGCTATATTTATATAAAGCTGCACATAGTCAGGTACGTTTATAAAACAGAGTTTCAATAATTACAAATAATTATAAATACATAATTGTATCGGTTTTCTTGAAATAATTGACGTAGTTATAGTTGTATAGGTGACTCTTTTTAAAAAGTTGTTTATCAATGTTCTTTTAAAGCATAGCGTTGTCCTAAAGTGCATAATATATAACATTTTTCTTTTTATAGTCTGATACTGGATCAAATACCAGCTTTATATCGACTGCTTCAACAGTAACTCTTGAAGAAGAGGAACAAGCAAATGATATCTTTGATATTACATTCTTGGAGCCACCAACCAAAAAGGCATGCCTTTCACACACTACTGACTACGACACTAAAGTAAAATGTCTTAAATGCGTTGCAATATGTTTTCTAATGTTTCCCACTTTTACCATTACAGACTGATTTCAACTCAAACAACACTCTTGTGACAATTGTAGCAACAGAACCTGAAGAAAATCCAAATAATTTTACGGAAGCAAGAAATAATCCATTTTTAGAACCCCCTAACAAAAAGAAATGTCTATTAGATGCCTCCAACTTTGACAACAAGGTATGTCTTGTCTTCTATATTATTATGTGCATCTACAAAAATTAATGGTTGAACAACAATATTGACATAAACTGTTTTTTGTATCCTAATAGTACTTTGCTGATAATGTCCAATTATTTCTTTGAAGGATTTTGACAAATTTGTAATGAACAGCAGCGAATGGATAATCATATCACAAAATAAACATAAAATTACTGAATATATTCGATCAAAAATTGCCAAAGTAGCTCTTGATTATGTATTGGCAAAATATTCTACATCATCTATCCCGCAAGAGTCTTTTTTAAGAGTAGCTGAAGCCATCAGTAATATATTTCCACACGAGAATAAAAACATATATTTTTGTCCTTATCAACCCAAAACTTCAAGCTCACCCAGAATTTTATCCTCTGGGAAACTATGGTCAAAATATATTAACTACAAAAGACTCTGCAAAACTATAAAACCTTTACAAAGTGAAACTGATACTGGAGGTAAGAATGTATAATATAATTTGACATTTGATTTCCATTTGATAAATTTGCAGAATTGGATGTGCCTTCTACATCAACAACGGATGAAGAAGAATTAAGCCAGTGGAATGAATTTTTAAAACACAACGTGGACAAGGAACAACATATTACACAGTTATGGAGTCAAACATTTAAGATTCGGAGGCAGTACTTAAAAACTACGAATCTGTGTCAATATATAAACACATATCCGGCTTTACGACAACCGCATGGATATAATTTACTAACAAAGGATTTTGAACTCCTTTATCCAAAAAAAGAAAATTTATTATACTCCAAATGGACCAAAACGTCAGAAGCTATAATTCGTTTAGTAATTGAGAAAAAGGTTATATCTGAAGATTACCAGATTCAAAATAAAGGTAAATATTAAACTGAAAGTAGACTCATACGTAAATATACATTAGACATCATATACGAGTATATATTTTTTTTTGCAGAGATCGATGCTATTAAATTACTGCCACTTCTTTTCAATAGTACCACTGTTAAAACAGGCAGCAAACGGTGGCGACCTTCTAAATTAGAAATAAAAGAAAGTTTTTTGTTGCAGTTAAACGTAAGTTTTGATTCTTTTTTTGAGAAATATTATATATGTTGATCTTATTGTCCCACTCTAGAATCTTGGATCAGTAGAAGAAAAGCTAGAAGAACGACGACAAACACTAAGACTGCATAAGGAAACATTGCAACCTTTTCTAGTGTTAATTGAAGATGTCTCAAAAGTGTGTTCTTCATATGTGATTATCGATGACATTAAATATTTGATGGAATCTCCTGTGAAAGCGTTAGACGTTTGTTTTAAGTGTTTTTTTGCACTAGATGCCAAATATCCCGTTGAAAGCCAACAAATCTGGACATTTATTCAACAACAAATATATGATATATACACCGATCTTGATAAACGATACTGTGGAGTAAATACCATCAAATCCGAGATCAACAATTTTATGTCACAAAATTTTTTACTTAGTAAGTAAAAAATATGTTCCTATGTTTTAAATGCCTTTCAGTATTTTCTACTTTAAAATTGTTAGTTATTCATTTTAGAATTATACATAAGTTGCATGATAAATCAGTGTATAAATGTGCCAATAATAATGGAAATTGCCAACGAATATTTCCATCATTAAATTCGTTTAGAAAACACATAAAACTTCATCACATTAACAACCAAAAAGAAAACTTTCCACCTGTAGATTCTGCTTTTAAACCTTCGGATACATTTGAAGAAAATTGTTTAAAATGTGATCAAACGCTAAAACTTCCCGTGGATATACAGAACGAAAAGAAAGAAAATAATACTTCTGAGTCACATAGCTTAGAAAACATAAAGGCTACCACTGAGGAACAAATAGCTTTATTTATTTCTCAGTTATATGGAAATTTAAGATTACCTCGTAACCAAGTGCAAATTGTCGTAAATAATTTTCAAGAACTTATTCATCCATTTTTAGATACAATAAAAAATGTAACCGCAGATATAATGCAACGGAACAATATTCCATTAAATGAACGTAGTAACATTTCTAATATTATTGACCAATTTAATAACATATTTCAAAATTTGGAAACAGAACATAAAAGATTAAATTTTTTAGAAAACAGCGAAATATATATTAAACCGGAAAGTTACATTGTGGGGCAAAAATTAGAACAACAACAAAATGGAATAATGACACCTAAATCACTAACAGCCGAACATATATCAATAAGGGCGGTTTTAAAATGTTTTTTTGAATTAACCAATGTTTATGATGAAACCATGAATTATTATAAGAAACTTAACACTCAATCTGAAATACTATGTAACATTGTTCAAGGAGATATTTGGAAAAAAAGAATCAGCTTGTATCCTCCTGATGCCATAGTTTTTCCAATTCTTTATTTTGATGACTACGAAACAGGTAATTGTTTAGGATCGCATGCAGGCGTACATAAGTTAGGTGCAATTTATTACACAGTTCCAATTCCCTCCAGAATTTCAGGCATCCCTGGACAATATCTTTTTAGCCAATCTGTTTCATAGTTCTGATCATAAAGAGTTCGGAAATGACAGTATATTTCCTAAATTAATAATGGAATTAAATAGTTTAGAATCTGAGGGTATAAAACTTACTATTAATGGTGGTAATATTCAGGTTTATTTTTTAGTATCTCAAATTATCGGAGATAATTTAGGGTTGAATACAATTTTAGGATACGAGGAAAGCTTTCGAGCTAATTATTTTTGTAGAATATGTAAACTTTCGAAAGATCAAACCGCTGAGGCTGTAACTCAGTCTTCCCTACATTTGAGGGATATTGAAAATTACGAAAATGACATACTTGTGAACAATGTTTCTCTTACTGGAATAAAAGAAAATTGTGTCTTTAATCAACTTAACAATTTTCACGTAGTACAAAACGTAGCAGTAGATATAATGCATGACTTGTTCGAAGGAGTTTTTAATTATGAAGTAGCTTTAATTCTACGTAAACTTGTAATAGATATGAAACTAATATCACTAGAGTCACTTAATTTTAAAATCCAATGTTTCAATTTTAGATCTGCATCATCAAAGCCACCCCTAATAACAAGTGAAAATTTAAAAAATTGTTCTTTAAAAATGAGTGCTTCGGAAATGATATGTTTTATTAGATACGCCGGTTTAATTTTTGGTGAAAACATTCCGGAAGATAATGTCTATTGGAAATTGTATTTAAAAATTCGTCACATTACATCAATGTTGTTAAGTAGATATTTTCCAAAATGTTGGATTTCTTATCTTAGTACGTTAATCACAGAACATCATCAAATGTTTATTAAATTATTTAATGTACCTTTGAAACCTAAAGCCCATTTCATGGTTCACTATCCAGATGTAATAAAAAAACTTGGACCTTTGGTATTAATTTGGTGTATGCGTTTCGAGGCAAAACATCGGCAAGGAAAATTGTGCTCTAATGTTACAACGTCAAGAATAAATATTTGTCATACTTTGGCTGTAAAACACCAGTTACATTTATCAACTATATTTGCAGGGGATGAAATCTTTAATAATAAAATTAAAATAAATTCGCACTGTGTAGAGCTTAAAATTGAGGAACTGCAAGTAAATGAGGGTATACGATTATATCTGATGCATTTAAACAAAAATTTAAGTAAAGTAAATACTGTACACAAATTTGGCGTAACCTATAAAGTTTTAAATGTGTTAATATTAGATATTTTTAACGATTTTCCATTATTTGGCACAATTATAGACATCCTGTGTGACGAAAGTGATATATATATTTTATATGTAGACTTTTTAATACCAAGGGATTTTATGATCATTTTTGGGCTTATGAATTAGAAGAACGTACAGACTATACAATCAAAGACCATAAAACTCTACTTTCACCGTATCCACAAATTGTTTGTAAAAATAATCAAGGAAAAATACTAATATCTTTAAAAAGTTATGTTTAATTTGTTCTTTTTTGTACTTTTGAACTTTCATATTTTTTGTACTTTTATAAGTAATATAAATGTTCAGTTTCATATTTGTTTAACTAATTTACCTGTTTCCTCCTTAGGTATTGTTTTCATTTATTATGTCACATCACATATGCCTATGGATGTCCCCAGTATACAGTGTTTCAGTTGCAAATATATCCACATGCATATTTTTGTGTATATTGATATTATATGTATATTGATATTATGTACGTATCTAAACCCCTATTCATTAATTGGTTAATTGTACATATATAACTCGTTCTTCAAACTATGGTTAATAAGTAGTCAGCTTTAAGATTTGGCATGGTTAAATATCTGAATATTGCCTATAGGGACTATAGGGTACACATGATCATTACACCGATTTATTATTATTAAAAAAAAATATCCATGTATACATACACTTTTATTATATATTTTTCTTATCCTTTGCATCTGGATATATTTGTTTTAGTAATAAATGTAGTACTATATCAACACTACTGTTATTGCACTGCTAAGTATATGCATATTCAAATTTCTGACTATCTGAATGTTTTATATCAACAATGCAATATATTTATTTTAGCAGAACTGGACTTTTAAATGTGGAATACACTTATTGCTATAATAACATTCTTGAGTTGTTACAAGTGATATACATATTTTAGGAAATATTGAAGATATTTAACTGAAATTCAAATATCTGAATATTACATGCCGAGCAATACGGATTGCCGTCCTTATATGTAATATAAATTATATTTAGTGTAATTATTTTTATATTAACATTGAACATGTATTTCTCTCAGTGTATGTAATTAAAAATTACGGGTAGAGCTGTTGATATTATGCGAGTTAAAACATGTCAAGAGACATAATCATACATATTATATTATCTATTATTATATAAATCCAAATTATAATTACAAATTAATAGTGCATTATATTAATAATAATCTCAGACTGCCTTTAACAAATGTAAATCTGATGAAGTAAAAATTTTTGCAAGAAAATCAGCTTCCTAAAAATTCCCCCTTAGTATAGGACTCTAAATTGACAAGAAATGAGCATGACCCTTTTGAAGTTTTTAAAAGTTGTCATATCTTTGATTTGGTGAGGAAGTCTAATTGAACAATTTTATGCTGGAATAGGACGGACCTTTTCCCAACATGCTAAGTCCGTGTGAATTAAATAATTATATGTAATTTGAGATAGAGTTTGCGTAATAGTGATTACTTACGAAATGATCAAATTTCTCCTGGTTTTTAAATTAAAAATTAAACATTAAAAAATATACAAAGCTGCGACACTAAGAAATCCGCCTGACCTGAATTTTCCACGACATGATTCTCTAAAGGGAAAGCCAAAAATTACTCGAAATATTTGCTTCTGAATTACAAAAACCCGGCCCGAATCTGGGGAATTTTCCCAAAAAAGTATACCGTATTTTAGTTTCGAAATAAATACCCCCATAGTAAATAGTCATGTGAACTATTTTTTTTCCCTTTTTTGGACTTTTACGCAGTATAACTGACTTTATTTAATTTCTTTACTGATACATCAAGATACGAGCTCTATAAGCTCATATTTTCGTCAAGAATTAAACCCAAAATTCTAAACATTATTATCAAAGTAAAAAGGTTGCTATGAATAGTTATATTATTCAATACTAAAATCGACTTTTTTGTTTTGAAAAGAAAAATTGCAGTTTTTTCGGTGTTTAGGACTTACTTGGTCGTTTTGCATTGTCCAAAGTTTAATTTTATGTAATACCTTTTTAGCCTCATATTGTAAGGTAGAGAAATTTTTAGCAACTATTAACAGTTGAATTATCATCATTGATATGCGTAAGTGGGGTACTCAGTAGTAATTTACATAGATCTATACATACTATAAATATTATATAAAAGATGACCAAAGACACTTCCCTGGGCAAGCTCCTTATTTTGGCTTCCGGATCTGATTTTACAATGTTTCCATTGGAAACGACTTTTACTATTTGTTTTTTGTCCTGTAAATATGATTGTACCCACTTCAAGGCTATAAATGTTATGATTTAATTAATAGTTGTACACTGTAAAAAATCGACTGAAAAATACATTTATTATAACTGTAATTTTTCCAATATTTAAAATGTAATAATCCATGTATTGTAAGATCGCCTGAAGTGTAATGTGAAATTGCAATCTATCTGTAAAATCACAGTTAACATGTAATTTTAGTTTTAAAAGTAATGTAAAATTGCTTCATCTCATAGAACTTTTACAACATTTAGTGTGTTTTCATCACTTGTAATGTAAATTCGCTATTAGTCTCTGTGATTTCAAATTCAAAATACTGTGAGATTACAATACTGAATAAGCTTTCTTAATAAGCATTCTCATAAAAAGTTAATAACATGTTTACTGATTAACCCACCTTTGATTTTCATACTTCCGTAATTTTACGTTCGTGAGAAATATTTTAAAAGTCAAAATTAATATAAATACAATTTATTATTGTATAAATTCCTAAACAGCATGATAAGTAAAGGAAATAATTGTGTAATAATTATATTATTGCCTACTACAATTGTTATAAATCTTGCCAAAATATAGGTTCCTCAAAGATCTTATAATATTCAATCCCGCTATAAATCAGATATATTGTGGTAGACAGTAAAATTATATTCAGCAAGCCCACACGTGCATTATCTTTAGGAAATGAATTAAGGAATTAGGAGTGTAGTTTTTATATGTTTGTGAGCCGCTTATGTTTTGTTTCTACAATCCGTGAGCGCATGCGCAGTGACTCCAGTTCACTAGTGGTTTTCATGACAATTACATGGTGTTGTTTGTGTATTTTTTTTAAAATTTTTTGATTAGGAGCGGCACAGGAAAAAGCTCCTTAATAATAAAACCTGGACAAACATTATAAGAGCTGTACGTACAATTAAGTGATCCGGTTGTAGATCTACACCTAATGTATGTATCTTAACAGGGATTGAATGTACATCCACAGTTAATGTACGTAGATTTACATCGAGTCGTTGTGTACTTACATAGCGGTGCTGTGATATTACATTACACGAGTGAAAATTTTAATGTTGAAAATTGAAATTCACAATCATGCCTTGTAACAGTGCATTACCTTGCTGTATTTTTTCCAGCTGAACAAGTAATATTAATTGATGTACTTGTAAAACTACATTCACATGTTTTCTTACAATGATTATAATTGGTCATGGAGTTGCCAATGATTTTCGTTGTAATTTTACACAAATACTTTTTAGAGTGTATCTATTATAATAATTCTACTTAGATACGACACAGAAGACAGTAATGTTAGCATCTGCAATATGTAAAAATCTTATATTCTTAAAAATGGTACTGAACAAGCAATAAGTGGCTAACTATCGACCAATATCTCTATTATATTCGGTTTCAAAAGTATTTCAAAAGGCAATGGCAAATAGAATATTAAAATTTTTAGAGAAATTTTGTGTATCGGAATATGTATTTCTAGTCCATAGTAAAGCGTTCGATGTAGTAAAATATTGGAATGGTTTAAAAGTTATCTCGGTGATCGGAAATATTGTATGCATGTAAAAGGTGCTTCTCCTGCGTAGAGAGATACCGCAGGGAAGTGTTCTTGGGACTTTGTCGTTCATGCTACAATGTGAGAAAAACTTTCCTATTTGATGATGATGAAGCTGTGGAAAATAAACTAACTATTATGAATCCATAGCCTCCTAAAATGTATGAGCTTATTAAACTACATAAAATAATATATCTATCAGACCTGTAGTATCTTAAGTCCAACCCCCTATGTAGAAATCTGAATAAACAATTTATCAACATATTAGAACATATAAAGTTTATAATTACATAAAACTTCACTCTTATATATTCCGTATAATTCTAAACTGTTCACTTTTGACGTAACAAATTCGATCACAAATATTCCGACAAAAAAAGTATTAGACATAATTATTTTTAAACTCCAAAAGGACCGTACTAACACTACTATAACCCAAGAAATCCTAGAATTATTGAAAGTCTGTATTAAACAAAACTATTTCCAATTTATTTATAAATACTATAAACAAACACAATGGGAAATAGGGTGGAACAAAATAATCAACTTTTGATTTTCCATTTGTAATAGAACGGAAAAGTTGCCTTTTGGTGTAGATAAAATAAATTAAAAATTTGAAAAACATCGGAGTACGTCTTGATGTGCTGCAAGGTCATTAAAATTTCAGGAAAATACACTTTTTGAAACTTCTTCAAAGATGTTTGCAACAAAATCAACTTTTGATTTTTAATTCGTAAGAGTGCGGAAAAATTGCCTTTTGGTGTAGATAAGATAAATTAAAAATATGAAAAATATTGGAGTATGTCTTGAGCTTAAAGTTTCATAAAAACCCACATTTTGCAATTTTTTCAAAGATCTTTCCGTATCTCGATTATGAAATAAAAAGTTTCAAATAGCAGACAGTATACTCGAATTCCTTGAAGATGGAGAACAAACAACTTTTGAACTGTAATGCTACTTGGTGTGATGGAACCGTTGTAAACACTGGACATAATAATGGCCACAAAGGTTAATTGGTTTGTTCCATTGTAATGAGCTACCATTGAGACATCTCTTTTGTCATTTAGATAGTGAAACAGACACCCAATGAGTTTAAAGGCGACATAAGCCACCAGCTAGAAAACTGTGCTAATCTTCCTAATTTACTTACTTGCCAATTGAAAATAACCTTCCTCTTTTGGAGGATAAAAATTATTTAAATGCAGATCAAAGATATTTATTGGATATATGTATCGCTGTATCAAGTAGAAATTGCTTGAAGAAACTTGCTATCGCAGTATTTCTCCGACGATCTCAAGAACGTTATAGACCCGGTTATTCGAAGAAATGGGTACTTTCCTGATATATATAGGTATATAAATCAAAGAAAAACGAATTATCGCGGATACATAAAATAAAAGAAAAAGCGAAAAACCGGGTATATTCCGTTGTAGAGCAACCGTAGACACGTGTTTCTGATTCATTGGTCGTTATTAGTACGGTAAAGCCAAGGAATTCCCTGGCTACACCGTACTGATGACGACCAATGAGTCAGAAACAACTGTATTGCAATGACGGTAATGCGTGTGTGTCTTGTGTGGGCAAAAGAAGGTAGAGGAACACTAAGAAGACCAACTGATCAACCGAAGCGTATCACAGAGCGTCAGGATAGGCGCTTCAGACAACTAGCTTTACGAGACCGTTTTACTACTACGCGTCAAATCGCTGACCAATGATTTGGAGAAGAAGGTGTAGACCTGTTACTATGCCTATACTATATCGCCGCATTCGAGCCTCTGGACTTTTTTCATGCCGTCCGCGATTAATCCTTCCTTTGACTGCGGACCACTGAAAAGCCGTTTTACCGTTGCCATCCCGTGTAGGATATCATGGGGAGGAGACTGTCCATTTTACACCATCCTCCACAGGCTCTAGCACAGTTAATCCACGAAGTTCAAGTTGCTTGGAACAAGGTGCCACAAGCAGATATCGACCAACTCATTTTGTCGATGCCTAGACGTGTATAGGAGTACGTCAGGTACGTGGTTGCCCAACACAGTATTAATTCTTTCTCGTATTACATGTTAATAAAATTTCTTGCAAATATTATCGTTTCATTAATGATGTAAAACTATCACATTGCCAAAAAATAAAGTTGAACAAATTATTCCTATATGTGTAAGACTTCTAATGTCACTGAGTATATTTACACCTTAAGTTTTTTTATATACTTCTATAACGAGTCTAGCACAAGATTATTTGCGTTTATTTGTTTGTAAGAAATACATACTAATTTATTAATTTTTGCAATCGTTGTCCTGTGACCGTTCATTCATAGATATAAAGACAGCAATTTTATTATTAAAGTCAGGAAACGGACGCCGGAAATTTTGTTCCTATTAATAAAACCGCAGAATCATAAAATAATTTTTAAACTTACGTTAACATTTTTTGAACAGTTTTGTGAGAATCAATGTTATTTAAGTTTTCACTTTTCTGAAATTTTATATGTATTTTTTATGATTATAAAGTAATATATACCTGTCCAGTTTAAAATGCAGTACATGGGGATGTTGGAAACCGTTGGAGATACAACGTCGGTTAAATGGGAGAAAAGTTGCGTATTTATTTGTCCATGAATAATCCGACATCAGATTTTGAAATTTTTGTTTCATTGGGCGGATAGGGGGGAAAAGAAAAAAATTCATTTTTGAAAATCTTCCAATATTTTGTTTCCTAGAAGAGATAAATTTACAAATGTTGTAAGCTAGCGATAACAAGTCATGAGGATTTTAAAAATGCTTTTAAAAAAAATCTAGGTCTACAAGATTTTGCGTGACAATAATCAACTTTTGTTTTTCTTATGGCAGCGATATTGGATTTTGACATTTTTAATATCTTCAAAAAAATTGCTATTCAATAATGTATAATATGTTTATGTTCAAGATAGTAAAGACATGAAAAATAGGGAAAGTAAGATTATAACATAGTAGGACGTGATAATAAATATGACATTTATATTAAACAACTCTAAAAGCTGTGAAGTTTATTCTGAACTGTCAGTAATCTTATTATTAATCTCATTGTATTGTTATAAGTATCTGTACTGTGCAAACCTAAGATGGATCGTTTCACAAATAGTGACAAATATCAAATGCTGGAGTGTTTTATTTTGTGTGGAAGAAATGATGAATTGGCTGCAGAAATGTATTTCGATAGATACCCTGAAAGGCGGCAGCCAGAAAAAAAGCATTTTTCGTCGATTGCGTGATAATTTGATAATGCATGGAAGTTTTGTCAAACCCAAAAAAAAGGCAAAACAATGAAAATAATGAAAATATTGTTCTTCAAGCAGTAGTTGAAAATCCCCGTACGTCTTTACGGGTAATTGAAAATACACTTGGCGTCGCTAGGTCAACAGCTGGTACCATTTTAAAGCGTGCCAAATTCAAACCTTATCGTGAAAGAGCCAGTCAAGGGCTTCAAAATGGTGACGAAATACGGAGAGCACAATTCTGTCATTGGTTCATCGAAAAACATAATGAAAATCCAAACTTTTTTGCGAAAATTTTATGGTCTGATGAGAGTCGATTTACTAACTCTGGAATGTTTAATCGTAAAAATACTATCTTTTGGTCCGATGAAAATCCACACTTAGTTCGTGGCATTAGACAGCAAGTCAGATCGGGATTTAATGTCTGGATCGGCGTTATTGATATCCATGTTATCGGTCCATTCTTTTTCAATGAGAATTTAAATTCTGAAAGGTATTTAAAACTTTTGCGCACACATGTTGCTGAACCAATTGAAGAACTTCCACTTGCCACGTTGCAAAATATGTATTTTCAGCAAGACACAATTCCTTGTTGGTTACAAATTATTTAAATAATCAATATTACAATAACTGGATTGGTAACCGAGGACCAACAGGGTGGCCTGCTAGGTCCCCGGACCTCACACCTCTTGATTTTTTTGTATGGGGCTATCTGAAAAAGATGGTGTATTCGAGATATTATGAAAATGTGGAAGAATTACGTCAAGCAGTTGAAGAAGCAGTGAATGGAATGACACCGAACATGGTTAGACACTCTTGTGAAGCAGTACTAACACGATGTAGATTGTGCATACGAATGAACGGTGGCTTAGTTGAACAGTTGTTACATTAATGATTCAGCTACCTAACCACCTTTATTTAATGAATACTAATAAATAAAATGTTAAAGATATTTTAACAGTACTTGGAGACTTGTTGTTTTTTGTTTTTTTATCAGTATACACTTAAGATATCCACAGTTCCATGGCCTACTATGTTAAAATCTTACTTTCTCTATTTTTCATGTTTTTACTATCTTGAACATAAACATGTTATACATCATTGAATAGCATTTTTTTGAAGATATTAAAAATGTCAAAATCCAATATGGCTGCCATAAGAAAAACAAAAGTTGATTATTGTCACGCAAAATCTAGTAGACCTAGATTCTTTTTTTGATCATTTTTAAAATCCTCATGACTTGTTATCCCTAGCTTACAACTTTTGTAAATTTATCTCTTCTAGGAAACAAAATATGGAAGATTTTCAAAAATGCATTTTTTTATCTTTCACCCTGTATCTGCCCAATGAAACAAAAATTTCAAAATCTGATGTCGGATTATTCATGGACAAATGAATATGCAACTTTTCTCCCATTTAACCGACGTTGTATCTCCAACGGTTTCCAATATCCCCATGTACTGCATTTTAAACTGGACACCCGGTATGGCCCTTATAATTAGTTTATTTGGGTTTTGAGACGTCCAAGGCAAATTCGTCATGAGCCCATGATTCAGGGTATTTTTTGCTAATTTTCAGTACTTCTCGTTTTTTTGATAGTAGGTACTTTTTGTGTGAGGTGTTTCTTAAAGTATTCTTCAGTCATTTTCTTTTCCGCTTCATTTCAAACTCTTTGAACTTTTTTTTAGTTCCTGTTCTAATATTTTCACATATTTCTATAAAACTCTCATTCTCATTAAATTGTATTGATTTTTCCTCTGGAACACTTTCATTCACTGACTTTGCTAAAATTCATCCCCGATTTCCAATTCATCCAGTTTACCTTTGTTTTGGTCAACGCAATTACTTGGTGTGAGAAGTAAATCTTTGAGGCCTCTGCAGGCTGACAGATATTTTAAGGCTAGCTTGTAATTTTGATCATCCATATTGTTTACGTAAAAGAACATTTCGAGATCATCAGCATCCAATAGGCAGCCTACATCTTAAGACTCATATCACTGATACATTTTTTTTTAAATAATGGACCCAGTATGAATCCCTGAGGTACTCCCGATACTGCAGTAATGTAGTTAGATCGAAAACCATCAAATAAAACCAATTGTGTACGCTGTTTAAAATAAGACCTAAAAGGTAAAAGAAGATTCTGTGAGATTCCAATTGTTGATAGCTTATCCATAGGACATCATGATTCAACCGGTCAAAAGCTGTAGAGAAATCGGTGTACAACACGTCAGTGTAAGGATCACTATCAATGCCAGTTGCATAAACTGGATGACGTGAAAGAAGCTTGGCCACTATTAAACGGCCCTGTATAAAGCCATGCTGCGCAGTGCACAGGCGATTTATCACGCAATTATTATTAAGCAGTTTGTAGGTACATTTTTCAAAAGGAAAATTACAAAGAATCGACATTGGACGATAGTTACTATTGTAATCTCGTCTATCTTCTTTGAACACGGGACAAATTTTTGAATGATTCCACATATCCAGACATTGAGATGCTGCAACGACAAATAGTAAGAGGTGATGCCAAAACCGAAATATAATCCTTGAGAATAGAATAAGAACTGCCGTCAGAACCAATTATCTTCAGAGAAGTAGATAAATATATGCCATCATCACGATCCATTCAAAATAAGGAGTTTGAGTGCTTCATAAATAATGATTATTGAAAGTATTCTGCAAATGCATTGGTAACGTCTTGAGAATTAGAGGTCACATGGTCATCATACAGAAGTTCGTAACACCACAATTTCACGCTTTCTATTCGCAAAAGTCGTTTAGGTTCAGAGTGATATAATTCTTGTAAGCTACATCAATCATATTCCTTACCAATCGCTTCAGATTACTGAATTCCGCGTATAAATGCACATAATTAATAATCCCTTCAAGAACGCCTCACCACTTTCTTGAGGGGATTATTAAAGATCTTTTAACTTCTCCTGTTTTGTAATGCGCTGAAGATATGAAAATATATTCAAATATTTTTCCACCGGATGATACACTATTATTACAAAATGATCTTGATGTTTTATACCAGTGGTGTGTCAAATCTTGTCACTACAATATTCATGGGCAACCTCTATCTAAAGTAAATATTATTAAGGACCCATTCTCGTTTTTCCTTCAAAGGCTGCATCCAAAGCCTTGGAATTCTCGATGTGTAGCTCTAAATACTTCGACGACATCTACTCGGTTTGTTTGGAAACTTGTTAACAACAAAATCGATAGGCTTGTGTTACTACCTCACCAAAACTTCTTTATTCCTAGAGCATCTACACGTTCTGCAGTGACGTATACTTTGCTGATTACACGAACGAATGTTCTTTTACACTCACCTATATTCAACATGTCTCAACTTGACTCTGTACAAGGATATATTTAACGGCAAAATTGATAAATTTCTTAACTAGTTTTGATTTCAGTCATATTTTTAATGTTTGTTTGTTGCTTTTGCTTCCGCATTTCTTTTATATGTACCACACTTTGTTATTAATTGTATTACTGTTTCTTTATTATTATTATTATCGACTTCTACGATGCGCTTTATTGAATAAATTATCAGATTGCAGTTTGGTTATGGAAGCATCGATTGATGGGTATTAGTTTAAAGGTTTCTTGTTATATTTCTTACTATTGTACAGTTTTGTAATATGACGCCTTTCTGCATTAGTTTTGTAGATCCTGGGATTAGCGTAAAGTTTTTCCAAAGACTGATGGAAGGTATTTGGTATTTCCCCTGATTCTCCAGTTATTCGGAATTACGGTGACTAAGTCCTCTTTCCACATGGTTCTTATTTCTGTTGCTAGTGGTAAGTATTTATTAATTTTCTTCTGATGTTTCTTGGTTAGATTGGCAGCATTAGGAACAGCTAAGTTTATTATACACGTCGTCTTAGACAGGTTTATCGATAAGAAAAATATCTGGAATGTTGTTCAGTATGGTTTTGTCGGTGGTGATGGGTCTTGCCCAGTACAATTTAAACTCCTTTTCCATGATACTCTCTGAAAATCGTATTTATAATATCGTTGCTTGTCATCAGTATGCACTCGCTGTTACAAGAGTTGCTGTAGGATTTTTGCTACTAAGTCCAAATGTTATATTACATTATTAATGTTAGACAAAAGGCAAATGTCATTTCGATATAGCTTTTATTGTTTTGGTGTTTGTAAAAAAAGACGACCACTAAACTCTAACATTATTTCACGTAATCTCCTCCACATCTAACGCAATCGTCTTTGTTCAAAATTTCAACATTAATTTCTCAAACAGCCTCCGTAATCCGTCAATTAGGAAAGTGTAAATTTAAGAATTTCTCTTACAATCAATTTTTACCATGAGCTCACCCATCTTGTTGGAAGTAGATGCGTTGCAATTCCTTTTGATCAAGGGATGGCCAAAAATTCTGAACCGTTTCCAAGTAATTGTGATTTAGATTTCCATTAAAAAAAATATGGTCCAATGATTCTGCTAAATAACATTCTGCACCAAACAGTCTTTTTGATGTCGCTGATTTCGGTATTAACTCTAAAATTTGGATTATCCTTTGACCAATATCTACAATTTTGTGAGGAAACAGTACAGTTTGTCGAAAACGTCGCTTCATAGTGTTTTCACCAACCCATAAACAAAAATCTAATCTGAAAGAGTGATCTGCATCAAAGGTATGCCAAAATCTAGGTTAATATGGATACATTTTATTCACTTTATAAATTCTTTGCAATAATGTATGACTAACATTGAGTACACTAAATAAAGCACCCGGCATAAAGAACCCGAAAGACGTTCTGCAACTGAATCGATTCTTTTTTTTCGGAAACGGATCTCGATTCATCAAACTTCTCAATGAATTTCTTCAATGCTGTTCTGCTTACACTTACATTCGGGTATTTTGCATTAAATACCTGTATGCATATTTATACAAGACTTCTCCTACACCATAACATTTCACCAGGTATATTCGCTGCTTAAACGTCAACTATTTTCACAAATAAAGCTAGCTGAACTGTCAGGCAAGGTCGTTGGTTAATGACTAATACATTGGTAATGCGAGTCATTCCTGCACTCGTATGTCTCATTTTCCAGTAAATGCTTATTGTTGGGCAACAATTCACTGGGCAACAAATTTTCGAAAAGTTCATGCTTCCAAGCTGAAAATTGTCATTTCTTAATGAATTCAATGTGCTGAACACGAAAATGACTAAGAAAAAGCTGAATTGGCTACGGGTTTTCTGTAATATGTACGCATATTTCAGAAAAAGTGTACTTATGTCAATATTATAATACATGGTAAGAAAACATTTACGCATATTTCAGAAAAAGTGTACTTATGTCAATATTATAATACATGGTAAGAAAACATTTACGCATATTTCAGAAAAAGTGTACTTATGTCAATATTATATAATACATGGTAAGAAAACTTTAGTCTGCTTCCGGCTTTCGACTTCTTTTGGCCTGCCGTTTGTAGTGGACTTGTGGAGCATC
Organism: Amphimallon solstitiale; assembly: GCA_963170755.1. Classification (NCBI taxonomy): domain Eukaryota; kingdom Metazoa; phylum Arthropoda; class Insecta; order Coleoptera; family Scarabaeidae; genus Amphimallon; species Amphimallon solstitiale. The sequence goes on from OY720684.1 coordinate 9,376,125, forward strand.
TCTACTGATTGTCCAACAATAGTCAGCTAGCATTGACGTACACCATTTGCCTTGGTACCGTTGCTCCATGGTGGCAATGTCCTGATGAAAGCGTTCGCCGTGCTCATCGCTGACCTGCCCGCAGTTATCAGGAAAGAAATCTAAGTGGGAATCAAGAAAGTGGATCTTTAAGGACATATTGCAGCCGAATTCATGAAACAAAGCCAACATATCCTCAACCAGACACTTGTAATTTTCTGCCTTGTCATTCCCCAGGAAGTTTGCTGCCACTTGATAGAATGCATCCCAAACCTGTTTTTCTTTACCTTGAAGAAGTTCCTCAAACTTGGGGTTTCGGAAGAGCTGTCTAATTTGAGGCCCCACAAAGATGCCCTCTTTAATTTTGGCTTCACTGAGTCGAGGGAATTTGTCATGCAGGTACTTGAATGCTGGTCCATTCTTATCCATGGCTTTTACCAAGTTTTTGACAAGACCGAGTTCGATGTGTAAAGGAGGAATGATGATTTTGTGTGGCTGTGCCAATGGTGGGTGCTGTACATTCGTTTCTCCAGGCTTAAAAAATGCTCTCGGAGGCCAGTCTTTCTTGATGTAGTGCAAATCGATTGCTCTGCTGTCCCACAGACAAAGAAAACAGCAGTACTTTGTATATCCCTGCTGCAAACCCATCAACAGAGATACTACCTTCAGGTCAGAACATATCTGCCAGCCATACTTGCTGTAGTTAGTCGTCTCCAGTAGCTGCTTTAGATTGCCGTAAGTCTCCTTCATGTAGACCGCATGTGCAATAGGTATGGATGGAAGCTGGTTCCCATTATTCAACAAAACCGCCTTTAGGCTCAGTTTTGAAGCGTCTATAAACAGCCGCCATTCGTGGGGATCATGTGCAATACCGAGAGCTTGTAGTAGACCATCAATATCGCAGCAGAACACGAGGCTTTCTTCTTTCTTAACCTTTGCGTTATCAAGGTATTTTTTATACGCTTAATACCAAGGGGGTAATCTGATTACCCCATACTTTAATAACATATTTTTAGATTTATTTATACTGTTTTGTTAAGAAAATAAAACAACAGTAAATTTTGAACATTTATTCATTAATTGAGTAAAAAAATACTGTGAAATTATAAAACTATTAATGACTATTGCAAGAAATACATTTTGCCAAAATCATTTCTGTGCGATGATTTTTACATACTGGTTTTTTGCACTCCGCACAACAAATTCTAGTTTTTCTGTCTTTCGCTCTTGAACAAAACTCACATCGCTTGCCTGACAATAAGTTTGATGGCTGTTCAGCAGCAGCAACGTTTCTTGCTTCATTTTTTAAGTCTGGACAAACAGCTTCCATTGCCGTAGTTATCGAGTGGTGAATCCCTGTAGGGTTACTATATCTAGTCTTGATATGAGGCCGTACTAGTTCTAGAGCTAATTTTTGCAAAAACATTCTTCTGTTAGATTTGTTCTTTTTTTCCCAATCAGGATTTTTTTCTTTCCATATTAGGAAAGCATTGAGTGCTGCCATGTCAATGACTTCCATGAAAAGACGATAAGGCCACCTTCTGGTCTGTCGTACGCAACTGTATTGTCGAGTCATTTTGTCACCCACGTCTACACCACCTTTAGTGTTATTGTAATCCAAAATGATTGTAGGTTTCTTGGTTTCATTGTCGATAGATTTATCATTATGTTGCGTGGAGAGAAGAATAACGGCTTTACCTTTCTTTGGTACATGAGAGACTAAAGTCATATTCTTGGTAAACCCAAACAAGCTTGAGTCAACTTCTCTTGTTTTATTAGGAAGAAATTCCTTGGGAATTTCAACTTTATTTGCTCGTAGAGTGCCTGTCAAAGTCAATTTGTTTTGTAACAAAAATTCGGCTAATGGAACAGAGGTAAAAAAGTTGTCTGTAGTAATTCCTCTTCCCGTACCAAAAAAGGGTTTTGTCATGTCTTTTACAACTCTTTGGCTTTGATTCACTTCTCGCTGATTGTTTTTCATACCAGTATAAATTTGTAAATTGCAAATATACCCTGAACTGCTATCCGCGCAGATCCATATTTTGATCCCATATCGTCCTGGCTTACTTTTCATATATACACGAAATGGACAGTGGCCTCTAAACACGGCAAGACGTTCATCAACAGTTAGAGATTCGTACGGGCTAAAATGTGCCTGACAAGCCGAAACAAATGTATCAAAAACCTTTCTAAATGCTTCCAGTTTATCCCCAGTTTGTTCAATTCTCTGAGCTCTAGTCTTCCTATCATCAAATCGTAGTGCAGATGAAATTGTAATAAATCGGGTTCTAGACATCGTTGCCGAAAAAAACGGTATTCTGAAAGCTGGATCAGATGTCCATAGCTCAAAAATCGATTCTTTTGCTGAATGTGTTACACCGGCTGCTATAAGAATTCCAATAAAAGCATTGAGTTCCTCAACAGATATGTCAATCCACTGTCGTTGATTTGAAGGATGTTCTGCATTATAATGTTGGGTTATCATTTTACCATGTATATTAGTATACCCGCAAATTAGTGCCGCCATATTTTGTGGTATAAACAGAAAAAAAGTGTCAATGATATTTCCAACATTTTTAGTAGTACTTGTTACACCAGGTTTACTAGTAACTATATTGTGAACATTTCTCTTGCTTCCTTTAGGAGGAACAGAATTCCACTCACATCCGTTCTTTCCTTTATAAGTAATATTTTCGGCTACATCACATTGTGACACAGGCGTCTCGTTATCGTCCAATTCTACATCAATATCACGTTGATCTATTTCATCGTCATAGTCACTATTTTCAGACAAATTATCCTCAACATCACTTTCAGTTATTGCAAAGTACATGTCTCTGTCCTCAGCCGGTAAATCTTCTACATCGTCAGCATTGAGTATGGCCTCTAGTTCTTCTGCAGTATACCTATGTGAAAACCAGAAACCATACTACTTATGGATAAAAAAACTCTAGATATTACAGTACCTTTTTTTTGACATTATTTTTGTGATATCTTGATGAAAAATGGTGATAATCGTGAAACAATATAGCACACACTAGTTATGAGATGCGCTGTAGAGTCATCAGCTGTGATAGCGCACGCGTAGTATGGTTAACATTTCGAACCAAGAAATACCAAGGGGGTAATCTAGTTACCCCACGGCTTCAAAATAGAAAATTTATAACTATCTAGAAATTTATATCTACAAATTCATTCTGAAATGTGTTTATCACTAACTTAAATGCAAATAGCAAAGATTTTACAAAAAAACGAAAACTCCCAAAAAAGTTATTATAAAATAATACCCACTGGGGTAACAGAGTGACCCCCTTGGTCACGCAAAGGTTAAAGAAATATTCGAAGAGCTGATGGCGAGTGCGAAATGAAGTCACTCGGACATTCTGTTCCAGAAGATTCCACTGTCGAAGTCTTGAGGCCAGTATCTCCACTTTGCTTTTCGACAGATCCAAATCGCGAACAAGATCGTTCATTTCATCCTGGGTAATTTTATGTGGTGCAGATGTTTCGTCAAAGCACGAAAAGTCATCATCCTTACTGCCACGTTGAGGAGAACTCGCCGACGCATGGCCATCCTCATCGTCTGAATTGATAGAAAAATCTGTAGGAGGTTCTGGAATTGGGAGTCCTTCGCCATGAGAAACAGGTCGCAGAGCAGATGGTATGTTAGGGTATTCAACTGTCCACTTCTTCTTCTTGGTGATGCCTCCAGAAGCTGGTCGTACCATACAGAAATAACAGTCGTCAACGTGATTGGTGGGCTCCCTCCAAATCATGGGCACAGCAAATGGCATTGCCTTTCTTTTGCCATTAAGCCACTGTGAAAGATTTACGGCACAAGTGCGGCAGCATACGTGTGGGGCCCAGTCTTTGTCCTGGTCGCCTATCTTGCAACCAAAATACAAATGATACGCTTTCTTAACTGTTGCACTGATGTTCTTTTTCTGTGCAGCAAATGTCACTTCTCCGCAAATATAACAGAAGTTATTTGCACAATTAACACAGTTACGAGGCATTGCTACTGTTTAGTTACTTTACACTATAGCAATCACTTATGTATGCTAGAGCTTCGAAAAATATGCGCGAATGAACGGACATTGCACGAGTTAACTGTCACGTCGGCCATTTATAAATAAACTATAATTAGCTATTGCTTGATATTGCGCAATCAATTTCGCAACACTCTCAATGGAAACTTACAGTAAATGCTGCATTAACTTCTTTGCATGAAGGGGTGATGCAATATGACGCAAAATTTCGTAATTTCTCACTAAATTGCATTACATTATGCAATAGCATCTATACAATGGACAAAACGTCAATATCTCTTGAACGTGAGCCAATCAACTTTTTTCAATGTGATATTCGTGTTCAGCACGTTGAATTCATTCAGGATTGGGTACTTTCACCTAAGAAGCAATTTCACTGTTGACCAGTGTTATTATTATTAATATTATTTCGATAAAATCTGAAAGTACCTATCAGAATTTTCTAGAATATCATTGTGCTTCAACAAAATATTTGAATAAAATTCTATTATTTTATTAATAGTCTTTATTCGCGTACATAATAATAGAGGTAGTTTGTTTAAAACATTCAGTATATTATTTAGAGACAACCTGTATATATATTTAGATTAAGGTGTAAATACTCTACCGTAGAAAGTCTCTGTTCCGAAATTATGTTAATTTTTGATATTTAAATTTGTATTTATTTTTATTTTCTATAATAATTATAGTTTGAACATTCCATAGTAAAAAATTCAAATTGTAAAATGACGTAGGGATGTCATCTTAGAAAATGATAATGTGCAAGCACATACAACTAAACGAATTCAGCACAATATACCGGAATTAGGGTGGGAGATTATACCCCATTCACCCTATTTTCGTGATGTAGCTGCCGTCAGGTTTTCACTTATTCAGGTCATTGGAACACATTTTCAGAGAGAGCAAATACACCAGAATGCAGTATCTGAACTTTTCGAATCATAGCTCCCTAGTTTCTTCAAAAGGGGGGAAAAATTGACAAAGAGATTGTGGATTATTAATAAAAATGATCACTGACTAATAAAAACATTGTTTTTTTTTATTATTTTGATATAAATTAAATACTACTTAGTATACTTACTTTTTAGATAATTATTTAAAACAAATGCTTTATGTGTATGTAAAATAAAGTTAGTAAAATCTGCCAGTGAAGAATAAAACCCACAATAAAACTTAAGTACAGCTAATTTCTCTCTCCCCTGTGTGTTATTTAGGATCCGCTTGTTTCTATTATTTTTCTGGCCAAAAAAGAAAATATTATTAGCGATATTTACCAAGATTATATGTTCTGTATAATCACTATTATTCCTTTTAGCTCTCGTTTTTACTATTAAACGAGAGAATCGTTCTGGAAGAAACAACTCCATAAATATCTATTTTCTGTATATATATATATGTATCAGTATATGCATATTTCTTCTTTTATAAAGAAAAATATTTGCGTTTTATGTAGAATGTACTATACCATTTTTGTATACTGATTTAGATTTAGCTCTTATATAGCTTAATTAATATTATCTATACCCATTAATGTTTAAAAATCAAATACAAAATATTAAAGAGCATTTACCACTAGTAAAATCTCATTGTCGTACCAATTGCTACATTTTATTTCTACACGTACAAACAGCAGTAACACACAGTTTCCTTGAGAATGAATGAAAAATAGAGCTTTCTTTTTAAATATCAAATAATGAAAATACATAATAAATTGTATAATAATAGAGATAATTACACTTAAAATTTGAAAAATCCTGGAATACATTGAACATTATTCTAATCTGAAGAATAGAATAATAATTTAAATTTATCGTTTTAAGGTATGCATTTTGATGAATATTTAGTTTATAAGTACCTACACAGTGTAATGATTTTTCTTCGTTGACAAATAAAATCGATACAGGTAGCGAAAACAGTGTGTTTAGTGTATTTAGTGTATTCAGTGTAGGATGTGTAAAATAAGTATAAAAAATGAGGTGTGGCCACCACACGACTTTCTTATACGTATGAGCGTTTCAAATTATAGAATTTTAAGAATTTTTTTATACAAAAATTATTCAAAATCCTATTCTAAGTACTTCTATTCTCTTAATAAATCTATATAGAATGCATACTTTGCAAGATATCAAAAAAGTGCTACTCGCTAAGAGTAAAAGTGCTACTGCCGGTCCGAATTTTGAAATTTCATATATACAAAAAATATTGCAAATCCAGTTCTAAATACTTTTGTACTCTTGATAAATATATATAGAATGCATAACTTACGACATATTTGCAAAAAATCGTTATTCGATAAGAGTAAAAGTGGTACTTCCGGTCTGAATTTTGAAATTTCTTTTATACAAAAGATATTGAAAATTATGTTTTAAATACTTTTATACCCGTAAAGTACTTGTCTAAAAAGCATGACTTGCGAAATATTCGCAAAAAACTGATTTTCGATAAGAGTAAAAGACCTACTTCCGGTAGGAATTTCGAAAAACTTTTTAAATAAAATTATTTTTAATTTCAATTTTAAGTATATATGAATTCTTTATAAATTTGTCTAAACTTAGTAGTTGACGAAATATTGTCAAAATTCGATTTTTTCGCTGAAGTAAACTGCTACTTCCGGTCTACCGATTTTACTGAAAAACTAATCAGATCTCAAGAGGGAGATTATATACGTAAATACAAAATTTGGAATTGATATCTACAGCGGTTTGACCGCTATCGTGGTCACACACACACACACAGAGACACACACACACACACACACACACAGACACACAGACACACACACAGAGAGAGAGAGAGAGAAAGAGAGAGAGAGAGAGAGAGAGAGAGAGAGAGAGAGAGAGAGAGAGAGAGAGACATTTTTTAAAAACCATTTTTTTGGTATCAGGGGACTTCAAAACGTGGACATCTGCAAAAATCTCGAGGTCGGAAATTTTCATCATCACAATACTTCCTTATACTACGTATAAGAAAGTAAAAAGAAACAAAGTAAAATATTTTACAACTATAATAATTTGTACGCAAGCTGTTCATCAAAAATTTTTCGGGTTTTAAAAATATAGTTGCAACGATCCATTCTTCAATAAGAATCTATTTTCATTTTTTGATATAACATAAAGTTCTTTTTCTTTACACCATTCTTCAAATTTCATCTATATACTGCTTTTCATAATTGCTACGAGATTTAGTGGGAAGTAAATTCATCACGGCATTTTCAGCAATTTCTCTAATTTCAGGTGCTGTAGGTACATGAAATATTGAATATGAAAATCGTGATAAATTTTAAATTTACGTCAAATGTTATAAGATATTCCAATAATGGGTGGAGACTGTGGCTAAAAATGTGAAATAAAATGCAAAAGGAAAATCCCTTACCACAAAAAATATATATCAAAAAATCTAAATACGTATTTCGGCAACTAAGTTGCCATCTTCAGTAGATATCTGTATAAAACAAAAAAGAGTGTTAAACGTGGTATTTTTGGCTAAGGTGTAACCTTAGAAGATATGCTCTTCACCAAATCACCAGTGGGATAACACTGTGTTAACGAGTGATATCTACCGAAGATGGCAACTTAGTTGCCGAAATACGTATTTAGATTTTTTGATATATATTTTTTGTGGTAAGGGATTTTACTTTTGCATTTTATTCCTTATAAGATATTGCCAACCACTACAAAAATTATTACATTCTGAAATTCCTATTGACTTTATAAAAAAAAATTATAAACTCGTCCATTGGGACACTTGGGCTCGTGCAATAAGACGTGTTTTATGACACTTGTTATTTAATATACTATTATTACACAATCGTATTGATTAATGAATTGATAAAGGTATAAGGTACAAACTAAACATTCACAAATATATGAAAAGTAACAAAATCGTAAAAATAAGAAGAGTATTGTTAGTTGATAAAAAAAGGCCAGTGTCTGCAGTAAGCTTGCCCTTCACAGCATTTCATTACTCGGTTTTACAGTGTGAAGAAAATCTGCAGCAAAAACGTCTTCTTAGTGCAAAAAACTTAAACACCCCTTAAGTTTAAAGCTGCCTGGAGTTAGGTTATGCAATTCTTTCCACTTTAGCTCCGCCATCACAATCTGTACTATAAATAACAAACTGGATGTGTGTATGTGAGTGTGACCAGGATACCGGTGAAACGGCTAAAGCTATGAATACCAAGTTTTATATTTGAAATTAACTACTATTTCAGTAAAAAATCAAATTTAACCAGCTTTTCGTTGACTAGCTAAATTTAAACTAATTTCTTAGGAAAAGTGAATTAAAAAGAGTTTTAGAAAACCCTTACCAGCAGCCTTTTACTCTTAGCAAAAGATATTTTTTGCGAATATCTCATTATTTATGTTTTTTAAACAGACATATTAAAAGTATGGGAGTATTTAAATCATGATTTTGAATAATGTTTGTATAAGGAATTTCAAAATTCGGAAAGGAACTAACACTTTTACTCTAATCGAAGAATAATGTTTTTCAAATATCTTCCAGATTATGCATTCCATACAGGTTTTTCAATAATACATAAGTATTCAAATTTGGATTTGGAACAATCCAACTCTAAAATTCGAACCGAAAGGAACACTTTTACTCAAAGGTTTATTAAGAGCATTAAATTATTTAACACTTAATCTAAAACCCCTTTTATCTAAAAAAAATCGGAAAATATGTTATGAAAGTTTTGTGGTACCAACACCTCATTTTTTAAATTGTATTTTGTATTAAAGAAATGAGTTTTCATGCAATATTTTGCCCTATTACTAGGCTATCTTGTAGGGTAATAAATCATATTATTATTATAACATTCCTATATTTAAAGGGTATAAATATATTCAATTAATAATAGACGTTATATTATTTGGATAGTCCAAGGCCATGTTAAGACAAATATCTGGACCATCCTACTAATTTAGTTCATACACGACGTATATTAATCAACGTTAATGCACTGGCAGACGTAATTCTTACAAGAATAGAGTTAAAAGTCCATGTATAATATAAAATCGATCAACGAGAAAAGGAAAGATCTTCTCCCGCTACCACACTATTTCCCAAACATTAATAATTAAATCTTTATTCATGGACGATATGGCCCTTTTTTGCTTTCGTTCTTTCATGAAAATGTAACACGGGACGATCTCTTCTTTCCTGTTTTCAACATCTCTTTTCCGCACACCATACAACTTTATATATCAAAAATACACCATTCAAATTTCTTGTCTAACTTAACTATTCCTCCTCAAATAACAAACAACTACTTAGTGATGGATAATCAATTTCGGTATCTCGGGTAATCATTCATGTTTCTGCCTATATACATATAATATAATATAATCTCTCTGTGTAAGAAAACTTCGAAAATAACCTATTTTTGTTATAATATTATATAAGTAAGTGATTTATTCTATAACCCAAATAATAATAATAAGATTACCTACGTGTATTTAATCAAAATATGTAAAAAGACATGTACATGATGCAACTTTTTATTTGTGGAATGACTTCGAAACTAAATTCTAAACAAATATGTTTACTATGGGCTGTTGTGTTTGAATCATTGCTAAAAATGAGAAATAATGACTTTTTCTAATCTGATGCCATAACGCTATTAACGCATCGAAAATGATGCGTTTATAACTTATAAACGCAGTGTGAGTTTATCGGTGATCTAGTTCAATTTAGTTTTGCTACTTGTAATTTGTAATTTTGATGTCAAAAAATCAAAATCTATATTTTCAATGTACGATGTCTAAAATATTGTAACGAAACCAGTCTACATTAAAAGAAAGGCAAATATTCGGCGCGACTGGTAAACAAGTCGTAAAGCAATAAATCATTCATTTTATATGTACTGCGAAGAGACAGAATGACTGCGAAGAGACAGAATGTCTGTCGTATGTTCTACAAACATCGAGAAGAACACTAGCGTTTTTCTGGTGTGCTCCAGATGTTTCGTATGCGTATATAAAAGCAGTTGAACCGATGGATGATTCATTCCGGAATAAGAAAGTCCTAAGCAGTCGTCGCGCAGAACAGACCAAAGTAAAAATAAATATAAGAAATAAATAAATAGTTCCTTGAGTGGTAGTCGAAGAGTAAACATAAATATAAGTAGTACGAAATAAATATAGTGGTGCGGCGTTATATAAATAGAAGTGATATAAAAACGGTAGTGTTACATAAATATACGGACATAAATATTAGTAATAGAAATAAATACCTGTGTTAATCTATTTGTAATAAGTTTAAGTGTGACATTAGTTTTAAATTTTTTTTTATATTGTAATTAATTTTACGTGTGTGAATATACAGACTGTTTTAAATAAATAAATTGCACGAGTTGTTTATTGCGAACCCGAAAACGTTAAAATATGTACAAAAATGAAACGACGTGAAATATTTTACAACTATAATAATTTGTGCGGAAGTTTTAGAAATATATATCACTATAGGCAATATAAATAAAATGAAGTTGCAACGATCCATTCTTCAACAAGAATCTATTCAAATATTTTATTTTGAATTATGTTCATGAATTGTACAGGTACCTACTGTATACATTGATATAGATACGTGCGATGTATCTTGGGCATTTATAGTAACAACAGGCAAACTACTCGTACTTGTTGATAGCATATTTTGATGAAAACTTTTATTTCCGTCAATTATAGTGGTTTCGTTTGAACATACCGGAATGTTTGTATTAGTTTGAGATCCGAACATATGAGATAGTTTAATCTTTCTATTTTAAGGAATATCCAATATAACCCTCAGCCACAGGTGAGGACTTTGCACCACCATCTTTTAAGGTCAACAAATCACCACTATGATTTGTCAAATGTGTTGCCCTAGATCATCTAAAACAGTGGCCTCTAAACAATTCTGGATTTTTGGCAATTTCAAAAAACTCGCAATCTCCTTCGGAATTTAGTTTGTATTAGTTTGAGATCCGAACATATGAGATAGTTTAATCTTTCTATTTTAAGGAATATCCAATACAACCCTCAGCCACAACTGAGGACTTTGCACCACCCATGATTTTTTAAGGTCAACAAATCACTATTATGATTTGTCAAATGTGTTGCCCTAGATCTTCTAAAACAGTGGCCTCTAAACAATTCTGGATTTTTGGCAATTTCAAAAAACGCGCAATCTCCTTCGGAATTTAGTTTGTATTAGTTTGAGATCCGAACATATGAGATAGTTTAATCTTTCTATTTTAAGGAATATCCAATATAACCATCAGCCACAACTGTGGACTTTGCACCACCCATGATTTTTTAAGGTCAACAAATCACCACTATGATTTGTCAAATGTGTTGCCCTAGATCTTCTAAAACAGTGTCCTCTAAACAATTCTGGATTTTTGGCAATAACAAAAAACTCGCAATCTCCTTCGGAATATAGTTTGCATTAGTTTGATATCCGAACATATGAGATAGTTTAATCTTTCTATTTTAAGGAATATCCAATATAACCCTCAGCCACAACTGAGAACTTTGAACCACCCATGATTTTTTAAGGTCAACAAATCACCACTATGATTTGTCAAATGTGTTACTCTAGATCTTTTAAAACAATGGCCTCTAAACAATTCTGGATTTTTGGCAATTTCAAAAAACTCGCAATCTCCTTCGGAATTTTACCTGTAATATTAATTAATACACATTGGATTATTAACACACTGACCATTGCGATAAGTCAAGAAAAATCGTTTATGACTAGTATTAAGAGGCCGTAAGTTATAATATTTCTTAATTAAATCGATCCATATTGTATCTGTAATTACGAAGGAGGAATTTTTCGCAATGCGCTATAACTTTTCAATCCGTATTCGTGAATGTGACGTTGACTAGTCCAAAAAGAACCAGGATGATTTGTTTCTCTTAAAGCTTTCATCATAGAATGAAAAGGAAAATTTCTTACATAATGAACTAAAGCTTGGTCTTGTTGTGCCGTTGATATTTTAGATGCTCCTGATCCATTAGCTCTCCTGAGTGTTCCTTCAGTTAGCCATTTTCTTTTAATTTTAAAAATACTACCTTTGCTCACATTTAAAACATCAGCCACACTTTGCAGTGACCATGCATCCTCTAATTTTGTCACAGCTCTCATTTTTTCAGCCTCTATTAAATGTCTTCTAGGCATTTTTTTAAGTTTTTAACAAAAAGCAGTTTTCGTTAATAATCTTACTTAAACTACTTGTTACAGGTTTGGACGAAATATAACTTAATTATAAAATTAGTTCATCACATCTTCTGAATTATCAGTCAGAAATTCAACTCTTATTTTATTACCTCCCTTAAGTGGAAAAAAAAAAAAGAATAAACCTCCAAGCGGAATTTGATATAAAAAATTACTCATCTCACACATGTGTAGCAAACATTTCTACCAACAAATAACAACAAGCTCTGCAAGTTAAATAAACAACTCCATTCATTGCACGTTATGTAAATATATACATATGGAACAAAAACTGTCCTATTTATTAAATTTAAAAGGACGTCGCAGTTATGAATGATATTTTCTTCCAGCCCGACTACACTATAACTTATCAGTCGTTTACTTTTCATTGCACATGATAGTACGTCAAATGTCGTAATATATTGCCAATTAACACAAAAATTACTACATTTTGAAATTTCTATTATTTTTATAAAAAAAGAAATGAAATGAAAAGGCAGATGGAAGAAACAACATAAAGAACCGTGTCATGAGATATTTATTGCACGAGCCCAAGTTTAGAACACGACGAGTGCAGCGTTAAATTTCAGAAACTGAAAATGAATTAATAGAAACTGATATTATTTTAATTAGCTCTTAAAGGGCTATCAAAAATGTAAATAACTGCATAGTATTCCGTTAAGAAAAAACATAGGTTTTTGTTGATTTGTAGCACTATGTACAAATGAAAATAATTTTAAATTGTAAAGCTCATGATAATCTATAATTTTTCTATTAATAAATTTTCGCTATCTATACGTTATTAGATATCAATAATAGACTTTACAGATCCGCTGACACACCAGATATACATATATACAATACGCAACCCTCGCAAGCAACTTATTTCATGTACAATTGGTTTCTTTTCAAATGGCCGGTGTAAATTGAAAATAGATCCCCAAATTCTACGATAGTAACATTCTAATGTTGGAGTTAAGAACGGGACAAGCAAAAAACATGCATCGTAAATCTTATATGTATAGCATGAATAAGCCATTGTACTTAATATGAGTATGGTTTATATTTTCTGAAGTTTTTAAATACTTTATTTTCCACAATCTGCACGAAATATACATGTCATATATATAGTAACGAATGAAACACATATTTTGAATGCCTTGCTTTTAAAATTATATATAATTAAATATTAAATACAATTAAAAGAAAAAGATTGTATTACGTTATGAATTAAATTGCTTTGTAAAAGAAACTACATCGGCCATATACTTATAAGCCAATATATTTGAAATATTTGTGTTTATTCATAATAATTTATTGTCTGATAGGGATAACGTTCATGCTAGGTACTTTATTAGAAGAAATCATTTTTATCTTCCTCAATATCTTTCTGGCTTTTATTTTATTTTATAGTCTTTTATTTTGATTTCTACAGGGAGATCCACTATTTTTCATTAAATCTTGGTTTTATGGAATTTTGGACTTGTTACTATTCTTTCTGGAAGTGATTTGTATTTATTTTAGATGTTAAAGCTTTTTATTTAAAATAACAATGTTTAACTGAAAATTAAAATAATACTTAAACAATTTAGTATTATAACAACCCATGTTTTTCTTATAAAAAGTAAAAATTGTTATATTCTCTAATAAGGGAATGTTTAAAATTATTAAAAATTATATTTTTCCCGATCAACACTGATATTTTGAATTAGTTTACTTCACTAAAAAAATCGAAATTTACTAATACGTCGTCAACTACTAAGTTTAGAGAAATTTCTAAAGAATACAAAAGCATTAAAATGTGAATTTTAGAAAGACATTTTTTGAAATTTCTACCGGAAGGAGGCCTTCATATCTTACCAAAAACCGGTTTTTAGCAAATATCTTACAAATTATTGATTCTTTACAGATTTATCTAGAATACAATAATATTTAGAGCCCGAATTGGAACAACTTTTGTATAAAAGAAATTTGAAAATTCGGACCAGACGTAAGACTTCTCTTATCGAATAGCAGTTTTTTTTATACAATCTATATACATGTATTATAAGTGCAAAAGTAATTAGAACTACATTTGGAACAATTTTTCTATAAAAGAAAGTTTAAAATTTGGACCGGAAGTAATGCTTCTACTCATCAAATATCTGTTTTTTTTGGAAAATCTCACAAATTTTGCATTCTAGTCAGATTTATTAAGAACACAAAATTGTTTGAGCCACATTTGGAATAATCTTTATATAAAAAAAAATCAAAATTCGGACCGGAAGTAACACTCTTACTTTCTTTTATTTTTTTTTATTTATTTAACGAAAATAACGTAGAAGTATTTGATTGGGCGGCAAAATCTCCATATCCGAATCCCATTGAAAATATGTGGAGTGCTATGGTGCCGAATAGGAATGCTAATAATGATAGAGTTCAACTTAATATAGAAAATATTACTCAATATGCACAATCTGTATGGGAGCATTTCAGAGGAAGAAACTTATGTGTAACTTTAATAAATTCTATGCAATCAAGAATGCAAGAGTATATGGACGATAATGGATTTTATATGTCGTACTAAGGTTTTTATTATTGCGAAAAGGAAACAAACTATAAGACCAAAATCACATAACCATTTTCTTTAATTTCTTTATTAATTAATTACTATTATACAGGGTGAGTCATTAGTAGCCGCTTCTTCGATTGCTCTTTTGTGTTTTAAATAAAAGAAAAAACAATTAGTGGAAGATCCATGGTTGCTTGTGGCGCATATTGTAACAATACTTTAAGCTCTGGCGCACTTCCGGTTTCGACGGAAATGTACGGAACTTAATTTTTTTAAATGATTCACACTATATATTTTTGGATTTTCTTGTACTGCTTTAAATTGTCTGTTTGACTGTTTTTTCTTTTTCAAAACTGGGCCAATAGTTTTTGAGTTATTAATTTTTTTTGAAAATATTTGACCAAAACACGTGTTCAGAAAAAAATCATTTTCACATTGTTTTTAAAAGTAAAAATATTAACTTTGGTGGTGCTTGTAGCCAAGAAAATTCTACATCATTTGGTAAAGTTGCACTCGACAATACCTCAAAAAACTTTGTTTTTTCAAAGCCTACTTCCTGAAATTTTCACGTACCAAAAACTTATTATTTTTAAATGGAACACCTAGTATTTTATTGAGTCATTTCGTTTCTTTCATTTTTGTTAACAATGTCCTATACCTATCTTTTGTAATTTTTGAGATAATCACTATAGGAGCAATTAGCGGTCAATTAAAGACTACGGGCGCTGTTCTATTCACCCAAATTTTCGTCCAATAAAGGCTGGAATGCGGCTGATTGCCTCAGTCAACTGTTGAAGAAAGTGGATATACATTTATTTCAAACTTACAAAAGCATCGCTGTTAGTTATCATCCAAATGAATTATTCTTATGAAGAGTTAATAGATATGATTGACGTTTTGGGTGAATCTGAAAGAAACTTTTTGCTAGTATCCAGACTTTATGCACAGCGATCCCTGGTAGAAGTCAACCGAATCCAGAAACCTTCGAAAATATAAAGTGGACGGTTTGAGTGAACAGAAAGCATTGAATATGAAAGAAGGTGCAGAAAAAGCAATAACTGGTGAGGATAAGACGTTTATGGTACTTGCGAGTGTAGTCGAACACCTCCATACTAGTACTACGAAAATTAGTCGTCAGTTAGATGTAAGTCAAATTTGAGAATCCAGAATAATTAGGAAATATGAAATTCACCCGTAGCATATTTATACACAGGGTTAGATGAAAGAAATTTTCAGAATCGCTTACATTTTTGTCAATTGGCAGCAGATAAATTATCCTGGCTTTCTCAACTTTTTGTTGTCTACCAACGAAGCCACCCTCTATTAAAGTGAATACGTTCATCGTCACAATTTCCATTATTATAACACTTAAAATCCCCCATTTTATCACACCTGTAAACTTTCAAAATCGTTGGTCATTGAAACTGTGGGGAGGAATAGTGGGTAGTTACATAATTGGACCTTATTTCTTTGATGAAAATGTTAATGGTGAAGAGTATCTTCGCTATCTACGGACGGATTTTCAAAACTTTTTGAAGACCTCTTCAAATATATAACCTTTATTTTATTTCGATGTTAACCAACAGTGTCAAAAATGCAACTGGACATTGCCGGAATTAAAAAAATGAAATGCGATGCTCTTCATTCTATAAAATTATTACTTTTGGGATAGTTGGATATAACATTTATATTGTTTGACAGTTGACTAAGGATGTCGGGCGCCATCCCTGCCCTCCATTGGTTGAACGAATATTTTGGTGCATAGAACAACAGCGCTCGTAGTTCTTTAATTGATCGCTAATAGCTCCTATAGTGATTATCTCATAAATTACAAAAGATAAGTATAGGACATTGTTAACAAAAATGAAAGAGAATAAAAAAAGGAACAAAATGACTCAATAAAATACTGGGTGTTCCATTTAAAAAATATAAGTTTTTGGTATGTGAAAATTTCAGGAAGTAGGCTTTGAAAAAACAAAGTTCAGTGAGGTATTGTCGAGTGCAACTTTACCAAATGATGCAGAATTTTCTTGGCTACAAGCAACAACAAAGTTAATGTTTTTACTTTTAAAAACAATGTGCAAATGATTTTTTCTGAACACGTGTTTTGGTCAAATATTTTCAAAAAAAATTAATAATTCAAGAACTATTGGCTCAATTTTGAAAAAGAAAAAGCAATAGAACAGACAATTTAAAGCAGTACAAGAAAATACAAAAATATATAGGGTGAGTCATTAAAAAAAATTAAGCCCCGTGCACTTCCTGTAAAACCGGAAATGCGCCAGAGCTTAAAGTATTTTTACAATATGCGCCACAAGCAACCATGGATCTTCCACTAATTGTTTTTCTCTTATTTAAAACACAAAAGAGCAATCGAAGAAGCGGCTACTAATGACTCACCCTGTATATTAATTACTAAAAACTTGATATCTGCTACAATTTTTGTTTTAATTTATTCTGGTAAAGGTTAGAGAAATTAATTTTACAATCCTAATTAAATTTTATTACATGATTACCCATTAATTGCACAGAAGTTCAAATATGGGACCTTGTATGTATATATGTATTATTACTTTCTTATACGTAGTATAAGGAAGTATTGTGATGATGAAAATTTTCGACCTCGAGATTTCTGCAGATGTCCACGTTTTGAAGTCCCCTGATACCGAAAAAGTGATTTTTAAAAAATGTCTCTCTCTGTGTGTGTCTGTGTGTCTGTGTGTCTGTGTGTCTGTGTGTCTGTGTGTCTGTGTGTCTGTGTGTGTGTGTGTGACCACGATAGCGGTCAAACCGCTGTAGGTATCAATTCCAAATTTTGTATTTACGTGTATAATCTCCCTCTTGAGATCTGATTAGTTTTTCAGTAAAATCGGTAGACCGGAAGTAGCAGTTTACTTCAGCGAAAAAATTGAATTTTGCCAATATTTCGTCAACTACTAAATTTAAACAAATTTATAAAGAATTCATATATACTTAAAATTAAAATTGAGAATAATTTTATTTAAAAAGTTTTTCGAAATTCCTACCGGAAGTAGGTCTTTTACTCTTATCGAAAATCAGTTTTTTGCGAATATTTCGCAAATCATGCTTTTTAGACAAGTACGTTACGGGTATAAAAGTATTTAAAACATAATTTTCAATATCTTTTGTATAAAAAAAATTTCAAAATTCAGACCGGAAGTGCCACTTTTACTCTTATCGAATCGCGATTTTTTGCAAATATGTCGTAAGTTATGCATTCTATATATATTTATCAAGAGTACAAAAGTATTTAGAACTGGATTTGCAATATTTTTTGTATATATGAAATTTCAAAATTCGGACCGGAAGTAGCACTTTTACTCTTAGCGAGTAGCACTTTTTTTCGAATATCTTGCAAAGTATGCATTCTATAGAGATTTATTAAGAGAATGAAAGTACTTAGAATATGATTTTGAATAAGTTTTGTATAAAAAAATTCTTAAAATTGTATAGTTTGAAACGCTCATACGTATAAGAAAGTCGTGTGGTGGCCACACCTCATTTTTTTTTGTTATAAACTTGTAAGAATAAGTTTATAATATCACTACATACAATTAAATCATGTTATAATGTAATAATTAATACGAAATGCAAAATTTTGCTGTTTTAGAATATGTTTTAATTTTTTTAGAGAGCTATATCTAAAAATGAGGTGTAGTCACCATACGACTTTTTTATACGTATGTGACATCCGAAATGTGTATACAAAATTTGTTCCAAATCAAATTTTAAGTTGCCTCTTTATAAAATAAACCTCTGATTAAAAGTGTATCTTCCGGTCCCAATTTTGGACAATTTTTTTATACAGAAATTATTGCAAATCCAACTCAAAATATTTTTATTCTCTTAATAAATCTCTATAGAATGCATAATTGCGAAATATTTGCAAAATACTGCTATTCGATAAAAGCAAGAGTGTTACTTCCGGTCCGAATTTTGAAATTTCTTTTATACAAAAATTGTTCCAATTCGGGTTCTAAATATTTTTGTATTCTAAATAAGTCTGTACAAAATGAATAATTTGTAAGAAATTTGCTAAAAACCGCTTTTCGCGGTAGGTAGAAAGACCTACTTCCACTAGAAATGCCCAAAAAAGTCTTTCTAAAATTCACATCTTAGTACTTTTGTATTCTTTAGAAATTAGTTTAAACGTGACGACGTATTAGTAAATTTTGATTTTTTTAGTGAAGTAAACTACTGCTTCCGGTCTACCGATTTTACTCAAAATCTAATCTGATCTCAAGAGGAAGATTATTAAAGTTTGGTATTGATAGCTGTAGCCGTTTGGACACTGAGACACAGACAGACAGACAGACAGACACACAGAGAGAGAGAGGGAGAGAGGGGGGAGAGGGGGAGAGAGTGAGAGAGAGGGAAGGAGGGCGAGAGAGAGACGTTTGCCAAAAGCCACTTTTTCGGTATCAGGCGACCTTAAAACGTGGACATCTGCATCATAATTCCTTACTACGTATAAGATAGTATAAAGGCAAATATTGCTTTAATTAATAAACCACAAGACAAGGTGTTAAATCGTTGATTGAAGGAATATAAAAGATGCGCAACGCTATAGTAAAACAGCGCGTCTTTCCGTTAAGTCGTCCCACAAACCCCTTGCCGAGAAACATCATCGCTGTCTCGGGCTGTTTCGAATCTCGGATCCAAACAACTGATGCAGTCGTATAGATCTCGGTTCCAGTTTTGGCTACGCTCAGTGCTATAGTGGCGCATCTTTATGTATTCCTTCAATCAACGGTTAAACTCATTATTTTTATTTTCTTATACGTAGGATAAGGAAGTATTGTGATGATGAAAATTTCAATATAATCTCCCTCTTGAGATCCGATTAGATTTTCAGTAAAATCGGCAGACCGGAAGTAGTAGTTTACTTCAGTGAAAAAATCCACTCTTACCAATATTTTGTAAATTACTAAGTTTAAAGAAATTTATAAAGAATTCATATATACTCAAAATTAAATTTGAGAAGAATTTTATTAAAAAAGTTTTTCGAAATTCCTACCGGAAGTAGGTCTTTTACTCTTATCCAAAATCAGTTTTTTGCGAATATTTCGCAAGTCATGCTTTTTAGACAGGTACGTTACTAGTATAAAAGTATTTAGAACTTAATTTTCAATACCTTTTGTATAAAAAGAAATTTTAAATTCGGACCGGAAGTAACACTTTTACTCTTATCGAATAGCGATTATTGCAAATATTTCGTAAATTATGCATTCTATATATATTTATCAAGAGCATAAAAGTATTTAGAGTTGGATTTGGAATATTTTTTGTATAAAAGAAAATTCAAAATTCCGACCGGAAATAATACGTTTACTCTTGGCGAGTAGCATTTTTTTGCAAATATCTCACAAAGTATGTATCCTGTAGAGATTTACTAAGAGACTGGAAGTTCTTAGAATAGGATTTTGAATAATTTTTGTATAAAATAATTTTTAAAATTGTATGATTTGAAACGCTCATACGTATAAGAAAGTCGTGTGGTGGCCACACCTCATTTTTTTTATTTGAATTAATTTAAAAATAAGGTATGAGTTATAATAACAAAACTAAAGATATTTTTCAAAAGCATTTGGGTATATTATCTGTTGAACTAAGCAAATAGAAATAAATTCAGTAAATCAGGGTCACCTGTTATTTAAATTATTTTAGGAAGCTAAACCGGTTCGTTTTATAATCCAGAATATATTATTATGGAAGTAGAGGAAAGGAATGTAAATAAGAAATTATACAATGAGCAGCATTCAACAAATATAAATACTCTTTGGAGATATTTATTTAGTGTGTTTTCAAGACCAGACATCCATACAATTAGAATGTGACTATCGACAGATACGCGCAGCGTTTTTAAACTCACACCGGCCATTCCTAAAGAAACCAATTGTACATCACACTCATCAGTCGTGATCAGCCCGAACATTGGGCAATTTTCTTGAAAGTCATCTATTTCATTCGCCATCAATATTACGTAATAAAAAGACTCAGGCACTAATACACATGAATTTCAAAAATCATATTAAAATACTAGAGAACACGAAATTATTTCCTGTCTACACTTACAAACTCTACCACTGTATAAAAGGGCTTTTCCAATAGGTAATTGATTTTAATGTTATTTAAGCACTGAATCTGTAAGGGGAAGATGTCTACGCCTTTCTTGTAATACAGTGGAGTCCCCTCTTCATACACTTCCGTTATATTTCGCAAAATTAAAATTGTAACGACATTACAATTTGAATTTCGATGGAAGATGTCACCGTCTTAATGAAAAGAATCAATTCCAAAATGAAATCGTCCAAGCTGCTTAATAGCTTTGAAAAACTGCCTGCAAGATGTTAACCTGCCACCATCACATATACATCTAATAACTTGCATTATAAAAAGATCTTTTCCTGTCGTTAATGAGCCCCAGAAGGTCGCCCAATAACGAAGACCTAACTCAACATTTAGAAAATAATAATTGATAATAATTCGCTAAAACTAGTAAACGAAGTTATATTAAAATAATAGTTACCTTGATTTCCATAAAAAAACAAACAAAATAAACTCCTAGACCAAATAAACTCATCATTTGTTACTTTTACTATTACTTGTAATTTTCGCAGTTTAATTCGTGAAATATAGTATGTAGTTAGCTTAGGATGTCATCTCATATTATTGGTAAAACATTGCAGTGATTTGCCGTTTCTAAGGTTATAAGTTTGCAAATATATAGGTATATGGTGTTGATTTCTTAAAGAGCTGTTAAACAAAAATTGGTGAATTCAATTTTGTTGATTTTAATTTGCTTAAAATAATAAAATACTCTGTCTAGTATAGCTAGAGTTGAACACATGAATTGCCAACGCAATTTATGTGAACATGAAGCAGCGCTAGCAATAGCTCTGGTTAATGATGGTCGTAACCAGCGTTAAGTGGTTAATTTGTTAGGCGTTAAACAGCCAACAATAAGTCGAACGGTTAAACGTTTTAATGAACTTGGGACTTTCTCTAGAGCAAGAGGACAAGATCGTAAAAGATCTACAAAGGAAGTAGATGATCGATTTCTTAGACAACTTGCCTTAAGAACGAGATGATCAACCAGTTCCGAGATACGCAGAGCTCTAGCAGAAGTCCGAAACGTAGAGATTTCTGGAAGAACAGTCAGTGCACCATTTCTGGAAGAACAGTCAGTGCACCACTGCTAACCAGGCAACGTAGAGTTGCAAGATTGCGTTTTGCCACAGCTCATGCAAACTGGAAAATTGACGACTGGAAACAAATTTTGTTTTCAGATGAAACACGAGCCAGTCTGAAGTCACCAGATGGACGTGAGCGTGTTTGGAGACGATCATATGAGAGGTCTGGTGACTGCAATATGTGCAAGAGTTCCACTGTTCTGGGGAGCAATTTGTATTGACGCTCGCACAGAGTTGGTACCTATTGACAAGAGATTAATGAATGAATATTGTAAAAGTGCAAGTTGTGTCATTTGCCCCATTTTTCGGCGCCAACTTCCTCTTTATGCAAAATGTTATGGAGTGGCCACCTAAAAGCCCGGACATAAATCCCATAGAGCATTTGTAGAATGCTCTTACTTAAACTGGTAGTTAGATGTCACATAGCTGCTCCTACAAACTTGAGGAAGCTGTGTTGTTGAATGGGAGAATATTCGTCAAGCCACCATCTGCAACTTAATTAGTAGTATGCCTAGACGAATGGAAGTAGTTATAAGAGCAAGGGCAAGGCAACAAGCGATATTAATGTTTCAATTTTTAACTTAAATTTAATTTTAGAAGAAAGTTTTATAATTGGTATTACTATAACGTTTTTGTTAAATTAACATTATAACACGCTGAACATATTATTAAAAGTTATTTATAGTGTTTTTGTCACTACTATAAGTGATGCGTTAATTTTGTCCAGGAGTTTATATAAGTCAAACAAAAAACAAAACAATAAATATTGTTAATGATTTGATGATAAAATAGTTTTACAACTTCTTGATATCTTGTACAAGAAGAAAAATCATACGTTTTAAAAAAAGTCCGGATTCTTAGTTTTCTGAAAGCGAAAACCGATGTAGTATATTTTATGTTTATAATTGAGAGAGTTACCAAGTAGGTATGAAGTTTTCTAGTATGTAGTAGTAAAAGAATTAAAATTTAGTAAGTAATATGGATAGAAAATGTTACGGTCTAAAAATTCGTCCTGTATATATGTATATTTTTCATACCATCTAGTTGTATTAGAATCGCTTTTGCGTGGTTTTAAGCTCATAAATTTCGAGTTATCTTTGTTTTCCTGGTAATCCTTTACATAGTGTATATATTTTTGGTTGCGAACTATTACTTAACATAAATTCTTTATTTGTAATTAAATAACGCAGTTAACTGATTTTTTTATTTCTAATTCTAGTTTGAATTCCTATAACATATATTTCGTAATTTTTAAGTCTAATTTTTGATATATATATATATTTAATGGGCAAATGCCGATAGGTTACCTTCTGTCGAAAATTTGTTTGGGGTCGTCTACTTATTTTTCATCTTTTGCTTGTGCAAAAAGGCTTAGCTTTTGGTGCCTAGAATTTCAGTGACCATATTTGACTTATTAATGGTGGCAAAGACCAGATTTAAGCTGTTATAATCTAGTTTTGGAAAATTTTTGGGATTTGTAATCGGAGATCTGATAGAATAGGACGGAGATAGAAGCGCGTTTGGTCTTGGTGGATTGTTTGACACAAAGGACAGTAATATAAATGCCAACTTTTTCTTTTTTTGTGAAACTGTTCCTATATGAAATAAAACGACAAAATTGGCGCCCAACGTGTCACCAACGCATTCAGTTTATTTTTATATTACTATCGTTATTATCAATACAGATACTACCAGTATCCGTAATCCTAGTTGGTTGTAAATTATTTGCTTTAAGGATATGTTGTTGTGTCTAATATATTCCGCCGTGATAAAAATTGGATATCATTACTAAATCTATAATTGCATAAATCGTTCTACAATATAAAAAAACATGGATCGTTTTCTATCAATCAACAAAAACATACAGAGACAAACGCTCTCATAATTTTAAACTACGCAAAAAAATTGAAATAATTTGTCATTTAACAAAAGCAGTTGTTGAGAATCATTTCATGGACTAATCAATAAAATTATTTTACAAAGGGTTAATATTATAGAAATTCACTATTCAGAAACAGGATTAAAGTTTTACAATATTATTAAACCAGGACCATTGACAAAAAAAAAATCGATAATTAATAAGAAATTTTATATGAAAATATACTATCAGCAAGATGTTAACATATCAAATTTTACGCAAACAATTCAAAAGTTAACCTTTCAAATCAGTTAAAGTTGAAATGAACAATAAAGACAGGGAGCACAGAATAGGGAAAAGGGCAAATAAAATAAATATTGTATTGATGGGTTTGTTTACATTGCTTAATGCATCCGAAGATGACTAGGTGCATTTAATTCACTATAAGTCTTCGTAAACAACGATGATGTTACAGTTTTCAGCGTGCTTACTTGCTTGCTGGTGGATCTCCCGCATACACACTCTCTCTTTTTCGGTTAGGGCAGCAAAATGAAAATAAAATTGCATTCCTCCCGACTAATCTATTCGCCCGATCAAGCATAACAACAATTTTTCGCTTTAACATATTTTGCTAAAAGAATTTTCCTTTTGAAAAACAACTCACTCTCTCCCTTTCTCAGATATCTAAGAAAAACATGTTTGTTTCTTTTTCTTACTGTGTTTTCTTTTTTCATAAAGATTAATTATCTGGCCTGACCCCTTTTTCTCCCGAAAAAAAGGGGCGAAAAGTGGGGGAGCTGTTTTCCTTGCATAATTAGCTCGGAGTGGGTCTAATTGCTCGAGATAAGTTGAAAATTTTTAATCATATCAATTAAATGAATTTTCCTTCGAGACGTTATTATTAAATAGAATACTTATTACAAAGAACTAAATTAATTAAATTTTAATACTAAAAATATTCCAGAATTATATTTAGAAAGTATATGATAAGAACAGTTTAATTAAAATATAATATAATTATTTTGGATTTGGTATTATACATGGATAGATGGATAATATGAATAAGCTAACAAGAATACAGAATTATTCGTTCCCAATTATAAAAAAAAAACGGTGGCTCATGTGTTTCATGAGTCACCTTATATTTGATAAAAACGAAAGAATGTCTACAAAAAAGGAATGAACTATTTCACTTGCTCATGATGCAGCTAAGGTAAACAGTAAACAACATGGCTTTCTATAAATCTTTCACGGAAGAATTCAATATTTCACCATTGCGAGCTTGACAGAGTTCTAAACAAATAGATTACTCAAATATAAAAATGAGGCGTGGCCACCACACGACTTTCTTATACGTATGAGCGTTTCAAATTATAGAATTTTAAGAATTTTTTTTACAAAAATTATTCAAAATCCTATTTTAAGTACCTCTATTCTCTTAATAAATCTCTATAGAATGCATACTTTGCAAGATATTATCAAAAAAGTGCTCCTCGCTAAGAGTAAAAGTGCTACTTCCGGTCCGAATTTTGAAATTTCATATATACAAAAAATATTGCAAATCCAGTTCTAAATACTTTTGTACTCTCCATAAATTTATATAGAATGCATAACTTACGACATATTTGCAAAAAATCGCTATTCGATAAGAGTAAAAGTGGTACTTCCGGTCTGAATTTTGAAATTTTATTTTATACAAAAGATATTGAAAATTATGTTCTAAATACTTTTATACCCGTAACGTACTTGTCTAAAAATCATGACTTGCGAAATATTCGCAAAAAACTGATTTTCGATAAGAGTAAAACACCTACTTCCGGTAGGAATTTCGGAACACACTTTAAATAAAATTATTCTCAATTTTAATTTTAAGTATATATGAATTCGTTATAAATTTGTTTAAACTTAGTAGTTGACAAAATATTGGCAAAATTCGATTTTTTCGCTGAAGTAAACTGCTACTTCCGGTCTACCGATTTTACTGAAAAACTAATCAGATCTCAAGAGGGAGATTATACACGTAAATACAAAATTTGGAATTGATATCTACAGCGGTTTGACCGCAATCGTGGTCACACACACAGAGAGAGACACACAGACATTTTTTAAAAACCACTTTTTCGGTATCAGGGGACTTCAAAACGTGGACATCTGCAAAAATCTCGTGGTCGAAAATTTTCATCATCACAATACTTCCTTATACTACGTATAAGAAAGTAAAAATTGGTGCAAAAAAACTTGGTCAATAATTGAATTAAATAATAGCAAAAGCAGTAGGTGTAGTTTTCTTGGTTCTTCACCAGGCACATTAAATAATTACTCCGTATCAAATCGCTCATTTTGGGAGTTGGCGATTCCTAATTTAATGTCTAGAAAATATGAATACATACTTATTGAAAGACATGATTTACTCGATAGCTGATGCTTTGGGATATACACTAAATAGTAGTTTTGACCCAAGGAGTTTCCTGATTCTCTTAAACATTCGAGGATAATTCCAGTATATATGTATGGGGATCGCGACAAATCAGAAAACTATACACCACTAGCAATTATACCAGTGCTAGGGAAAGTTATTGAATGGGTCTTATTCAATAGTATCCTAAGCTAGCAAGAAAAGAATAACGTTTTATCACACGAGCAATATGGTTTTCGGAAAGGAGTATCTACTTTGGATACAGTGTTACACATTTTAAATTATGTTATTAATGCTTTTGAGGCTTCACAGATTGCGAAAGCACTGTTTTGTGATCTCTCTGATGTGTGTTGCATAATGTGTTGCTGGAAAAATTATAATTCTACGAATTTCGTGATAAACCCTTGAAAATGCTGGAATCTTATTTAATCGATAGGTATCAGCAGGTTGTGCTACACTCTAAACTTAGTAATATGCAGGTAGTTATACAAAGTGTGCCCCAAAATTCTATATTGGGACCACTATTCTTTCTGATATATGTGCACGATTTACCTAGTAATATTCAGGCACAAACAATAATATTTGCCGATGACAGTTTTTCTAACGTAAAACAAAGATCAACATTTGCTCGAAGTATATTATAGGGTGTAAATGTACAAGATGAAAACAAACTATGGTTTATCGGGAATCGTTTAAGATTACACATAAGCAAAACGAAAGCCTTGAACTTTAGGAACAGGAAGAGATACAATAAGAACCAATAAAATATCAATGACTACTTTTAGACGAAATAAAATTATCAAAGACGAGGAAGCGGAAAGATTGTACAAACTTTTCTATTTTCCATTCTGCAATGTCTTACTGCATAATAGTATGGGGAAATTCCGTTGATGCAGAAAGGATATTTGTGCTATAAAAAGGGCTACTTGGACAATATATAAATTACCTTACAATTATTCTTGTAAAGAGGTCTTCATTACAATGAAAATAAGTTTTCCATGTATATATATTTACAAAACGCATTTATACATATACGCAAAAATGTCAGTAGTGAAGCTCTAGCGAAGATATACATAATTATAATACAACATCCATAGATCAATTAAATGAATCTCAATATAAACACACTAAAAGTAAAAGAAATAATATACAAATAAAGATTTATAATAAGTTGCCCCAAGCAATTTGGGGCCGATCGATCAATTTCATTTCGAAGGATTATTAATAATAAGTGATAGTTAGATATCACTACTCAATTCAAGAGTACTTAGATAATAATTGTACTTGGGGATAGTTGGCTGCATTGATGCATATTGTTGGAAAAATGTTATTGTTATCACTGTAAATTCTTCTCTTTCACCTTGTACGAGTAATATACATTGTGCTAGATATTATCGATATACAATATATACATTAAATTCTAATGCTGCATGTTTTTTCTTTATAAGTTAGTGCAGCCCTGTATTGACTTGTACTATTTGATGATGAAGTAAATAAACTAAACTAAGCTAATAAGTTGCCTGAAACTATCAGGGATCTGTTGATGAATTGATTTTGCGGGATTGTTCAAAACTGTTTTATAGTTAGATATTACTACTCGATTCAAGAGTATTTAAATGGTAATTGTATTTGAGAATAAATATTCTCCTTGTAATTTACATTATACTAGATGTTGTTGTTATGCAATATTTACGTTAAATTGAAATGTTGAATATTTCTGTCTTTTATATTTCATGTATTATTTCTGTAAATTAGTATAGCCCTTTATTGACGTATCATGTATTATTTGATGATAAATAAATAACGAAAATGAAAAGTGTGAACACATGGATGTTAAAACTAACATCAAGCAGTAAATAATTACTGTGACTAACATATATACCTTTATACGTAAACGTATATGTATCATCGCTTTTTCCGTGTCATCTTTTGGGTGTTAGATGTCGCTGTGATACTCTCACTACATTTAACATGCGAAAATGACATAGGCAGCGATTTAAGTCTTGAAGCTATTGTCGAGAATCTCCATGCACACTGATGAGACCTTATAGGTCGAAACACCGGTGTCTGTGCGTTCGATTATCGACAATGGCACTTAATGTATGTGTGTATCTCAAACACATGCATATATACATATACGTTTACGTATAAAGGTATATATGTAAGTCACAGTGATAAATAAATATGTAGAGTAAAGTAGGGGATTATGGAATACCATTTTTATTTTATTTAATTATTTTGAAGTGTATTGAGTAATATATAAATAAAAAATATCAATGATAGCGCCAAAGGGTTTATTATATGAGACCACTGTGGCTAAGTTACAAATAATATACATAAACAAAAAATATTACAAATAATGAAAAAAAGCATTTCTTTCCACCGAGAACAATGGTCGGGTAATATGGAATAGATGTATGAGGGAATAAGGAAATCTTCATAATCAGTAGAGTCATCTAAGATTGGGATATCTTCATCTAAATCATCCGACGATTCATCGTTTTCTACCAGTTGCTTTCTCGTTTTTTTCCTCACACTACTCAAAGTTACTTTGGTGTCATCTTCCATTTTGCTGGTTCCAGGTTTTGCGTCATTGGCTGGTTTTCTATTTCCTTCAAACCCAATGTTTCTTTTAACTTTGTTTTTTTCATTTTTTGATGTAAGTGACTCTTCCAGTTCATCCTTGTTTGGAGTTGAAGTCAAAAGTTTGGCGGTCCCCGATTTTCGACCTCTTGTGCCTCGTCGTTTTTTAATAACAGGAATAGGAACTATGTCTTTCGGTAAAACTGGTTGTTCCTCTAGTCGTCTAGGCACTTCTGGATTTCTGTGTGCCTCCTCTAGGAAATCTTCTTCGGTAAAAATATTTCTGTTTACTGGAAACAGACCTGTTTGTCGAAATCCATTGATTGCTCTTTCGCCAGTTTGTATTTTTCAGATATGCTTCACCAAAGAGTTCACTTATGTCAAAATGAGATATTGGCCGATTATTTTGCCGTAAAAATTGGCGAATTTCTTCATTGTAATAGGTTTTCAATGCCCCCATTACAGATTTATCGAGTGGCTGCATCTTGTGCGTTATGTGAGGCGGTAAGCACAACAAAGTTACGTGATTTTGCCTTGCAGCGACAATAACATCCAAGTTTCGAGTGTGGGTATGATGGCCATCCAAAATCAAAAGCACAGGGTTTTCGGTACTTGGTCTTACATATTCTATAAAATGGTTGAACCACTGCGTAAATATATCTGTCTGAATCCACCCAGATGGATGGAAGGCAAAAACACTTCCTGGTGGAGCTCCCTTCTTTATTAATTCGCTTGAATTTTTACGAGGAAATATGAGCAAAGGGGGCACAAAATTGCCACTCGCACTCATACACAAAACACAAGTCACCAGAGAGCCCCGCTCTGCAGATGTTAGTGCACCGATTTGTCGTTTTCCCCTTTGTGAAAAAACCTCAGGGCATTGTACAATGCTAAGACCACTTTCATCGACGTTGAAAATCTGATTAGCTGAAAAGTTTTTTTTTGCTATTTCTGTCTCTAACAGATCAAAAAACTCGTTAACGTTTTGCTTGTTAAAGCCCACTGCTCGTGCAAACGACGTTCCCGTCGGCTTTCTGAGGCTTAACATATCCTTATGCCTTAATCTGAAACGATTTAGCCAGTCCTTACCAGCAGATTTTTTCAGTAATGAGAAAGGATGTGGAACGTTATTTCTTCTTGCTAACTGGAACGCAAGATTACGGACATCCCGCCTAGTTAATCCATAAAAGGTTTTCTCCATAGCTAGGCAATGCTTTACTAATTCATTTTCCAAATGATCCGGCAAAACTGGTTTCCTCCCCAGTTTCGTTTGGCATACCTCACTAGCAGCTCCATCCTTTTTACAAAGTCTGTAAAGGGTGGCACGAGGCACATTGAATGTTTTACATGCTTTTAAATAACCCATTCTTTTGCTTCTAACTGCTATTATTGCCTTTTTCATGTTTTCCTCATCCCACATTTTACGTTGTGGCGAACTGGTTTTAGCTTTTCCTTGGGTCTTTTTGACCGCTTTAGGCATTTCTACAAAAGAAATCCAATTTTAAGATTTTAATTTATAGAGTCAGGTAATATGGAATACTATTTCATAATTCCCGCCCATATAAGTTTAGAGGTTAAAACGGATAAAAAAATGAAAGGTAGTTCAAATGAGCAATATCTCTGTACTAAAGCATTCCTACATCATTCGTCTACTTAATGAACCAATAACATTAAACAAAATTACTTTCGAAAGTGTTTAAAATAAAATTTTAGTGTACTTACCAAAAAATATTAAGAACGTCGAAATCAGTTGAACTCTTACAACCACTAAATGGTGAATGTTCATAGACTAAGGTACTCTTGTGGAGCAATTTTGAACTTTATCGAGTGTTATTATAACAAATGAGAATAGATAGCGCTGGTAGTTTTGACAAACACATGGTATTCCATATTACCGGGTCTATTTCATAATCCCCGACTTTACTCTAAACTAAACATATTTTTCTATTCAACAATCATGTAGTGTTTATTTACTCTTTATCTGTCATTTCACGTTTTAGTTTTTGAAGTTACGTTGGTTATAACTCAGCAACTTATTTTTCAAAAGTAAAATGAAATGGAATTAACCAGGAAGCAATGTTGAATGATGATTTAATATGATTTTAAAAGATGTTGATGCATGGATTCACAAAGATGAGGAAACTCCTACAATGACTAAGGGCCAATTGTACGAAGATTGTTGAACAGTAGATCACTTGATCGGACGATGACCGCCGAACCTAGTTCAAGAAAAAGCGCATTGTATGAACGATATCTCACATAGGTTCAATAGAACTCTTAATAATGTGAATTAGTAGCACTGACATTCCGTTTAAACATGCGCATTTAAGGAAAATTATTTCGCGCTTCTTTTAGCGTGGTTTAATGTTTAGCTGCAATCTAATCTGAATTTAATTATAGTGGAATATATAAAAAAGAAAAAGTGTTGTATTAATTTTTAAGCAAAATTGCAAACGGTAAGTATATATGTTTTCTTAACAAGTAGGTTTCAGAGGTATATTTTTATTTATAGCGTAATATTGGTCAAAGTATATTTCTGTATTTTGGTAGTGGTTAAATGTTTATCAGAATCTGATTAGCAATGGAAAAAAAATCTGTACATCAGCAGTTTTAGCTCAAGCTAATAAGGCTTGTAAAAAATATAAAAATGAAGTGGATTCTAAGCGATCTGTATGCGTGGGAAATAATGGAGAGGGAATTTAATGCCTTCAGTGGCGAGGACTATAGAAATGCACAAACGCTGCGCAATAAGTTTGACAATATTAAAAAATGAGGTGTGGCCACCACACGACTTTCTTATACGTATGAGCGTTTCAAACTATACAATTTTAAGAATTTTTTTTATACAAAACATATTCAAAATCCTATTCTAAGTACTTTCATTCTCTTAATAAATCACTATAGAATGCATATTTTGCAAGATATTCGAGAGTAAAGGTGCTTCTTCCGGTCCGAATTTTGAAATTTCATGTATACAAAAAACATTGCAAATCCAACTCTAAATACTTTTGTACTCTTAATAAATATATATAGAATGCATAATTTACGACATATTTGCAAAGAATCGCTATTCGGTTCTTCCGGTCCGAATTTTGAAATTTTTTTTATACAAAAGATATTTAAAATTATAATTTAAATACTTTTATACTCGTAATGTACCTGCCTAGAAAGCATGACTTGCGATATATTCGCAAAAGACTGATTTT
The DNA here is from genome assembly GCA_963170755.1 of Amphimallon solstitiale. Taxonomy (NCBI): domain Eukaryota; kingdom Metazoa; phylum Arthropoda; class Insecta; order Coleoptera; family Scarabaeidae; genus Amphimallon; species Amphimallon solstitiale. Next base: position 9,408,216 of record OY720684.1, read on the forward strand.
CGATCAGAGTAAAAGACCTACTTCCGGTTGGAATTATTTTGCAGAAAAACGCTCGGACAGGTCGATTAGTATTTTTAATTTAGAATTTTTTGACATAAGAAAATTATATACATTTTGTCTAAAGAAGAACATATGCAGCAATCATTGTTTTTTTTTATGGAACACCCTGCCATTTTTGAATTGTAGGGTAAATTCTAAACACATTAAACACATTTTTGTGTAACATACCATATCCCCAAAATCAGCGGTTTTCGGAGTAATGAGTTTTGTGATAAATTAAAATATACACATAGGTAATGAAATAAAATGTTTAAATTGAAGGACACCCTTGAACATTTTTTTAAAAGCCAACAAAAGCAACCTGGTATTGCAAATTTTATCTTCAACAAAAAACTCTACTTCAAATTAATCGATTTTCATGTATTTTTTTTAATTTATCACATTTCAAACGTCATTATTCCGAAAACCGCTGATTTTGGGGATATGGTATGTTACACAAAAAGTATTGAGAATTTACCATACAATTCAAATATGGCATAATATACAGTATGTTCCATTAAAAAAAAACAATGATTGCTGCATATGTTCTTCTTTAGACAACCTGTATATAATTTTCTTATGTCAAAAAATTCACAACTAAAAATACTAATCGACCTGTCCGAGCGTTTCTTTTTCTTTAATTACTTGAATTTTAAACGAATTTGTTCCTTTCATCATGAACATCCGCCATACTCACCTGATTTAGTAATGTGAGACTTTTGGCTATTTTTTTGGGCTTAAATGCAATTTGCGGGATAAAAAGTTTTCGTCGGAAGAGATTTTTACCGCCGTTCACGCTTATTTTGAAGGTATTCCAAAGGAAGATTGGTTAGTTGCTTTTAAACAATGGAAAGAAAGAATGGTCAAGTGTATTATTGCTAAAAGCAATTACTTGAGCATATTTAATATGCAATCCTAAAAAATCTAAACCGTGTTTTTATTCTGAATAATTTATGCTTGTCCCTCGTATAAATCCTAGTCAGTTATATCATTTCGTATTTTAAATCAGAAATTATTTTGCTTTCCACCCATAACCTAGTTATGAAAACATAAATAACCAATTGCTCAAATATGCAATATGACAAATCAAAATTTCATCTGACGTGAGTCGATTGCTATGTAAATTAGTCTTTATTTACCTATATTATACGATTAACATCATTTACGTATTGCAAGATTGTTGTTTTCTTAAAGTCTCTAACATCTTTTAAAAAAGAAACTCTAAGCTGCATTTGTAATTTTTAAATTCAATACTAAGTACATACATACATATATTCGAATGATTTGTAAATATTTTAGTCACATTCTGAAGTAGTGTAATGGAAAAATTCATGATATATGTTTACTCCACCTGGGAATGTTGTTTTCCGTAATTGCTAATTGAAATTATATATATTTAATAAACGTCTTTTGTTTACCTTATAATTACAGCTATTGTTTGTATAGATGGTAAACAGGTACCTAAATAATTGCCGATGAAATAAATTTTATATTTACTCTACATACATGTCATAATTTCTTTTAATTCACGTGCATGACTATTTTAGATGCATATGCTTCCAGTTCCAAAAATATCACAATTACTCAAACAAGTTGGAGAGTATAATATGGCCGTGCATCTATAAATATGTATATTGTTGATGTATTGCTTGATTGTATCGGTATTATATGCCCCTGTATCTATATAAATTCGTGTTGTATTTGTGTTAATGCGTCTATCTCTGTGTGAGTGCAAAAGCGTATGTGTACAACTCATATAGCATTAATGTAAAGATGGTTGCAGAATATTATTACAATGTATGGATACGTGTATACATATAAAATGAATTTTCCCAACCTATTGTTTGTTACACAAATAATAATGGTTTCGCAATACATACACATCTGATATAAACAACATACAGCGATAAAAATATGCAACATGTTAATATTTTCACGTTTGTTTGAAGAATATTTATGCAATTTATAAAATAATAACGTGCGAAAATTGAAAAATAATAAAATCGTTACCCAATATACAAGGCATTCGAAAATTAAAAGACAATGTTTCAAAACTGAAATACTATTCGCAATTTAAAAAATCTAAACGTGCAATATTTTATCTTCTAAAATATGTTCTATTTTTACAACAATTTCTTGCATTAAGTAAACAGTATAGACAGATACACGTGTTCGACATTTGGAGAAACATCACCTATGAAGTTGTACAAATAACGGTGATTACAACAGGTGTTTCTGTCGTTTAATTGCAAACAGATGTTTCAACAAATATTTCACTGTGTTGTTACTAATTTCATAGTCGACATAAATGCTGCTGAATATGTTTCCAACTCATATATTTATTGCGTATGGTTTATGTCATAATTTCTTCTAAAATAGTTGTGAATATCAAAGCAATTTTCCGACCAGAAGAATTTTTGACAGACAAAATTATTAATAAAATACAGAATAATTATGTTCGTTTTTTAATTGTTAATTAATTGCTATTTTCACCGTGTTTTTTTTTACTGTTTTTCTATGAATACTCTTTCTAAAAGAAACCAAAACATATTAGTTTTATTCCGGGGAGCAAAAACCATTGTTGACCAGATGATATATATTCATTAAATTCGTCCATGAGAGCTGTCTTAATCGTAGTGGACATATATTATGAGTTATAAGTATGAAAAGAAAATAATGTTTCTAATTTGATTTCTATTGTGAATTCCTGTATGTCTGTCACTTCTTAATGTTTCTATTACAAATGTATTAGGAGCAAAACAAAATAAAATTATACTCTCTTAAAAGAATTACATTAAAAAAAATATTCTCTGCATTTAAGGTAATTTTAATTATAAACGGAATCGGCAGATAATGTCTAAACTTTGTCTAGACAGACTTTTTTTAGTCTGTTAAGAAAGAATATTTCAAGTAACTGAAGCCCACTGCACATTCAAGTGAAATTTCGTTCGTTGTATCAGGGTAGCAGAAAAGCGAGGAGGTATATCAAATATATTAGAAGTAAAACAAAATAAATGTGGCGCCATCTTCAAAGTAACAGCCACACTATATCGTGAATATAGAATTCTATATTCGCATTCATTAGGAGTAAAACAATATAGAATTCTATATTCACAATAGTAGCTATATTTAGGATATAGTCCAGCTACTATTGTGAAGATGGCGCCAATATATTTAATTTTACTCCTGATATATTTGATATACCTCCTCGCTTTTCTGCTGCCCTGATACTACGGAGGAAATTTCAAATGTAGACTAATTACCGAGATAAATTTCGTTACAGTTTCGTAAAAGAATTTAAATTTGAGAAATAATTATTCTCTGCACTTAAGGTAATTTTTAATTATGAACGTAATCGCGGCTGATAATGCCTACCTTAATTAGGTTTAGACAGACTTTATTTAGCAAGAAACAGAGCCAGGAGATAATATATTTTATTTTACCCCGGATACATTTCATATACCACCTCGTTTTTCAGCTTACCTGATACTAGGGACGAAATTTCACCTGTTAAATGCTGAGATACACCAGGTGGTTATAGTAACTTTAAAATATTTTTATTTTTATTACAATTATACATATATTGTTAAAGTATTAACTGAGAGTATTTTCGTAAATTACCTACACTCTCTTAAAAGAATTAAATTAAAAAAAATTATTCTCTGCCCAATTCTCTGCCTTTAAGGTAATTTTAAATTATAAATGGAATCCGGGCGGCAGATAATGTCTTGAATTCTGTCTAGACAGACTTTTTCTAGTCTGTCAAGAAAGAATATTTCAAGTAACTAAAACCGAAACACTGCACATTCATTTGAAATTTCGTCCGTAGTATCAGGGTAGCCGAGGAGGTATATCAAATGTATTAGGAGTAAAACAAAATAAATGTGGCGACATCTTCAAAGTAGTAGCCACACTATATCGTGAATATAGAATTCTATATTCACATGTATTAGGAGTAAAACAATATAGAATTCTATATTCACAATAGTAGCTATATTTAGGATATAGTCCAGCTACTATTGTGCAGATGGCGCCAATATATTTAATTTTACTCCTGATATATTTGATATACCTCCTCGCTTTTATGCTGCCCTGATGCTTAATTAGGATTAGACAGACTTTATTTAGCAAGAAAAAGAGCGAGGAGATAATATGTTTTATTTTACCCCTGTTACATTTGATATACCACCTCGTTTTCAGCTTACCTGATACTAGGGACGAAATTTCACCTGTTAAATGCTGAGATATCATACCAGGTGGTTATAGTACCTTTAAAATATTTTTCTTTTTATTAAAATTATACATATATTGTTAAAGTATTAACTGAGAGTATTTTCGTAAATTACACTCCCTTAAAAGAATTAAATTTAAAAAAAAGTTATTTTATGCATTTAAGGTAATTTTAATTATAAACGAAATCGGGGCGGCAGATAATGTCTTAAATTCTGTCTAGACTTTTTTTTAGTCTTTCAAGAAAGAATATTTCATGTAACTGAAGTCCAAACACTGCACATTCATTTGAAATTTTGTCCGTAGTATCAGGGTAGCAGAAAAGCAAGGAGGTATATCAAATGTATTAGGAGTAAAACAAAATAAATGTGGCGCCATCTTCAAAGTAGTAGCCACACTATATCGTGAATATAGAATTCTATAGTCACATGTATTAGGAGTAAAACAATATAGAATTCTATATTCACCATAGTAGCTATATTTAGGATATAGTCCAGCTACTATTGTGCAGATGGCGCCAATAGATTTAATTTTACTCCTGATATATTTGATATACCTCCTCGCTTTTCTGCTGCCCTGATACTACGGACGAAATTTCAAATATGATGTTCGCTTGCATTTTTACCTAGACAGATTAAAAAATGTCTGTCTACACAGAATTAAGACATATTATCACTGGCAATTCAGTTTATAATTTAAAATTACTTTAAATGTCGAGCATAATTATTTTTCAAATTCACATTTTTTTAAGAAAGCGTAATTTATGAAAATAGTCATAGTAATTTATAGCTGTATTGGAATTAAATGAAGCACTGATAAAACGTATATATAATTAACTCTTTATTATTATAATAATGGTCATTAAGCACGACCAGTTAGCAAAATTGCACATATGAAATTTCGTCCGTATTATCCAGGAAAGCAGAGGAGCCAACAGATAATATATTTTATTTTACTCCTGATACATTTGATATACCACCTCGTTTTTCTGCTTCCCTGATACTACGGAAGAAATTTCAAATGTAGACTTACCCAGATAAAAATTTAAAAGAATTAAATTAAAAAAAATATTCTCTGCATTTAAGGTAATTTTAAATTATAAACGGAATCGGGGCGGCAGATAACGTCTTAAATTCTGTCTAGACAGACTTTTTTACTCTGTCAAGAAAGAATATTTCAAGTAACTGAAACCGAAACACTCACGGCTCATTCATTTGAAATTTCGTCCGTAGTATCAGGGTAGCATGTATTAGGAGTAAAACACAATAAATGTGGCGCCATCTTCAAAGCAGTAGCCACACTATATCGTGAATATAGATTCTATATTCACAGTAGTATCTACTTCTAATACATTTGATATACCTCCTCGCTTTTCTGCTTTCCTGATACTACGGACATGTGTAACAATAATAGTTTTTTAATGTGTTCCATTGAAAAACAATTACTGACATCGATGAATAAACATCAATGAATTAGTTATTAATCATTTTGCTGATCGTAAGGAACGGCGGATGGATTTTATTTTCAAACTTTCGCCATTTCCGAAATCAGAGTCTACGGAACAAGCAAGAAACACGAAAAGGAAAATCACTGGCTCTCAGGTTCTGACAAGCACTCCTTGTATGGACGAAATTAAAGCTCAAGTCCAAAAGGAAAAAGAGAAGGAAAATCACAAGAGCGTTAGAGCTCGAAAGCAGGTGAAGCGTGCTGTCCTTTAGGATGACCCATTGCCAGATGACGAACCTGTGGAAAATTTTACTCAAGACACTGATGACTCCGATGCTGCATGCCTATATTGTAATGAATTACGAATAGCAGATCGAGGTCGGGAGAGCATTGGGTATGTTGTCAACTATGTAAGCGATGGTGCCACACTCTATGTGCTGGCGTTGGACCAAAAACTAAGCATTTTCAATGTGAATTGTGCACTGATAATTAGAATATTGTTTTAAAATTAACGGTATGTCAACTTAGACTGACGTCATCTTACCCACATGAACATGATTGGTATCTTTTTATTTTCTTTCATTTATTATTGTTTCTATAGTTTCAAAATTCATTTTTGTGTTTTCTGAATAAACGTTTTAAATGGGTAACCATAGTTATATTTTTTAACACCATTAAATTTTAAAATCGTTGCCTCTGAACAAAAAGTATGTCATCTTAAGCAAATAATCAACCAAATTAATACCTACAATTAATGTATTTTCTTTCTATACATATAACTATTAAACTAATGAAATGTCCGAACAACTATGGTCATTAACAGCGGTATTGTATTTTATAGAGCAAATAATTTTTTAGACATTTCATGCTCGAGTTGATAAAATGAGCCACATCAAAAGCATCACTTAAAGCTCAAGAACTTTAAACATCGTCTTTGGATGCTCTTCAATTTCAATGTATAGCAGATATAAATTGGATGCCAAACAACAGCAGCGTATTTTAGCTTACTACACACGAGCCAAGAATAACGAAATTTAATAGTGGCAGCATTAGCAAAATGCCTACTATTTCTAAGAATAAAACCAAGTGTACCGGAGGCAGAAGTGCATACATTAGTAATATGTTTGGCGAAGGATAAATGTCGATCAAATAGCACTCCTAGATCTTTTACCTCCTGCAAGCAGGCCGATACCGGTCACCCAATGCTATTATCAAAGTCAATGAGTTCTTTCTAGAATACTTCATAACATGACATTAATAATGCTTAAAATGACGTACCCAATCTTTATGCGTACAACCTTAAAAGGGTTAACAAAGGAATTTCAATTTGAATTTGAAGTTCTTCTAAATTGTCTTATCTTTTTATAGTTTACTATTATATGTTCAATAAACATTTACCAACTTTTAAGTACTGGATAATTTTTTTAATAATTAAAGACACTCGATGAGTTTGCACAGAAATATGTATTCATAGATAACTGCATACTTCAAGGACTAACGATAAATTGTACATAACTAATCAGTGAATAGTCGAGGATATTTTTTAAAAAAAAAAAACAAAATAATATACTTGAACAATATTATATCAACTTCAAATAGTATTTATCTGAGTGAAAGATTTGAATTAGTTATCTTCATAACGTTTTCTTTAATGTCTTCATGAAAGATAACGAAAATATTACTTAAAAATGAACGAAGTCATTTATGTAGTATACTTGGAAAAAAAAATAGACCAATAAAATTTTATAACTATTCAAAAACTTTACGAATAAAGTCCATATAATGACTACTTTATGAAATTAAATATCGTAGAGTAAAAGCAATTTACTGAGAATATATAGGGGTGGCAACGTAAAATGGAAAGCATTCGCCCGATAAATAGTTAAAAGTGTTTCGCCTTTTAGGAAGTTGATTATTATAGGATGAGAGGGTGTGGGGTAATATTGGACGATTCCGATGTTTTAAAAAGACGATCGTTTATGGAAAATTCTTCTTCAGAAAACTGGGAACAAGACAATAACAGCAATACCCAGTTTATTTAACGTTATTGTTTCTGTGGAATACGCCCTGTAAAAATACAATAGGTTCCATCGATCTGTGAAATCACAATCAGATCACAAATTTAAAATGAACAGTTCGGGAAAAGGAAAAGGCGATCGCGGTAAGCATTCTTAGAGTGGGCGGAGTACGTGGGGGGAAGATGACGAAGGGGTCGTTCGTAAGACTAGGTGGTGGAAGAGTCGGTGTAACTGGGGTTTTGGCGATTTCTTTAAGCTTTTTTGCCCTCAGCATCTAAAAGAGGATTTAAAAGTGATAATTAAAAACTCTTCTTCCCTGTCAAGATGCAGTCTTCATTATTTCTAAAAATTAACTCAATCGATAATTGTCATTGTTAAAATTTGATGGCCTTTGACGGAAGATTAACCTACAAGGTGCAATCAGAAAATACTTGTTATTTAGTTCGAGGTATAAGTACAAAAGGTAGAATTTTATTAAGAAAATCAAATTGCATGGGATGTATCTTATAAAATTTATTATTTTTAAAATTAACCAATAAAAATAACTCATTTGTGAAATATGAACTCTTTTTACCTGAAAGTCTTTTTCCTACAAAATTTTTACTTACGATAAATTATTGCTGCTCTAATATGAAACGAGAAGTCAAAGAAATTTCGCATAATTTCTTTCTGATTTATTAGTATTATTGAAAACTTTTTTAATTAGAGATTTTCATCATTTCCAATGCAACGAGAAAGTTTATTACAGTTTATTTTGACTCTAGTTTACCAACTTCCAACTTTCAAAATTATATAACAAGAGTTATTCTTCTGTTTCATATAAAACTAATATTGTTAATGAAATTGTTTATATATAATGTTAATATACATATTTTCTTTTAACTCTATTGTTTTTTAATATTATTTGTCATGATAAATTTATAGTAAAAAATATATATAAAAGAAGAAACTCCAACCATACGATTAGACCAGCGATTCTCAACATGGGGGGCGTGATTAAACTAAATGGGGGCGCGAGTATATCGGAAAAAAATTAAAAAAAATTATTAACAAAATCATTTAATTTACTGAAAGAAAATACACGTTTACAGTGACGTAATACACTTATAAATAGGATTGTATCAGTACCTACTGTATGTAGTACACAATGTATTTAATAATTAACTTATCAATATTAAATTATAAACAAGATTAATAATTAGATTAAAAATAAGGTTTAATATTAGAAATTGATTCTCTAACCTCCTTTTCTATATTTAACAGAGATCTATATTTTGTCTTCAAAACAGCCACATCATAATATCCGGTTTCGCAAAGATAGTATGTTGAAAATGGTAATATAATTAATTTAAATTAAGAAACTAGACTTTTATAAAACTTTAATAATCGTTTTCATCTGACGAATAGTCAAATACAGAATCAGTATCATTGTCGCAATGTACATTATTACTCCACTCTTTTGTTTTAGTATTAATAAGCACATGGCAAAATCAAATGAAAAAGTAAACCTCAACACTAGATAAATAAATTTAAAATAAAAATAAAGATTAAATTAAATTAAGAAACTATAGACTTTTATAAAATTTTAATAACCGTTTTCATCTGACGAATAGTCAAATACAGAATCATTCTCATTGTCACAATGTACATTAATAGTAAATTCTTTGTGGAAATCATCCATAGTATGTTCTTTAACAATATAATCTTTAATTTTCTTAACATGGACACAAATATTACTTCACTCTTTTGTGTTTTATTATTAATAAAAAAGCTGATTTCATAAAAGATTTTAAAATGTATATAAATGATGTAAATGTATCGAGCACAGTACGAAGCAAAGACTAAACGACAAATGATCAAATAGTAGACTAATGTTTTCACGCCCGACTGTGTACAGCGCTCCCCATAGATATCTCTCTCATTTTATACTGCTTGCTCTCTCTAATACCGAAAATCGTTTTCTACGCAGGTACCATCAGGTTTGGATCGGACTCTAGCAAGTTAACTAAAGAAAAGGTACGTATGACTAACAGGAAGTACTTGACCTTTATACCTGCTGTATTTATGATTGGGTCTCCTTATTAATTTTAAACTAATGTTAGTTAGTATTATGGACTGTTAACAGTCGATATATTAGCTTATTGTAATTACTCGAATAGTTCGTAAAAATCACTTTTGTGATAATTAATATTATAACTATAATAAACTAATGCAAATCAAAAATATAAATTCAGCATTTTGAATAAAGCCTATTTCCATGTTTAAATTGCAGTGTATTCTTTCATTTGTTGCAGAAATAAAACTTGAAAATAAAGCTTTTTCTGTTAGGTATATGTCTCTTAACGTGTAAGAGAACTTATGCCATGATTGTGTAGTAATACTAGATATAATTAATTGAATTTAATATCAATAATGCAAGCGACAATTACCAATCACTGAATAATATCTCTATATGATAATTACGAACCTCAAATGTATGTAACACGTCTTTTATACCGACTTTTCTAAAGTGTTTGAACGCATTGATCACTCTGACATTCTGTCTAAACTCAGTTCGTTTGGATTCAGCGCACTGCTAGTTTCTTTTTTCATTTCATACCTATCTAGAGTCCGACCCAAATCCTGATGATACTTGCGTAGAAAACGATATTGGGTATTAGAAAGAGCAAGCAGTACAAAATGAGAGAAACCTCTATATGGAACGCCGTATACGGTCAGGCGTGAAAACATTCTTCTACTTTTTGATCATTTGTAGTTTAGCCCTTGCTTCGTACGTTGTGGTCTTCCGATCCATTTTCCATCATTTATATACATTTTCAAACCTTGTGCCCATGTTAAGAAAATTTAAGAAGATTATATTGTTAACGGACATATTATGATTGATTTCCACTAAGAATTTATTATTAATGTAGATTGTGACAGTGATAATAATAATAATAATTTATTGCCCAACGGATAATCCAATAACAGGACAAACAATAAAGTACAAAAATTGTATACATACATTTCAGAAATTAGAAATTATTACAAAAAGATGTTAACATAAGTAAATTCTATTAAAATAAAGTGTCACCATAAATTCTGTATTCGGCTATTCATCAGATAAAAACGGTTGATAAAATTTTATAAAAGTCTAGTTTTTTAATTTGATTTAACCTTTTTTTATTTTTAATTTATTTATCTAGTGTTAAGGTTTACTTTTTCATTTGCTTTTGTCATGTAGTTATTAATAATAAAACAATTATTGTTGTACCTTGTATTCAAAAGAAGCGGGAATAAATAGTTACGATCGCTTTGATGTCGATATTTTTAGCACGGACAGTGCAGAGTTTAAACCACGCCTCGCGCATACAAAGTATCATCAGGTTTGGATCGGACTCTAACAGACGTCAGCATGTATTCTACAACGGTTACGCTTCGAACGAATATGTTGCTACCTCGGGGGTCCCTCAGTGGTCTAATCTTGGTCCACTGATTTTCATCGTGTTTCTTAACGATATCACCAAGAACATAGTGTCACAGAACTTGCTCTATGCTGATGATCTTAAATTATTTCCCGAAACAGCTACTGTAGAGAATTGCACTTTACTTCAGCACGACCTTGGAGATATTGGTAGTTGGTGTGCTTTAAACAACTTACCACTGAACATCAGAAAGTGTAACACATTTACTCGTAGTTCTTCTCTTATTATTTTTAATTATAACCTGAAGAGCGTGGATATGGAGCGTGTGAATCTGATTAAGGACCTAGGTGTTATATTTGACACTAAACATACATTTGCGCAACATACTGCATACACCACTAACACTGCTAGAAAAATGTTAGGTTTCATAATCCGCAATTGAGGTACTTTTTCTAATATCATAGCTTTGAAGGCATCATATTTCGCTCTCGGAGTATGCTGCGGTCGTTTGAAATCCTTGCTATGTAACTTACAAGCGACAACTGGAATTGATACAGCGACGATTTGCCAAATTTATGTGGTTTCGTTTGCATGAACATTAAGGAATATTGATAAGACCGTTCTGTTATTGCGTATTTGCTTGCATTCTCTTAATTTTAGGCGCATTTGTTCCAGTTTATTATTTTTATTCAAGCTATGTCACAACCACATTGACTCTCCAATTTTACTCAAATCCTGTGAAAAGTGCTGCTACTTTATTAGTCAATAATTTTGCATAGTACTTAATATTTTCTTTGGATTTGTCACTTGCTCTTTCATTTTTGTTAATATTTTTTTGTACATGTACTAGGGTGGCCCAAAATTTTGAAAAATTTGAAATTTGGAAGGCATACTCCCTAAATTTTTTTATTAGGACATAAAAACATCGTATTAAAAATTTCTGCCAAATTCGAGGAGATGCCGATGTGGACTTAAACATTTACCATTCTGAACATTCAATTTCACGCTTTTTTGCGGTTTTGCGCTTAAAACAATGCTATAAGTCAATATAATTATTCTAAAAATGTTTAACCTGTGGTGCATCTTAGTATAAAGTCGGATGTTACCCTTGGGACGACAACTCCGCTTGTTGGTAACACGCGTATCGATAGATCTTCACAATATCCACCGATATACCTCTTCAGTCGACGATAAGGTTACGTTCGAATAGAAGGGAAATTAATTTCCTTAATAATTTTATAGTACGCTTACAGGTGTGTGCTTTATACCACGCGATCATTTACATTCTAAATTATAGCAGGCGGGATTTTTTTTTATTAGGTTGTCCAGAATGTCAATTATTGATTAATTAACATTTTGAAACGTCACTTTGACAATTCAAATTGTAAATTAGTACATACTTATATACCAACTTAATTTAAATTTCACAGCCTGCTCTAATTTAGAATTTAAATGATCGCGCGGTATTTTGCTGAAAAGTGTTTGGAAAATTGAGAAGTAATGAGAATATTTTTTCTTGTGGGATAGATTACTCATCAAGCAAGATTGCCAGCAAATAGACAAGTTTTAATTGTTATTTTATAATTCGCCTCAAGTTGTTAAATCTTTTGACATCGCGCATGCAGATGCAATCAAAATGATCAAGATCGAAGAAGATAAGACGTTTTTAATTAATCAAAGAAAACCAGGTCGTGTTAGGTGCTTAGTTGGAACAGATATAATATTGACCAGTTTTATCTAGCATTCATTTGGTTGCAAATAGTAATAATATCTTTGTCTTTAACTCTTCTTGTAGATAAAACAATACACGATTTTTTTTGTCCAGAAGGTATCAATTAATTGAAGCTTTTGAGAATTCACACATTCTAATTCTAATAGATCTCAAAATGGGATGAAAATCAAGAGTTCATCCAGGCCAAAAGATCGTGGCAACATTGGTTTGTGTTAACGACACTGCTGAGAAGGCAGTTAAATTAATGGAAGGGTATAATGGACTACATACTGAAAATTACGAACAAACACAATTTATTTTACAATGCCTAATGGAGCTCAAGAAGCTGTTTCCCGATTGCACTAAAAAGACATTGAGAAATATATTCCTCGAATAATTTATTCATCAGTATAACAAAAAAAACGAACTATGCACTCTAGACCCTCTTAAAGTTAAAATAAAATTATTACTCCCAATAAATAAATAAATTTATATTTAAAAAGTTTTATTTTTCTGTATTGTCTTCTATGACGATATCTTCGTCAAGAAAAAATGTAGCAACTTCCGGTTTTCATAATTCTCTTCAGTGTATTTCAATATTACGATAATAAAAATATACCGTTCCATTTAAAATTTTAAAGAAAAAACAAGTAATATACATACATTGAGAACAGCGCCCCCTGTTATTTTTTTTGACAACCACGTAATTTCGTGCCCAGAAACATTAAAATCCGTTGGGGCAAACCAAAATTATACCGACTTTTGTACGCAGACATACCCCCTCCACTCTCCCCTTCGTATGGGAGTTAGATCAAAAAGTTTCAAATGAAAGTTGTATAAAAATGTCTAAAAATTTTGATAGTAAAATTTTTAATCTATTTTTTTTTATTTAATGATAAATTATTGAATTTTTAATTTATCTTGAGAATTGCGTCCCCTTGCGATCATTTTGGAAACTTAAAAATAGTTTTATTGTAATTTCCGTCGTCCATTTTACTATCGAGATTTGTTCCGCCAAGTTGTACGATAAACGGTTGCTGAGATATGGCCGGTGGCCGAGCTTAAACAGACACCCGGTATATTATTTTAAAAATCGTCCAGTATATTATTATTATTAAGTAACAAATTGTAAATAAAGCTCGTTGTTTGGTTTTCCATTGTTTCCTCCAAAATATTACATGTACGAATACTTTTCGTACTCACTGTATATATAAAACGTGCGTTCACTAGTAGACTTTTAGTAGTTAAAGCATAAATGTTGTTAGAGTGAGATGGTAAAAATAAAAGCGAGAATGAGTGTGCGTGAGATGGATCTTACATGTTCGAAAATCTCTCTTTCTTTCACATCCCATGTATATACATAAACATACACATATACTACTCACACAAGCACATATTAACCGCGCGTGATTATTTCCGTTGGATTTTCAAAGATAAATCATTTACAATACTCAGTCTCAAACAAAAACTGATGTTTGTCTTCATTTTAACTTAAACATAGTTAGCGGCGGATCGCGTTCGGAAAAACAAAAAGAAAAACAAAATAAAAGACGCAAAGAGAAAAAAAAAAGAAGAGAAAGGAAAATATAAAATCAGTATGTACTTGGCTAGGAATATATTCATGCCACCAAACGATGCCGCTCTGTGATTTAGATAAATACACACAACAAATGTTTGTTAATATTTCTTCGAAGCAACATTTCCTTTATTTGTTCTATGGCGCGTCGGTACGTTCCTAAGTTCCCGGAGTATTATAATGCGCAAGTTTTTAAAGGCCGCCGGGGTTTTCTTAAAGAGAGAAAACAAAAAAAATAATACATATGAAGTAGAGTGACAAACAAACAATGTTACGACGTTCATCACCTGTATGGGAGATTTTTTTTCACAAAACCCGGTGTATTATGCCACAATGACGGCGACCCGTTTCTGCCTGTGTGTGTGTAATATCGAACAACATGCGTGGTCCACATACACGACACAAATAAACACATTTCTAGTTCATTTGTGTGTTGAGTTGGCCGACAGCGAAAAGGGATAGTGCGTATAGACAGTTTCCGTGCTAGTATGCGATAGAGATACACTACACACTACAGTTTGACTGGATTGCCATGAACAGATAATAAACATCTTTTATCTACACATCATGTTTATTTGTTTATTATAAACTTACGTCATTTGTTTATTCTATATGACAGAATTAGAATTATTGGAAGGTTATATTTTTTTTTCCTACATGTCGAATAGATTCTCTTATATAAGCGGCGTAAATAAAAATTACCAAGTCATTTTATCATATCTTTACTTTATTCCTAATATAGGGTGAACTGGCTTTTGTTAATTTCCCCCTTTCATATTATTGAGGAAGAAGAGGAAAAAAAACTATCGAATCATCCGAAACATATTTAGATTTCACAACCAAGAAAAAATAATTATTTCATAACATCCATAAATTTGTTGCAAGAGTTTTTGTTGCAAATATAACACACATTACGTTGCCGTCAAGTTGTTGTTTGTTATTGTTAAATAAATATACATTCATACTTACTGGAAAATTATGATATAAATACTAAAAACGCCTATGGCAAATACGAAAAAAAATATTCGGACATTGAAAAACTTCAATCGCCCGATCATCAACGCCGGATGCCAAAATAATAGTGAATCGTTAAGAAAATTTATGAAAAGCGGCGTTTTTGACCGAGAATCTATTTGTAACGTGTATACAAGGTGCGGTCAGATAATGCCGACAGTTTATTGCGCGCCTAAAGGAATGTCATTTACACTATTGATGTTTTGCAAACTATTATTATTATTATTATTATTATTATTATTATTATTAATAGAAAATTCAATTTATGCTGATGTATTACTTCTTTGATAATATTTTCATGAATAGAGTCTATCAATAAAAATGATATTTTTAATAACAATAAATAAGTACATAGTTGCATACTTAATAACGCATAAGAAAATAAAATAAGAAACACAGTGGTGATGACTGGTGCATGCTCAGGAAAGGAGTACCACAGGGTAATGTATTGGGTCCACTACTGTTCTTTTTCTATTAAATTCCTTTCTTCATCGGCGTAGGTAGAAGGGTGAGGAGTTTTTAAATTTTATTTTATTTACCTTATATTTCTTAAGATAAATAAATTCTTTTGACTGTTAATTACATACTTCGTAATTTTTGTAATAGTTCCTTATAACAGCGTTCAATTGAATCTATTTCTCCCAATTATCTTGACGTAACTGTTCATTGGGTTTCGTTAAGTTTTAATAACATACGCATACATTTTTAGTTATCATTTATTTAGATCTAGAACATTGTTTATGTTACTTTTTCAAGAACGTCGAGAATGGCATCGTGAAACAATAACGAATTGGATTAAGGGTCATACTGATTGTATGTCCATTGTCAGTCATTCCGAAATTTATTGCAAAGACGTCCATATCGTTACAGAATGCGAAAAAATCACACGTACAACGTCACTTAGCATCGCTAAAACATACACAGAAATTGGACTTGTTGGAAGATGACAATTTTAACCAAGAACTCTGTGAAACTTTAATGGCGGCTAATATCCCATTAAATAAACTTAACAATCCAACTTTGGAAACATTTCTCCAAAAATATACTGGTCAAAATGTTCCTGATGAATCCACCTTACGCAAATATTATGTTCCTAAGTGCTTCAACGAAAACAGTAGAATGCATTAGAAGACATCTTTCAAATCAGTACCTATGGATAAGTGACGACGAAACTGTAGATATAATAGGACGCTGTGTGGTAAAGCTGATATACTACATCCAACTATTCCATATAACGCATATGTAATAGCATCTAAAGTTATAAATACAGTTGATGCGGAAAAGGTTGGTAAAACCATTGACGAGAATTTGCACAAAATGGTTTATTCGGACGACAGTGACAAGGAAAAATATATTTATTTGTTAGTGACAGTGCCGCATATATGCGAAAAACAGACAGACTATAAAGGAAACATATCCAATTATATAAATAAAACTAAAAACTCTTTAAAAATACAAAATTTCAATAGTGCGCGATTAGTCATCGGCCGCTCGTGTCCGGTCTCTAATAATGATTAACAATTTCCCATCTGTGTATGTATATCGGCAGCTTGTATCAGCATTTATGCGGATGATATAGTTCGTACCAACTTTCATGAGCTAAAATTCGTGGAAGACCGCTGCGTCATTTCTTGGAATAAAGCCGACGGAAGGCTCTACCTCGACTAGATATTTGCAAGCAGTGGCGTGCCTTGTTTTTTCTTGGTATTTTGTTTTTGGCGAATATTCAGAAAGTATAGAATGGATCTTCAGCAAGTTTTGTTTGTTGTAAGAAATTAAATCACGATAAATAAAGCGTCGACTTTTTGTAATAAAACTAATTTCAAATTATATATTTTTATTTATTTGACAGAAAGATAAATATAATAATAATAATAATAAAAGATAAATGTGATGATACAATTTAATAATATACACGTTAGCATAAAAAAGAAGGGATAAACAAATACATACTTATTTGGATAACCTCCACAGCCCCTTAATCTGATAAATTTTCGAAGTCAGTGTCATTAGATGTTTCACTATCAGAATCTGTTATAATTCATGTAACTCTAGTTTGATAATGACATGTAAAATGTTGAAACTGCAGTCACATAGTGATTAAAAATAAAGTGAAGGTATTTAAAGCTTAATTGAGTGTTTTATTTTACTTATATCCAGTATTATGATTCTTCACAAAGTAACAGCCGAAAGTGTTATATATTTGCTATAATAATTGTACGGTGAAAGACCGCCGCCTATGCGTGCCTTATTCTACTCGAGGGTCGGGTCGATTCCAAGAAAGTGACGTAGCGGTCTTCCACGAATTTTAGCTCATGAAAGTTGGTACGGACTATACCAGTGCAGTCATTACGGATCCCAGTATACAAGGTGTTATATTTGTTGTTTCATTGTTTAATAAAACACGATATTGTTTTATTACAAAGTTTATTAAACTCATTTACAAGTCAACATTTTACATTGAACTTAGGCACCACGCATGCACACATCTCTCCATATATATACAGGATGACTGCCAACCTCTCATCCTTATGTTACATTATATATTAATATACATTACATTCCTCTTCTTTACATAAATTTTGTTTACAATATTTTTTTTATTTAATGCAAATCTAACCTATTCGGTTTTTTAATTAATCTACCAGATGAGGTTGTGGAAACATTACTTAAGCCTTTAAAGCCAGAAACTTTTGATTTTGAGCTACAGCTCGCACCATTTCCTCCATCTCAACCCTTGCTTGATTTTCGGTCTCATTTATTTCTTCACTTTCTATTGCGTTATATTAAATCTATTTCTATCTGTACTAGATCCCGTTTCTAGTTTAACTTTGTAAGATCGTTCATTATTATTACTCAATATTGTGCCTTTATCCTTTTTATAGATTACAAGATTTTTTGTTAGTACTGTACCTCCTTCATTCAATTCTTTTAATTTTTTTGTACCTTTGTCATAATAATATTTCTGTTTCTGTTGTATATCTTGTTATTTTGTTCTTATTTGATCAATATAAGGTATTTTTGGCATTAAATGATTATCGGTCATTGGTGTTGGAGAAAGTAATTTCCTTGACACTCGAAGTTCAGCAGGAGATGGTACATCATGGTCAACAGGCGTTTTTCTATATGCCAGTAAAGGTAAATAAACATCCCTATCCATCATGTGTGGCTCTTTTGAAGACCGTTCAATCATGGCAGTGCTATGCGGATAATAAGGTGACGAAGTCATGTGCTTAAACTCCCTTTCTTTCGAAAACCTTTTAAATTCAAAACAAGCAAATTGTGGGCCACAATCTAACATATCTTCTTTCGGTATGCCATGACGTGCAAATATTGATTTAATGTTTCGTATAATATTACTACTACGAGTATTATTTTTTAAAAATCCCATGTCTACATATTTCGAAAAGTAATCAACTGCGATTAGATAATTATGTGATTGTAAAAAAAATAAATCAATTCCAACTTTTTGCCATGGTCTATCTGAGACTGAATGTGGTATTAAAGATTGTCTTAAATTTTTCTTATAATTTGCACAAACTCTACAAGAATTAACAATTCATTCAATATCACTGTTCATGGTTTGCCAAAAAATGGATTGTCTTGCCAAACTTTTGCATTTGACTATTCCCAAATGGGCATAATGAACCTTATTTGGCATTTCTTTTTGCATAGTTTTGGGAATAATTATCCTATTGTTCTTGTACAGTATACCATTTGAACAATATATTTCATTCCTATATTTAGAAAATAATTTTAAATTTTCTGAAAAGTCATTACTTTCTGCCCAGCCAGCCACAATATAGTCCTTCAATTTTGACAAAATTTTATCTTTATTTGTTTCATGCTCTCTCTCTTTTTTATTTATTTCTAGTAACTTTTAAATGATTATTAATTAAACAAACATGTTCTTTTAATTCTCTATCCAATTTATCTTTGTTTAAAGATTGTTTAGTAAATGATCTGCTAAGTGCATCTGCAATGTACATATATTTACCAAACTTATAACTAATGTTAAAGTTTCAAATTCCATTCCACAAATATATGTAAAAATTTCTCACAAGCATAAAACATTCCTAACAATTCCTTTTCTATTTGAGCATTCATTCTTTGAGTCCGAGTCGATGCTTTAGATACAAATGCAACAGGATTACCTTTTTGCATTAAGCATGCTCCAATTGCATTTTTAGAACAGTCTACAGTTATTTATCTTTTTCTGCTGGACACTTTTCTTTTGGATGAGTACCAGAACACTTGCTACAACTCTTGCTACTCTTGGTCATCTGTTCTTTCTTCTCTCTCCATTTTTTCCCAGTTTTCCTTAGATCCTTTTAGTTATATTTTGAAGTTTCAATACTTTTGCAAATCTTTATTGCCTGTTCCAAAGTTTTTTCATCTTCTTCCCACAATCGTTGCCTTATTAATTTATTTTGTACACCTATACAGTAATACACGTTTTCACTAAACTATCTTCCAACTCTTCTAGCTCACATTGTTTGGCTCGGTTTTGTACATCGCTGATAAACTGATATATTGATTCCCCTTCTTGTTGTCTTCTTGTGAATAAATTGTATCTTTCATTAGCTACGTTACTTTTTGGTTTGAAATGATTTTCAAACTTGTCAAGTAGTGCCTCTAAATTAGCCATCTGTTCATTAGTAAACGTACGTACATGTATAAATTGATACTGTAATAAGAAACAGTGATATCAAGAAAAATACTATCATTTCTATAATACGAGGGGCAATCTGTTCCTGACAACTTTGCGTTACTCAACGTAGAATAGATTATATAGGATCTCTGTGTTTTAATAAACTGTCAACTGATATAAAAAATGAAACTAAACGCTAAGGTTTTTTAAAGAAGTTTTTTCCAGTTCTTGGTGAATAATCCTTTCTATATACTCTATATCATAATTTATAGATCTCTGATATTTATATAACATTATATATGACTTACCTAATAATGTTTGTATATATAGTTCATGTACTTACATTCGAAAAGTTAAATAAGTATATTATAATTATTAAAATAAGACATACCCCTCTTCAAAGCCAATAAACAAGTCGTAGAATTTACTAGTATTTAATGACTATGGCGCGGACATGACCGAGTTAAACTACGACGGAGTTACAATGGAGCAAAGAAATAATGTAAACAACACACATTTACAGAATAGCACTAATTAAACTGAACTGAACATCTGTTTACGCTCGAGAAAAGCCCGAGAATAAGAGCAAAAAATGGCCATAAAATAATGAATTTATGAGTAAAATTCTTTCTACATCGGCGTAGATAGCCTGAGGGGTTTTTAAAATTTATTATATTTACCTTATATTTCGCATGAGAAATAATGTAAACATGTATATACTTTCTGTTATTTAGTTTCAATAACATACGCGTACATTTTTAGTTATCATTTATTTAGATCTAGAACGTTGTTTATGTTACTTTTTCTAATATGAAAATGAATTGTCAGTGATTCCAAAATTTATTACAATATCTGTAAAATATCGTTATAGAATGCCAAAATATCGCACGTTCGTCACTTAGCTTTGCTAAAACATACACATAAATAGTTTTTATGCAGAGAATTTCGATAGTTTACAAAATTTCGTTGCATGTTTAAATGACGATGCTAGA
Source organism: Amphimallon solstitiale (assembly GCA_963170755.1). Classification (NCBI taxonomy): domain Eukaryota; kingdom Metazoa; phylum Arthropoda; class Insecta; order Coleoptera; family Scarabaeidae; genus Amphimallon; species Amphimallon solstitiale. Next base: position 9,429,297 of record OY720684.1, read on the forward strand.
AGTATTTCTGAGTACAAGGAAGTAACACAAATCCCAAATTTAAAAAATCAGTTGTTATTCCTACAGGAACACTTTGGAAGTTTGCCTAAACTAATCACATATTTTGAAAATCGAATCTCAAATTAAAAAATGGATTAACCACATTAGATCTGGCTATTAATAATTCCAAGTGAATTCGAATGTGGCCTTCGGCAAAAGTTAGACGCAGTTTTTAATATAAATCCAGATTTAATAACATTGCGGCAATTGTGTATGCTTAATACGCCGAAATAAAAGAATATTTCCAGTACGCACATATAACCAGTTGCGATGTAGAAAGGACGTTTTCTATCTACGAAGATGTACTTAATTCAAAGAGAACAAGTCTTACGGAAGAGAAAATGAACAAATAATAAGGTATTTTGTATTTTATAGATCACCAGCTATTTGTTATCCAATTATATAAATAAAATTAAAACCTCTTTAAAAATACAACATCTCAATAGTGCGCCCATGGGCGATGAGTCATGACTCGCTCGTGTCCGCGCCCAATAATGACTCATATTCTGTTACGTATGCGTATCTACTGGCTACGATTATATCTTGCAATTGCACTGACACTGATTGCATTAAACATTAATGAAGTATTCTTCCAAATATTTACTACGGTTTGTATTAGTTAGTTTTTGTTTACTTGTTTACTCGTAAAATGTTTTCTTCTTCATTTGTGTTTTAATTACAGACATGAATACTCGATAGAATGTAAATCCAGTAAATGTTGTGAAAAACCCAACACTGGAAATATTTTAAAATAATCGTACTCTAAATAAGTAGATATTTAGATATTTCTAGCATAAAGCAAACAGTTCACACTTAATATTTTATTATTTTTTTTATCTAAATATACACAAATTTATAACTCGAGACTCAGGATTCAGAGTTTATAAATATACTGCATATTGCTTTAAGTTCTCTATTTGGTTGTTCACACAATTTCTTTTACAATAGATCCAGAATAGTTTATGTTAATGTCAATAATGAAAATTTTTGAGATTTCGTCAGTGACTGACATGAAATTTCTATCATAAATATTATGTAATGTTTATATAAAATTTGAAAATTGGTTTTATTTAAAAATTATTTAATATTGGAACCTGAGAGGCGAATAATTATTAGTGGAATTTCTGGTACTGACGGAATTAGTGTTAGAATGTTGCTTCTTTGTTGCCCATATCTTATACCTAGACACTGGATTTTATGCAAAATGCATATTTGTTGTTTTTTGGTATATCCCTTCTATACTGTGTACTTATCCATTTTCCACCCTCAGAATACGTTTTTTACCATTTTTTAAGTGCATATAATGCATATTTGGACACTTTACCATAACTGCATATGCACGTACATATTTCATAATTATTTTGCATATTTATGCATATATTCGCCATTTTCATAAGAACCATAATAAAATCTGATATTTAAAGATATTTAATTTGTTTGTGTAAACGTGAAGGCACTGCATTCCTTCAACTTTGCATTAATGACTCATTCAAAGTCCATCTCATTAATAATGAGAAGGACTTTCCCAAAAATAGGATTCAACTACACTGATAATCGGTTTACAGGGCAAGTAGAACTTACGTAAGAAATCCTTTTCAGAAATGTAGGTATTAATGCAGGTATATAATACCGTACGACTAATATCAATATAAGAAAACGAAATAATTTCCTTCATAGTTTGTTCATTCGTAAACGTGTTAAGGTCTGTGCTATTTGGTGAAACAAAAGTGAATTAAAAAGTTTTGAAAATGCCGAAGATAGCTAAAGCGAAGTCATCTCTAATAAAAAATTGGATAAATGATTGCAGTGCACTAAAAATTATTGACGAAGAAAGTGTTTTGTGCACACTCTGCGACAAAAAGGTAAGTTGAATTTTGAAATATTTTGTTAAGTTCTACAATTATGAGAATTTTTTTTTGTGTTCATAAATATAATGAAACAATTTCATAATAAATTATTATTAGATATGTTTAATTTTATGTTCTTTAAAGCTAATATATCTTTGTAATATTTCTATGTCATAAACACCAAAATAACCAAAATCAATCAAATTTAAACAACTGGAGAACTTTACAAAACCAGACAATTTATTTTTCTAGGTTTTGTAGTAATATAGTAATTAATAATAATTATTATAACTGAATGTTAAAAATATATATTTGTTACATAGATTATCTGCCAGAAGAAATTTCAAGTAGTGCAACATTTGAACACAACATTTCATCAGAACAGGGTTTCTGAAAATTTGAATAATCCGCGGCAGCAACTTTTGGAGGAAAGTTTTCTCAATAATTCGAAAAATCAGCATTTTCCAAAGATTTGTGTAATCTTTTTGTGGGTTGTAATATTCCTTTACATAAATTGGACAATCCGATATTTCAAGAATTCCTGAAAACTTATTGCAAAGTCGATGATAAACCTATTTATGTACCTAGTTCCTCAGCTCTACGCAAGAAATACATCAACGAAATTTATGAAGATGTTACCGATGGTATTAGAAAGGAGTTGAAAAACCAAAATCTTTGGCTCTCTGTTGATGAAACTACCGACGCGAAGGGCCGTCAGGTTGCTAATTTGATTATTGGAACCTTAAATGGTTCAACTCAATCTAAAAGACATTTAATTAATGTAGGTAATTTAGACAAAGCAAATCATGTTACCATAGCCAGGTTTATTAATGAGTCCTTAGCGAATTTCTTTTTACCCGACAAAGTACCTTTTGAAAAATTTCTGTTAATGGTAACTGACGCCGCTTCGTATAGGTATGTTAAAATCAGCTCAAAGTCTGAAATTTTTTTTTCCCAATTTAATCCATTGTACTTGTTTGGCTCATGGTTTAAATAGGGTTGCTGAAAAAGTTAGATTAGAGTTTCCAGATGTAAATAATTTAATTAGTAATATCAAAAAAGTATTTTTAAAAGCGCCCTTACGAGTGCAATTATAAAACGAAATGCTTCCCGGCATTCCATTGCCACCAGAACCTATCTTAACAAGATGGGGAACATGGCTTAAATGTGCTGTGTTTCTTGCCGATAATTACGAAGGCATCAAAAATGTTGTAAGTCAATTTGATTCAGCAACCAGTCTTGCCATCGAAAAGTGTAACGAAATTTTCAATAATTCGACAATACAAAATCAGCTATCATATATTAAATCTAATTTTGCGATAATTGAGCAGGCAATTACCAGATTAGAAGATAGAAATTTATCTTTAAATGATGGTGTTGGCATTGTAAATGATATTGAAGAGAAAATTGGAAAAGTCAACGGATTGACTGGAAAAAGAATTAAAGAAAAATTAGCCGCAATTCTAAGCAAAAATGGAGGTTTTGTTATATTAAAATCTATAAATAATGTAATTAATGGCAATTTTAATGAAGACATTAATATAAGCCCCTCATTAATACCGAGTTTTAAGAATGCATCGATCACATCTTGCGATGTTGAAAGAACATTTTCCCAATATACACATAGGTATACTTACAGAACGTAGACATAATTTAACTCTGGAAAATTTGAACAAATATATGGTTATTTATTGTAATAAATAAATATATAATTTGTAAATACGACAAATGAATTTAAATTTCCTAAAACATAATAAATAAATGCACATCATAAGTGCATATTTATGGATTTTTTAAGTGCATATTGCATGCATATTTGGCAAACTTTTTAGTGCATATTTTCCAGTCTCTACATACCCTTCCTAACGCATATTTGTAATTTTTCTATTAAGTGTAGCGTGTTTCCAACCGAAGAATGTAATTAATACTTTAGGTATAACTATAAATAAGCCATCCCTGTAAATTTTAAATCAGTGTTGTTCTGTATACGCTAGAATGTATAGACAACGCGGTTTTTAATCAATGCTACTGAAGATGACACCATAGTTGTCGAAATACGTATATAGTTTTTTGTGTTTTAGTGTTTTTGTTTATGCTAATATAGCGTACGATATTAAAGAATGAAAACTTACATAATAGTATTTCTTTAAAATATCTATATTAACTGATTGTTTCAATTGGTTTAATGCAAAACATACTGATACTAGCCTCTTGCATAAACCGTTAATATGGCTCTTCCAGTTACATCTTGATTCGATAGTTACACCTAAAAATTGTGCATTACCTTTATGAATAATACTAGCTTCACTAGTTTAATTAAGTAACTATTTGTTTTCTACCTGATAAATTAAAACTGACAGATGTTGTTTTGCACAAGTTTAAATGCAAATCATTCCCATTGAAATACATCTCGAGGTTCAGCAGTACCTTGTTCTCTAGGGCGTCCACATGTTATTATTAAGCAAATGTTTTATTAGACAATATCACTGGATGCTTTTCTCAATATATAGATTGAATAATACAAAAAATATTTCAGTTCTTTATTATTTCCGGAATTGTTTTAGATTTGCTTTTTAAATGTTTCTACTATCTTGAAATAGTGAAAATGTTACTTTTACCTTCAAATACCTACACGATGTGATTAGGATTAGATAAAATCGTGTTCATCGGCGCCGTAGTAACAATAAAAACAAATATTATTACATCCATAATTTTTTCTATGCAACTATTGGAGACAGATTTCTAAATTAATACGATTAAATATAAATTTAATAGATTATTACTTCTGCATATACCGAGTGATTCAACGATCTGACAAATTAATTATACATTTTGATGTGTAATATAATAACAAATTTGCGACGGATATTGAAATTTCAATATCGTTATCTTCTTCGCCTTTAATATCTATAGTGGTTTAATTTCTTGGTATGAGGCCCTCTTCAAAATAATGCGAAAGAAATACTCAATTTTTAACGTTTCGACAATTGTTTAATAAAATGTCTTCATCTTCAGCTTCCTTTTCTGCACAAGGTTAGTTTATTAAATACAAATATACAATCTATAAATACAAGGCATCAATATATACAAAGCATAAATATTAAGATATATGAAATACTTTTGAATAACTATAAGAATGAAGTACATGTACTTGCAATTACTGCACATTGTATTAAGAGCTGTTATTTACTGAGTATAAAATTACGCAACTATATAATGGCTTGCTTCTATAATCTGTTAGCATACAAGATATTTGTCAAAAATGATATTAAATTTAATGAAATAAGTAATGTAAAATAAAAAAGTATTGAATCAGTTATTGAATGTTCATGCATTGAGCTACTGGATTACAATACAATAGTAATGAACATTTACAGACCATCAGTAGCAGATATAGAGCAGTCTTTTACAATTATTTTAGCATTAACAGCAATAATTTTATTGTTACTTGAAAGAGTGTACTTGATATTTGCATCTACACTGTTTTTTTGTATAAATTTAACCTAATTAATATTATTTAATAATTAAAAAAGGTGAAAGGGGTATCTTAAGCATTTTAATAGAAGCTAAGAATCATACTGTAATAATTTTATTAAATGAATACAGACTTTTTTCGGCTTCATTCAAGAACCATTGCATATATAACAAGTGCGCCGTGTATTAGTAGGTATTATGTATATGGTCGAGTATGGTCGATATCGAGCTTACTGAATCTGGCTGCAGGTTTAAACTTGCAAAATTTTGGGTGTATTTAAACGCTTTCGCAGTCGGTGCAGGTTTATTAACTTATCGTTGTCGTAGGCGCGTGAGCCGTATGAGCGTACCAAATATATGTATGTAGTAAGTCCTGATTTGATAATATAGTGATTGTGAAAAATAATTAAAAAATAAGGTAAGTGATTAAGTGAATTCAGCTTTATATAGTAATAATAATTATAATAATGCTTTATTCAACTTTAAAAAACTTACATAGTTTTAACTATACATTCAGTTTACATAATTTCTATAAATATTTAACTTAGATTTAAAAAAAAGTACTTTAAGAAAAAGCAATGGCCTAACATGTTTCTTCAAAAAAATTAAAAAAAAGATTTTTTTATAACTTTTTAATTTTTGTGGTAAGGGTTTTTTTCCTTTTGCATTTTTCATTTCAAGACGTCGACGATATTTAGAAAAATGTAACCGCTGAATTCAAAGTAAGTGTATTAATGTCAATGGAAATAACTTTGAATAAATATCAAACATTTTTTGTATTACTTCAATTGTGTCATCGTATTTAGTATTGTAACGAAACCAGCAGACATTCGAGCGACAATAAAAAAAAAGGTTGTAAACCATCTCGGCGCGACGTGTAAAAACGAAATGTAAATAGCCATGAATCATCTCCACGCCGTACGGCGTGCATAGCGAAAAGACGAGAACGTTTCTCGTACATGTGGAGAAAAAGCCGGACTGTGCCCCTATGTTCTAGTAATCTTCTCATACGTATACAAGGCGGTTGGATCACCGATGGAGGGATAATTGCGGATTAATTCCGGAATAAGAAAGTCCGTAAGAAGTAGCCGACGCGCGTAGAAATAAATATAAGAAATAAATATAAGTCGTATGGTAGAAATAAATATAGTGGTAGCCGAAGAAAAGACATAAATACGGTGCAGTCTTTATTATAGTGCAATAAGAAAGAAATAAGTAGTTCCTTAAGTGATATAAATATACGGACATATTAGTAATAGAAATAAATACAAGTGTTAATTTATTAATGGCAGTTTAAGTGTGATACATTAGTTTTATATTTTTATATTGTTATATAATTTTAAGTATATGAATATACAGACTGTTTTAAATAAATAAATTGCACGAGTTGTTTATTGGAACCCGAAAACGTTACAGTATTAATCCGGGAATTAAATAGCCACACCTCGTATATTATTTTATACTGGCTTCAGTCCATTGCGATATTGAAAAAATACCATTTAAATATTCTCTCATTCGCACTAAATTTATTTTGTAATTAACTGACGTGTAACGACTATGACACAATAATACAGTTCAAATATAACTATGTATGTATGTATTTATGTATAAAAGTTTTTAATACACGCATTAAGCCTTACGAAGTTATCTTTCAAGCATTGATATTATTCGAAATCAATGTTATTGTTTATTTGTTTGCTTTGATTACAAAATACGTAAATCATTTTGCAATAAACTCCATCCATATCGATAATGTAAAGTAATAATAAAAAATGTATGTAAATATTTTTGATACATTTACAATATTTTGTATCTATCTATTTAATACATATTGCGGGAGAGAAAGTGATGAGATATATCGTAATGAAACTTTGATAAATTATTATTATTCTTCCAGCACAATCGATTATAAATGTTCGATCTGCAGATTTTTAGATCCGAGGCAATAAAATGTTTCACTAGTAACGTATGTATGTTGTATATATACGTATGTACGTATATATAGTTTGATTGCAATATATTATGCATAAGTCGCGGAGTATTTCCGAATGTATAGGGCCGTAAAACAAACGTACATGCATATATAGAGCACTTAACACCTATTTTTAAATGCGTATACTTTCATAAATTGATGTTGTAAGTTCAATTTTATTGCAGTTATTAATTTTTTTTTTTCTGAAAACTTTTATTGCAGTTCCCGTTAATTGATTCGATTTTTCCGTGTGCTTTTTGTATGTTTCCAGGAAAATTCTGACATTTTTAATATTACACATTGCAAGTAACAATTTCATTGAATCTATAATTACAATGCACTTTGTGATACATTTTCACGTGGATATCGTTGAATATTGAATTGTACATCTGTCCATCAACATGGTTTTGTTAGTAAGCGGTCTACTTTGTCCAACCTGGCTACTTTTGCTCAATATTTGAGAACATAGATAATAATCATGAAGTAGATGTCGTTTATACGGACTTTTCCAAAGCCTTCAACGGGATTGATCATCAGTTGCTACTTAGTAAACTGTCTACAATTGGCTTTGTTCCTAAACAATTACAATTTTTTGAATCATATCTCACGGATCTTAGGAGCTTTGTTTCTTGTTTGGACCATGTCTCGGACGTATTTGTGCCATTGTCGGGTGTCCCGCAAGGAAGTAACCTGGGGCCCTTACTTTTCTTAATTTTTCTTAATGATTTATGTGATCAGTTGCATTGCGAAAAGTTGCTCCTTGAAGGCAATTTAAAATTTTCTTAAGAATAGACTACCGATTTCTTGACATTCACAAGAATCCATTACATTATCAATCACAAGGCGAAGTTCAGCAGTAGCTGTTTTGCAACTTAACCCTGATGTAAATAGAGGAATAAACAAAAGGGGGGCTTACTAAAGACAGACAGAAATATATTACTACAGTTACATCACTGATATTGACAGTATGCCTATAATAGTAAATGTTCGATTATGCTGCAAATTTACTTATACAGGGTGTCCAGAAATTCTCCTGACAAACGAAGACCGGAGATTCCTCAGATAATTTTAAGACAATTTAACCCAATTCACCCTAGTCCGAAAATGCTCCCTAAGGGAGCTAGAGCCCTTTGAAGATGGCTCCTTGTAATTAGTTCTTTTTTAATATCTCCCGAACGCTTCTATTTAGAAAAACAAAAACTGGTACGCTTATTTATCCTCCAGAGATGAATCGATTCCATCAATTGCGAATTTCTAGTACCGGTCATAGGCGTCCGTGTTGGGTAGGTAAACGGTTATTTTAACACATAACTCTTTTGTCTTTAACTTTTAAGCATTTGTGACACTAGATTATTAAATTTTCAGGTATTCTAGTACTAAAAGGTACTCTTACTTTAAGTCGGTAGGATACACCGTTTTCAAGAAAAATCGATTTGAAAATTTTTCGTTTTTTCGTCATTAAAATTCAATTTATTATTTTTTGCAATAGTTCGCTCTGAACTGCCAACAGAAATAAAACCTACGTTTTTAATTGTCAAATTGTTGTCAGTTCGCGAAGTTTATCTTTTAATTTTTTACTTTGTAGCATTCAAACACAACGATTTCAATTTAAAAAAAATGGTTTTTACTAATGAAGAATACGCCGATATGCATTGAGTTTATGGCGAAATGAGGTGTAACGCTCGAGCAGCGCAACGTAGATACGCTGAAAAATTTCCAAATCGTCAGCATCCCACTCACTCAACATTTACAGCTCTTCATCAACGATTAAAAGAAACAGGTTCAGTGGTCCCAAAAAAAATTAAACAGGGAGACATAATGATGTAACAGCAGAATATGAAGATGTTATTTTAATGGAAGTTGAGGAAAATCCAGAAATTAGCGTTCGAAGAGTATCTGCCATGTACCCCACAATTTCAAAATCTTCCGTAGGAAATATCTTACACAAAGAAAATTTATATCCATTTCATTTTACAAAGGTACAAGCACTGCTAGAAGAAGATTTTCCTGCTCGTGTAGAATTCGCTAGATGTTTACAAAATCAGATAAATCAAGATGAAGATTTTTTCAGGTACATTTTGTTTGGTGGCGAAGCTTCATTCTCAAAAAATGGAATTTTTAATGTACATAATGCACACTATTATTCGTACGTTGGTGACAATCCCCACGTTGTTCAAGAATTTAAGCATCAGCATAGGTTTAGCATAAATGTCTGGATTGGAGTAGTTGACGATTATCTACTTGGACCTGTGGAATTACCTGCTCGTTTAAATGGTGTTGATTACTTACATTTCCTGCAAAATATTTTACCTGATTTGTTAGATGAGGTGCGTTTAAATATTCGGCAAAACTTATGGTTTCTACAGGACGGCTGTCCGGCCCACTTTAGCAGGAATGTACGAGACTTTCTAGATAATAACTACGAAGACCATTGGATTGGAAGAGGCGGTCCAGTTGCTTGGCCAGCAAGGTCGCCGGATTTGAATCCTTGCGATTATTGTGTTTGCGGATACATAAAAGCATTTGTTTATTCCGTTCTGATACAAAATCGTGCACAACTCTGGCTAAGGATACAAGATGCTTGCAACGAATTTAGAAATAACTTTGGAATTTTTGCAAGATTTCGGCGTTCTCTAAGCAAAAGGGTAAATTTATGCATAGAGACTAATGGTCATCACATCGAGCATCTTTTGTAACTATCTACCTTCGATACTTGTTCTTTTTTTGTTAGTTTCGTTCCATTGTAATAAATACTTTGTTTTTAAAAACCTTCAGCTAAAATTTTGTTTCAAATTAATTTTTGCTTCTTTTCCCAAACTTTTTTTACGAATTGTGTGCTGCATTTATTGAAACAAAAGATGATTTATTAAATTAATTTTCATCCATGCCTTGATAGTCCTAGCCAACTTCGTCGCTAAAAATAAGTAGGTACATAATAAATTGAATTTTAATGACGAAAAAACGAAAAATTCTCAAATCGATTTTTCTAGTAAACGGTGTATTCTACCGACTTAAAGTAAGAGTACCTTTTAGTACTAGAATACCTGAAAATGTAATAATCTAGTGTCCCAAATGCTTAAAAGTTAAAGACAAAAAAGTTATGCGTTAAAATAACCGTTTACCTACCCAAAACGGACGCCTATGACCGGTACTAGAAATTCGTAATTGATGGAATCGATTCATCTCTGGAGGATAAACAAGCATACCAGTTTTTGTTTTTCTAAATAGAAGCGTTCGGGAGATATTAAAAAAAACTAATTACAAGGCGCCATCTTCAAAGAGATCTAGCTCCCTTAGGAAGCATTTTCGGACTAGGGTGAATTGGGTTAAATTGTCTTAAAATTATCTGAGGAATCTCCTGTCTTCGTTTGTCAGGAGAGTTTCTGGACACCCTGTATATATACAATAATTTCAACGTCTTTCGTTCATCAATAATTAGAAAAACATATGTAATCAACAGCAATCAAGACTTCTCTACTGGATTACCCAACCGACTTCACACGAATACAATACTATTGCAATCAACAGAGGGTGTTACAGATCCATGATTATTGACTTTTTTATTCCCGAATTAAATGGCATTACACCACCTAACAAATTAAAAAATCAGTGAATAATAAAATTTATAAATGATAGGAGTTTATTACTTCGTTCGTATAATCTATATACCGTGTTTTTATTAATTGTGACAATAGGGAATTACATTGTAAATATTGTATCCCGTTTTAACTTATATTGTCGTCCAATTTTTAATTAAATTTCTAATTTAATTAATAAATAAAACATTTGTCTGCGAAGCAAAAAATAAGCGAGGAAAATCAAGGTGTCTACAATAGAGACTAATGATATTTTAGACACCTTGATTTTCCTCTCTTAATTTTTGCTTCGTAGAAAAATGACTGACATAACAAATATCGTAAATCCTCGAGAAAGTGAGTTTTGTACAATTTTTACAAAGAAAAATCCCGTTACAAGTTCAAAAAGGCTTAAAATGAGAAACATGTTTTGTTCGAACATTTTAGAAGTTTTGTTTTTTTCAAGTTGGTAAGTCTGATTTTTAAGTAAAACATTTTAAATATTTGAATATCGGCGGTATTATATGTGTCATTTTGTTTAAAATTTAGTCTGATTTATGCAAAAATTATTTGAAATTATCAACAAAATGGACGAAATAAATAATTGCACGCCACCAGAGATTCGCAGAATAGCAGAAGACAATTTACAAAATCTTTTGCCAACAAAGTCTCGAGATATTTATGAAAAGCAATACCCAGCTCTTTTTAAGTTGGTGTGAAATGAAAATGTAGTATAGATATCTCAAAATTTTCTAGGCTTCTTGCATTTTTAAAAAGAATATCTGAAGGCTACGAGCCCAAAAAATCCAAGATTTTAGAAATATTAATCAGTTTATAATAGAATGATGAAACATATTTAGCAATGAAAGTAAGTAATAAGAACATCATTGCAATTGTGTTTTACTAATTTTCTACATTATTTTGTTATAATAGTCGTATTAATATTCTGTTAGATTATGCTTATAATGGGCTATAATGGAACTTGTCGTCGTGAAGAAATAATGAACATGACTTTAGATGATATACAGTTGAAAAATGATGTCATAATGGCTGCAGTGCCAAAAACTAAAACTTATGTTCCAAGACAATTTATTATAACACAAAGATTATGGATTGATTTGGTTAAAAAATATTATTTGCATGAATAGTCCAATTGGTATTAATTCCATAGGAAAAGTACCAAAAAATATTGCTACTTACTTAAATTTACCTAATCCTGTGCTCTTCACTGGACATTGCTTTAGACGTTCCAGTGTGACACAGTTGACTAATAGTGGAGGTGACTTAATAACAATTAAGTGCCATGGAGGATGGAAATCCTCAGCTGTGGCCGAAGGTTACATTGATAATTCCACCAATAAAAAACTTGAGGTTGCTCAAATACTGTCTAGTGTACCTAATACATCCACTAAATCATTCGTAGTCCATCAACTTCTGATACAATTGGCAGTGATGTGTCAGTTAATATGAATCAACAGGAATTGAAACAAAACATAGTGTGTTCCCAAAATCTGCCTGGAATCTCTATTAATTCACACGAATCTTCTAGTGTTACAGTAAACGTTTATAACAGTTGTACTATTCAACATGCCAAGTAAATTTCAATAGAAGCTTCAAAAAACTTATCATCCCACTTAGGTATATTGTTAATTAGCGTAAATAAAATGTTCGTAAGTGTGTTTTTTATACTTTGTACAACTTCTTGCACATGTTTGTTAGATTAAAGGCTTATATTTTGACATTTAAATATGATTTAAAATAGAAAAATAATTTTTTGTACTCACCGCCTGTAAAGTGACATTTGGTGAATGTATCGCTCGACCAGGAAAGAGTATTTCCCAGTCAAGGCGACAGTAAAAATTGAAAAAAACACTGGTTCTTTGGGAGATTTAAAAAAAAAACGAACTTGATGGTAATAAAATTTAGTCTATAAAATACTATTTCCCTCGACTATTCTTCATTAAAAGTTGGTGAAATAGGAGTAATAATTAAAAATTCTTCCAATAAATTTGTAGCGCCATCTATTTGACGATATCTTAAGCGACATTCAAGCGCCATCTATTTGACCACATCGACAGTCATATTAGCAGTTCATAAGGAATTGTAATTAAACCAATAAACGCAATAAATGTACTATAAATTTATAGATATAAGAATAAATACCTCATATTTGCCATGTGTAAGGATATAATAACTTAATTTTAGGAAAAGGTAAGTAATAGTTACGTACATGAAATGCTTAAATTAATTATGTAATCTATTTTAGGGTAGGTATGATACTAATGACATTAATCAATAATATTTACTAAAAATATTGTACAAACCACTTGTGTGAAGACATCTTCCACGCATTCGCGCAATTAAAAGCACTCGCTTACTGTGGTCGCTCGTGCTTTCAAAATAGTCTTTCCGCACTTGGTTTGTAAATAACTATAAATACGCGTAAATAATCCAGAACAGTCGAAAAATCCTATAAAAATCAGACAATACACACGTGGGCTCAAAGATACACACTTATTGTTTATCAAATGACATTACGAGCAACAAAAATTATATTTATGTTTACACAATTAAATCCAGCACACAATAAAACCTACAACAATTGATAAGGCACATTGATACTAATAAAAAATTTACTGGTACCATTGCACTGCATAATTTGGATATTTACGCAAGCTAGATTTCTTGCAGTAGCATTCGCTTCGTGCAACATACTTAAAACTTCCTTTATTTGTTGCGATTTACATTTACAGTTTTACTTATTCTGGTTTTGTTACAAATTTATTTTTTGTTATTCTTCAATATAATCTACGTACTCTTCGGAAAAGTGAGGGTATTGTGATTATGATCGAATAAAAATTATAATGACATGTGGATATCTTCAGATGTAACCGCAATGAAAAGCACTTATTATTTTTAATATCCATTGTTTAAATCTGAATACAAAAATTTTGACAGGATTTACAAGGATTTTTACACAAAAAAAAAACGATAGCAGAATAATGATTTCATTATCAATTCAGCTGATAATAATGATTTGGTCCAGTGGTTCCCAAACTTTTCCGAGTCGCGACGCTCTTTTTCAATTAAAAATTTTCCATGGCGCTTTACCCTAAGTAAAAGTATGACTGATCGTAAGTAGAAAATAAAAATAAATAAAACTCGTGTACCTTCATTGTTTGACTTTTTTTTTTTTACTTTATTAGTATTAAACTAATAATTAATGTGATGGATGCAACGACAAATCACTGCACATTTTCTCATATCATGGAATTAAACTGGACACGGCCATTGTCATTTCATTTTCCACGTTGATTTTTGCCCTTTATCATAGCGACCGCCGAAAACCCAGCTTCGCACTAATACGACGTCGAAAATGGAATTAAAATCCGCAGAGCCTTATTACCTAGAAGGGGATATTCATCTTTTAGTGAAATCCAAAATTCTGTCAATTCCATGCTGCCAAATTTTGCTTTCAAACTGTTGTCGCAAGAGAGCTTCATAAGATTCTCGTCTTCCGCAGAAGTAAATTCAGACGAAGTATTAAATGGATCTTGAATCCATGCAAATCTATCGAAATTTTCATTTTGAAAGTATTTCTCAAACCAGATAATTAGTGGCCTTCAAAAATGTTTTTTACATCTTGAGAAAGATCAAATTCATTTGACCTTAAAAAATCTTTGCCTGCATCTTCATTCAATTTTCTTCTCCATAGTTTGAGTTTATTTATAAGAGCTGATATTTTGCCGTTGACATCAAAAGGTGCCTGCTTTTCCCTGCAGAGAGAGATTATAGGAATTCAGCTTTTCAAAAATGGCGCTTAAATATACCAGTTTTCTTAAAAAATCAGCAAAATCTTCTGCATCTCTGTACCCTTCCCTTTTAAATAAAATAAAAATTTCTTGCCGCAATTCAAAGGTACATGATCGAACATTACCACGAGAGAGCCATCGTGCACTGCTATAGATCAACAAGACGAGTGTTCGGCTCCCATATCTTCACACAGCCTTTTAACAAACCTTGCTTTCAATAGATAAAATTTTATACAATTTACCTACCTTCACCTTACACATTCAAACAGATGATTTAGTTCAGGACTCAGATGCTTCTCTATGAATAATGCAATGGGCCCACAGTGAATTTGATGATTTGCTTCGAATAAGTGCCTGTAATCCTCCATCAAATTATTTTCAGGTACAAATGTATCAAAATCTCGAACAGATTCTGAGCCTTCGCTCCTGCAGTGATATTTTTACTAAACAGAAGGTCTTCTTTAATGTTATTACCATCTACAACCGTCTTTTGGAATTTAAATCAGCCCAACTATGATTAAAATAAAAACTAGTGTTTCAAGTAATGTCATAGTAGAGATAGACTAAAAGTTGTTACTAATAACTAAAATCCACCATATATGAAATTTCGTTGAACAATTTTTTTTTTGTAAATATTTTTGTGTAAACAATTAAAAAGGGCACCTCGCATAGGTCCTCTCTGTTTCTAGGTCTGGATGCATACACAATATTTTTAATGGTTCCCTCATGAAAAAAATCCAGTATGGAATATAGGGCGACCTTGTTTGACATTCATTTATCAGTTTGAATAAGAAATAATTCAGCTTTCCGATTTACTTCTGATGCAATAGATGAACTTAATATTGATATCATCAGCATATAAGATTATGTGGAGTGTGCTATTAAAACTGTGAATAAATTATTTACATAAATTAAAAATAAAGTAAGTCCCAAGACAGAGCCCTGAGGCACACCAATCTCAATAAGAGTTATGCATTCAAAAAGCTCTTATATATCTCAATCATCCAATCCGTTTAGAAGATGCTGATTTTGACTTGGTAAATAAAATTTTTGATGTACTGACCCCAATTAAATTAACAGTAGAAGCAATCTGTCGGCGAGATGCTAATTTATGCACAGATGATGCCGCTTTGAAATTTGTTATAAAACAATTGTCTAGCAAAAACTTAGCACTCGCCAATGATTTTTTTTTTGATTTTTTTATTGGTAAACAACAAGTTAATATACAATATTAAAACTGGTCTAGGACAAACCATCAATTTGAGTTTGACATATCTTAACCTAAAAAATCTAATCTAAAATTCACCCAAAGGAGTCCTTTTAGTTACTTCTATTTTGTATGAGATACACTGTACTCTGCTATTCACTAAGCACTGCAAAACTACACACTAAACTGCACAAGATCGTGTGGCTTAACCCTTGTTCAGCCTTCTGATGAGGTTTTGGACATCAAGAAGACTGTTTGCTTCGATATTATTGTGTTCAAGCAGTCTTGCCTCGTGTTTGACGGCAGATCTTCTTACTTCACTGACTACATCCCTGATTCCGAGATCGCTATGTAAATCACTGTTTCTAACGTACCAAGGTGCATCTACCATATTGCGTAAGACTTTATTTTGAAATCTTTGTATTTGTTTAAGATGGCACGGTTTGGCACAACCCCAAAGTTGTATGCCATATACCCAGACTGGCTTCAGAATTTGGTTATAGATCAAAATTTTACTGTGTAGTGGGAGTTGCGAGTTACGTCCCAACAGCCAGTAAAGTCCTCTGTACTTAAGATCCAGCTCAGTTCTTTTCTTCTTGACATGCTCCTTCCATCTCAGTTTAACGTCAAGCGTTATACCTAGATATTTGGCTGAGTTTTGGTAAGGGACAGAGTTACCATTTATAATAATAGGTCTTATATCTGTTATGTTTCTGTTGGTAACGTTTATATGAGTTGACTTCAGCTCATTTAATTTTATTTTCCAGTCGTTGGTCCACTTCGAAATCCTATCACATGCTCGTTGCAACTTATTTCTTGCCGTTTGCATATTATTATCTACTGCTAAGATTGCCGTTTCATCAGCAAATGTCGCCACAGTTGCGTTCCCCAGTTCCGGCAAGTCAGACGTATAAAGCAAGTAGAGGACCGGTCCCAGGACACTTCCCTGTGGAACACCAACCTCAATCCTCTTCAAACCGGAGTACTCTTCCTCTATTTTTATTCTAAAAAATCTGTCAGAAATGTATGAAAGCAGAAGTTGCGCATATACCTTGGGTAAGAGTTTGTTTAATTTCCAGTTAAGGCCTTCATGCCAGACCCTATCAAAGGCTTGAGCCACATCTAAAAGATGGTTGAGCATATAAGTTTTTCTTCTAGGGCTTTTTCTATGACATCAGTGATCCGGTGTACTTGACCAATGGTAGAATGTCTTTGTCTAAATCCGAACTGGTGATTTGGAATCAGTCCTTTACTTGCTACGATTGGGTTCAGTCTTTTCAATAACAGTTTCTCAAGTAGTTTTGAGATAATCGGTAATAGTGATATAGGTCTGTACGATTTAACGTCATTTGGAGGTTTGCCGGGCTTTTGTAGCATTATTACCTCTGCGACTTTCCAACTGCATGGCACATGTTTAAGTCATATCCAGGAGCCTTCTTAGGATTTATATTGTTCTTAATTTCCCAAGAGACTTCTTTTGGTGTAACTGGTCTTATTTCTTCGTAATCATTATTCTGTATATTACGTAATATCAAATTACTTTTTATTTCGTTGGGTTGGAATGTTTTTTCCAGATGTTTCGCAAATGCTTCAACCTTTTGATGAAAAATCCTTAGTGGAACGTATAAAGCAACGACGACGTGATGATTTAACTGGTGTGTTGAATAATTTACAAAATCCACGAAAAGATGATGAAAATCAGTTATTATCGGATTTGGAATGGCTTGATTATTTCCAGTTCCTACACAGGCTTTAGTGAGGAAGCAAATAAAGAGTATTGTTAAAAGACTAAATAGTCGAGATGACACGGAAGAGGAGAAAATGTCAGGATGACAAACAGAAGATGAGCCAAGGCAATAAACCTCCCAACCCCAATTACACTAAAGGAAAAGTTACAGCTGGAAATTAATAAGAGCATGGAATCCCCAGATCCTGAAGTACAAAATGAATTGGGGTTGGTAAATAGTATTAACCGCGAAATTAGCCTGTCCGGGCGTTCGTGGATATCACTTAGAATTAGCATATAAATATCTATTGTCTATTCCTCCAACCAGTGTAGAACCTGAGCTGAACCTGAACCTGAACTACGATGTCAAACATTGGATGCTTCGATATTTCTGCGATTGTATTTTCGAAATTCTAAATAGTTTTTGGTATTTTCCTTTTTGTTTCTTATCTTAGTATATTGTGTATTGTGTTGTGCAATAATGTTAATAAATAATTGTTAAAAAATTACTTAAGTTTTTTTTTTCATTTGAGCCCAATTAGAAACCACATATCTAATCCCGAGATCCCGGGATTGTATTCTCTAGCTCTTAACGCATTGTTGTAGACGAGGAGTAAACCAATTTACAATAGGAAACACAATTAATTTCATATTTCGTAGTAGGAAAGAAGTTTGCAGGATTTAATAAAATAGCAGCAAAATTTAGTCGATAACCAGCTTTTGAGTATCATTTGTATAATAATTTTTGCGCTGTATGATCAGAGAGTGCTGAAACAATTACTTCGCTATCATATTCATTTGTATTTATAAATATATTATCTATAGTGCTTTTTGAAGTGTGTGTGATCCTTGTTGGTTCTGTTATAGTTTGTATTAAATTATATGGTGTCAGTAAGTCTAAGAACTTTTTCACGCCTGTATCATTTTTCCCTAAATGAATGTTATTGTTATTATAGGTTATATAGTAATATATATAATTCTTCAAAATCAACGTCTATTTCACTTAGTAAACATTAATTTAAATATTTGAAAATGGCTGGTAAAAACAGGTATTTTAATTGCACTGATAATCGGATTGTGTTGTACAGAAGCATTTATTATTTTTTCTAATGATTTTCCTAGGCAGTTTCCTATAATGAAAACGCGCCTTTATACTATCGTTGATATTTGTTAGTATACAATTGTAATTATTATATTTTATTATTTAGAAGCGAAAGCTGGCAACAGCAAATCGATGCTAGTATAATGAAAGAAAGAAAGAAACTTTGCAGCCTACATTTTGACACAACCTGCTATACACACCCTCAATCAGTACGCCTCAACAGAAATGCAATGCCGACACTAAACCCCATGAGGTAACCCACGGAACCAAAGGCACCCATATCATTGGAAGTCTCATTTTTTTATAACAACAATAAATTAATCAATTTGGTGTTAGTTATTGCAATTTTAATTTTTTTATTTTCTTCTATAGGCATGTAATTAATATTATTTAGTTTTTAAAGTCCAAATTGTTACTGTTTTAGTTATGTATTGATGATGTGTACTAAATTTATTAGGTATCTTATGTTTCCATATGTTTATTTATGTCGCCTTATTTTATGTGCATCATTTATGTAATACAAGATTTTGTAAAAGGTGGTAGTAAACATGGGCTTAAGTCATTGTGTTATCAGGTTTAATTACCTACTTTGTAGTATTATGAGTAGGTACTTATGCTTTTTCGACAGAAATTCTATCTTATTGTTAAAAATATGTTTGTTAGTCGAATATTCTACTTTTGGTAGATTATGCTATTGTTCGTTAATTTATTTTTATACTGGTAATTTAACTAAAACATATGTGTTGGATGTTAGTTATTAATAATCATAAATGTACTTTGTACCTTTTCTACGTAACAATATTAAGGTGTAATTATTTAAGTAATTCTTTTCTTTAAAACGTTATTGTGTGGTTAGATACAGCATTGTAATTGAATATAGTATTGTATACTCTTAGCAATGATTCCTCATTACTATGGTAACTAGTAAATAGTACGCAATTTGATTACAGTGTTGTGATCATGTACCGCGAGATCAAAAATTATATTGATAAAGGTTTGCCATGGAATGTAAAACGTCTGTTTTAAGTTACATATATCATTAAGTGTCATACTGTCAATATTTGTCATTATATTTTCTCTTATAATGACAAATATTAATGACAGTATGACACTTAATGATATAACTTAAGACAGACGTTTTACATTCCATGACAAATCCTTATCAATATAATTTTTGATCTCGCGGTATTAAGCCCTAATTTGTAATAAACTATATTTTGAATTTCCCGCTACCAAATACATTTTGAATCGCCCGCTATTTACTTAGTGTTATTGAAAACTGTAAGTTTTTGATGTCAACGCCATCTATATTTGGCTGCAGATAATATGAAATGCGGATAAAAATTTTGACGCCATTTGTTCTAATCTGTATTTCATTGTAAATATTAGGTAATTTTCATTAAACTGAGAACTCTGCTCAGAAGTCATTTGTTTATTTCTTAATATGTATCTGAGTTTGTATTCTACGCGTAATTTACAAGTATTTAAGTAGCTTTGGAATTGTTCTACCATATAGCCGAGATATAGACTTGTACTTGGCTAAACGTGGTCATAATATTGTAGTCAAAATTTAATAATCTGTGTATTGATCTTTTCCTATTTTCTCTTTACTGTAAATAGCAGGGTACGGAGACTGTTTAGAGCGAGTGTGTATGGGTATTCTTTGTACATATCTTTATGGACACCACTTTGATTGTACTTTACGTAATCCCAGCAGAATTTACGTTCAACATAATATACATATAAATATAGACCTTAAATAATTACAAGCGTCCATTATATATACATATTTTTATTTAGGTATTTAGTTAATGTATGCACACATGAATAATGAAAATGGGAATAAAGTATTTTTTCATGTATTCATGAATTATCAAACAAAGATTATTTTTTATCGCTATTTATTTTCTATTTACTTGTTTACTTTGCGTTGTAACACAATGATGTGTGTTCCTTTCAAAGTAAACAGACACGCATATACATACATACAAACATATATATATATATATATATATATATATATATAATATTTATGTATATGTACTAATAGTTTACGATAGGTATATATCTACAACATATGTAAAAAACATAAACATTCGTAATAATTTCTGGTATTGATAAAAAATTTAAAAAACATAAAAAAATAAAAATTCCTAACTAAAACTTTGAGGTACATAAATGCAAAATGGCAATAGCAATATATATTACTGCGGACACGTATGCACATACATATATACAAATGCTCTTTTATTTCATTAACACTGTTAACTTGTAACTTATAATTTAATTTGCGAGTAGTTGACATCTTTATATAGAAAACAACACTCATTTGGTTTTTACTTTACAGTCAGATAGGTACATTCCTTTACAAAATAACTGCTATCGATTTACTTGTCTATTGCTTAAGGTAACACCGTCCAACAGTCATGTCTGTCGCATGGAATATTTTACATGATTCTAAGTTAGTTGTTGACGCTAATTTCGGGTATGTTATCAGTTTTTATGTATCAGCTCTAGTTTTTGAATTATGGGGGGGGGGAGGGGGATTGAGAAAAAGATTCATTCATCCTACAAAAATATTTAATTATAAAAAAAACTACAAACTCTGAAATTTTCTTTTATATGATTTTCTACTGTTGTTGAGTGACACTTTAAATAAACTGCGTCGTGTAATACAAAATAAGAGGCGTGTCAATCTCAGTAAGCGAATTGTTTTGCTGCAAAACGATGCTCGTCGAATCCAACATCATCTCATCGCATTATATGGCTGAGAACAATTTGATCACTCTCAGTATAGCCCTAATCTAGCGCTCAGCAACGACCACTTGTTTCTTCACTTGAAAAAGCGTATAAGCTGTCAGCGCCACGACGATGGCGATCACGTGTAGGCAAATCAGGCGGCAGATATCTATGAGGATGTAATTCAGAAATTGGCAGTACAATATAATACCTTGGTGGTAATTATGTTCAAAAGTAGAGGTACAGGCTTTTTTTATAAAAAAAAAAAGTTGTTGCAAAAATGCTCTTGTGCTCTTTTTATATCGAAACGGTACTTACTTAAAAAACACTCCTCGTATATCAGTTTGCCCGATGAAGTAAACGTAATATTGTTGAAAAGTCGTGAAGCGATCTTTAAATGGTGTTGAATCCAACACCGTATTTGTTTTTGTGTCAGGAAAGCTATAAGAAATATGGCTACTGAATGTGTGGCTTCGATTTAAATCAGTCGAAAACTTTTGACACTAAAACGAGTGCAACAGAGGAAAAGAGCATTTTAAGTTTGCAGTTAGAAAAACCTTTTTCTACTCCCGTGTTTAAAATGTCATTTATCGCATATATTTCCATGACGCTTAATGACCTTTTAAACACACCTTGACCAGCTGTGGCTTCATGCACTTTATTCACGGAGTGAGCTTAGCACCGGGCACTTTAGTCACGAGCCGAAGTTAGCTCTAGATTTTTTAAATGCAAAAATCAAGTGCAACTTAAACAAGACGGTTGACGCTTGTCATCAATCTGTCAAACTTCCACGTAGTGGCGCAACAACAGACAAGTAATTTTGTATTATTCGTCTTATTTGTTATCATTGGAAAAGTATAGTATAAAACTCGTTCGGCACTCGTTTTACTAAACACTCGCTCCGCTTCGCTGCGCTCGTGTAGTATAATTTTACTATACGAATATATTATTTTCGTGCGAAATGCAGGAGTTCATAATATACTTTTATCAATACTTGATTACTCATTTACTAAACACAATTTTTGCTAAACAGTAGCCGCTTTCGTAATTAAGAAAAGTAATGCCTAAAATGTAAAACTATTATAGAATTATACTATACTATTATACAATTGGATATTCGTATTCTCAAAAAAAAAAAAAAAACTAGAGTAATCGTATAAATATGTAGATTATCTTTAAAAATTATCGATATACTTTTATTATACACAAAAGCAATGGAATTTATTTCTATACATTGCATTTTTAAAACTCAATGTACACAACTTGTTCTTGTCATCAGTTACTTAGAAAGCTACAAGTCATTTATTTAAACAGTTTGGTAATAAAACATAGCAATAAAATATAAATACAACTGTTCTGAAATTTGCATAATTATCTGTGACTAAGGTCGTATTTTATTTAATGTAGATAGGAAAATCAGCCCTTTGGGCATGTAATGACATACATATATACTTCCCTAATTGGGTTTACTCTAGTGCCCTACTCTGAGCTGCATCGATATTATGTACACTACGCGTAGAAGGAACAAAGGGAAAGTGATCCAATGCATAACAGGAAGTTTTGTATGTCAAAGGGTTTAACAATTGTAAAACAAAAGTAATTACTACAAAACAGAAAGCCTATAGAATTTGTACCTTTTCCTTTGACTTTTCTTTTTTTTTGTATATTCTTATACGAGAGTTCGTGGAATAGGGGAAAAGGAGAAAAATATAAAATGATATGTCGTTTTACTTTCTTATACGTAGTATAAGGAAGTATTGTGATGATGAAAATTTTCGACATCGAGATTTTTGCAGATGTCCACGTTTTGAAGTCCCCTGATACCAAAAAAGTTTAGCCTAATTTATGAAGAATTTATAAGTATTTAGAACTTAATTTCCAATATCTTTTATATAAAAAAAATTTCAAAATTCGGACCGGAAGTATCACTTTTACTCTTACCGAATAACGATTTTTTGCAAATATGTCGTAAATTATGCATTCTATATGTATTTATCAAGAATACAAAAGTATTTAGTGCTAGATTTGCAATATTTTTTCAATATATGAAATTTCAAAATTCGGACCGGAAGTAACACTTTTACTCTTAGGGAGTAGTCCTTTTTCGAATATCTTGCTAAGTATGCATTCTATAGCGATTTATTAAGAGAACAGAAGTACTTAGAATAGTAATGAAGAGTACAAAAGTATTTATGCCCGATCTCACCGACAAATCTTAAACTATGAAAAATTTAAGTACTGCTTAAATATAAGTGTTACTTATTTTCCTATTTAGTTGCACCGTTTGATTTAAGTCCCGACTTAAACTTATACGTACTGAAAACATGCATATCGAGCGGCAAAAGATTTTTACCATAGAAGCTAGCAATGACAATAGTGTATTCAGTCTCCGCTCTATAGAAAACGTATAGTAGTAAAAGTTGGGTTACAGCAACGAATACCTACCCTCAACACACGTTTGCTGCACATGTTTGTCAAATGTACAAGTTCTACAAGTTGAATTACAATTAAAATTAGAGGAATTGAAGAAAATAAACCCAAATTGGGTGGACAATTTTGTTAACTCAAATAAAATGTACTTTTCAAAAATATGTGTACATATTTAAATATGCATATTTAATATGCCAATAAATAAATGTAGAATTTTTTTCGTTTGTATTTAAATTAAAACTTATTTTAAATAAAAAGACATGATAATAATTTATTAAAACTGCTAATGCATATTATAGTTTCTATCTACATCAAATATAATTTATCAATTCCTAACTTGAAAACCTTTGTCATTATTATTAAAAGCATTAATGCCTAAAGGATATCGCCATTTTGTATGAGTTGCTCGAACATTTCATTATTGCCATCATTTGGATTTGTATGTAGGTTCTAATCGGGGTAATAAATCTAGTACGGTTTCTTTTCGCAGACGAATATAATTAAAAAAATTAAGTCGGGCATACTATTAAAATGATCGTTTCATTATTAATTTTTGCCGTGGAATTCCATTAACCACTAAATCTAACACAATTATATCTATAATATCATTATTCATTTGCATTAAATTAAAATATTCCCGTTCCATCTTTTTAATGAAAATATAACCACAATTATGTTCTTGTGTAGGTACGTTGTCAACCAAAACTTATAGGTTAAGTAAGCTTTAAGCCTCCGATATCGTCGGCTTAAATTTAAGATTCCATTTTATATTTAAGTACTCCTTAAACGTACCGTGCAACAGAATAAGTAGAACTTAGTACTTTAAGTGTTGCTTAAAATTTAAGATAGGTCGGTGAGATCGGGCATTAGAGTTGGATTTGGAATATTTTTTGTATAAATGAAATTTCAAAATTCGGACCGGAAGTAACACTTTCATACGTATAAGAAAGTGGTGGCCACACCTCATTTTTTTACTATATTTTCAAATCTTTCACTTACTTGTGTATGCCTTCAAAAAAAATGTGTTAATCTTTGTTTGAAAAATAAAGCAGATAGCTTTTACCCTTCTTTTTTCTGTAATGGCTTCTTTTAACCGCTTCAGAATTGAAGTGTAATATCCTCCATTATGAAAAAGCCTTTATTTTTGTAATCGATTAACAGGATTCTGTTTGAGTCCAAAAAAAACAGCTTTTCGGCCGACGGTGACACCTTTTAGTTCTTGGGTGGTGGTGTGCCTCATTGATGCCACTTTCTTGGACTTGGACTTATAACTGAGGAATCTAAGTTTCATCCCCAGTACCAACTCGAGTGCAGCATCCTTGCTTTTATTACACATATCCAGAAATGTACTGGAACGTTCCATATGCCAAGTTGATCATGAAGAATTTTGAAAATGGTTGTAATATATACTCCAGTCATACCTGCGAGGGTTGTCTACTTTAGTCGACTTCTTGAACAAATTCTGGAATGGTCATTTCAATAGGCCGCCCTAGATCTTGCTTAAAGCGACCTTGTCATTTAGAATCCATAGCTTTTCCCGGTCAAGAAACCCCGTAAACCAATGATATCCCTTACAGTATGGTATGAAGAGAGTTTCCTTGTTTCGTAAGGCATTTGAAAACGGCGGGAAACTCGACTACTAACGCGATTGTGTTAAAACTACATACTTATACTAATGAGTCACTATCATCCACTTTCTCTATTCAGTAAACTTAAAAACATTCCCTCGTAGGTAGGTGTTTCGAAAATATGTCACAAAAATACGAAGATGAAATTAGTAAAACTCCCACAGTTACAAGGCTGCGGTGCATTATCGCCGGAAAGGTAGTCGTCTCTTGGACAATTGTAACTAGGGATCGGCAGGCAGGGGTACATTGCAGGACCGCACATCATTGAACAATGTAATTCGAAATTATAGGCACATTGTACCCCTGACTGCCGATCCCTAGTTATAACCATTATATACCGACTTGGACATTTACATACTTATCCATTTCCCTTTCCTTATGCTTCTTTGTGTTTTTTCGTTGAGCGATGCGATTTCGGAATCCCATACAACCTATTTGAAAGTATTTAATTTGGTAAATTTTTAATTTTAAAAATTACCCACGGCTGAGATTCGAACCCAATACCTCGCGATCTCTAGTCGGTTGCGCTACCATTCCACCACCGCAGGTGTCTGAGTTCGAGTTACTTAATCGTACTGAAGATTAGAGATCGGGCGGTCAAATATTAATTTTTAAAATTAGAAATTTACCTAATTAAATGATTACACAGGTCTACAACAAAATTGATGTTTTTGAACCAACATCTGTTCTTAAGTAATTTTGACTTTCTAAATCTGGAATCGACCTTAGTTTTGAGCTATCACCTACCAATTTTTCACAAACCGAAATCTTAATAAAGGGCTTGATGAAACAGTTCGTGAAAGCTCAAAAAAACGGAGAATGTTTTAAATATATTTGCAAATAATTTCCTAAGTTGTCTGATGCCAAAATAAAAGAGGGAGTATTTATAAGTCCCGATATTAACTTTATGTAGAGAAGAAAGCTTTCAGAATTCTAGGACGCCTATTGAAAAGGAAATCGGGGGTTCATTCAAAGATGTTAATGAGAAGTTCTTAGGAAATAACAAGGATCCAGACTATGAGAACATAGTCAGCAAACTGTTGGAAAATTTTCGTGTGTTAGGCAGTGACATGAGCTTTAAGCTACACTTTCTATTGGCATATTAGTCAAATTTTCAGAAAACCTTGGGGCAGTTAGTGAGGAGCGAGGAAAACGTTTCCCCCAGGATATTAAAGAAACCGAAAGGCGTTATCGGAGTGTATCGATGATCGACCTAAAATTCATAGTAGAAATTCCACAAAACGGAGTTTTTTAACAAAAAGGGGAAGATTCCATTCAGTTAAGCACTAAATATACGTAGTTCGTTATATTTGAAGCACTACTGATAATTTTGTTAATTAAATAAATGTGTTTATATTTTAATGTTTGTATTTATTTTGTTTTATGATTTGCATTATCTTATGTGATACACAAAAATGGATAAAAAAGTTGGAATCAGCGCATCAAAATTATATGAAACCACTTATCAAAAATAAAACATCTCCTAAAATGTTTCGTTTTGTAGACCTGTGCTATCAGTACTAAAAGCAAAAAATGATAATTAGAATTTTTTAACACTAAGAAAATCTAATTTTCAAGTAATTAAAATGTAGTAATCCATTTGAAACTTGTAGCCAAAACAGTAACAAATGTTTCAAATCACTTGTGACAATATGACCATGGACATAGACATGTAATTATTTTGCTGTCGTTAATCTTAATAAAAGATTCAACAAAATCCTAAAAAATAAGAATGTAACGGAAACTAAATTCGACCCTAACACAAATAACTTCGCAGAATTCAAAAAAATCGAACGAAAAGAACGGTCTGATAGGTAGGTGTCTGTTGTATCTAAAGAGAAGAAGAAATTGCTGCACACTATTCCTTCTTCGAAGCCGACAAAAATGGCTTTCATGGTCCTGGTATAGCTGATTAACGATGAGTTACTGTAATGAAATGTTATGCGCCATAAGTTCAACTGTATCGTTGCTGCATATATGGCAAATTTAAACGCCGCATTTTCAAATCGGGTTCATACTTTTCTCTGAAACTATTGGATCGATTAGTTTGATAGCTTGAATATTTTAGGTAATATGCCTCGACTGTAGGCTTGATAATTTTGGAAAATCAATTCCTAAAGATTAAGGTCAAATCCAGTGTCTAGACGGTAAAGAACTGATTGTTTATTTGGATATTTGAATGTATTGTTAATTTAGTTTACATTTAGGTATTGATTTGACTAATCATGATCAGACATTACATTCTTTTAATTACAGATTTACGCAAATTTTCTTTAGACTCCGAATAATAAGTCTGTAACGTTCATAATGCAATATGTTGAAGGGATATATCTAAAATTTTCGAAAAGAACAAATAATACATTTTGTTTTTAATAGATTAGATTTGCAATGTTTCGTTACTTATTATAAAAAATAAATCATTAGATTTTTAAAATGTTTAAATATATTGTGTAAAATCAACAGAACTCAGGAAAGTATTTTTTTAAACATATATACGTATAACCTAATCCCAAGGAAACATTTATGTACTTTCACAATTGATGCAAACATAAAGTTATCAATGTGGAAGATAAAGATGCTGATAAGCAGGTAAACAAATTCTAGGCCAGGAACTATTTGAAGAAGAAATAGAAAAAAATAAATACTAACACAATAACTATTGACAATAATAATTTTTGAAATTCTGAATATTCTTACCATTTTGATAGCGAAAAGAAAATGACAATACTAACAAAACATTAATATTATTGAATCAATTTCTAAAGAAGAATTAAAGCCAATATGAATCTTACTCGAGTTAATTTATAAGAAAAACATTAAAAAATCTATGATTTCTGAACAAAAGACATTTCCGTAAACAATTTAATATTCTCACATATACAGGGTGCGTCATCTCCGCGGGGAAGGCCGATTGTCACTTTATAACAAAGATACTTTGAAGCGGTTTTCTTCCTAAGATAGTCACTCATTAATAATGCAAGTATAATTTGTTTTTCAATTGCTAATTCCATGTGCAGAAAACTAGATTAAAATTACATGACACTTTCTCTTCTAAAAGTCAGTTTTTTCGAACAAACGAAACAGTCTGTATATCTCAATTTTCATTTTTGAATTGCTTAGTAAATTTCGCACCAAAAACATGTATAACGTTATTACTTTAAAAGTGACCATTACTGGGCTATTGTCATTTTACTTTCTTATACGTAGTATAAGGAAGTATTGTGATGATGAAAATTTTCGACCTCGAGATTTTTGCAGATGTCCACGTTTTGAAGTCCCCTGATACCAAAAAAGTGGTTTTTAAAAAATGTCTATGTGTCTGTGTGTCTGCCTGTCTGTCTGTCTGTGACCACAATAGCGGTCAAACCGCTATAGCTATCAATTACAAATTTTGTATTTACGTGTATAATCTCCCTCTTGAGATATGATTAGTTTTTCAGTAAAATCGGTAGACCGGAAGTAGCTGTTTACTTCAGTGAAAAAATCGATTTTTGCCAATAAAGAAAAATAAATAATTCATACGTACTTAAAATTAAGTTTGAGACAAATTGTCTTAAAGAAGATTTTCGAAATTCCAACCGGAAGTAGGTCTTTTACTCTTATCGAAAATCAGTTATTTGCGAATATATCGCAAGTCATGCTTTTTAGACAAGTACGTTACGAGTATAAAAGTATTTAAAACATAATTTTTAATATCTTTTGTATACAAAAAATTTCAAAATTCAGACCGGAAGTACCAATTTTACTCTTATCGAAATGCGATTTTTTGCAAATATGTTGTATAAGTTATGCATTCTATATATATTTATCAAGAGTACAAAGGTATTTAGAACTCGATTTGCAATATTTTTTTATATACATGAAATTTCAAAATTCGGACCGGAAGTAGCACTTTTACTCTTAGCGAGTAACACTTTTTTTCGAATATCTTGCAAAGTATGATTCTATAGGGATTTATTAAGAGAATAGAATATATATATATATATATATATATATATATTTATATAATATAATATATGTTTTTCTTGGGAATAGCGGCATATGTGAATAAAACTATAATTGATTGTGACGTTTCAACATTTATTTATGTTTTCTTCAGACCTATTTATTTTTGTTTATTTCTCTATTAATGATCATCTTTTGTATTATTTCTTTTTTTTACTTCTACATTTTTACTTTCCGTTGTATTTTCTATTTTCTTGGTGGTAATTACCACCAAGAAAATAGAAAATACAACGCTGGTAATTACCACTAAGAAAATAGAAAGTACAACGGAAAGTAAAAATGTAGAAGTAAAAAAAAGAAATAATACAAAAGATGATCATTAATAGAGAAATAAACAAAAATAAATAGGTCTGAAGAAAACATAAATAAATGTTGAAACGTCACAATCAATTATAGTTTTATTCACATATGCCGCTATTCCCAAGAAAAACATATATTATATTATTGAATATACGGCAAAGAAAAATCTAATTATATTATATTTATATATATATATAAAATAGAATACTTAAAATAGGATTTTGAATAATTTTTGTAAAAAAAAATTCTAAAAATTCTATAATTTGAAACGCTCATACGTTTATGAAAGTCGTGTGGTGGCCACCCTTCATTTTTTTGATACCTATAATTCTGCCAAAACACAAGTCTGTCAAGTCTCATTGAAAATGTACTCTTATTTCCCTATCTAACCCGTCACTGTAAGATAATTGCATGTACCTAGTGTTCGCATAGCAGAGATATTTCTTGTAAATATAAAAAGGACTATTGTAAAAACTCATATGTCATAGCTATAACACAAGAAGAAAATATTACATTATTATTCCATTATTTCCTTGATGGATATAAAACTCTTCTAGACACTAAAAAATAATATACATGCTGAAACTAATTATCTTAAATTTAAAAATACACTGTTTCTGTCTAGTGTGTTTATTCTGTGTATGAATTTTTAGTCTTAGTCACTGTAGGTAATCTCAATTAAAATTTTAAATTATATGTTTGTCTCTTTCTAGTCCTCTGTCGTCTTAATTTCGTCCTTTTAGTATTATAGCAGACAAGAAGAACCGACGGAAAAATAATGGAAGATAAAGTTAATTTTCCTTGGGAATAAAGTAATTCAAAAAGAGAAACAACACATACGAAAATAATTATTTACAGAAAGTTAGCTTTCCAGATAAATATAGATATCCCAAAATAGGTTAGAACAAAATGTGGTCGCGCTGATAATCATTATGAGTCGGAGTATTAGAAAAAAGCATTGAAATAAGTTTGAAGTGCAAGACTGAAAACAAAACAAGAATTGACAAAGTCGGAAACTAAACGTACAAGCTTCGTGGGTAGAGGAATTACAAACTAGTCAGTGGCCATTCGATTGGTGAGGATAAATCTGGATCCAGTCTCTGATTCATTTTACAATATTTGATTGGCTCTTGAAAAACACTGAACATGAAATTTATATTAAAATTAATAGAGGAAAACAGATGGGGCGGTATTAGCACATCAAAAAAATGGACGAAAATAAGTTAAACCGGAAGTAAATAACTACAAACTACAGAAGACGAGAGGCAGAGGAAGGTTGAGGCACACATGACACAAAGAAATTAGAAAAGCGTCTCAAATACGAAGAAGAAAATTAGAAGATTTTCGCCAAATAGGACCAGATAGAGGAAAATGAAATGAGATCTGGTGGAGACACCATCGAGACTTTTAAAGCCTTATACCTGGATAGAAAGAGAAATAATGTCCCAAATTTTTTATTTTATTTTTTATTATTCTACATTTAACAGCAATATTAATCTTATATAGTCTTAATTCATCTAAACATAGCTATTACATGACGGATAAAGGCCCATGCTCTTCTATATTACGTAATTTATTTCTTACATGGGCCATCAGTCTTTGGACACTAGTAACGTTGCCTTCCCGAATTTTCTGAAAGATTTTGCGTCTTAACTGCTCCTCATTTTGGGTTTCCCAACTCCCACCATATCCTTTCTGCTCAAATGGGACAAAAATTCCTCAATGGGCCTTGCCTGAGGAACATTTGGTGGATTATCTGTCTTCGGGATAAAATTGATGCCGTTTGTGGTTAACCAGTCTCTTGTTCTTCTAGAGTAATGGCATGAGGGAGGCTAAGTCAGGCCAGAAAATTATTTGGTCGTTGGAATGATGTGTATTTATAAAATTTCGAAGTTTTGTGAAGCATTTTCGTATGTAAATGTCTGCATAGATGGCTTCACTTCGAACATATGGTACACCACACTAAAATTTTATCTTCAAACTTGACTTTGCCTTTGACTTTATCACTGTTAGGAGCGTCCTGTACATTGTCCGTATAGAAACCGTCATTACCTTTGAATTGGACAACGTGAAATATTTTTCATCGTCCATAACGGTAACTTTTTTGCGAAAATAAATCACAAACTATCGCTTTCGTAATATCATTTACAAAAATTGGATACAACATAGGCCCCAGATTAGATTCCAGCGGAACGCCTGAAGTAAATGAGGGCGATCCAATCTTGCGATACCTGACAAACTGCTTCCTATCGAATAAGTAAGACGTAAAGAATCGTATCAGAGCCGAAGATATCTCAATAGCAGCTAGCTTGTTTCGTAGAATGAAATGATCCATTTCGTCGAATGCCTTCTGAAAGTCAGTGGATCAGTGGATATTACATCAACTTGACCTCTTCTATCCAAGACCTCCGAAGCCATATTAAGTAAAAACAACACAGATTGGTTACTGTAGAACGTTTAGTTACTAATTATGGAGATAAATAGCTTCTGATATGGTTGTAAACATGGTTACAAATAATGGTCTCAAATATTTTAGAATAGTTACGTAGAATTGAAATTGGTCTGTAGTTTGTTGTTACCCTGCTTCAACACGGGACAAACTCATAAAGTCTTCCATAAGTCCAGAAAATCAGAATTCTTCAGGATAAGGCTAAATATGTGATGCAGAGGTTTAGCTGATGCACTGGCGCAGTCTCTAATAGTGAAGCTAGGAATATTGTCAACACCACTCACGAAACTACCCTTTGATTTCTGTAAACACAACAACACTTCCTCCTCAGTAACACCAAGAAGAAGTATGCTCGAACTGTTAAGAGAATCCATATCAAAATCAATACAATGCCCGCATCTATTACCCACAAATTGTCAATAATTTTGGGTCGGATAAAATAATGATCTGCACATTCTCTAAATATTCTCTATAAGGACTGTTAGTGAGAGACTTGCACATTCATCTAAGATGTTTGAATCGAGTGTAATAATATCGTGAACCGCCATATTGTAAAGTCAATAATATTATTCGGAATTGCAATAAATCTCTATCTATCGATCTGTGTCTATATTAAAAGTAATTTATCAAGTATTAAGGTGAAACTATGAGAATATATTTACATAATTTCCACTGTACATTTTAATATTGTCTCCCTGGTACAAAAACTCATTTAATGTGGTGTTAAGTTGAAATACAGCAGAAGCGGGAAATCGATTCTCACATTAACAAGTTCACGTCGATACTTAAATGAGTTCCTCTTCCCTTTAGTTGGCAGGGGTCATAAAAATATGCAAAATTAAAGTATAAGGTCGTAAACAACGATAGTTTTTGCACCCCTCGCGGCTTTCCGTAGCAGTCAGTTCCGTACGTACTACATACATATATAAGACGCAGTCTTGTCTGCACACCCTTGTTTGTTGTTTACACCATAATGGTATCATAATAAGTTCGATGTTCGGAATATAAGAGGAGACATGCTTTGTTTGTGCCGGGATTTAAAACATAGGGGTGCTCAGTTATTACCCTTGCCTCGTCTTAGCCTCGGTTCGACTTGCTTGCCTACGTCTTTCAACTCTTAAAATCGTCTCAAGGAGGGTTAGGAGATTTCAAAAGGAAGTGACCACAAACACTTCAAATCGATCAATAGTAAATTTATTATACAGAATGTCATTTACACTATAATTGAAAAATAAGTAAAGTAAAACTGCATTTAGCTACGTTCTTTTTTGCAGTGCGTCAAACAAATAATTAATTACATATTATATTTAAATAAATATATATAAAATATAATTAAACTCATCTGTCATCTTCACGCAGCGGCTATATTGATTAAAACAGTAATTAATGTGTAAAATGTGTAATTAAAAGAGCCAGTATAAAAAGAAATGCAGAACAGAAGATCTAGATTTATCTTAGACGGCATCTAATCTCATTACACAAATAACACTATATGTCAAAGATAATGTAATGAAGAATTGTTTGAATCAAACACGAAAATGTAAATTAAGATATGTTGGGTGGTTGCCATAGACATATATATATTTCTAACTTATTATGTTTTCTGCAGCATGGCATAACCAAGAAAGTGTGTGTTAATTGATAAGTGTATTATACCTTAAAAATGTCATCTATCAATGTCCACAGTGTAAAGCAACAGTTAGTAATGCACTCAGTACTGTATAAATAAATGGCAATTTTAAATATATTATATTAAAACCTAAGCCGAATCTAATTAAACTCACCTGTCATCTTGGCGCAGTAGCTATATTGATTAAAACGGTAATTAATAATTACAATGACAATAGGAAATCAAGCTGCTAAACAAACAATTTCATTGTAGTTAATTTTGATTAAAAATAGTAAATATAATAAACGTTGAAAGGTCATGTCATACCAATAGAAATACTGTGTATTATTGCGTTTTTGGGTTCGCAATAAACAACTCGTGCAATTTATTTATTTAAAACAGTCTGTATATTCACACACGTAAAATTAATTACAATATAAAAATATAAAACTAATCAAAATACCACTCAAGGAACTATTTATTTATGTTTATTTATTTATCTGCACTGTTCCGCACGAGACTATTGAATGAATTCTTATTGAAGGAATGAATCATCACCGGGCTCAGCTACTTTATATACGCAGATAAAACTTCTGGAAAGGTGCTAGCAAACTCTCGATACGCTCGGAGTATACTAGAAGAATCTGCAGACTTTCCGTCGCCGACACAGTACCATGCAGTAGAAGATTTATGACTTTATGAGCACGTTTTTGTCGTCGCCTAGACGTCTGCATTTTTTTGTAGATTCATTTCGTTACAGTATAAAAGTGCATTTTATTGGTCAAACACATACTAACAAAATAGTAACAAATTGGTAATCTTATTGCAACTATTATCTAGAGTATGCGATTGCCAATACTACAATTGGAAAAAATGTCAGTATATTTAATAATAACTGATTCTGTTTTGATAGTAAACCAGGTAAATATTATTTGTAATACCTTTACATTTACACATGAATTTACAACACACGTTTTAGAAAATAGAAAAATAATAGACAATTTCTTTTTATACATCGTGTTCCAGATAATATTTCCAACATGGGAATCTCGCTTATTATAAAAGACACAAGTTTGGTTAAATTAGATGAATTAGTTAAATTATACGATATTTTCTAATTTCCAAATCTCCATGTATTTCAGGACTTATAGTAAGAAAAAGAAAAATATCAAATTTCTTTTCTATGTAATAACTTTTTTGTTTTATTAGACACATAATTTATATTACGCAGAATTTAAATATCGACCTGGACCTGCACTATCGACTTTTTAGTTTCAACCCATAACTTTAATTTTTCCTTTGGAATGTCAAGCCGGCGTTGAAAAAACTGAGCATTTTCTTTTATCCTCTTTACAATGATATAGCATATGTGCTATTTATTTTTTAAAACAACAAAGAAATTATTAAAAAATCGAATTTAATGTCACTTAAAAATTATTCTGTCCAGAGTATTTTTTGTCAACTAATACTGAAAAATTTTATATGTTGAGTTGTTACATCCTTAGTCATAAAAACAGTGCAGAAGCTGAAAGGATGTACTTGAGGCTGTATCCTGAAAGATGGCAGGCAAATAAAATACTAAATTTTGTAAAGTTTAATTATTTAATTAATTATTTGTCAAATACATAGTTAAATTTACGTTTTATCGTTAAGCAATTATCGCCTTACGATAATTGCTTAATAGCGGTAAGTATTAAATCTATTTTATGCTACCCAAGTTTAACCAATTAGTATACAGGGTCCCTTTTAAGTTACTCACACAAAAATGCATATTTTATAATTACTATATGCAAGCGATGATGATGATGGTAGTTTCCGTCTTTAGGAGGAATTGCAAAGATATCTATTGCAATTTCTCCTAAAGATCGAAATGAAACTGCGCTAGATAGTGACAATAGCGATGATGAACATCTAGCGTGTTTGAACCAAACTCAGTTTCTCTTAGCAGTTAAAATTATAGAAAATGAAGAACTAATGACTATGTCTAACGCCTTATAAATTAATATGAAAAATATAATATCGGATAACACAAAGAAAGGAAATGTAGATCTGAGAAAGATTGTTGATGTATCCTATCAAAAAGGAATGTCTAATTTATACCTAATAGCAGGGATAAGTTATCGATGTTTTATATACAACAGCTTTTTAAAATGTTGTGATGAAATGTAAAATATAATTTTATTAGAAAAATTTTGAAAAAGACAATGAATAAATTGTCGAAACGTCAAATGTATTCTTTTTTATTTATCTTTATATAAAATAAATATCAAGCCGCTACCCCCCCCCCCCCCCAAGAAATAATTATTTAATAATTGGATTTATAAGCAAATTAACACGGCCAGGAAACAGGAATTAAAGTCAACACTTTAAAGCAATAATTATATTGCTTTAAAGTGTGTCTCCATCGTATTAGTACGTTAAATAAAGAATATTTAACAAAAAAAGACCTTTATTTTTACTTCCCATAAACATCGTACACATCGAAGTTAAGAATACAAGACCAGACATTGCACTTATTCAATATACACGTTTGTAAAGTTACATTAAATTCCTTGATTTGGGTCAATCGCGAAAAATTTTGAGGTACGAACATGTGTTCGAAGCTGTTACACGAGATATTTAAAAGTGAACAAATGTACATACAAAAGAATCAATATGTACGCTTACTATCCTTAATCATGAACCATATGTGTTTTAAACTTCCCAGTAATGCCAGGAAAGTAAGACAAGCAAAAACACATGCATTTTTATCTGTTTATTTTTCTTGTTCTTTTCAAACGTGTTCTTTTCCAATACATTCTATGACACACGATGAGGAACAAACTGATTAGTAACATACGTATTTATGGTTTTGAATGTGATAAAAACGACAAAACAGCAATTCTCCTTTATTTATAACGTGCATGTGAAGAATAATTGTTACCGAGTCCTGTACTGCATGCAATAATAAAATGCTATATCATCAGTTTCTGAAACAAGGTCAATAATACCTATAAACCTATCATTGTTTATACCTTTTTTCCGAAGTTAAAACAGTCTCATCGTTTTAAAGTACATATCGGTCTCACATCAGGTGGAACTTGCTTATTTGTGTTTGATGAAAATTGTTACTTAGTCTCCAAAAGAGGGTGGGGTGTACCTTCGACGTAATTTTATGACATCAGTAAATAGGCTGTGTACATGTAAAATATGTTTGTTTTAGATTAGTGCTGGAGAGGAGAAAAAAAAACGTTAAAATAAATAAACTATGTATTTCTGTTTAGAAAAATACAACAAACATGTTGTTAGAATAAAGTTACACTGAGGCATGTAAGTGTACTTAGGTGCATACGTATACGATTTTATTATTTATTTATGTGTACACTGCCCGATATCTTAAAAGAAAACGAGGATTTTCAGAGAAGAACAATTTAGTTAAAAGTTGCTTTTATATAGGTACATAAATATATATATATATATATATATATATATATATATATATATATATGTTGTCACTGGATTCCGGGTTTTCTTCCGCGTTTCCACTGCTTGGTCTTTGGAAAGACCGATGTTGGTTTCTTGACGACGTTTCGGCAAAATCACACTTGCCATCTTCAGGTCTGCGATAACTGTGTGCTTCTGCTTCTTGTTATTCGTAAACGAATAACAAGAAGCAGAAGCAGAAACCAGCATCGGTCTTTCCAAAGACCAAGCAGTGGAAACGCGGAAGAAAACCCGGAATCCAGTGACAACACATACTACTACCCGCGGAAACCTGAAAGAGAACCTGAAAGAGAACATATATATAATTAAAAGAGAAGGTCTTTGCCGTTGAAAAACTCAATGTAGGACTTAATTATTGGGGAATCCAACATAAAAACAAAAT
Source organism: Amphimallon solstitiale (assembly GCA_963170755.1). NCBI lineage: Eukaryota > Metazoa > Arthropoda > Insecta > Coleoptera > Scarabaeidae > Amphimallon > Amphimallon solstitiale. The sequence continues at coordinate 9,467,076 of OY720684.1, forward strand.
TCAATTTAGTTCTTTATTTTTTTCTTCCAATATTTCGCACATTGTGTGTGTGCTTCATCAGGGATTAAAAATGAAATGAATACTAAACAAAACCTTTGTTTAGTATACATTTCAGAGATGTACCTGTCGATATTAGTGTAGATGTATTTTAGTAATTTTGTCCACATCATAGTTCACATTTTTAATCCCTGATGAAGCACACACACAATGTGCGAAATATTGGAAGAAAAAATAAAGAACTAAATTGAATTTTGTTTTTATGCTGGATTCCCCAATAATTAAGTCTTACATTATATATATATGCGTCGTTTGCCAAATTAAATTGGTCGAGAGAATCGTTTTGCTGTCTCTTAAGACTCAATAACTCAATATTAGTAATAAACTTTAGACTCAACTTTACATTGCAGTAAAAAAATAACTAAAAGCGATAGTGATCTTCTAATTCCTCTAAAAACTTCTCTATTGTATTCTCATTTCAATCGTATGTAATATGCCATAAAAACCTTGATTATAATAATTCGCTAAATTTGTGTATCGAGATACATCAGGATAATATTCGATATTCGAGATGACAACTTATTTTTGCGTAAATAACACGCGTGCAAGAGGTAGAAACTCCCTCTTGGGCAGCAGAAATCAACACCTGTCTCCTTTTTTCTTTAGGTATTTCCCAAACTGGTTCGTTAAGCACACGCCACTTGTTCACTTTTTTAGTCGAGATCTGACTATCTCTACGTAACGCCGCACACCGCTCTTCTCAATCTGTTACTGTCAAAATCTCAATGGGGATAATTACCTTAACGTTCTGCAAAATGGCCTGTCCAAATTATTAGCTGAGTTGGAAATCTTCAATGAACACATGGCGTATTGTTTTTCAAAATGACGGTTGTCCTGCACACTGGACATTAACTGTTAGGAAGCATGGATTGGGAAAGATGGTCCTATTTCATGGTGTCCACATTCCTCATACGTACGTTAGATTTTTACGTCTGGGGACGGGCCAAAGATCTGCTATACGCCACTTAAATTGAAACAAGGGAAAATTTAGTCCAACATGTTGAGGCGGTTTTGCACACCATTAAACAAGAAATACATTTACACACAACTACTGTAGAAATTAAGCAAATATGTCGCTCATGCATATGCAACAGAAGTCAGCAATTGGAGCAAGAATTTGTAAATTTATGATCATGTCATCTTATGTCCCGATACACACATTTAACGAATTAGAGAAGTTGTAATTAAGATTTTTATGGCATATTACATACCGTTAGAAAGGGAAACTAGAGAAGTTTTTAAAAGAATTAGAAGATCACGATTGCTTTTAGTTATTTTTTTATTGCAATGTAAAGTTGAGTTTAAAGCTTACTTTTACCTCTTCAAAAAACTTTGTGAGTTAATAAAGGAGGACTAACACTTAGTTACTGGGCCTTAAGGAGCAGTTATCGAACGATGCACCAAACACAGAATAAGGTATAACTAATGACAGCTATTAAAGAAAGGTTTATTATTGCAAATCAGAAAACCAAAAAAAAACCAGAACAAATGTCACAAAAATTGAAAAATGATAAATGCAAAGTAAATAATACTTATTTACGAAGCAAGTGCGGGAAGACTATTTTCCCGCATGAGCACACTTTGAAAGCACGAGCGACCGAAGGGAAGCCAGTGCTTTTAATTGCGCGAATGCGTCGAAGATGTCTTCATGCAAGTGGTTTGCACAATATTTTTTGTACGAACATAAATTAAAAAAATATTATTGATTAAAGTGATTAGTATCATAGCTAACCTAAAATAGATTACCTAATTAATTTAAGCATTTCTTGTACGTACCTATTACTCACATTTAAATTTAGTTTAAGTTATTATATTCTTGATTATGACGTTTTTATTCTTACATTTATAGTGAATTCATCGTTTTTGGGTTGTTTACAATTAACTGTCAATTTCAATGTTACTTGAGAAATAGTCAAATAGATGACGCCACAAATTTATTAGAAGAATTTTTAATTATTACTCCTATTTACCCAACTTTTAGTGAAGAATAGTCGAAGGAAGTAGTATTTTATAGACTAAATTTTATTACTATCAAGTTAGATTTTTTTTAATGTCCCAAAGAGCCAGTGTTTTTTTCAATTTTTACCGGGAAATACTCCTTGCTGGTCGAGCGATGCATGCGCCAAATGTCACTTTACAGACGGTGAGTACAAAATAATAATAATACGTTCCCTATAATTTTCTCTTACGAAAAAGAAATCAGATATAGCAATTACTTCCCAGCAATTAGTCAAAATTTCTTCAGAATGTTTGTTCATTCAATTTTTAGTGGTTTTATTATTTTTAAGTATATAAATATTTAAACGTATACCTATACTACAGTTACAGTATATTCATATATGTTGAGTAATTTTTTGTCTACTATTTTCTTTTATGCATCACATTCATTTTTAAGACCAATATAAATAAACAAAATATTCTTGGACTCAATTAAAATTCAGTACCTATGCATATAGAAATTATAACAAAAACTTGAAATTTAAAAATCTTAGGTGAGAATGTTTCTTATTACAAGAATGGCATTTATATATTTGTGAACTTAGCGAAATATTACTTAATCTTTACCAAGAAGTAAAAAAATAATATGTGTGAGCATCATCCATTCTTACAATTATGTTCATTCCGAATCATACAAAAAATATTCCGCTAGCTCTAAGTACTTTTAAACTTTTAATAAATCGCTATAGAAATTATTCACAATTTGTAAAAATTTGCAAAAAAAAAAAACTGATAATAGTAAACGTGTTAGTTCCGGTCCAAATTTTGAAATTTTTATTACAAACATTATTTGAAGTGAAACATTAAATACTTCTATACTCTTGTCATATCTCTCTAAAAAAGCATGAATTACGAGATATTTGCATAAAACTATTTTTTTATAAGAGTAAAAGGCCTAAACCCTTTTTTTGTATTTTTTTTTTGAAATTTATATTTTAGTGAATTTGTATTCTTTAGAAATTTGCTTAAACTTAGTAGTAGACGAAATATTGATAAACAAAATTCGATTTTGTTACTGAAGTTAATCTGCTACTTTGGGTTAGCGATTTCAACAAAAATCTATTCAGATCTCAAGAGGAAGACAATTTCGAAAATATAAAGTTTGGTATTGATGGCTTAAGCCCGAGGGGGAAACCGCTGACTCAAAAGCGTACACCATAATCCCACCATATGTAATAATTCCACATAATCCAATATAATTCCACACAATTCCAAATAATTCCTAATAATTCCACATAATTCCACATAATTCCACATAATTCCAAATAATTCCAAATAATTCTAAATAATTCCAAATAATTCCAAATAATCCCATGTAATCCCAATAATCCCAAATAGTCCCTAATTATTTCTTTATATGTTTCACGAGTTCTGAGAATTTTGTGCACGTTTTAATGGTAAATTAAGGTTAAATCGAAGGTTGAATATACACAACACCAGCCTTACGAGAAAGATTTGTTTTATTTATACACTACTTAAGGAAAACATATAAACACAGCAAAAGTAAAAATCATAAACTTAAATATTCGTGAAAAATAAAAAAAACCGAATTAAATAATAATAATTAGTCTTTAACACAGAATTTAATCTCAGATTTAATATTATCATATTTTTTATAAATTTCGGCATATGTGATTTCATCTAAATGAAAAGCTTCCATTTCGGTGGCAAATTTAACAGGGCCGTAAAAAAATGTTTGAGATCAACCGTAGTAACGTCTTGTTTAATTTTTGGCAAAGTAAACATTTTATTTTGCGTCCATCCTCGTGTTAAAAAATTAATTTTAAAAATTGTATCATTGATAATTTCAATAATTTGACCTACATACCACCGTTCATCATAAAAAACAGCGTAAAATTTATTACACTCAATTACACTTAATAATGACCACTGAGTTATGGGTCTGTGATGGGATTTATTTTCCCTGTCTCGATTTTCTACACCATCAGAAGATTTCCATTTCGAGCATGAGGCTTCTGGTTCACCTGGTTCCTTTTCTTCAAAAGAATTATCACTAACAATCGAGCTAGCAATAGGACTTTCAATATTGTTTCGATGTTCTTGTTGTTTGATATCATTATTGAACGAAGGAACAATGAGAGTATTGCTAATTATAGTTATTGCTTTGTAAGCTTTCCCAACATTTTTTGCCTTATCATCTTCTGAATTTTGTAACGAAGTTATCACATGATGAGCTGGATTACCCTTTTCAGCATGTTCTATAGAAGTATTCGTTTCAGAGCAAGAAATCTGATTAAAAAACCACTTAATATCTTTATTCTCACTTTTTTTCCTTGGATCACAGATCAAAGATGGGCTTGGCGTTGATTTTAGTGTGTCGGTGTGGTCTTAGATACGGAACCAGGTGCAGAATAAGCACTTATATGTCCAGATAAATGCTTGTAAATATATCCAAAAATCCATTTTTTAGAATGGCCTGGCTGTTGCGCATATTTTTGCACACTAATTGAAAAGAAAAATAACTTTCGACAATATTCACACCGATTTTGTTAAAAAATTCACATAAAATTAAGAATCAGGTGTCGGATAATATGGAGTACGATTAACATATAAGAAAATTGTTTGGATAATCTGGGTTCTACTGTACATATACTATACTATAGATTAACTGAGGTCTCGGCCGATATCTTCGCTAACCTAAAGTTCCAGTGCACCAAATTGGTGCAAGGGATTTATCTTGCGTTTTAGATTGTTGTAGAACGTTTCTTTTGAAATGTCTGGAAATTATGGTAATTAATCTTCTGTGACCTTGTATAAGTTTGAAATTTTCTGATTTTTTCGAAAATATCCCAAAATACGATTCATACTCCTCCTTGGGAATTAATGTTGGTACTGTCTGGGTCATAAATTTCTCCATCTCCAAGATGCCATCATCTGTGACTTGAGCAAGTAATTGTGCGTTAGTAAATCCATTGATCCTTAAAAGATTTTTTATGCACACAGGCACGGAAATATTTACCTTATTTTCAACTTCGGTGAAGCACTCAGCCTCTGTTTGTGAAACTTCCATCTAAAGAAAAACAACGGGCACTTACAAATTACAATTACTCTCTTGGACTTCGTAATAGATTTCAAGTGAGGATCATACCTTGATTTCAGCTGTAAAAATTATCCTCAAGATTATCTGTGCAATAATTCAGTGGCAGCAAAAATAAACAGCATAACATCCTAGAATATCACATCACACCGCATTACACTGACTTGTATAAATAAAATGCCGAGTCGAAGGCGCATGCGTTCAAATCTCGGTTCAAACCGGTTCAAACAAGTGTACGATCAGCAATTTCCCGCAAAATATCGTATGATCAAGTAATGAGTCGTAAGACGGCACTCGTGGAAGTGTAAAACTACCAAAGGCACTATTTGTTAAAATTCAATTTGATTTTTACTACTGTGATTGAACTATGGACATGACGTTCAATTTGAAGGGATGATTCGATTACTTAAAGTATTGTTGATTATACAGGACAATAGATACAAAAATATTCTTTCTGATGACCGTGGAATCCGTCATAATTCTACCAAGTAACCCCGCATAATTCCACATAATTCCAAATAATTCCATGTAATCCGATATAATTCCCAATAATCCCATGTAATCCGATATAATCCCAAATAATTCCACATAATTCCAATAATCCCAAATAATTCCTGGAATTCCTACGGGGTGTACACCATAATCCCTCAGCGGTTTCCCCCTCGCTTAAGCCTTTTAGCCGTTATCTTGCTCGCTCACACATACATACAAAGTGAGAGAGGGAAAGAGATTTCAAAACCTACTTTTTCAGCATCATGGAACATCAAAACGTGGACGTCTGCAAATATTTTGTTCATCATCACAATAATTCGTTATTCTGCGTCTTCTATTTTTACGAAAAACTCATAGAGCAAGTCTTCAAAAAGCTTTTAAGAAAATATAATATGGTTGCTTAAAATTTTAAAATATCCCACTTTCTTTAAAATTAAAGATGCTATTGTACGTTTTTAAAATATACACATTTTAAGCAACAAACAATTTTTAAAAATCTAGACACTGTAAAAAGTAGCATTTGATTTCGATCTAGAAAATTAAAGACGATATTAACAATAGTATAAACCAAAAATTAACTTTCATGTCCATTAAAAGTATAATGTACAAATACATACTGTATTTTATAGTATACGATGCTGCCGTAGGATATTATCATAATTTTATATTGTATTTTATGATGGTAAAATGGTTAAATTAAATATCTAGGTATGGTAGGTATGGTTTATGAATTTTAAATATATTTATATCAATAACACTGGCCAACAAATTTCAACTTTTGATTTTGCCATCAAATAATTTATACGAATTTCAATAGAAAACGTATAAACATTTATTTTAATAAAAGGTAGAACGTAAAGTTAGCTCGATTTTTTATTGTATTACAATGAAAATATTTTTTAGATTAGATCATAATTTAATGTATATTTCAAATTATTATAATTAAAAATGTAAAGTAATATTGCTCTGTCTCTTATAAACAACATCTACAGCATCTCTTCTTAACGTCCAACAGTAATCTGCTAACATAATAGGAATCTATTTCCCCTGATACCGTTTTTCCATTCCCATGATGTCTTGGTGGAAGCGCTCACCGTGTTCATCGCTAACGTCGCCCATATTTTCCGGAAAAAAATCCAAGTGAGAATGTAGAATGTGCACTTTAAGGGACATATTACAGCCAGCAGCGTGAAATGCTTGTATCATATCCATTACTAAAGTTTTATAGTTGTCAGCTTTTTTGTTTCCCAAGAAATTCGTGAAAACTTGTACCATGGAGCGCCAAGCTGTTTTTTCCTTCGCTGTTAATTTGGTTTCAAAGATTTCATCATTTACTATTTCTCGTATCTGAGGTCCAACAAAAATACCTTCTTTCAGTTTTCCTTCTGTTATTTTTGGAAACTTTTCACGAAGGTATCTAAAACCGTCACCTTCGCGGTCCACTGCCTTTACAAAATTTTTCATGAGCCCAAGTTTCACGTGGAGAGGTGGTATTATGATCTTTTTTTTCTACTAGAGACTGATGATGTACATTGTCTTTTCCTGGTATAAACTGTTGTCGTAGTGGTCACTCTTGCTTATGGTAATGTTTTTCCCTGTCACGACTGTCCCAAAGACATAAGAAGCAACAGTATTTGGTGTAACCAGATTGCGTACCCAAAATAATTGCAAGAACTGGGATCATGATGTATTCCAAAAGCTTCAGAAAGTTTATAAATATTATTGCAGTAGACCAGATTACCGGCCATACTATAAAAATCAACAATATTTTCATGTCTGCTGCGAAAAATACTTATTCTTGTGTCCTTTGCTAAGAGATTCCATTGCTGTAGTCGCGACCCAAGAAGTTCTGCTTGTGATTTTGATAAATTCAAATCCCGCACCAAGTCATTTAATTCAAACTGAGTAATTAAATGTGGTTCGTTTGATGTAGATGGAATAAAATCAGGGTCACTTGATTTTTCATTACCTTCAAAGCTAGTGTCGCTATCGGTAGCTATTGTACTCTCCTCGCTTTCTTTGTGAATTGGCGGTCGTGGAACAGGATGCTGTTCATCATGTGGTCGAGGTTTCTGAGCTGACTCTGTTTCCACATAATTATATTTTCTTTTCTTACGGGTGTTAAGTCCTGCAGTTTTGTTAAGGCAAAAATAGCAATCTTCAAGATGATTCTTTTGTTCTTTCCGTCGCATAGGAATGGCGAACGGTAAAGAATGTCGTTGTCCACATAACCAATCTCGCAAATATCTGCTGCATGTAGTACATATTACATGTGGAACCCACTGTTTGTCCTGATTTTTGACGGTCATATCGAAGTAAAGTTCATAGGCCCGGCAAATGTTCAGACTTAACTTTTCACTCTGGCCTAGTGGGGTAAATTTACCACATACGTAACAAAAGTTATTGGATATTTAAAGATGGAACTAAATTATCGCAATTTTTAATTTCGTTATTAAAAATTCTCATTCACGGCTTTATGCTGTGCTAGCGCTAGTGGTATTTCAGTCAAAGATGTATCTCTTATATAGTATGTATCTGCTTATCCCCTCCCTAAGTCCTATCAACCAACCAGATTAAAGCATAACACTGCAAACTTGAACATTCTTGAACATTCTTGAGGGAACGAGTCAAGTCACGTCTGCAACAAGTCTCGACCTGCATTTTCTCTGTAACCAGAGCTAAGCCAATACTGCCGCTTTTCGAATCATTTTTACTTTATATATGCTGTTCAATTTCATTAGTTACTAACTTAGGGTAAAAACCTTGTTGGCCAGTGTAATTTACGTATAAATAGTAATTATTCTATTTCGAGTTACAAGATTAACAAAAATTTTGTCCATCTTACTTCTATTATGATTATTTGAGTTAGTAATTGATTCAAATACTCAAATAAATTAAAACATTTTTGATATATGTTAGTATTTGATAAAAACTTATTACAAATTGTCGTTTTTAGAAAAAGTAAAATAATATTTTTAACTTCCACGCATTAAAATCAATGCCACTAAAACAATTTCTCGCATTCATATGAATACTAAAATAATTAAGTACTAAATGATGAGGCATATATTTCAGTGAATAGTTAATATTTAAGTAGAGCACGCAAATAATTTTATAACGATTACATTTAATAGTTGTTATTTATTGTCCATTTTTATTGTTTGTAATGTTGCATTTACATCAGTGTCCAGTTTGAAATGACTCAATAAAAGGCGATAAATACCTTTAATTGAATTAAAGACAAGTCACACACTGGTCGCTTATTATAAATAGCAAACAAAGTGCCTCTACAATCAAGGATTCACACAACTGTGTCTATGATGTAATAAGCTCCAGTTACAATCTGTTTTAATATCAAAAAATACGCAAATATTTATTAATTATTGTATACAATAAGCGCGTACGTGATATATGAATTAAATTGTAGGATAACTTTTTTAAGATTTATTTACGTTTATCATTCTGTACCTACGGGGTAGGCATTTACGATTGGTGTGCCTCTTTGCAAGACGTTGGGATCTTTATGATTTATTATTATATTTATTAATGACTGCTACTTTTATTTTTATTTGTATATGTAAAAGATATTAATATTCCCGAAAAAAGGAAACAATAAATAAATAAGGTAAGACTCGTTTGTGAAGACAATTAGTATTTACGAGATGGTCATGCGTTTACAAAAGGATATTTAAATTATCAATAAGCAATGCTACGCTGATTTTGATGTCGGATAACGAAGACGATCTACAGCGACCACCAAAGTATTATCTTCGCCGACCACCAAGGTATTACCGACCGACTACGAATTGTCCAGTTTAAAGACGTATATATCAAGTAATATGCATCTGATAAATAACCAGACATTACCGTTGCGCCCTTAAATGTGTACCTATCAAATTGTATAGCTGAGAAGCATATTTTTGCATCAATTCTCGAGCAACCGATGTTTGTCTGGCAATGTGACCAGATATACCATAGTCGACATATTTTAATTTCTGATACGAAAGTAGAAAGAGGAAAAGAGCGCGACGAAATAAACTAAAGATAAACATAAGCGAGGCTGCCAAGACAGTACACTCGACAAACGTTTCCTATGAAATGTAAGGCGTGAGGGTTCCCCGACATTGCGTTGCTCTCCCACCACTGTTAGCAAGCAGGCATCGCTGCTTATTATAAGGTCATCTTCTGCATGGGATAGAAGTGTAAACCGAAATTAAAATTTGACGACTACGGTAGATGATTTTTATGTCAAAATTGACTAATTTTTACTTTTCATTTTATGGACTGCAAAACAAAAATTTGCTAAATGTGCACAATTTTTATCTTATATTACGTTATTATATAGTTTTTTTATTGTAGAATACATATAGTTTACGGTACTTATCTAAATAGTTTATAATATACTGCAAAAACAAAAATGATCGGTAAAAGGTTTATTACACAGGCATACGCTCCACTTGCCGACCGTTTTAATATTTTAAAAAAATCAGGCAATTAAATAGTTTTAAAGATACACGGAAAAAAAATTAATTGTAAAAATTACGGCAATGGTGGCTTCTAAGATTTTGCAAGTTAAAAATATGCAATAGCTAATGTAATTATGTCACACTTGCAAGTACAACTCCCATAATTTTGCAACTAACCTAACATACGATAAGTAATGTATATCTGCCACTAGAATTACTGCAAATATTTAGAACTATTGCTGGAGAATTTACGTCTACAATTTGCAGTAATGTCATATATTTTGGTATACAAATTATATGATTTTTTAAAATAAACTGTTGTAAGTTTTCTAGAAGCCTGTTCAATCACTTTCTTGTCCTTGTTCTTGTATAACTGGGGCAAAAATATTATTATATAAGTACAAAAAACATGAAATTTTTGTTATTTTATACCACAAAATATATACGCTTGACCTTGTAAAGTCAGCCATGTGGGTATAGGCCGGACGCGTGCATTTCAGACAGGGGAGGAGATTTCATTGCTTTTCATAGTTTTTATTCGTTTCAGTTTTATTGAAGCAGTTGCACATGTATGTATAACCACACAATTTAACATAGCAATAAGGAAATGGTTCTTGATAATGGATTCATTAATTGAAAAAAAAAGGGTTTGAGTGTTATAAGTGCATATTTGAAGGTAAGTCGTTATATAATTGTTATAGAATTGTATGGTGACTGTTTTAAGATTTATATTGCCAATTCCTTCTTTTTTTTTTTGTTTAGATTGGCTCAGGCATATTTTTACTTTCTTATACGTAGTATAAGGAAGTATTGTGATGATGAAAAATTTCGACCTCGAGATTTTTGCAGATGTCCACGTTTTGAAGTCCCCTGATACCAAAAAAGTGGTTTTTAAAAAATGTCTGTGTGTGTGTCTGTGTGTCTGTGTGTGACCACGATAACGGTCAAACCGCTGTAGATATCTATTCCAAATTTTGTATTCACGTATATAATATCCCTCTTGAGATCTGATTAGGTTTTCAGTAAAATCGGTAGACCGGAAGTAGTAGTTTACTTCAGTGAAAAAATCGAATTTTGCAAATATTTCGTCAATTACTAAGTTTAAACAAATTTATAAAGAATTCATATGTACTTAAAATTAAGTTTGAGACAAATTGTCTTAAAAAAGTTTTTCGAAATTCCAACCGGAAGTAGGTCCTTTACTCTTATCGAAAATCAGTTTTTTGCGAATATCTCGCAAGTCATGCTTTTTAGACAAGTACGTTATGAGTATAAAAGTATTTAAAACATAATTTTCAATATCTTTTGTATAAAAAAAAATTCAAAATTCAGACCGGAAGTACCACTTTTACTCTTTTCGAATAGCGATTTTTTGCAAATATGTCGTAAGTTATGCATTCTATATATATTTATCAAGAGTACAAAAGTATTTAGAACTGGATTTGCAATATTTTTTGTATATATGAAATTTCAAAATTCGGACCGGAAGTAGCACTTTTACTTTTAGCGAGTAGCACTTTTTTGATAATATTTTGCAAAGTATGCATTCTATAGCGATTTATTAAGAGAATGGAAGTACTTAGAATAGGATTTTGAATAAGTTTTGTATAAAAAAATTCTTAAAATTGTATAGTTTGAAACGCTCATACGTAAGAAAGAAGAAAGTTGTGTGGTGGCCACACCTCATTTTTTTATCTGTTTTCATAGTAGAGTGCCTACATAATCCATTTTTTAAACACGATTTGTCAAATGGCATTCTAAAATATTGTTCTTTTTCAGTTTTTAATGAAGTTTGAGAATTTGTATGAAACCGAAGTAAATTATCTCAGTATAGCAGGATGTAAACAAGACTCATACATAGCAAGTATATTAAACCAGTATATTATAACAAATCCGACAAATCTGATGGTAGGTAAAAATGAGATTTATTAAAGACAAAAGTTTAACTTTATCCTTAATTTTAGGTACCGAAGAATTATTTGCTTTTAAAATACTACCTTTACTTTTATATGGAACGAACATAAAGTGTAAGCAAGCTGGTTTGAAAGCCGTTCAAGGTTGAATCTCAAAATGCGTTCATTTTAATGGTAAATGATCCTTCCGATATAAGAAAATCATCAACGTTTTGTACTGCACTTATTCGTACCGACAAAATCAATTATATAATATACAGGGTGTTTATTAAACATACGGCAAAAATTCAAGGGGTTATTCCTTGGACTATTCTAAGAATATTTTGTCCTTTGATTATTTTTAAAAGTCGTTTTGTTTCGAAACATTGAAAAAAAAATCAGTTTAAAGGTGGATGCAATACGTCTCGTGATTGACCACTGTGTATATGCCGAATATTTGCTAATAATAGTGAAGTCCTATATTATGAATCACTATTACGAACGTCGAGATGACCGACATGCATTTCATATATGGACCTGCTGATGACAATTCATTACAAGCTAAGCGGTTGTACATTGAACGATATCCTAACCGTAATGTTCCTGATAGAAAAACCTTCCATAGTATTCATCAACGTCTTCATGAAACAGGCACATTGAAACGAAGTGGAAGATCAGGAAGACCAATCACAGTAAGAACGGTGGATGTGGAAGACAATGTGCTAAACAAGATACAGGAAGATCCAACTACTTCTACTTGAAAAATTGCAAATATTTTGAATGTAAGTAATGGGACTGTTTGGAAAATGTTTCGGAACTATTTGTCGTACTCATACCAAATACAACACGTTCAGTCACTTCTTCCTGTTGATTTTCCTCCACGTATTGCATTCTGTCAATGGTTTTTGCATACATTGATTCAAATCCCTCAACTACTGGCGGTGATTCTTTTTACGTTAAAGCCAAGAAATACAATAAAGAATGTTCACAATAACCACGTATTTATAGGTTAAAGATATGAGGTATTTGAAGATCGTTTTCAAAATCAGTTCTCGTTGAACGTTTGGGCTGGAATTGTAGGTAACTGGCGAACTGATGCGATATTTCTACCGGCGAGGTGTGTCGCAACTTTTTCGAACAATCGCTACCTCAGTTTCAGAAGGATCTACCATTGGCAATAAGAAATGCAATGTGGTTTATGTACTATGGTGCACCAGCACATTTTGGTGTGGTTGCGAGTTTTTAACAGAAACATACGGAGATTGCTGGATTGGTCGAGGTGGACCTCACTTATGGCCTGCTCGGTCCCGAACTTAAAACCCTAGAATTTTTTCGTTTGGGGCCACCTCTAAAGTCATTAGGTTACACTACTCCAATGAAAAATGTGGATAATTGCTGGGTGTAACTCAATAAGAAACAACCCTGGTGTTTTTGAACAAGTTCAGCAGTCAATGAGAAGACTGGATTATTGAATCCTAGCTGAAGGTAGTCATTTTCAACAGTTCTTATAGATTACGAAGCTGTTGTTTTAGTGGAAACATTTCTTCGCCCCATATCTTCGAAGCAAAGCGGCTTTTCAGAATTTATTAAGTACCAAATATTCTTAGAATAGTCCAGTGAATAACCCTTTGAATTTTTGCCGTATGATTCATAAACAGCCTATATGCAAATATACCTAGGCGAGTGTAAGTACTTATCGTTTATAGATAATTCCAGTCTAATTCAGGTCAATCCAGGTGGTCCAGAAGTTGGAGAATAACCACTGTATTATGTATTTTTATTAGGACTCTAGATGTCTTTTCAGTTTTCAACTTTTAGTTATCATTATAATTTTTTTTAATTTAAATTACTTTTTTATTTTAAATTTCTCAAGTTTACTATATTAAGACATTATTTTATTTAATCACTATTGTAATATTTAAAAATCAAGAACTAAAAATAAATAAAATTAAAGTTTGATATAGTTGATAAATGTGTTTTATTATATTTTAAATATAAGTATATATAATGTAGTAGGGATTTCAGTAAACATATTGTGGTAGATATTTCAGTAATATTGGTGACATGTTTCCACCAATAGTACAGAAATATTTATTACAATATTAATTGCATCTATGCTACAGTATTATCGAAATATTTACTACAAAATTATTGACATATTAACTACAATATTACTGAAATATTTACTGCATTATTACTGACGTATTTACTACAATATTACTGACACATATACCACTACATTACAGAAATATTTACTGCAGTTTATATATTATAAAAAAGTTCTTGCAAAATACAGTACATAGTTAACTATTTTGGCCAATAAAAACAAAATAATAACAGTAAAGACACTGGGAAAACACCAGCATGGTGCTTAGAGTGTCCAAAGTAAGATGACATGAATTTCAACTTCAATTTCTCTTTTGAAAAAAACATATTCTGTCCCAAGTTAGCCAAATTATTGTGCAACTTGGGACAAATTTTATTTTTTCTTTGAATGAAAACGATAAAATTTGGTAATAATAGGCAATGCTTCTACCTTTACTTTATTACTTAATGATCATTTTTACCAACGATTAGTTTGACTACAAATTAATGACAAACAATAAACGTCTCAAAAATGTCGCAAGTTAGCTGGTATGACGGTAGTATACTTCTGTAAAAATATCAAATTTTACGAATATCTGGTCAACTACTAAGTAATTTCTAACGAACACAAATGTACTTAGAAGTGAGAAAAAAATTATATAAAAAGTTTTTCAAAATTCCGAAGTAAATTGTTTGCGAATATCTCACAAGTCATAGTTTATATACCTACATAAGACTTGATTTTAAATAAGATTTCTTTAAAATAAATATTCAATATTAGGGCTGGAAGTAGCACTTGTACAATTATCTAATTGCAGTTTTTTGCAAATATTTTTCAATTATACATTTTATGATTCTACATTAACTTGCGTTAATACCTCCTAGGGTATTAACTGACGATACACAAATCTACGATAGATTATCATTTAGTTTGTAAATAGTAATTAGAATTTTAATTATGAAAGAATAACAAGTGTTTTTAACATTAATAATTATTACAAATATAGTAAATTCTACATGTATTTATTAAACAATGTGAATCATCAAATGTATAAAATTGAAATTATGGGCTATTCCACGAAAATATGTATCCAATATCTCTGTTTTGATAATCAGAAATGATATTTTGTACTGCTTTAGACTTACAACTTTTTGAGTTTTTCTTCCTGTTATGAACTGTTCAGTGTATTTTCTTAGAATTTCTCAAATTTCTTGGATCTCTCTCCATATACATTGATTGAAATAAAAAAAAAGATCCTCGACTTTCAATATTATTGAAAACGTTTTTAAAAGCTTTATTTTTGCCTTTTAAAAATCAGTCATTTCTGTTTTGAGGGTAAGACCTGGTCTTAGATAAATCATTATGTGTATGTTTCCTACGTTTTGTCAGATAAAAGTGCAAGTATTGACAGAATTACACCAATAAATCTTATTCAGTGTAATGTCCACGTAGTTCTTTGTCTGCATCTCGACATTTAAATTTAAAAGATAATTTTTTCCGTATTTTAAATGGAATTGATATATACAGCAAATTATGACGTTTTGTTAATTATGATTGATTGGAGATTATATTTCTATGTTGTCCATATCAATATAAGGGTGTATATACAAAAGCTAATTTTACAGAAATAAAAACAAAATTCCATTAATAACTATTTTTATTCCCATTGATTTACCGATGAGCGATTTAATTTGGGAAAATTTTATGTTTTATATTGCCCGGTTTCATATAAAAGAGGCGTTGTTTTAAATGTTCCATCTGCATACAAGTGAGGAATTTGCGCTACAATTAATGTTACCGAATGTAGTATTTCGAGATTTTTTTTTGTAGAAAATAAAAGAATTCTTTCAACATTGTTCGTATCACTAAAAAGAAATTTTCTCCCACAGAAGTGTTTCGGATATTCCTCGGGAAAAATTAGCTGATTTATGTTATATGGACACGTTAAAAGACCTGCTCCGATTTTTGTTCTTTGTGCAGTTCGTTTAATACAATTGCCACCGAATGAGCAGATTTTGACACTTCTCAGCAATGAGTAATTGTCTTATGGTTTTTTGCACTAATTTTAATTCCTTCCATAAGCTGTTTTACCTCAATTTCTTCTGGTGCTGGCTGGATTGTATGGCAACGTCTAGGACACTTATATTTTTCGTATTTAATAATAATAATATGAGTTTATTTTGTCCAACAGATATAACAATATCAGTAGAAATTCAAAACATGTAAACAGAATAAAACTGGTCATTATGGTCTAAAAAAATCATTAGCATAAAATATCAAAATCTAACATGTTTGCGTTTCTTGATGCATGCTGGAGTAAAGAAGGTAGCGCTAATAATAATAATTAATGCCATTTTGAAAAATGGATTAATTTCAAATTATTCGGAGGAAGTGATTATCTTAGAGACTTTGATTCCAAAGCTTGCCATATAAGTTTAATATTCAGGTATCTATTAGAAGTAAAGAAAATATTGTATTATTAAAAATAAAAACCATGATATACATCTTTATCACTTTACCAGGCAAAGTCTGTAAGGTATTTAAATCAATTTTTGTATAAAGAAAATTATAATATTCAGACCGGAAGTAACACTTCTACTCTTATCTAACAGCATCTCTTTGCAAATATTTCCCGAAATTATTATGCATTCTATAGAGATTTATTACAAGTATAAAAATACTTAGAACTGCAATTGAAATAATTTTGTCTAAAAAAAAATTCCAATGTCGATCCGGAATACTTTCACTCACAGATAAAAGTAATTAAGACTTAATTTGGAATTCGGGAAGCAGTATAAGAAAGTCATATGGTGCACAAACATGATATCTTAAGAAGATGAACACAGCTCATGTTGTGATGGGTATGCAATAAACATTGGGCAACGATGTTTCTTGGACGGTCGATTTTGCTTTAAACGTGGTCGCATAAGTCTCCATGATGAAGAAGTTCTGAACGTATTACCAGCCCAGAAACTGTTGTAAAAGTTTATGATATTGTGTTATGTAAGCGACTAGTGAAAGTAGAGGATTTTTTCAAGACTGTGAGTATGTATACTAAACGTGTGCTCTATATTTTGAATGCCGAATTAGGCACATCTACCCCCTTTGCCAGGTGGGTGATACGTTTATTGACTGCAGATCAAAAACGTGAAAGAGCACGGATTTTCAATGACAACATGAAACTCGAACATAAAACCAGTAGATTTTGTATCGCTTTGTTAAGGGTTTGTTAAACTTGGCTTTATAACTACGTGCCAAAATGGAAGGCGAAATATCAGCAATGAAGGCAATGAGGCAGTCCTCTACCAAATTACGCCAATATATATCCTTTTTATCGACTATCGGGAGGCGAAATTGTCAATGAGACATACTATGCTGTCATGCTGGATACACTGAAAAATTACCGAAGAAGAACCTGCAATAGTACAAAAGAAAGTCATCATCATCATGAACATACGCCGTCACATAGTTGCATTGTTGGAAAAAAACTGGATGAATTACTATTCTAGGTGGAGCCTCCAACCACTCTAATCACAGATTTCCACTTATTCAGAAAACTCAAGCTGTTTCTCGTCAGAAAGAAGTTCATAACATACGAAGAAGTTGATGCACCTTGGTGCTAATAATTACAAAACTAGTATACTAGTAGGTACTATAACAGTAGTAGCCTAGGTGTATATATATTAAACGAGAATTTATTGAAAAATAAAAAAAATCACTACCGTAGTTCAAATGTTTCATTTTAAGTTCAATCTTCCGTCAAATCATCTTCATATTGTTCACAAAACTGTGCAATGATCAAGTAAGTTTATCTACAGTAACAAAATATGATTTACATTATTGGTCACGGTACGAATAAATATATAAATGTTGTTGTTTATGCTGGTAAATAGAGGTAATCGTGTTAAATGTATTAGTTCTTGAATACATAAATACATATTGGTATGATGTTAATTTGAAAAACGAACAAGCATATTATTACGGTCAAGTTTAGGGTTCTTTAAAAGTAACTTAAAGTGACTAACGTATATTTTGCCGGCAAATTCATAGATTTAATACGTATACAGGGTTAGTTTTAAATAGCGTCATTTAAAAAAAAAAGGGTGAAAGCAGTCGAATGTGCACGCAGTGACGAGAAATTGATTTTTCTTTCCTCGAGTCCGAGCCCGTCGCAGTTAATATACAAACATAATAATTTTCATATAGAGGAATTTAAGTTCCAAAATAATATATTTCTATTTAGCGAAAAAAAAACTTGGTAGTGCAACGAGGTTGTCGACCTTTTTCACATAAAGGCGTATTCACACAAAAAAAAACATCGCCATAGAAAATCTTTTGAATTGCCATTCATTCTCAAAGGTTGTAACTATTTGCATTTTATCGTTTTTTTGGAAGAACTTTGAACTGGAATTACTAGTGGTATTTACGTAAATGCGTATTATATAAACAGTCATGGACCGTCTTTAACTACATTTTGGCCCTAAATATTATATATATGAAGGTCTCGCATTACTATTTTTTAGTACTTTTGTACAAAAACATTTTTTTTAATAATTCGCTTACATTTACCATAAATTTCAAATATTTTATTAGTAATAGGGTGGTTAGACATTATTGTTACCGTGTGAGTTTTATGTCGGTAAGTGTCATCAAACCAATTTTAATTGTTTCAAATGTCATCATTTCATAATGAATAACGAGTTAGTGGATATGCTTGAACTTTATTTTGGGTGTCACAAAAACAGTGCGGAAAGCTGCAGACAGAGAACGGTTCTTGAATCGTCGTCAGTTTAGCCGATTGGAATTCAATTTGAGAAGGTATGGTTGCTTTAGAAAACCCAGAAAACAAAATCGGCAACTCCGAGATGAAAATTTAGAGATGAACGCTTTACTGTGTGTTGAGGAGAGTCATATTAGATGGCCGAATAATAGGTCCAATCTCCATCGGTGGAAATCTTACCCAGTAAATTTTTTAACAAATGCATATCAGGAAGTGTCTCCAGTAGTTCTGCTGGATGGCACATTAGGTGTGATATTCAGGTGTCGACAGTGCCTGTAAAGGTACGGTGCTTAGTTTGAACATTTTCTTAATTTTTTTGTTAAAATAAGTTCATTTTATTGAACATTAAAAAAAAATCATAGCAATATTAAACGGTTGTTTCATTGAAAATATCATGAACGTGAGAACGTTCTTATTTAATGCAATGTGCCATCAAAGCTTTTTAATACTGGACATAACATGGTTATAGTGATAACATTATAAGAGAAATGAAGTTACGTCTTAAATAGCTTTAATTTTTTTTCAAATCTTGAAATCAAAAAGAACCATGTTGGCGAGAATCACCCATTTGAGGTTTAGACAATTCAAAAGTCGTATTTACATATAGATAATCTTCATGAAATACCGATTTCTTTTTCAAACTTTTCACGTTATTACACAAAACATTCGTAAAAATAACAAGAAAAATACAATGATAATTTTTTATTACAAACTGAAACAACTGATAAATGTGGGAGCTTCACGGAGATCCATGTAATCTAGATGACAAATTTAGAATGTGGATAGTTCTAATGATTGGGTATACTAAAAGAAACTATAAATAGTAAACAAAGTTTATGTGTAAAGAAGTTTTATAAGAAAAATTATTCCATACTGTAATAAAAAAACAAGTATGCAAATGTACAGAGAACAAAAGGGCTGTAGAAGAAAACGCGTCTACCTCATACCTGACATTTCGTCCTAATAATCATAATAGCTAACGAGGTTCCGGAATAAGACACTAGGGCATGTACCAATGCTGTAGATACCCCATATGTTGACATACTAATATAGACACCAATTAAATACTACCTATCGTAAAAGTATTAAATGGCTTGATTATGGCGAATCTGCTAGTTTAGATTCCATAATTACATGTAACAAAACTAGATTTAGTTTTATTATTATGATATGTTTTCAAAATTCATGAATAAAAATTTTATGTTTTAGAAGCAAAGTCACCAATTTCACCATTGTTGGAAGAGAAATGTTTCGTCTTATTTCTTGCATAAATAGCAAATAAAACTCAAAAAATATTACGTCTTGATGATACCAACATCAGCTTTTGCAAGCTTTTAAAATATTTATCTTTGTAGGTATGGGTACCTGATTTGTCCACATTTAGTCATATGATGGAAGAATTTTCAGGATTAAAATTATGAATATAATCCACACAGCTCCAGTCCTGCAATTTTATACTTTCTCCAGATTTAAAAGAACATCTAAAAGATGGGCATTTTATCTGCTATACAATATTCAACTAATTGCCATATGAAGTTAAGTTTAAACTACTGCTCTCCAGAAAAAATGCAGCTATATTTTCACTTATTGGTATTGTCGTAAGGGAAACTATGTCAAAAATTATGCTATTTTACATAATTTTTTACATAGTTTTCCTTTGCAAAATTATAATAACTTTTGGTGAATGACAAATCTTTTCTGGGGACCTACTATATATTCTTCAATATAATACAGCCACATGCTACGAGGGACACTATTTATGTATTGAGAATTGGCAACACTGGTATTGCCAAGTGAAATTTGAAATTGTCATCGTAAAGTTTGACATTTTTGACGTTATAGGTAGTCAGAAAGTTTTGACGTGCGAGCAATATTTGTGTTTTTTGCAGTGTTTAAAATTTCATCTCAGCCAAAATATGGAATTAACTCACGAAAATTTTCGAGCTATGATTTGTTATGACCTTCGACGTGGTTTAACTCAAGAACAATGCATCAATCAACTGAATTCAACTTTTGGTGATGAAGCGCCATCCACGCCCACTGTATATCGCTGGTACATTGAATTCAAACGTGGACGTAGTTCGCTCACGGACGAAGTTAAAGAAGGTCGTCCAAAATCGGTCGTTGTGCCGGAAAATATCGATGCTGTGCGAAAACTAATTGAAGAAGATCGTCATGTGTCATATCAAGAAATCGAGAGATATTTAAGCATTAGTATGACCAGAATACATAAGATTTTGCACGAACATTTGTGTGTTCGGAAGCTGCGTGCGCGTTGGATTCCATATTTGTTGAAATATGCTCAAAAAAATGCTCGTGTCGATTGGTGCCGTAAAATGATTTCAAAATACAACTGTGGTGCATCCAAAGCGGTATACAACATCGTCACAGGTGACGAGTCGCGGATTTATTCATATGAGCCAGAAAGAAAAGGCCAGTCGGCAGTTTGGGTGTTTCAATGTGAAGCAAAGCCAACAAAAGTTGTTCGTTCTCGCAGCGTTAGGAAGCAAATGGTGGCGTTTTTCTTCACGAAAACTGGTCCTGTGGCAACTGTGGCGGCTCTCGAAAATCAAAAGACCGTTAATTCAGCGTGGTATACGACCATTTGTTTGCCTGAAGTTTTCGGTAAATTGAGAGAAACCAACCCAAAACGACGAATCATTTTGCATCATGACAATGCGAGCTCACACACATCACATGCAACAAACGAGTATTTGGACACACAAAAGATCGAATTGATGGGTCATCCGTCTTACAGCCCCGACTTGGCACCCAATGACTTCTTCTTGTTTCCAGTAATAAAGATAAACTGCGTGGACAACGATTTTCATCGCCCGAAGAAGCGGTTGAGGCCTTCAAAACGCATGTTTTAGAGCTACCATCTTCTGACTGGACAAAGTGCTTTGAAGGGTGCTTCAATCGCATGCAAAAGTGTATAGATCTTAAAGGCGATTATTTTGAAAAGCAATAAAGGTATTTTTCATCAAATTCATTTGTTTATTCTTTCTATTCTCAATACATAAATAGTGTCCCTCGTATAGACATGAAATTTCGATATTAAGAATATGTATAATTATAAGTTTTCAATCGAAATATACTCCTACAATTTTATATTAAAAATAAATTATAGAAAACAAAAATTAAAACACATTTTGTCGTCTGAATTATACTTTGCCAATTAGATATCTTTTTAGAAGCGAAGATAAGCCGAGTCCCAATTTGCTTTAACATTTTTGTATTGTAACCCATTCTGTCAAGTTTTTTCCCGATTTGACGTAAATTCCATTCTTTTGTTTTTTTCCTCGCGGCTATGCTACTGTCGGTGTATATTGTGTAGATCGTAGTTTACTTTGGCTCAAAAATGTTTACCTCATCGTAAGAAAGTATTCAATTTTTTTTGTGTGTATAAAGGTTTATAAAAAAGTTCTGGATTTCATCCAATTGTATTATATTAAATTAAAAAATATATTTATATACAAACAAAATACCTATACGTATGGTTGGTGCAAATACCTTCAAGGTTAAAATGTCCCGATACATTAATGTATAATTAAACAGTAAACAATTTTCTGTACGGTTCTGGAGAGCTGCAATAAGTAAGTTTTAGTAATATAGATCTAAAGTGACATTATTAGAAAAGAGTAGAAGTAAACTTAGGAAACAAGGGGGATAGATAAAAGCCAAGGCTAACTTAGTCTTAAATTAAACTAAGTGAATTATAAAGATATACGGAAAGTAAACAAAATTGTTACGTTTGTTTATTATAAGTCGCATTGCGCTAACAATTCCATTAATATCATTACTATTTACGCTATTAATAAATAAATAATAGTGTTTATGTAATATTTAAAGAAGGATTGTGCCTTTTATATATTTATATGTATGTACATATGCTTACTACCTAAATATGTAAGCTAGAATTACATGCACATACATGTACACAAGCATGTAAAAACATTTTAAACATGAAAATAATAATTTATTAGATAGAGAAAAGTAGAAGAAACAAGAAAGAGAAAGTTTTATTTCATATATGTCGCGACACAGAAACATATACAGGGTCTGTATAAATCCTGGACAATTCCTAAAATACAAATATATATAGAATTTATGAATATTTACTTTCTTAATTTTGTTGTACATTTTTTGGTATTTGTGGCCTACTGATAACTCAAAGTCCCTGAAAACATAAAAAGGCAAACTGTCTCTGGCTAAAACAACAAATTTTGATAGCTGTTTAGTTAGGAATCTCAGGTCTGACTCAGTAATTGATATTTCTAAATTTAATATTCTATTTTCTAACCTATTATTAAGATTAAAAGCTATTTTTGATAATTTTTTGTCTTCTTGTGATGTATTATACCATTGTTGTTTCTAGTTAATCCCGATGAAGCACAGGTGTTTATTGTGCGAAATATCGATTAAAAAGAATCAGATTTCCATGATTTAAATAAAACTTTGTTTCAATTGCTGGTTTCCCCAACATCCTTTCTATTATTTCACCTAAAACGGCAAAGATTGGTACATATTCTATCATTGAAATGGGGTACTTCAAATACATAGAAGACACCTACGGAAAAAGCAACCAGGAAAACCATGAAACTTTGGTTGAAAACATCAGAGAAGATTGCAAGAATTAACAA
Source organism: Amphimallon solstitiale (assembly GCA_963170755.1). Lineage (NCBI taxonomy): Eukaryota > Metazoa > Arthropoda > Insecta > Coleoptera > Scarabaeidae > Amphimallon > Amphimallon solstitiale. The sequence continues at coordinate 9,490,548 of OY720684.1, forward strand.
CAGGAGACAGTTCTTATTAAGATGTAGGAAGAAAAATATAACACTAAGTCACATTACACAGGGTTCAAAGAATGTGAGAGGGTTAGTGTCAACGAGGGACAAAAAACTATCAAAAATTTGGTACATTTTATTAATAACTATTTTCTTAAAAATTGTAGTAAGTTTTCAAGAGTTTTATTTTTATTTTTATTTTTATTTAAAATAATTATTATCAAAAATAGCCTTTAATCTTAATAATAGGTTAGAAAATAGAATATTAAATTTAGAAAAATCAATTACTGCGTCAGACCTGAGATTCCTAACTAAACAGCTATCAAAATTTGTTGTTTTAGCCAGAGACAGTGTGCATGTCAGGCGCTCTAACCAAATGTAAACTTATTTAAATGTAAAATTATTTAAAATTTACACATTTGTTCGTACTGCCGATAAATATATATTAACATCTGTGACTTGATGAGATTCAAGACGTGCAAGTAGACTCGGACTCACAAAGCCCCCAGGTGGTTCATTTGGTTAGAGCGCCTGACATGAGATCGGGAAAAGTGAGTTCGAATCTCACCCTGGGCGGTAAATTTTTCTAATTAAAATTTACCTTAATTACTCAGTGCTTAAGCAGAAAAATCATATTAGACATTTTCTACGCTGAGGAAAACGAATTTTAAAATTATTTAAAATTTACACATTTGTTCGTACTGCCGATAAATATATATTAACATCTGTGACTTGATGAGATTCAAGACGTGCAAGTAGACTCGGACTCACAAAGCCCCCAGGTGGTTCATTTGGTTAGAGCGCCTGACATGAGATCGGGAAAAGTGAGTTCGAATCTCACCCTGGGCGGTAAATTTTTCTAATTAAAATTTACCTTAATTACTCAGTGCTTAAGCAGAAAAATCATATTAGACATATATATATATATATATATATATATATATATATATAGTGTGTCAATAAAGTAAGGAACACCCTAAATATCAGCTTTAAAACATATCTCTAGCAAAAACGCTCAGACACGTATTTTTTTATTTTTGAGGGCGCATTTTCTTAGATTAAATTGAAGTATACAGGGTTATCAAAAAAGAAGATATGACGTTATCATGTGTTTTTTTAAATAGAATACCCTGTATATTTTTAAGAAAATCAAAAGAGCTTCTCATGAAGATTTCAACGATATATGAGTTGTTGGGGATATCTTTAATATTTACTTGTAGAAATTGAAAAAACACTTTTGGTGGAACAACGTCATAAAATAATTACAATAGAGTTTAACTTGTTTATTTTTAAATCTAAAACAAAAATTTACTTAAGTAAATGTTCAAATTGCTGCCCGTTCACAATCTGACAGTAGCCTAGGCGAGAAATAAACTCATTCTGAACATTGCTGATTACATCTGGCGTGATTCTTCGGATCTCTTGGCGTATGCGTTCTTTTAAATCATTAATATTTTGAGGTCTATTTACATAAACTTTGCTTTTTAGGTAACCCCACAGGAAGAAATCTAGTGGTGTTAAGTCAGGGGAGCGAGCTGGCCACTCAACAACCCCACGTCTGCCAATCCATCGGTTATTAAAAATCAAATTTAGATAGTCACGCACAGGTCGAGAATAATGAGGAGGTGCCCCATCTTGTTGGAACCAAATTTCATTACTAGGACTGTCAGGGGTATTTGGATCAGGATAAAGTTCCACAAGCGCAGGAAGAAGCTCTAACTGTAAAAAATCCAAATAGATATCCCCATTTAAATTTCCATCAAAAAAGCAAGGTCCTAAAATCCTATTTTTTAGTATTCCAGCCCAGTCGTTCACTTTCTGAGGGTGTTGACTTCGAGCTTCCTGCATCCAGTGAGGATTATGTTCTGTCCAGTATCTACAATTTTGTCGGTTAACTGTTCCGTTTAAAGAAGTTGCCTCATCTGAAAATAAAATGTTTCTAACAAACATTTCATCACGTTCACAAAGTATTTGCAAGTTTTCTGAAAACTCCAAACGGCGATCAAAATCATCTTCCGACAATTCATGGACAAGATGCACTTTATAAGGATGATATTTCTGGTTATGCCAAATTTTTCTAACAGTCTCATGGCTGCAATTAAAGTTTAAAGCTGCTTGACGAGTAGCACAATTCGGATTATCTTGCACTGTCAAAAGAACATTTAACTTAGTTTCATCATCCACTTTTGGTAGCCCAGTTTTAGGTAGATCCCTAACATTTCCGTACTCCTCATACTTTAGAAGTATTTTACTTACAGTTGAGCGGGTTATTTGTTGCCGATTAGGATGCGCTGCATTAAATAGTTCGCAAACTTCCAATGTACTCCTTCTTCGGTCACCATAACCAGTCATCATAAGAATCTCAATCCGTTCTCTCTCACTTAGACCCATTTTTATCAAAAGAAATGGCAATTATAAAACAAGCAAGGCCAAACAAACTAACGGTGGTTAGTCACTGTCTAATTAGATAAGACGTCACCTTCCATACTGACAATTCTGTCATGACAACGTTCAAAGATTAAAATTACCAAAAATTATCATGTAGTTCCACCAAAAGTGTTTTTTCAATTTCTACAAGTAAATATTAAAGATATCCCCAACAACTCATATATCGTTGAAATCTTCAAGAGAAGCTCTTTTGATTTTCTTAAAAATATACAGGGTATTCCATTTAAAAAAACACATGATAACGTCATATCTTCTTTTTTGATAACCCTGTATACTTCAATTTAATCTAAGAAAATGCGCCTTCAAAAATAAAAAAATACGTGTCTGAGCGTTATTGCAAGAGATATGTTTTAAAGCCGATATTTAGGGTGTTCCTTACTTTATTGACACACTGTATATATATATATATATTTGTGTTTTAGGAATTGTCCAGGATTTATATATATATGTATAATAGAGAGATAGAGAGAGAGAGAATGAAGCAATTCTTGGGGAATCCAGCAAAAAAAATAATATCTAATTTAGTTCTTCTTTTTCGTCCAATATTTATAATAAGTATGATTCTTCAGGGTCACTTAAAGAATTGAATATCATTTAGTCAAATTATAAAAAATTAAAACAATATAAAAAATCTATAAATGTATTTCGGCAACTAAGTTACTATCTTCAGTAGAAACATGTAAAAAACAGAAAAGAGTGTTAATCGTAGGGTTTTTGGGGTGTAACCTTAGAGTGTTATCCCACTAGTGATTTGATGAAGAGCATATCTTCTAAGGTTACACCTTAGCCAAAAACACTACGTTTAACACTCTTTTCTGTTTTTACAGGTGTCTACTGAAGATGGTAACTTGGTTGCCGAAATACGTATATAGATTTTTTATATCTTTTTAATTTTTGAGGTAAGGAATTTTTCCTTTTGCATTTTGTTTCATATTTTGAGCCAGTCTCCACCAATTATTGGATCTGTTTTATGTGTTTAGTGAGAAGTTAATTGTTAAATTTAAAAGAGAACTCGTTGTTTAACATAAGTTTTAATAGGTACGTGATGTTAGAAGTTAGGTTGTATTTAGTAAAAGTGATCGACATAAATAGTTCATGTTTGTAAGTACTGAAAACAGTTTTTATATATTTTTATAATTTGACTAAATGATATCCAATTCTTTAAGTGATCCTGAAGAAGCATACATACATATGCTAAACATTGGACGAAAAATAAAGAACTAAATTAGACTTTTTTTTTGCTGGTTAGTCGTTGGGAGGTTCCGTGGTGTTCCTTCGGCTGCTCATGGCTTCCAACTTTCAACTTTTAACATTTGCATTTTACATGGCTTCTACTTTTTTAATTATCGTTTGCGCGGGTTGAGCACGGTACTTGTTTTGCAAACTTATGCATATTATGATCCGGTCGCTGATTGCTTATGATGGGTGATGCATCACAGAATTAGATTCTTTTTCTTGTTTTCTTTTTGTATATACTGATGTTATTGATCAAGGTTTGAGTGGAAGAGCAGATGGCAGTATCTTTATGCTGCTAAACTGAACTCCGCCTTGTGGTTTCCCTTATGCTTACATTTACTACTAGTTATTTCTGACTTACTTATTTATTTTGTTAGTTAACTTACTTTTCGTTAGGATATTCTTATATTTTTGTATTATTTGTATATCTTGGGGGAAATAAAGGCATATTATCATTATTATTATTATTATTTATTTCATTATATAATATATATTATTCGTAGCCAATATATTAGACACATAAAAACTAATCTAAAATGTCATATTGACTAAATGACTAATTTAACAATCATAGTAAACTAATATTAAAAAACAAAAATTGAAAAACCGGCCACAACATATTTTCTCTGTTTTACGAAATTTAGGAGTTTTTAAGATCCAGGTGAGTTTTACATACATATAATTACATCATGTGCAAAAGTGTTAATGTCCAAGATACTTTTTTAGATTTATAGAAAGAAGAAGGGTTGCAAATTAATATGGGCTTCTAAGAGATAAGAAAACGAAGCAATTTTAGTAGATACTCTTCTTCATTCTAAGGCGTAATAAGAAAATAACAATATATTATATTCAATTGCCTACAGAATCTATGTTGTTTTTATCCATTTCTTTCGAGGTCTTCCTCGTTTATTCCTTTGTACTGGAATCCAATTCCATACCTTCCATAATTCTACGCAAATGCCCGTACCATCTCAGCTGCTTTTCATTTATAGCATCTATAATATTCTTCTCTTCCATTCTAACTCTGATGTCTTCACTTCTTTTTTGTCGGTCACCTCAAAGAGGATCATGCATATCGGGTTCTCGCTCAGCCATGTTCCATCGGGATACAGTTCCTAGTCTAATGTTTTAAGGCCGCCTCTAGGTAAATTTCAAATAGAGTAGGGGAAAGACAGCAGCCCTGTTTTACTCCTCCCTTCGAAGGCATGAATTGTGGAGAAAATTGGTTTCCAGCTTTGATGACAGCTTGATTTTTCTTATACAGTTTAAGCTTATTCTAAAGTAATTCATAGCTTTTGACGGAGAACAGAGTCGAATTCTTGCTTTAGATCTATAAACGAAACAAGAAGTTTTTTTAGTGTGATTTTTCTCTACTAGTTGCCTTAGCGTAAAAAGATTATCTATACAGAATCTTCCCGGTCTAACGCCGCTTTGTTCTTCTACTTTCTTTACTTCTCTCTCTATTCTAGCTTTGAGGACTCTTCTGTATAGTCTTCTCACAGAAGACGTAACGCTTATTCCTCTATAATTCTTGCATTCGGTTCTACATTCTTTTTTCTAAATCGATTATATGTATATTGGAAAGTTTCCAATCTCTTGGTATGTCTTCCCCTTTAGGCATTTATTAAATATATCGCAGATTGTTTCTAGTGTTCTTGTTGTGGAATGTTTCAGTAACTCGATAGGCAGATCGCCTGACCATTGCGCTTTATTGTTGCTCATTTTCTGTACAGCTTTCTTCAGCTCATTTATCGTGATCTGATCTATTTCATTTTCCGCTACGTCCTCTATTATATAATCGTGTGTTCAAATATTCTGTTCGCTTTTCTAACAGAAGGTCGCTATAGTAGGCTTTCCAAGTCTCGAGGCCTATTGGATTAATCTTTTCTGAGGAAAAATTCATTTGAATTTTTCCTCAGGGGCTTCTTCTAAGCTTCTTTGGACCTAGATATTCCTATCATTGAGCTTATTTCTGCGCATTTATTCTCCCATGCCGCATTTTTTGTTTTTTATTTATTTTTTGACTATATATCTATATCTGTAACCCCAACAATTAACTGTTAAAAATCACTCTTCCAGTCGTGTGAACATGCAAAAATCTAAGATTCGAATAATAATGCTGATGTCATCAATTTCATGAATGATATAAACTGGTAAGAACTGCAAGTTGTATTATCATTAGCATGTAGGATACAAACATGATTGAACCAAAAGAAAAAGTGAAAATCGTATCACAAACTTGATGTCAACAACGCAAACGTATTTCGGCAATTATATTGTCATCATCAGCGAACTTTCAACTGTGAAATTTCACAAGCATGATGGTCATTTGAAGTTTCACAGTTCAAAGTACGCCGATGATATCAACCAATTTGGTTAGTACGGATTTCATTATTGTTGTGAACCTCTGTCTGCCATTTTGTATTTTTATCATGAATGAATTCGTTAATTAACAACATTAACTACAATACCCATTAATAAAGAAAATAATGTTTATATAACTATTAACTTTGTAAGTAGATTACTGACTAATTGACCTGCAGGTCTAATGACCTTATAAACAAGTCAAACAATGTTTAGAAAATGATAATCTCGATCTTCAATATCCACTGTACATTTTCAGATTGGTATCCAGATGGGTTTCGACAGAAAGAGTTTAAGAATATAGAAATTTCTATCAAAAAGCGTTATAATAATTAGCACATCAATGCAAAATAAACAATAAAGGTTGTTCAATAAAGTTCTTCAAAAATGTTGGAAACAATGTTCATTCTATTCTTACAAATTAAAAATTCAATGCACGAGAAAGAGCAACTGCTGCGATCGGTACAGTTGTTCTCATAGCAAAATAATTCGAAAATTGACTATTATTGTCAAGTAAAGAACGTAATTTATTGGATATTCTGAAAGAAAAGGATTTGGATATATCGAAACCAGAATATGTATCAAAAATAAATAAATACACAAATAACTTTCAATATACATACATGCTTTAAATTTAGAATATTAGCCAGACAAAAATTTTAATATTCCGGGCTTTTGTTACGTACGTACATTTTTTGTGTGTAAAAATACCAACATAATATTTCGACGTTTAAAGCAAAGTAATTATAATTATTCATATTTGAAATATAGTCATTAATTTAATACCTGTATCATATTTCTTTATTTACAATAAATTATGTATATATATACTCCTGACTTAATTAACGCATCACTTGTTACTCTTACTATTATTTGTAATTTTCACAGTTTTAATTCGTGAAATATAGTATCTAGGTAGCTTAGGATGTCATCTCTTATTTTTGAAAAAAATTGCAGTGATTTGATGTTTTTAAGGTTATAAGTTTGCAAATAAGTGTATGTGGTGTTGATTTCCCAAAAAGCTGTTAAACAAAAATTGGTCAGTTTAATTTTGTTGATCATTAATTTGTTTAAAATATTAAAATACACTATCTAGTATAGCTAGAGTTGAACATATGAATCGTCAACGCAATTTAAGTGAACATGAAGCAGCGCAAGCAACGTTTTAATGAACTTCCTCTAAAGCAAGAGGACAAAGTCGTAAAAGATCTACAATAGAAGTAGATGATCGATTTCTTAGACAACTTGCCTTAAGGGCGAGACGATCGACCTGTTCTGAGTTACGCAGAGTCTTAGCTGAAGTCCGAAACGTAGAGATTTCTGGATGAACAGTTAAGAGAAGGCTTAATGAAGCAGGATTATAGTGCAGAAGACCTGCAATTGCACCACTGCTCACCAGGCAACAGAGAGTTGCTAGATTACGTTTTGCATTCTGATGACACACGAGTCAATCTGATGTCACCAGATGGACGTGAGCGTATTTGTTTTGACGCTCGCATGGAGTTGGTACCTATTCAGAGAATATTGAAAAACAGCATGTTGTGTCATTTGCCCCATTTATCAGCTCCAACTTCCTCTTTATGCAAGATAACGCTTGACCATACATTGTTGTAGATGTAATGGACTGCCTTCGAGAGGTGAATACTCAGGTTAGGGAGTGACCACCTAAATCCCATAGAGCATCTGTGGAATGCACTTAAACGGGTAGTTAGACGCCACACACCTGCTACTATAACTCTTACGGAACTTGAAGAAACTGTGGTTGCTGAATGGGAGAATATTCTTCAAGCCACCATCTGCAACTTAATTAGTAGTATGCCTAGACGAACTGAAGCAGTTATCAAGACACGCAAGGGGAGTTAATACCCGATATAATTATTAAGTTAAATTTAATTTTAAAACTTTTTATAATTTCTAAATGTTCATTGTACCTTCAAGTTTAGATATTACTGTAACATTTTTTAAATTAACATTGTATCACGTTGAAGATATTGTTAAAAATTAGTTACCGTGTTTTTTGTTACAATTCATGCATTATAATTTCGACAATAAAGGTTTTTGGCGAATTTTGTCAGTTACCATAGGTGATGCGTTAGTTTTGTCCAGGAGGTTACATATATATATAATTAGGCAGCTATTATACCCAAAGGTGTAACGCATATTGTATTGTCTAGTGTCTTTTCTTGCTGCGCTGGATATCATTTCATGTTCACTAGTTCTATTTCGTTTTTCTATTCCTGTTGAAATTCTATTTTGCTTTTTTCATTATTCTTGTTGATTGCTAATATTTTATTGTTTTCTTTGTGTTTATTTACATATTCCTTCTGCCTGCTATATTGTGGTGTTTTTCTTAATGTATTTTTCGCTTTGTGCACATAGTATTAGATCATCGGCAAAAGCATAATTGAAAAGCATACTTGGACTCAGTCAGTCGTTTGTATCCTGCAACTGTTTCCTTGTTTTGTCTTTGGTTGGTTTAATTACATCGTCCATCACTACTATGAAGACCAGAAGACTAACGACTCCTCTCAGTCTCAAGCCATCTCGGATTTTGAATTCATCTGACGTCATATTCGTTTTTCTGTTATAACCAGTGTTGTCTTCGTACAGACTTTTTATTGTTGCTCTTAAATGTTCCTGGATTTATGAATGCTATTTCGTTTTTATTCCTTGTATTCTCTATTAATTGTTTGATCGTGAAGATGTGGTCTTAAACACTTTTGCCTTCCTGAACCCGGTCTATGTTTCTTCTAGTTGCTGTTGTACGACTGTTCCTAGTTTTTTTCTTCAGGGCATATATTTTGGATACTGTACTTAGTAAGGTTATTTCCCTGTAGTTCGCAATCTTTTGTATCTGCTTTCTTATGTATAGGGAGTAATGCTCCAGTCTTCCAAACCCTTAGAACTTTTGTTGTTTTCCAAGCTTTATTGAAAGATTTCACCAGCATTTCTTTGCGTTGATGTCCCAGGTGTTTTAACATTTCCGGGGTTATCTTATCATGTTCTGCTAACTTTCCTCTCTTGATATTCCTAATTATTTCCTGAAATCTTCTGTGGTTATCAATTCCTCTTCCTCTGTTTCTCTCCATTCTACTATTTCTCATGGGTCTTCAATGTTTTCCTGGCCACTTCCTGCATTTAATAATTCGTCGAAGTTTCCTTCCGTCATTTTATTACTTCTTTATCGTCAGTTAATACTTCATTGTTTTTTCCTCTTACATGTCTTAGGTTGTATTTTCTTTATTTCCGCGCGTTCTTCAGTACTTTGTAAAAAAAACAGTTTTTTGTTTCCACTGTTGTTTTTCAGTTTGTTCCCGAATTCTTTTCAAAATCAGCCCTAGAGTTTTTAACTTATACAACTTCCATTCTTTCCATAAACACCTGACATCACCAACCTCAGCAAACATTTTCCAATAATCTTCTGTATTGAGTATTTCTATTTTTGTCTTTGGAATTTTTTATATTCTACTGAAGACTCTGTCGGCTGGGAGAAATGAGTGTTCTAAGAACGACAAAAAGGACTGTCGTATCGTTCCTAAAACCTGATGATAAAACCAAAACGCCAAAATACCTATAATTGATTCTTATTTTGAGCGGAACACCCGTCACAAAAAAGTTCTAATCGTATATAAAGTGAAAGCCAGATTTCACTAGAACCCTGTCCAGTCTGAGTTTCCAACCCGCTGTAGAAAACTGGCGATTTGGTTTTTATATCAGTAATACAAAAACTATACAACGCAGGTTTTGTGGATATAAAGCCTATTGAATCGGTATTTTTAGGAGACTTGCTGTAAGTCAAAGGACACGCATGCTTGTTCAGGTTCGTTGTTCATTATTAAGTTAAATTGCTTAGCGAACAATCTGTGCATTCTAAGCTGCATCATGACATAGGATTTTTTTGTTTCAGTTTGTGCCATTTTGATTTGAATTTTCTTTAACAGCAAGAACTCTACACGTCTGTAGCGAAACTACCAAATCCAATATTAAATGATGTCGCAAAATACTTCCAATAAAAAGTTTTTTTTTCTTAAACTCTAGAGTCAACAGCAGAATAATACATTTTTGTACACCTTGATTAAATTTAATTCCGATGACAAGTAGAGCCTTACAGATGATTGTCTATTGGAGTGCGATTGAGATGTATTTAGGCTATCAATAAAGGCAATAACTGCTTTCCTTTTTCGTTTGTAACATTTTAATCAATGGTCATATTCCATGATCTTGAAGAATTTATTTTGATACACTTAGGATTTAACGCTGTGAAAGTGATAGTACAGCATAAAAACACTTTTGGCATTCTGGTTGCAGTTTATCGTGTTTGTCAAAAAAGCCTATATTGTACACGTTGGACTTGAACTCTCTTGTTACCGATAATGAGCAATGCTGACAAAGTCTTTCAAATCCCTTTGAAAGACAAACTTTACAAACGAGGAAATCAATGGAAGGTACTGCAAACCTAATCGTACTAGTGTCAATGACTTCATGATGAATGAATATGGTATGAGGCGGAAAATTGTTTTAAATGAAATTACACAACCATATTTCGTTTAAAAAAATAGCATCGAAAGTGGATGAATATACACTGGTCAGAATTGCATGTGTTTTCCGTCGGAGCCTACGAACGTTCTGATAGTAAAACTGTAGTGGGTGAGTCCTGTTGGATTCAATCAGTTTAAATTTGGAAAAATTCTCAGTAGTCGGCACTTTTTCAAAACATTCAAGACCATACCAGGTTGAAGAACAACCTTAATAAGACGCTTATTTTCCAGGTTAGTAGAGTCGTACTTTCCCAATCTCCTCAACTCAGGGTTATTAACCTCTGAGCCAAGATACTGAAATAGATCCCTTACTTTAGTCTTATCAGCTGAAATGCTATCCGTTTTAGAACTGTAAATAGTTTATGGGAAACCTTGAAGGATTATATTTTCCTTACTGTGTTCCTTCTCAAACACTTCTTGTATAACCTCTTCGGTCTTCAACATTGTAGACGGAGCAAAATTAGAGCCAAAAGGTGTAGTTTTTAAAGATCTTATTTCCTCTTGAAGAGAGGCGATTACATATAAAAATTCTATGACATAACATGGCTTTTATACGCTACCGTGTCTCTTGTCATGTTGATTTCTAATTATGCACTGTTTTAGCTCTTTATCTAGATCCAACAGATTCATCTTATAAAAAATCTCACCTTCACTCATTGCTTTAGAATAAACACGAACATTTGCTATTATTTTTATATTATTAGTGTTATTGTTGAAAGCACAACTTAACCGTCAAACGTCTTAACTCAGAAACTGCCTTTTTGGTATGTCACTCTTTAAATAATAAATAATAAGTAATGAATAATTAAAGAAAATACGCTGTTATTTGTATTTTGAACGGGAGTGTATCATTATACAAGAAAATTTATTTTGGTAAATATCTAATATGTCTGTATACTCTGAAATGTAAGATTCCGTTCGCTAGATTGGAATCATGGTATACATATACACATAATAGTAGCTGATAGAAAAATAAAAATATACTTGAAACAAATGGCATTTGCTTTGTACACATTATATTAACAATAACATCCTGTTTGAAATTAATGTATACATTTCCTATATTATTTATAGAAAAATTAACATTTTATTAATCAAATATTTCACTGCGAAACAACTATTCCGATATTGATGTTGCGATATATTGGATTTGTTTATATGCGTACACTGTGCAAAGCTAAACAGTTTCTATTTTCTAAATAAGTAGACAGGAAATATAAAACAACTATTAGGGTGTTCATAAACTCTTGAACTTTTTTACTTCAATCCTATATATTAATGATCTAACATAAGATAGGGGATATGTGATTTTAACTTAACTGTTTGTTTATGTTCATTTCGGTCCGAGTATGTATAAGACGTTTCCGAATTGATTGGTGTTGTCAAATGCCGATATAAAGCCGCTATAAAAACAAGGAGTAACATTATGTTATTCTAATTTTAATTTATGACACCTCCGAAGAAAAATAACCAATAACATTACTATTCCATTCATATTATATATCAATCACTTACTACTGAGGAAAAAATAAGCATCGATATGAATAAATAAAAACAAACATAACATTACATTATAATTAGTTAACATTTACGGTACATCTAACCCAGTATTAATTTTCTTTTTGCTTTTTCTTGCATTAGAGCTAATTGCTTTATAGTTTTCCCAATCTTCCAGTGTGACCATATGGATAATGTTATAAATGCTCTTCTTCCACATATAGTCGATATATCTCTTAGAGTTAATGTCTCAATAGCAGCAAATATGTCGGGATCCATTAAATGAAAATTGCTTGTGGTATATTAATTGTTGGGTGTTTTATGAATGTACCTTCTATCTGCCACCTAAGAATTTAATAAGAAGGAATTGGATGACTGCCGATGGGATTCGGATAAGGAATTAACAGAATCAAAGAAAAACATTCAACTTTTAAGTAACAACCGCCAAGTGCTTTTTCATATGCAAAATATGAGTTCTATATAGTTGTGCTTTTGCCCTTCAACTACAACGTCAGTGCTTCAGCCCTTGGATCGGGGGATGATAAAGTCTCTAAAAATTTCCAAATGAACTGAATCTCGCAGTCGCTATAAATATGGCGTCAAAAGCGTGGGGCCGGTTAGTTAAACAGAAGACATATTAAACAATGTGTGAAAAGTACTACCAGAAGAATGTCAAGACGACGAGAACAATGACAATCAGGCAAAATCCCCCCCCCCCCCCCCCCAATATTTCACATGCAATGCAAGCATTATCTACCTTGATAGATTTTATTACTTTTAATAATTCGATAAGCGAGGGTGTCAAAAAGTATTTGAAAGAGTTTTACAAAACCATGAAACAAACCAAAATAATGGATTATTTTAAAATGTAATCAATAATCATATACATACAGTGTGGAAATAAAGTACGGGATAGAAGCATTAACTTCGTTAATATTTATTTTTTGAAAACAATCTCGAAGGGGTGTAGCGATTTTAACTAAAGGGAATATTTTCATCGTATTTTTAGTTTCTTACTTCATTTGTTTTTTATGTTATGACGTCACCGACTTTTTCTTAAATGACAACCTAAAATTTTTTTAATTGATTTCGATATATTGTCAAAATAAATTTAGTTACCGGTGCCTAAAACAAAAAACATTAGTTGCAGTTGTCAGAATAAAATAATTTGTCAGTGACACATTAAAGTAAGTGTTATTTCTCTTTTCTAAATTAAAATAACTTAATTTTAGCCCAGAATTCGACACGAAATTGGATTAATATCAATAATATAGCTCAAACTATTCAGAATGTGAGAAATGAGTTTTATAATCGTCTTGGGTATTGTTGGATGGTACAGGGTCGTCATTTTGAACACTTAATGAAAATGTATTTTAAAAAGTGTTATTTCTGTGCTTATTTTTGTCGGATGTTATCGTTAGATTTTTTACCTGGTTAATGAATTTAATTTAATTGTCGAGAATAATGAATTTAGTTTTTTTCAATATTTTTATATTATATACAATAAAAGCCATTTTTATAATAAAAAACCAATTTGCCGTCAACTTTTCCATCAAATTTATGTGACTAAATTCGTTTAATGAATTTTTAATATTTTAACTCTAAGACTCCTTTTCTCAATTTTTTTCATATATAACATTTTAAAAATGTTATATGGTTGGATAGGGAATTGAAAGTACTATCGAAATCAATTAAAAAAAAATAGAGATTGTCATTTAAAAAAAAAGTCGGTGACGTCATAATATGAAAAACAAATGAAGTAAGAAACTAAAAATGCAATGAAAATATTCCCTTTAGTTAATATCGCTTATACCCCTTCAAGATTTTTTTCAAAAAATTAATATTAACGAAGTTAATGCTTCTATCCGTTACTTTATTTCCACACTGTATATAAAGTAATTTTCACAGAAAATTTATATTTTTGTATGTATATACATACATACTATAAGTATAATTCTTTTATATAAATAAATATTTATGTTTTTTGTATTCTATCTAGGTATGTATGTTTATTTAAAAATTACATACTATGTAATTTTTTTCATTTGGAATCTTACTTCTGTTGTGGCTTGAAATAACATTTGGTTGGTTATAGCATCAAGGGACACTTACTGTATAGGATTATTCTAAGGTAAGTTCCCAATTTAAGATGGCCATAAGATTAGCAAATTTTTAATATGTACAAAAGGAAAGCACTTATTTGTTCACAAAGGTGCGGGATTTTATTATAACAAGAAGACATAGGAAAGAGTTGAATATGACCACCAATAAATATTAGTTGTTCTTCTATGGTATAAATGGCATTTGTATAAAAGAATTTTCAAAATTCGGACCAAAAGTATCACATTTACTCACAGGTGTATTTTTTAAGAGGATAAAAGTATTTAAAGCTTAATTTAGAACAACTTTGTACAATTTGAAAGGCACATATGTATAAGAAAGTCGTGTGGTGCCCACACCTCATTTTTTTAATAAGGATAGAGCCGAAGCTGTCTTCCTATAATACGCCATATTGTAGAGTAACTCATTTCGAAACGTTTTGCAACTTTATTGGCACTAAAAACATTATATGCTGAATTTTCACTAACTTCCCTCACTTCTTATAAAACTACAGCTGCATTCACCACGATATTTACTTATTCCGCTCCACCCGTTTTTTTTTTTATCAATAACTAAACCAGTTGCCTCAAATTTGCTCACAAGCTTACGGAATGATTTTACAGAAAAGGGTCCATTTCTCAAACCATGTAACGTACGAAATCTCTTAATGCATTGGGATATTGTCTATTGCATTCATAATAACACTAGATGATGCCAATACGAATTCGTAAAGGCAAAACCATTGTGTTTGACAAATAAAATTGAGAGAGTAACCCTAGAAGCAAAATAAATATTCTAAAAAAAAAAACGACTAAACTCATTGAACAACACGGTAGTGATCATATTTAACTTTTTGCTATGCCAAATTAGTGCTTTTATTTTTGTATATTTGCCAACCTTATGATCATTTCAGATTTGGAACTTACTTTAGAGTAACCTTATATTTGTGCTATAATTGTTTATTAGTGCTGATCAATAAACACTATTTTATATTATACCGTAGTCGTCAAATTTTAATTTCGGTTTATACTTCTATACCATGCAGAAGATGACCTTATAATATGCAGCGATGCCTGCTTGCTAACAGTGGTGGGAGAGCAACGCAGTGTCGGGGGACCCTCACGCCTTACATTTCATAGGAAACGTTTGTCGAGTGTACTGTCTTATGTTTATCTTTAGTTTATTTCGTGGCGCTCTTTTCCTCTTTCTACTTTCGTATCAGAAATCAAAATATGTCCACTACGGTATATGCTAAGAAGATGTTACAACTTCAAACGATTTTTAACATTTATGATCAGTAAGCCCTTGGATTATATGCAAATTGCATATTTGTAAATTAAGAGGTATATCAACAAAATTGTAAGTTTTCTATGCATATCTAATGTTTTTCGATTAAAATAGACAAATTAAAAAGTGCATATTTTGCATATTTCGGCAACTCCCTGCATATTTTATGAAATATTGCATATTTGTGCATATTTTCTTCAAATCACAAATTTCCAATTAAAAATTTCAATTCATGTTAAAAAATTGGGAGGTTAAAGGAAAATAATTCGATTAAAAAATATGTATGAAACAAAATGCAAAAGGAAAAATGCCTTACTACAAAAATTCAAAAGATATAAAAATCTATATACGCATTTCGGCAAATAAGTGGCCATCTTCAGCAGAAACCTGTAGAAAAACAGAAACGAGTGTTAAACGTAAGGTTTTTGCCTAAGGTGTAATTTTAGAAGATATGGTCTTTACCAAATCACCAGTGGGATAGCACTAAAATATGTATGTTAAAGGAAAACAATTAACCTGTAATTCCTAAGCCAGGCTTAAAGAATTAGTATCCTGTTGAGTGTTGATTCAAAACTGGTGCTAAGGTAATCGTTACCTGCCAATGAATTTTAGAGAAATTGTTTAAAACGATGTGATCTGAAAAGTACAGGTTTCTGATAAAGACTTAATTACTAGGTTTTTCAAATGGCTTGCTGGAGGCAAAACCAATTTATTTGTTCTCTTTCGTACATCGTGTGCAGTTTTGTAGAGCATGCAGAAAAAATGTAAGTATACCCACTTATATTTAGATAAATTATTGTTGTTTTTTTTTTAACAAAACACCTACAAATATATAGTTATATTTTACCTGACCTAACAAAAATTGTTGATGATTATTCACAGGCGATGATATCGCGACAATTTTTTCTCGCTTTGAACATTTCAGTTATCTTCTACTTAATTTTGACAAGCAGTTTACTCGTAAAGGAAATTTTTGGAAATGTTTCTCTACAAACTTGAATAAATGTTTTTTAAATTGGGTACAGGTAATTTGTACGCTACTAAATCCGTTAAATCTTTACTTATAAATGCGGTGCCCTAATCCCACAGGTAAAATGCACCCGTGCACGGTCAGTATACACCGTTAATTTTTTCTTTATTACCGAATAAGCGAAAATATACATATATCATGGCACTGCTCGCTATCAAAGAAGTATATTTTGGTAAATGTAAAATGACTCTCGAATCCCAAGAAAGTTGTAATCTGACTTTGAAATAGCGATTCATGTTGCTATAAAAGCAATTTGGCCGGATGCTGAAATAATTGGCTGCAGATTTCATATGGGTCAAGCACGGCATAGGAAAATACAGCAATTGGCATTAATTAGGTGGTCATTATAACAATAAAGAAATGAACGAGATGCAAAACTGGTTCAAACAATATTCGCTTTGACATATTTACCTCCAGAAGAGATTGACGATGCATTTGCGATGGATCTATTTGCAGAAATTCCCAACAACGCCGAAGTTCACACGTACGTTATTTTTTAGAAAACTATATTTTTGATGACGACGACTTTCCACTATGCAATGGGCGGAAAGCAACGCAACTTTAACAGGAACTACTAATGCTTGTGAATCATTCCATGCACGTTTTAACGATTCATTTGTCATAAGACACTCCTTGCTGCACTCGTCGTGTCCTAAACTTGGGCTCGTGCAATAAGACGTGTCTATTTTGGCCCAGTCACAGCGGAAAGAATTGTGCAAATTGTCCGCAAGATGAGAGGCAAAAGTACTGAAGATTTGTATGGTGTTTCAACCAAGCTTTGACAAAGTATTATATGTGAGATTGCAGATCCTGTGGCTGATATGATAAACACATGCATTTAAAGTGACCAAGTCATTCCAATATACAAGAAAGGAGATGTAAATAATCCATCAAATTACAGGCCGATATCGATTATACCATCTGTTTCAAAAATACTGGAACAAACAATTGCAGAAACTCTTATAAAGTACATGGACAACTTTGATTATATAAATTCCTCCAATCATGGATATCGTGTGGGCAAATCCCCAAGTACGGCTATAGAGGACATATTAGAATCAGTGATCGTGTTGTAATCTTAGCTGTGTCTTTGATTCTGTAGATCATGAACTGTTGTTGGACAAGCTTCACTTCTATGGCGTTCGTGGCGTGGCTGGTCAGCTAATTAGGTCTTACCTGAGAGATAGGGTACAATATGTTGAGTTTGGGGAAACAGTGTCAGATGCTGTGATAGTGAACCGGGGAGTCCCACAGGGATCTATTTTGGTACCACGCCTGTTTCTCATATATATGAATGACTTACCATCTTACGTAAATGAAAATAAGGTTTGTCTATATGCAGATGACACATCCATATTAAATAGGGCCATGTCGCAGGAAAAATTAAACGGAAAGGTACTCTTAGCCATGGAACGTGCAGAGGATTGGTTCGAGTCCAATGGTCTAATATTAAACCAAAATGAAACCCAACATCTACTGTTCACAACTTCGAGAAAGGATGAAACTAAAAATCTGAAGTTATTGGGGCTTACCATAGACAATAAACTTAATTGGTCTTCACATATAACGACGTTAGCCGATAGGTTATCATCAGCTGTCTATACTATTCGATATATCAAGAACATATCAACTCACGAGGCTGCCAGGATGTGTTATTTCGCGAACTTTCACTCTCTGATGATGTATGGACTGCAGTTTTGGGGGAATAGTCCACCAGCGGACAAGATATTCTTGCGCCAAAAGAGAGCGATTAGAGCATTGTGTGGGTTGAAACAGAGTGATTCGTGTAGGCCGTATTTTAGGAATGAGAGAATACTCACTATGGCGTCGGAATACATACTTACCATAATTAAACATGTACATGCAAATAAGTCAAGTTATAATAAAAACTGTAATATTCACGATTATAATACTCGACGGCATAGTGACTTGAGGGTTGCTTATCATAGACTGAAAACCACGCAAAATAGTGCTAGCTATTGGGGTGTTAAGCTATATAACCTACTTCATAGTGAACTGAAGTGCCAATTTCTTAGCAAGTTGACATGTAGGCTTAAAAGTGTATTACTCGATGGTGTCTTTTACACTATTGAAGAATTTACAAATCATTTTTGATATTGGATGTTTCTTTTTTCTTACATTCATATATTAATGTTCATTGTGTAGTAATTTTTAGTCAATTGTGTAGAATGTGAATTTGAATTTTTACCTATATTTGTGTATATTATTACTATTGTTATTATTTTATGGATGACATTTAACATTATGACTTGTCCTATGTTCATTTTATGTGATGCTAGGATGAAATAAAGCTATCTATCTATCTATCTATCTATCTATCTATCTATCTATCTATGACACTTGTTCTTTAATATACCATTATACAGGCTGATTCTTAATATATGCGACAAACTTTAGGAGCTGATTCCTGGGGTTATTTTGATCATAAAAGTTCATAAGAACATATGTCCAAAACCGCTTAGTTCAATATTTAATAGAAAGTTAAAATAATAAATGGTTTTATTATAAATTAACAAAATAATTAGTAAAACAAAATTAACTTATAGTAACTGTTGAAATTGACCGCCCCCAACTGTAATACAAGCTGCTGAAAATACCAGGGGTATTTCGAATTGTTTCAAAAGCTGCTATAATACGATTTCTTATAATAAAACCATTTATTATTTTAACTTTCTATTAAACATTGTATAACTTCTGAACTTAATTTTGTTTTACTGATTATTTTGTTAATTTATAATAAAACCATTTATTATTTTAACTTTCTATTAAACATTGTATAACTTCTGAACTAAGCGGTTTTGGACAGATGTTCTTATGAACTTTTATGATCAAAATAACCCCAGGAATCAGCTCCTAAAGTTTGTCGCATATATTAAGAATCACCCTGTATACTAGGTATAATACTTATATTTAGGTTCTAAGGTAACAGATGCATCACGTTTTACATTATGTCCAAATTGAAAATAATGTAGATTGCAATAAAAATAATGCATGTAGTTAGTAAAAATTAGGTTATTCATATGAAATTGCACCAATTTTTTTCATATTCTATAAAAAAAAGGTTAATTAACAGAAAGTACTTACACTATATCTGGATTGCCGTAATGGCGTAGGCCAAGGTGACGTAGCCGCTGAGAAATGGTTCTTCGTCCAACCAACTGCGCTTTCAAAGGGGTTATCTCCTATGTGGCCCTGTTACAGAAAAGAAAACCTACATCATATACAAGTAAGAATGTCAGCAAGCAAGCAAAGCATGGAGGAAATGAAAATTCTCGGAGACAAAGTGCATGCAGTTTATGAAGTTTTTACGTTTATTTTTCAGGTGGCTGTGTGGTATAAACTCAACGGTTGCCGATTTCTTGGATATGCGAAAGAAACAAAAAGTAAAAAGAAGTTGAACGAAAGTCAGAGTAGTAAAAAGGAGAAAAATACAGGAACAAAAAAAAATAAAGATCTCCGCGCTGCGGGTGAGAGAAAGACATTCATCAACAAAGGAGTCGGAATATTTAACGAAGTCAAAATGAAGAAAATTTGCAAGAGCGTGCAGTTTACTTGACGAAAAGTCAGTTTACCGTGCGAAAAAAAGAGCAGAGCAAAATAATTTCTAACGCGAGAAAAATAAAGTGTCCCACCAAAAACTTACGGTTTATATTTTATAATGGGATCCCGTAAAATGAGAGGGACATCGACCGAGAAGGGGGGGGGGGGGGCGAGAGGGTAAAATGTGGAATGGAAGCGATGGAATAGGGTGAAAGTGCAGAGAAATTTATACGGGACATTGCGTTTAGTTGAAGAAGATATTATAATTCTATTTGCCGCCTGTTTCAACTATAAAACATCGCGGTGTCCTTTCCGAGATAGTTCCGGTATGGCCGCACAGGGGTCGTGATATCGGTATTGTTCAAATTAGCTGCCGAAAAGAGAAGTGGAAGGTCGGCAATGTTGGGCTTTTTTTTCTGGGTGTTTTATTTTACCTCAGGACGACGCATCCTTTCCTGTGTGAGCATTACATCGAGCGGTCACTCGTATAATCACCCCTTTTAAAAGAATTACCTCATTTTATATGGCCCCACTTTAACAAATAATAAAAGAATTGTGTTAAAGATAATAAATAATATGATTAGTATACGTATATTGTATATATATATTATAATATGACTTAAGTTCAGACATATGTTTTCTATTTCAATGCCATCTTCGTCCTAAAAACTTTATGATATCTCACAGTAGTGACGAAATTTAAATAATCGATATATAGTGTTTGCAATATTTCAAAAGTACACATTACGTACAAAATATGGGTTATTAATGACATTTCACTATATTAGTCATGTTGTTGCACGTAAGCATGATCATTAGGGATCGGCAGTCAGAGGTACATTGCAGGGCTGGACTTAAATGAATAGCAATATCATCACTGTTACTGTGCCCAATTTAAAATTATATTATTCATTTAAGTCCAGTCCTGTAATATACCCCGATCATATTATGATTATTGTGATGAGTATTTTGTAAATTAAATAAATAGTTAGGCACGGCACTGGCGGGAGAAAAAATGAAAAGAGGCGTTTCCAAAGGTGCGTGAAGCTGGCACCACAACTTGCGGCGCAAATGTTGTTTTTAGTGCCAAAAGTTTGCGCCTAATATGCGCCGTCGATATCTGAAGAAAAAACACCGGCGCATTAATTTGTTACAAAGTTATAAACAAAGACAGTTTTTTGGTGCCAACTTCACGCCAGCACCACAACTTGCGGCGCAAATGTTCTTTTTAGTGCCAAAATGTTGCGCCCAATATGCGCCGCGTCGATATAAGAAGAAAAAACACAAATGTTCTTTTAAATGCCATATGTTTGCGCCCAACATGCGCCGTCGTTATCTGAAGAAAAAACACGAGCGCATTAATTTCTTATTAAGTTATAAACAAAAAAAAGTTATTTAATATCAACTTCTTACCAGACCAAAACTGACGGCGCAAACTTTCAATTTTTTTTCTCAGATTTAAAATTAATTAATTGTGGTAGTTCTTTGCTGAAAGATTTACAAAGTTTGTATGTGGGTGCACATGTGGCAAGCAGATTGTTTATTTTTTCTATGCAATCAGCTCTTTTCATTATTGTAATAGTATATTACAATAATCAAAAGAGCTGATTACATAGAAAAAATAAACAATCTGCTTGCCACATCTGATTTCAAGGTATTAAAAATAGACCCCACAAACAAATAACAACAAAATGGTAAAAGATAACGTTATGTTGAAAGATACAAAACTACTCGTTATGAATTCTAGAACACCTGTCCTTTATGGCCAACCAAAATTACATAAAGAAAACAACCTAATTAGATCTATAGTTTCATACAGGTATTTATAATATTATTAGTTTAGGATTTTGGAGAAATAGATATCAATGCGCCGGAAATTTTGGTCTGGTAAGAAGTTGATACTAAATAACTATTTTTGTTTATAACTTTGCAACAAATTAATGTGCCGGTGTTTTTTCTTCAGATATCGACGGCGCATGTTGTGCACCAACGATTTGCACTAAATTGAAAGTTTGCCCAGGAAATTTTGGTCTGGTAAGAAGTTGATACTAAATAACTATTTTTGTTTATAACTTTGTAACAAATTAATGCGTCGGTGTTTTTTCTTCAGATATCGACGGCGCATATTAGGCGCAACATTTTGGCACTAAAAAGAACATTTGCGCCGCAAGTTGTGGTGCTAACTTCACGCGCGAAGTTGGCACGAGAAAATGTTTTTGTTTATAACTTTGTAACAAATTAATGCGCCCGTGTTTTTTCTTCAGATATTGACGGCGCATATTAGGCGCAAACTTTTGGCACTAAAGCGAACGTTTGTGCCGCAAGTTGTGGTGCCAACTTCACGCACCTCGTTTCCAAATTGCCAATTTAATAGCACAACATTTCTAAATAGCAATGCGGAAATCAATAATAGTTTAGCTGTTCGGATTCTTGTAATAAGAAAATAATAATTAACATAAATAGCATATAAACTCATTGCCTTATATAAATTTCCATTCGATAATCCTAAATTATACTAAACTGCAGAGAAAATAAAGGATTAGAGTATTTATTGCATTGTTAAGAGTAACTAAGTAATGTGAGCACACTAAAGGGAAAAGTGTTTATTCTTGAACATTCTACTGTATTGCCATTCAATGAAAAGCTTCTGCAATAATATATAAGGTATATAAAATATGAATTTCAATTTCTGAAACGAAAGCAACACACATTTTTAACATTATTCGAACACTACATGAAACAATAATACTTGTAATAACTGTGAATTATTTTATTTGCAAATAGAATACTTTAGTATATCATAGATATTGCAATAACAAAAAAACACCTGCATAATGACATAAACAAATGTCTTGATAAAAAAAAATGCCAAATGAGTCAAGTGATAGGCGGCAAATAAACAGCTATGCGTGCGCGTTAAATGAAATATTTAATAATAAAAGAAATTGTATACAAAAATAAATACTATAGTAGAATAAATTATACAGTGTGGAAATAAAGTAACGGATAAAGCCATTAACTTCGTTAATATTCATTTTTTTAAAAAAAAAGTTTGGAAGGGGTATAGCGATTTTAACTATATATACATTTTCATCCAATTTTCAGTTTCTTATCTCATTTGTTTTTTATGTTATGACGTCACTGATTTTTTTTAATGATAACCTGTAATTTTTTTTAATTGGTTTTGATAGTACTTTCAATTCCCTATTCAACAATATTGTAACGAAACACGCCCAAAATGAAGCAGACATCCGGGCGACGACAAAAGGAAAGTAAACATCGGCGCGACACACCGTAAATAAGTCATAAATCAACTGCACTCATATACTACGTCAGCAAGTCTAGAATATGGTAGAATAGAGCCAGAATTTGCTAGACCTTTTGTCTGCACATATATATAAATGCCGCCAGTGGGATAAGGCATTCATTCATTGAATAGTTTTCGTACGGTTAAATAAATATAAATATATCAGTGCAGTTTTTATTACAGTGCAATGAATACATAAATTTTAGAGGTATAAATAGTAGTGATAGAAATAAATACGTGTGTTAATTTAATTGTAATAGTTTTAAGTGCGATACATTTATTTTACATTTTTATATTGTGATTAGTTTTAAGTGTGTAAATATACAGACAGTTTTAAAACAATTGCACGAGTTGTTTATTTCGAACCCGAAAACGCAACAATATAAAACTATTAACATATTACATTTGAAAAAAATTGAAAAAAAGAGTCTTAAAGCTGTAATATTAAAAATTCATTAAACAAATCTAGTTACATGAATTTGATGGAAAGATTGACGGCACGGCATATTCGTTTTTATTATAAACGTATAAAAATGTAGCACAGAAATAGCACGTTTTAAATTACATTTACACTAAGCATTCAAAATGACGACCCTGTACCATCTGA
Organism: Amphimallon solstitiale; assembly: GCA_963170755.1. Lineage (NCBI taxonomy): Eukaryota > Metazoa > Arthropoda > Insecta > Coleoptera > Scarabaeidae > Amphimallon > Amphimallon solstitiale. Next base: position 9,514,514 of record OY720684.1, read on the forward strand.
TAATACCCCAAGATGATTATAAAACTCATTTCTCCAATTCTGAATAGTTTGAGCTGATGTTAATCTAATTTCATGTCGAATTCTGTGCTTGGGTTCTTCTAAATTATTAGGTCAATTTTTATACACTTTACTTTTTAAGTAGCCTCGTAGAAAGAAGTCTAATTGCGTTAGATCTGAAAACCTAGCCTGCCATTCTTTCGGATCTCTTCTTCCTATTCATCTTCCAGGGAGAACTTGGCTCAAGTAGCGTCGCACATTAATTGCGTAATGAGGCGGATCACCATCATGTTGTAACCATATACTATTATTTGGAAGGTGAGGGCTGTTTGCATTAAGACATAATGCAGCTAACGCATGCATCAACTGTAGAAATTGCAAGGACCTTTCTCCAGTGAGACTTAGAATTCTGTCACCAATAATTCCTGCCCATACGTTAACTTTCTGAAGATATTGCTCAATAGTACCATTTTTATTCATAAAATAGTTTGCCAAAGGTAAATATTCTAATTTTGAAAAGGGAATAATAACACTTATTAATTTATTTTGACAGCCGTAACTAATGTTTTTTTTGTTTTATGCATCGGTAACTAAATTCGTTTTGCCAATATAATAGATCTTTAATATTTGGACTTTAAGACTCTTTTTATCAATTTTTTTCAAATGTAACGTTGTAAAGTTTTATACCGTCGGATAGGAAATTGAAAGTAGAGTACAAATACTCTAAGAACACCACATATGTCATTAAGGCTCTGGAATCGAATTTTTTTTTAAAATTTGTTTATTACATCAAAATTATATAACAATTATATACAATTTACTTTGACTGTTGCTGGTATGGAATTTTAATGTACCTACTTAAAATTAATTTCGCCGCCGCCACTGCTGATTTTAATTCGCATATTACCCGCTATGACGTATGTGGTGTTCTTACAGTATTTGTACTCTACTACCGAAATCAATTAAAAAAAATATAGGTTGTCATTTAAAAAAAAAGTTGATGAAGTCATAACATGAGAACCAAATGACTTGAGACCCTGAAATGTGATGAAAATAATCCTCTTAGTTAAAATCGCTACACCCCTTGGAGATTTTTTTCAGAAAATGAATGTTAACGAAGATAATACCTTTATCCGTTAGTTTATTTCAACACTGTATATACGTAATATACAAAACTATAATCTACAAAATCTTCATGGAGATCAATCTGAAATTGTTATTAATAATAATAATAATTATTGTTATTATTATTATTATTATTATTATTATTATTATTATTATTATTATTAATTGCCCAACAGGTCACCCCAATACAGACAATATAAGCAAATAATTAAGATAATACAAATGTGAAATATTAATATCAAAGAACAATTCAGAAAAATTAGGCAAAAAAATATGAAATACATACATTACAAGAAAAACTAATGAACAACATCTACAACAAATTTCAAATTTATTATATATTAGTATGATTTCAGAATTGAGATATAGAAGGCATTTTGATTGGTGATGATGCATATGCATGTTCAAAATATCTGTTAACTCCATCACGAACACTAACGACAAATCCTGTGTTAAAATATAATAGACTCCATATATCAATCAGAAATATCATTTAAAAAGCATTTGGAATTATGAAGAACAAATTCAGATGCTTTTTTAATAAAACTGGACACAACAAGGACATCGATAGGAGTAATATCCATTTTAAATATTATTATAAATGATAAATTACAAAACAGAGGAATCTTCACAATCAAAAAATATTTCGTCATTGTCCTTAACTTTGTAGGGAATTAGTGTAATAATGAGGACAACAATGAAAATGATTATTGATGATAATGTTGGCAATATTTTTAAGCATTAGATTAGCATATAATGAGATATTTTAATTAAATGCACCTATTACCATAAGTATGCTTTATTTAAACTAAAGTCTAACTGCTCACCTCAAGAGGGGGGGCTTATTTGAGCATTTAATAAATAATTAAGTACTTGCAGAAATTTATTTTTCTTTAATAATTCAATTCTTAACTTCCAATTAAATTCATTGTTTTTGAGTTGATGATTATTGAAACGTTATATTTAGTGTCATAAAAATTTATTGCTAATTTTCAGAATTTTAGTTATCTATTTTATGGAATTATTTACTTTTTACTTTAATAAGAGTTTTGCAATTGTTACGTTTTTGAATGTTTCTTATCTCTGATATTTTAAGAAAAAAATATTGTATTTAAGTTTTTAAAATTGTTAATCATTTCTGCTGCATTTTACGCCTATCTGACACCACTGCTTTAAACAAATTTATTATTCTTAAATATCATTAAAAAAAAATTAGATTTTTGCTTTCACGATATTCGACTACCTTAATTCTTGTAATTTGGTTATAATTATACACCGGACATCCCAGGTGTAAATTACGACGGAGCAAAGAAATAATGTAAACAACACACAGTTATTAAATAGCACTATTCATATGGTGAACTCCAACATCTGTTTACGTCCCGAAAACGACCAAAAAATAGCCGATCAAGAAAGGAAGTTACAAGTAAAATCCTTTCTTCATCGGCGTAGGTAGAAGCGTGAGGGGTTTTTAAAATTTATTATATTTACCTTATATTTCATAAGATAAATAAAGTTATATATGTATATACAAATTCATACTTACGTTAGTTTCATTTTTTCATTGTTTTGACTATTTATTACATACTTCGTAATTTTTGTAATAGTTCCTGTTTAATACCGTTTCACTGAATCTACCCAATTATCTTGACGTAAGTGTGCATTGGATTTCGTTAAGTTTCAATAACATACGCATACATTTTTAGTTATCATTTATTTAGATCTAGAACATGTTACTATGATATCGAAGAACATCGAGAATGACATCGTGAAACAATGGCGAGTTGGATTAAGGGCCATACAGATTGTATGTCCTCCATTGTCAGTGATTCTGAAATTATTGCAAGGTCTGTAACATATCATTACAGAATGCCCAAGAAGCGCACATACAACGTCACTTAGCATCGCTAAAACATACACAGAAACTGGACCCGTTGGAAGCTGACAATTTTAATGAAGAACTCTGTGAAACTTTAATGGCGGCTAATATCCCATTAAATAAACTTGACAATCCCATTTTCAAAACATTTCTTCAAAAATATACTGGTCGAAATGTTCATGATGAATGAATTTCCATAGTTTACAAAATTTCGTTACATGTTTAAATGATGATGCTCGAAGTATTTCTGAGTGCAAGGAACTAACACAAAAAAATCAGTTGTTATTCCTTGAGGAACACTTTGGAAATTTGCCTAAAATCTACATATTACTAATCACATATTTTGAAAATCGAAATCTCAAATTTAAAGATGGATTAATCACATTAGATGTGGCTATTAATAATTTCGAAAATATTCCAAGTGACTTCGGATGTGGCCTTCGGCAAAAATTAGACGCAGTTTGTAATAGAAATCCAGATTTAATAACATTGCGGCAACTTTGTATGGGGACAATGACATAAAATCTAACTGCTAAATACGCTGAAATAAAAGAATATTTCCAGTACGCACCTATAACCAGTTGCGATGTAGAAAGAACGTTTTCTATCTACAAGGATGTACTTCATTCAAAGAGAACAAATCTTACAGGAGAAACCTTGAGAAAGTATTGCTAGTAAATATTAATACTCCTTTACTCGACTTGAACTACAAAATGAACAAATAATAAGGTATTTTGTATTTTATAGATCACCAGCCACTTGTTATCCAATTATATAAATAAAATTAAAACCTCTTATGTATGTATATAAGAAAAATAAAGACGTTGAACAAAAGAAAGGAATACATGCAAATTTTGTGCAGTAGATTTTCACACAAGTAAATCGCGTGCATACTGTATAGAACAAGATAAGCTTGTAAGATCTGATAGGATAAATATATTGGTCCACATTACAATTCTAGTCTTGCACTATCAACGATAAAATGAAGCAAAATTTAATTTATTTTTACGGTTCCATAATGTACTTCTTTTTATTTGACGTCAAAGAAGACGCGCATTCATTTGTTAAAATTGTTTCGTTGTAGCAAGCGAAGGCGGTAACTTTCTTTCTCCATTTATTCACCAAAACTGCATCACATCTCATTACAGTCTTTGCTGACGCAATGATCTTTGTGCATTGACGGAAGCGCTGCCGATATTCTGCCCCTTAATCAGCGCTACCGCTCTGCTACTTCACCAGATGCCACGGCTTAAACATTTTTTCCCATTTCGTCGGAACGAATCGGAGGGTGCCCGCCCGGAACTTTGGGAAGAAATTAGGAAGAGATTTAGAAGTGACCGCAGAAAACAGCAACAGTCATCACTTAAGGACCCGAAATACTTAATCGCTTGAAGGTTATAGTTCAGGAGAATGCCACCTCTCCCTTGTACCACCCTCGAAGCAAAAAGGAAATGCTCGTTCCACTGTACTCTTTTCATCGATAATGTATACGAAATTGGGGCTTGATGCAATAATTTCCGCTTGCTTTATAACTTTTTGATTTAGATCCTATGCAGTGACACTTTTGAACGTATTATATACATACATATATGGCATATAAAACAGGAGAAAGTATCTACAGCAACCGAACTGTGTTCGTGCTTTTTATTATATAGACTCAAGAATATAAATTTCCAATGATATTACATACTTTATTATATGTATTGTTGAGTTTGTATTAGAAATTGATCACATGTAATGTATATATATACATATCTGTATATTTACATAATATACAGATATTTTACATTACACATTGTATATTTTCAAAAACGTAGATAGAGAAAAGTATTTGACTTTTATATTGCAGGCGATTTCTGGAAATTTATTGCCTATTTTTATTCATACTAAAAGAGTGTCGAAGTACAAAACAAGTAAATAAAAGTCACACATTGATATATGTTTTTGGAAACAGACATAACCCTACAAACATATACATCATACATATAAATGGAGAAATATTTATGGCTTGTATACTTCAAATAAAAATGTATTTGTTGGAATGATTTTATTTAAATATTAAGTAAATATGTGAAAGTTCCTCGAAGGGTGGGAATTGGCTTAAATGATGCAGTATTTCGGGAATTTTAAATCTGTCACCTGGCAGTTTCCAAAATGGTGTAGTCTATTGAGCAACGCGCTTTTGCCGTTAAAACCTACTTTTCTCAAAAAAAGCTCTATCGTCCCAAATTCCTCCTCAAAATACCGTGCCCGTTCAGAAATTGATTCGGTCTTGGGTGGATAATTTCTGCAGATATGGGAATGTTGCGAAAAAGAGAGCTGGCGCACAGAGGAAGAACTATCACAACGGGATTGTAACAATCTAATACAGGCATGTGAAAATTTGATTGCAAATCTGCCTGATTTTTTTCAGCAACGAGGCGCATTTCTTGCCGGTTGTGTTAATAAGCAGAATATGCGTTATTGGAGTGATGTCAGCCCTAGACAGATTCAAGAAAAGGCCTTTACATAAGCTGCGTTCGGCAATACACTCTTTTTCATCAATTAAGTCAAAACTGTTCGGCAATGAAAAATCGAGCTGTTTCTGACATATCAGAAGCGTTCGGTAATGAAGTGGATGCATCGAAAAAATGGAGCTCGCTCAGTTCGGAGCTTTTTAGTCGAGCTCAGCGATTTATGATCATTTTTGTAAGTTATGGTTATGTGTCAGGCACTGACTTGTTGTATTTATTTTATTGCCTACTAAATAGTCTACAATTCTTATAATCATAATACGAGTAAAACATGGATTTGAACATTATATTGAATATTGTTAAATTTGGGCGAAAAATTATATTTGATGACAGTGCTAATGGTGAAGATGAAATTGAAGAAAATCAAATCCCAAAAATAAAAAAATTTGCGTTCAATACAAACCAGTTTAGACATTTTACTAACAAAATTAGAACATGTAAAACAAAGAGAAACCCATTACTTACTTTAAAATAGGAATATAATTTATTAGAAGTGAAAAAATACGTGCCATTACATGAAGCTCTATCACTGTTACTTTTTCAGTTTACGGTTTATTAACAATCTTATGTTCTTCCATATTTTTAGACGTTTTTAAGATTATAAACAGCATGAGAATTTGCCTCCATTTATAGTAGAAATCGGTATCGTTTGGTAATGGTCTGATAACTTCCTAACATCCGTTCATCAGCTGATTTGCTCTGCTCAAATCGCCGAACGCAGCTATAGTTATAGGATAACAGTTTGGTGTGCAGTCAGCAGTGAATGCATCGTCGGACTCTACTTTTTTTAGGAACATGATCAAGTGGTTACGAACACTTCTGAACGGTATGTGGGCATGATTCAAGATTTCTTTGCACCATATCTCGAACAGTTGGATATGAGACGGTCTGGGTCCAATAGGATAACGCCACGACTCACACAGCCCATAATTCAATGGCTGTTCTGATGGAAATTTTCCCCAGCCGTTTGATCTCCAGGTTTCTGTCATGACCCGCGCTATGCGAAACTTTAATATCCGGCTACAATATATTGATAACGAAGGTCATCATTTGCAGGATATTTTGTTTAAAACTTAACCAAAGAAACTTCCAATATTGCTTTTTTAAAATAATAAAACAAATTTGTTCTACCTTTTCTAGTTCCGTTTTATTCAACTTCAAAATTAGGGATACAATCAAAACCCGACAAATATGGGATTAAGATTATGTACTTGTGTGATACACATACATTTCTAGATAAGGGCACTAATCCTACTGACGAACCGGTGACCACACATTGTGTAAAAGAACTATCTAAATCAATTTTTGGATCTAACAGGTACGTAACAATGGAGAACTGGTTCACTTCTATTCCACTAGCCAAAGAAATAAATCATAATTTAAGAATTGTCAGAATAATACGCTACAATAAAAGAAAATTACCGCCTTCATTTCTAGTTAATAAAAAGAAAGCAGTTATTCTTGTATCAACGATGCATTCTGCTAAAACTGGTGACGAACATAAGTCCTAGATAACTGAATTCTATAATTCCACCAAACGCGGCGTAAATACCTTCGACCAAATAGCAACTATACAGTGACCAGAAAAACTAGAAAATGGTTGATCAAGCATGCATTAATACCTATAAAACAACCAAAAACTTGGGGAAGCTCCCAAGAAGTTCCTTCATTCATGCACTTAGAATGCAGTTGTCACGATCATATATGGAACAAAGACTTACAAAGACATCCCTTCTAATCTGAAAAGTAACAATCAAGAAGTGCTAGGTTTAGATACCGGTTTAGATAAGTCTGCACAAGAAGAATTACCAAATCCGGTTGTGAAACAAGCAAAATACTCTCAATGAATGTTACGACCACATGTTGCGTATGCTCAAGAAATGAATCTAATGATCACTGATTTGATATTTGCTTAAATTGTAATAAAAACAACTAATAGTTTATAATTTCTCGTTAAATAAACTATTCTTTACCAATTCACGTTATTTTTGTTATATTCTTTTAGGGGGTAGTCAACAACCCTAGGTATATATCTATGGTTACATACAATAGGTATACGTTCTAGGGTTAAAGCATTAAAAATCATCCGGCGTTTTACAAAGGAGCGTTTTTAAATTCGCGGAATCAAGGGCTTGGATGGTAGTGGGCATACGCTCTTTCTTGTCGTAACGTGTTCAATATTAGTATGAATATAAAGTTCTAACACAATCGCGATAGTAGTCCTTAATATATCTCGACCAACTTAATAGGGAAAAATGTGTGAAATATTGAAAGTCTGTTCATATCATACTGGATGAGATTTCATCGGTTTACGGGGATTCTTACCCAGAAAAAACTAAGATTTTTAAGTGTCACAGTTGCTTTAAGCAACGTAAGGAATCACTTGAAGACGACCCACGATGGAGGTGGTCTACGAAGATCGTGAGAGCTGCTTATATACTGTTATATTTCATATATATGAAATAAACCTAATGCGAACTGGCAACTTATAACATTCTGAAATTTTCATCGATTATCAAAATCAAGAGACAATGTAAAGAAGATTCGCTTTTAATTACTTTTTCAAACTTAACGTCTTAATATTTGTAATCTTTTTTTTTCTTTAGAAAATATTTTTTTTTATATTCACTTTTATCTCTTACTCCTAAACAAGGCATAATTTCATAAAATAACAAATAAGTTGGCTCTACTAAATACATGTTAGGTATGAAATACTTTTTATCTGTATGGTTACAAGAAATTTCTAAATAAAAGAAGTAGACTTGAAGGTCAACAACAGACCCTAATTTTGCAAAGAAAAAATAATAATTATAATAATAATAATAATAATAATAATATTGATTTATTTGCCCAACAGATATAATCCAAGACAGGACAATAATAATAATTAAAGAGTAATACACGCTCTACATATAATCAACAAAAAGATAACAAATGAAACTAAACTAGATATAAAGATATACATAAATACTACAAATTAAAAACATCCACAAAAAAAATGTTAGCATTCACAGATGCATACATTATACTGATTATCCGGGAGATGTAAATATTACATGACATATATATCTTTTTCGACTGCTAATAAACATTCTAGACATTACATTTTTGTACTTGCAAAAGAAATTGCTTTATATTTATGTTTCTGAAAAAAAATTGAAAATCTAAGTTTTAGACTAGAATAATCAAAGTTAAAAACCCATTTCTGGAGATCTCAATATTCATCAATTTGACTAAATTTTTTGTAGTAAATATGTGATTGCAGTGACAACTTTTTTTCGAGATTTTGAATTTCAAAAAGAAAGCTTTACGTGATACACGCTAATATGTATATATTATACAGAGTGCCTGTTTAAGCTCGGCTATCGGTCATATCTCGGCAACCATTTATTGTATACAATTCTCAAATGGAATTAAAATTTCGATAATTTTTCATTAAATTCAAATTTAAAATAGGTTAAAATTTTAACTGGAAACATTTTCACAAGTTTTTATACAACTTTTATTTGAAACCTTTTTTTCTCTGCCTAATGAGCCTAAAAACAATAAAATCCGTTAAGGCAAACCGAAGTTACACCTACTTTTGTACGCAGACATACCGCCCCCCACCCTCCCCTTCGTATGAGAGCTACATCAAAATGTTTGAAGTGAAAACTGTATAAAAATTTCTTAAAATGGTTCCAGTAAAAATTTTAACCTATCTTAAACTTTTAAATTTGATAAAAAATTATCGAACTTTTAATTTTACCTTGAGAATTGCGCCCCCTTGCAATCATTTTGGAAACTTAAAAATATTTTTTTAAAAAAAAATCCCCTGGTCCGTCCTATTATCAAGATTTCTTCCGCCAGATTCTACGATAAACGGTTGCCGAAATATGGCATGTGGCCGAGCTTAAGCAGACACCCGGTATATATATATGTATATATATATATATATATATATATAGAGAAAATAAAATTTACTGTTTCAAACAGAATTATGGGCTGTAGATTAAATAAGACACAATTGTATTGATGTTATGTTGACGTTTCGATTTATTACAAAATCTTCTTCAGACCTGTTTTACAATGTAATGGGAGAAACAAAAATATAATTAGTTATTACATAATAGAATAGTGTTTAAGCTGTACTTACAAAAACATCTGTGTAGTTTACATAAAAATATTATGTCTATTATGCATCTCACATAAGGTCAAAAGTGTATCTGTTGTATTCGTGGATTGCATTATTTTTAATATTGTTACTTTAATATAACGTCAAATTTAAAAGAAATTATTACAGCACAATTTTTAAAAAACAATTTAAAACGCTGGACACAGCACAGTTAAAAAGAAAACGTGTCAATTATGTAATAACTAATTATATTTTTGTTTCTCCCATTACATTGTAAAACAGGTCTGAAGAAGATTTTGTAATAAATCGAAACGTCAACATAACATCAATACAATTGTGTCTTATTTAATCTACAGCCCATAATTCTGTTTGAAACAGTAAATTTTATTTTCTCAATATACGTTGGTCAGTTAGACGAAATACTTATTATTATCTATATATATATATATATAGAAAGTATAGCACTATCGACGCACACATTTAATAAATGAGCGGTATGGGAATATCGAATACTCAGTCAGGTCAGTTGCAATTAAAACTCAATTATTCATTACTCAATATTTCATCATAATTTATTATTTCATCAGGAGTATGCTACAATATTAAAAAACAAACTTGTTAAAGAGCAATATTAAATAAAAGAAATCCTTCTTAAGCTGTTATTATTGTTATTATATACCATTTATAAAAAGAGTCTTTTCACCATAATTATTCTCTGGGTTCAGCGTTTCTATGCTGTTAGTTTTGTGGCACTGTGATGCAGGTTTTTTAGTCTGCAGGTTTTTTCCTACATCCTAGACCAATTGGTGCAGTGTTTTAAAGGGTCCCTGCAGTTATGGCCCATTTAAATTTATTTCTACTTTTGTTATATAATTTATATGTTTCTTGTTTTGTACCTGTCATGTAGTTTCATATATATATATATGCTGTTGAAATTAAAAGTGTGACCGAGTGTGGAGCAAGGTGTCTTGCCTAGTTTACAATCACTTCTATGTTAGGTGATACGATATTTTAAAGTTTATGATGTCAATATAGCAATCATTACAGACTTAAAGTAAGAGTACCTTTTAGTACTAGACTACCTGAAAATTTAAAAATCTAGTATCACAAATGCTTAAAAGTTAAAGACAAAAAAGTTATGCGTTAAAATAACCGTTTACCTACCCAAAACGGACGCCTATGACCGGTACTAGAAATTCGCTTCATCTCTGGAGGATAAATAAGGATACCAGTTTTTGTTTTTCTAAATAGAAGCGTTCGGGAGATATTAAAAAAAACTAATTACAAGGCGCCATCTTCAAAGAGAGTTTCTGGACACTCTGTATATAAATTTATAAATATGTTTTTGTTGAATTTATTAAAAATATATGGTTTAGAAGATATACGTATTACCAATATATCTATACATATACATACGTCCATATTTAATAAACGATAAATTACAGAAATTTTCAAATCAAAAACACACATTCATATAATGTTCAATTAGTTTAATGATGTGCTACCTGTTATTAATTTAGAACACATATTTGAAAATACTATTCCAGTTTATATGCATGACAACAATCAATATTAAAATATTTGTGACACTAGTAGTAATAGAATGCAGATGCATTATAATAGTATGTAAGGTATTCTTGATATGCGAAAATATGTATTCATTTGATTTATCAATAGGCAAGAGAATATAGAAAATTTAGTGAGTTGACAAAGGTTTTTATGTGTAATTTATGTCATTATGTTTGAATTAGACATATATTAATTAAAAAAAAATCATATATATATACAGAAAAAAAAATTGCGGATCATAGAATAATCAAGTGAAAAATTTAATGGGGTAACTCCGCTGAAAATACAACTGCAGACACGTGTTTCAAACTACTTGGTTTTCGTCAGTGGAGTGTAGCCAAGAAATAGGATGGGATAACCTTGGAGCTGGAAAACATATATATATATATACCGGGTGTCTGTTTAAGGTCGGCCACCGGCCATATCTCGGCAATCGTTTATCGTACAACCTGGCGGAAAAAATCTTGATAGTAAAATGGACCACGAGGATTTCAACAAAAATATTTTTAAGTTTCCAAAATGATCGCAAGGGGGCGCAATTCTCAAGATCAATCAAAAATTCGATAATTTTTCATTAAATTCTAGATCAAGAGAGATTAAAATTTTCACTAGCAACATTTTCAGACGTTTTCATACAATTTTCATTTAAAACATTTTGATCTTAGTTCCATACGAAGGGGAGGGTGGAGGGGGGTATGTCTGCGTAAAAAAGTAGGTATCATTTCGGTTTGTATGTTAAAGCTATAAAAATGGATAAAAACTTATAATTGTGATGACTATATACATTTAGCAAAAACTTACATTAAACTAAAATTTACATCTTTATGTTATAGCTGTTTACAAATAAATACATTACATTACATTTTTTTGTGTCCTTAATTTGAATATCAACATAACGGTAATTTTTTTTTACAGTTATGGTGATTTGAATTAGTGCCTCAATCGACACCTATTCCCCATATTTAGCTCCCAGCGATTATCGTTTCCTTCCAAGCCTGAAAAAATGGCTCGGCGGTAAAGGATTTTCGTCTAATTCAGAGGTAATCGCCACTGTAAATAGCTATTTCGCGAACTTAGATTCATCGACCTGCAATAAAGGCACTACTAACTTGGAATATCGTTGGATAAGTGTGCTCAGCGAACGGGGGACAAAAAAAGTTGCGTTTTCTTTGTAAGGCCACGTAGTTTCTGAACTACCATCATATATATAATATTACCAATGTAATCCAATGAAAATTTACAGAAAAACAATGCTGAGACGGAGAAAATCAAACACATGAAAATTTTAAGAAGTACAAGATGGCAAATGAAAACTTAAATCGTAACCATGGGAATTATGCCACCAAAGATATAATTTTTCTATTATGTTTATGCCTCTGAGAAATGGGAAAAAGAAAATTAGTAATCAAGGGAATACGGAATTAAATGATAATGAACAAACACCAGTAACAATAATTTTAGACAATCTCAAGTCTATGATTGAAAATAGCAATAGCATTAAAAGATCAGTAAAAATTTGTTGAGGAGTACCAAATGCTAGTAACGCAAAAGTGAGAGAAAAAAAGACTAAGATCTAAGTTGGAAAATACTTCAATAAATTCTGCAGCTTATTCTTTACATAATTAAAATTAAAGATTAATGGACTTAATTGTCAAGTATAATGATAGATCCAAAAATCCTGCAGAATTTAGAAAAGCAATTGAATAGTGATCGGTCAACAAACAAATTTATCATAAATAACCAGTATTATAATATCATCTTTGAAGGAAATGTATGGAAATGATTTACTATTATTGATAGTTCTTTTGCATCATTTGAACAGTATGATGTCTCTTTCTGAATAAATATTTGTTTGAATCTACTCACTCCAATAGAAAATTGAATTTATATACTGGGAAATATAATCCAAGATATTGTTCTTTTCGGGAAAAATATTCCAGAAAGAAATTTTGTGTAGCACAATATTTAAGACCTAGCAGAGAGCAAGACTTAATTAAACTCTACGTATTCAGAATCTTGCGACAAATTGATGAACAGTTTCCAACGTTACAATTCGACAAATATGAATTGCCAAAATTTGACGTAAGCAATAGCTCTCCAATATCAGATCCATATAATGTTGAATGTAATCTTGCTTACAGCGAAAGAATCTTTCACTCACATAATAGTTACATTCAGATTTAATCAAAATTAAAGTATTAGAACAGAAAAACTCAAAAACAAAAATATCTTAAAAATGCAGAAATACGACAATATTCACAACTTGAAAAAGAATATAATTTAAAATTAGCTCCAAATAAGATAAAAGTATAATCAGAAATTGAAATTCAAACCACAGGTATAGATATAACAAAATTTACAAGTAAAAATTGAAATAAATTCAAATTGAGTTCAAAACAGTTTTATTCACTTCACTACAATTGTTTCACCCTACTAGGGTTTCATCAGGTGATGAATATTATAATATTCATCGCCTGATGAAGCCCTGGTAGGGTGATAGTTAAGGTAAAAATATTAAATCAAATATGTTCAAGTTATAGGACCGAACTGATAAAATCTGGTAACTGTAAAATAGAAACTAGAGATTTAAGTAAAACCTTCAATGTTAAGAAAATAAATCAAACCATCTTGTGTATAAAATACGATAAAAGAAAAGAAAATTAAAGAATTCAAAAAAATACAGTTATTTAATTTATCTGACACAAACTACTAAAAACAATTTTAATTATTCTATCTTAATATTAATTAACAGTAGATAAAATTATTTCTAGAAATTTTTGTTTAATTCGGTGGAATTTGTTAAATGTATTCAATATAATCCATTTCTTATACATGTTTATTTGGCATTTCGAGTGATATTTTTTCTTGATACAGGTAAATTCTAATCAAAGATATTCCAACAATTACATACGTATAGCAATTTTACATTTATTTCATCCCCTGTCTCAAAAATTGCTCTTTTGAATAGTTTTTTTTTAGTTTCATACATCTTTGGTCAAAACACTCTAAGATATAAATAACTACAATCCAGCATTATCATATTGCTTAAGATTGAAATCACAGATTGAAGTAAATAAGTTGTTTAATTTAAAACCGTTTTTGAAATTAAATAATTGTCAGTATACATATATTAATCTTTGATTTCAATTTTAAAGATGATAATAATGTAGAATTGTATTTATTTATATGTACATAAAAATGTATTGACGAAATAATGTTAAATTGTGTGAAACTATAAAAAAAAGTGTAATTGTTTTTTAGAAAGAAGAAAAAATAGATGTAGAATTGTTTGAACGAAAATCGAGAATTATCATGTTCCTTAAGATTGAAATCACAGATTGATTGAAATTAAATAATTGTCAATATACATATATTAATCTTCGATTTCAATTCTAAAGATGATAATAATGTAGAATTTTATTTATTTATATGTATACTCGCGGCAAAAAGTTTTGTCGGGTCGTACGAAGAGCTATATGGAAGATATATCTGGTCCACTCTAGTAAATTCTAACATGAAATAAAAAGGAATTATATTCAATTTTTCTAATACCTAAGTTTGAGTAAATATACTTAACTACTTCGTAAAGGAAAATACATGTGGCATATAGAAGCCAATATATTTCAAATATTCTTCATTTATGATTTATCGCACGATAACATTGATGTGTGAACATTACAAAGAAATCTTTTTACTGTTCTACAAATGTTTGGGACTTTTCGAATTTATTTTATTTTTCAAGGGCGAGAATTATTAAGATCTCGGTTTTATAGAATTTGTAATTATTTATATTGATGATATTTACCAGTATGTATCTGTCATTATTTTTTTCTGTAATATACATTCTATTTATTTTAAAATTGAAAAAAAAAATTATGGATTTTACATTATAATTTAATTAAAAATTCTTGATTATATTACTATATCTGCATTCTAAGACTTTTTTACCTGGGACATGCTTGCCTAATATGTATTTACCTTGGTATTTACTTCGCAATTGCTAGGGGTGTTTAAATTTTAGAATATTATTTAAATCAGACTTTTTGTAGCCCATATATCAAATACTTTTTTTTAATAGTTCAGCCACCTCTCTAAAGATCAATTATTTCACCATTCCTTGTTTTATTAGTATGGTAATTTCTCTGCATTTTTAAAACTACATATGTTAAAACATCCGGGGTAAGTGTGATATTACATTTTAAAATATTTTCCTTTAAATATATTGTCTTCAAAAGATTCTTTGTGTAATTTATTGTTTGCTTATTTATTGCTTTATTATGCTAGATGAATTTTATTTTTCACGAAATTTAATATATCTCTCAAGCATAAACAAAAATATTACAATCTCCCTTTATGGTTTATTAAAATTAAGTGGGTAATATTATCGGATTACTAGAGTTGACCAGTGATACCTTCCATACAGCTGGTCTTAAGACCCGACAAAACTTACCCGACAAAACTTTTTGCCGCGAGTATACATAAAAATGTATTGACGAAATAATGTTAAATTGTGTGAAACTATAAAAAAAAGTGCAATTGTTTTTTAGAAAGAAGAAAAAATAGATGTAGAATTGTTTGAACGAAAATCGAGAATTATCATGTTCCTTAAGATTGAAATCACAGATTGATGTAAATAAGTTAATTTCGAAACCATTTTTGAAATTAACTAATTGTCAATAAACATATATCAATTTGTGATTTCAATTTTAAAGAAGATGATAGTAACGTAGAATTTTAGTTATTTATATGTACATAAAAATGTATTGACGAAATAATGTTAAATTGTGTAAAACAATTTAAAAAAATGCAATTGTTCTTGAGAAAGAAGAGAAAATAGTTGTAGAATTGCTTGAACGAAAATCGAGCATTACCATGTTCCTTAAGATTGAAATCTAAGATTGATGTAAATAAGTTATTTTCAAAACCATTTTTGAAATTAAATAATTGTCAATATACATATATCAATTTGTGATTTCAATTTTAAAGAAGATGATAGTAATGTAGAATTTTCGTTATTAATAGGTACATAAAAATGTATTGACGAAATAATGTGTAAAACTATGAAAAAATGCAATTGCTTTCGAAAAAGAAGAAAAAATATATGTAAAATTGCTCTATAAGTAACAATAAGAACTCTAAAGAAATCTGTAATTGTTGAAACAATTTTTAATGGGAATATTTCTTTCGGAAAAAGATCAATAATATAGGTGGAAACGTCAAATCAAAATGTGTAAGTAGTAGATTATTACATTGATTTTTTCCAATTGCAGAAATAACCCAAAAGAAAACAAAAATCATTTAATTTACGGCATTTAAGTATATTTTTCATATTAATAAAATATTTGATGATTAAAATAATAATTACTAAATATAAATACTAATTAACTAGGAAAACTAACTTTTTAGAATTATTTTTACATTCAAAATAATACAGACTTAAATATGTATGTATAGAAAAGTTTGCATAATAAATTATGTAGCTGAAGTAGAGGAAACATATTAACTTGTACTTACAGTTAAGAAAACAACGGGTTCATATTAAAGAGGAAATTATTTTTGGCGCGATTTTCTTTCTAACAGAACACTTCTTTATTCCGCAAAGACTGTCATTTTATCCCAGAATGTACACTTACATGTTTGAGTTTAAGTACACTTCTTTTATTTTATAACTTGAAGAACAGAAATTATTTAATCGTAATGAAAAAGATTCAAAAGAATGAATATTTTCTATAGTGTGATTTATACTTGGTAAAGCGGTTGCTAACGCCAGATGCAAGTATATTTACTTAAGCACATGGGCAGGATGGAGAGATTCCAACTGACGATTGCTATAGTTCGTTTAGATAAATATTTCACTTTTACGTGTTCTTCAACAAAATATGAAAGCACGGCTTAAAAGTGTGGCCGATGTCCGCATTTAAAAATGTCACTTGATTCCATTCCCTGTATAATTCACAATACAATAGTAGTATGTAATAAACGTGTATAAGCTTGACATTTCCACACTAAACAAAAACGAGCTGACATTTTCCCAACTTCACAATATCTAAATAATAAGCAATTTTAACGTGAAACATGGTCCTGCGATTTTCCTTTCGACGAACGCGACAAAATAATTAACGCCAACGTATTAAATTAAATGTTTGTGAACGCGATAGAAATGTGGAAAATAATGTATTTATTAATATTTACCTATATCGTGAACATTCGCCGTCGGTTGATTCATCGGGTCGGTAAACTAAAATTTCAAATTTCAAACTTTACCGCACTGTCAAATTATTATGTAACTGGAAGCTCTCCTGATTGGTAAAAGGCGCTAATCGCGAAGCGGGAATTTTAAAAAGTGAGGTTATGAAGCAATGGATCTTGTATCGCGCCGACGTGTAGGCACATCGAGCTAGGAACATACTGAGTTAGGCACACGATCGTGCCGCACATTATGTTGTTTACTGTTTACATGTCTACCCGCCTCGCCCGTATGAGAGATGTTGTTTACTCAGTTATATTTAGAGTTTAGAGAAATGCAAAGGCAAACCAACTACACCTGCCTCGGCTGGAGATCCCACAGGGACGGACTGAACGCACATTTTCATTCAAGCCGACCACTGAACGCAAATGAACATGCGGAAAATTTAAATAATCGCTCGAACGAGTACCACTCACACGGGATTAATCTAACTTTTATTACTATCAAAACAGATTCCAATAAAGTATCGATTTTTATATATGTTGACTGTTTTTAAATATATCTACATTCATAAACAATTTCGCCTTGAATAAATGAATATTAATATATTATGTATTCATAAGATATAGAAAAGAAGCGGAACTTTATTAAAAATGTATGAAAAAATAACTTTTAAACAGTTACCTACATTTGAGGCGTCTAGAAACGAAATAACTGAAGCTGCTTTATTTTATTATTTATTGCGGGCGCATCATTTTCATTAAAAATTTTGTTTGACTTAATAAAATGATAAGTAATGAACGAAAAGTGATTTATCGCTAAATAATAATTAGTTGTTATTTATGGAAAAACAATTAGTAAGTTTTGATATTAGTCGGGAAACTACATCGGTTTGAAAGTAATTAAGTATTATTATAAAAAGATAACTCTTATTTTCTGACTTTCCACGTTGTTTCATCGTATATTAACTACAAAAATAAACTATTTTACAATTACTTACAACAAAGTAAAGTAATAATTCAAAATTTTAGACAAATCAATTGTCATCCTTATAGACCGGACGTACGAGGCCGAAATTACGACGAACAAAAGAAACAATGTATAACATTACGCAGTCACTGTATCTGTTGTTGTCGCGAAAACGGCCAGCAAAAAAAAAAGATTTTACTCTTAAATTCCTTTCTTCATCGGCGTAGGTAGAAGGGTGAGGAGTTTTTAAATTTCATTCTATTTACCTAATATTTTGTAAGATAAATAAAGTACGAAGAATTAATTTCGTTTTTTTTGAATGTTTTGACTGTTAATTATACAGTTCGTAATTTTTGTAATAGTTTAATAACGTTTCATTGAATCTACTTCTACCAATTATCTTGACGTAAGTGTGCATTGGATTTCGTTAAGTTTCACTAACATTCCCATACATTTTTATTTATCATTTATTTAGACCTATGAATTGGATAAGGGTCATACTGATTGTATGTCCATTGTCAGTGATTCCGAAATTTATTGCAAAGTCTGTAAAATATCGTTACAGAATGCCAAAAAACCGCGCGTACAACGTCACTTAGCATCGCTAAAACATACACAGACATTGGACCCCTTGGAAGCTGACTATTTTAACGAAAAACTCTGTGAAACTTTAATAGCGGCTAATATCCTACTAAATAAACTTGACAATTCCACTTTGAAAACAAGAATATACTGGTCGAAATGTTCCTGATGAATCCACCTTACTCAAATATTATGTTCCTAAGTGCTTCACGAAACCCGTAGAATGCATTAGAAGACAAATCAGTACCTAAGAATAAGTGCCGACGAAACTGTCGATATATTGGGACGCCGTCTGAAAAATGTTGTAGGTGGTGTACTACATCCAAGTATTCCATATAACGCATATGTAATGGCATCTAAAATTATAAATACAGTTGATGCGGAAACAGTTGCTAAAACCATTGACGAGAATTTGCACATAATGCTTCATTTGGACGACAAGTACAAGGAAAACATACGTTTATTTGTTAGTGACATTGCCGCATATATGTTAAAAACATACAAACTATTAAAAGAAACATATCCTTATATGCTGCACATTATTTGTGTAGCACATGCTCTCCACATAATCTGTGAATATATCGGACAAACCTATGAGGAAATTGATAGACTTGTATCCGCTTTTAAAAAAGTTTTCAGAAAAGCACCATCGAGAGTAGCTCTTTACAGGCTTAAACTTCCATCTTTGTCACTGCCTCCCTCGCCAGTGATAACTAGATGGGAAACACTGCTAGCTTTTATGCAGAGAATTTCGATAGTTTATTTAATTTTATTTTATATGCGTATCAAATAGAACAACCTGTGAAAACTTCTGCTCATATTGCTAAATTGGGTAGGTTCAAATCTGAGCACGTGTCACAACGCCCATTAACGCAATGTTTCCAACCAATGTCCGAAAAGCTAAGCGAACAAGACATCTTTAACCGAGACCTATGTAATGCAATGATGACGTCAAATATTCCCTTGCCAAAGCTAAGTAATCAAAATTTCACTTCTTTTCTCCAGAAGTATTGCAAATTCAATGTCCTAGGTGAAACAACACTACGAAGAAACGACATAAGTTCCTTGTGTTCGGAAGTAATTTAGGAAATTAAAGCTAAAATCCGGAACGAACATTTTTAGATATGTATTGATGAATCCGCCGATTCAAGAAGACGTAGTATTGCTTATTTATTGACTGATGTTCTTAACGGCAATATTCTGCCAAAATCTTACCTCATTGCTTCTAAAAATTTTAAAAAAATGCACTGACAGTGGCTATAGATTTATTTAAAATAAACTATCAACATTTTTTCTTCCTATGCCTGTTCCTGGGGATAATTTTTGCTTATTTTGTCAGACACAGTACCGTACATGATAAAGGCTGAGCAAAATGTAAAAATATTTTATCCGAACATGATACATACAACATGTCTTGCTTGTGCTTTAAATAGAGTTGCTGAAGAGATTAGAAAACGTTTTCCTGTTGTAAATAGTATAATTTCCAATATGAAAAAAATCTTTTGTAAAGGGCCTAAAAGGGTTCGGTACTATAAAGAGAAACTACCAAATACTCCTCTTCCACCCCAACCTGTTAATCCAAGATGGGGCACTTGGTTGGAAGCCGCTTTGTTTTATTGCGATAACTTCTTTCTGACGAATATTCTCAATCCCTCACTGAAGTTAAGCAATTATTCGAAAACAACGAAATAAAACAAGAACTTTTGTTTATTAAAAACAATTATAGCTTTGTTTCTAAAACAATAACACAGATGGAAGAATCTAATTTGCCATTAAACCGAAGTTTTCAAAATGTCGCAGGCAAAATGGGAGATAAAATTTTTCAAAAATTCAAAAATGTTGGAAAAAAGTTGTAGATTTCGGTTTCTTAGCCAAATAGGTAATATTTTAGAGGTAGAATTTACTGAAGCCATTGATTTGGATCCTGTAATATTAAGCAATTTTAAAAACACTCTATTACATCGGTTGATGTGGAAAGTAGTTTTTTCAATTATAAGTTTTTATATTCCGATAGGATAGGAGATAAAAAATTTTAGTTGGGAACTTTGAGAAACATTTAGTGGTTTACTGTTTCGTCTTAAGTGAATTAATAAATGCATGTATTATAAGTAGTTGTTATTCGCATATTTTGACTAAATGATTTACATATTTATGCGCATATTTTTGGGTGTTCCACTTGCATACTTGGATTTTTCTAGTCATCATCCTTCAGTTCGCACAACTTTTCTTCGGGAAGAAGTTCAGTTATTGCATACTGCATTTCAATAACATTCTTGTACAATTAAAGTCCAAATATCTCAGATTCTTCTTTTCAATTAGTGCCCAAATGATCAACTAGAAGTTTGTTGATATTTTTCATTTTTCTGGCTTCACATTGACCGATCCAATATTCATTTTGTCTGGACTAGTGTGCATAGAAAATTTAGCTTTTCTACAAGTGAATTTAACTACTCCAGTGTTATGTTTATAATTTGATTTTCCCTGCACTATGACATTACCAGCAGTATTTTTACACATCAAAACTGTTTATCTTGTAGTGAAGTGGTCCTGTTGTTTTCAAACATCTATACTAGCATATTTCCAATAATGAACATCCCAATTAATTCCTAACTGTTGAATATTACCGAATTGTTTAAAAATCTGGTAGTATTTGATTGGTGGCAATATAGTACCCTATTTTCTAATAGATTTTTCAGTATTGGCAAAACCTCTGACGCGACGGTCGGAATATATGAATGCCCAGTAACTGGGAAATTTAGTTCAACTCAAAGAAATAAGAAAGAGTTGAACTACTCTTTCTTATTTCTTTGAGTGTCCACTGAAACCTTATTGCAGCCGTTTTAGTCATTGCTAAATCCTTGGTCTGTCCCCCATACCCATCGTGATCCCTTGCAAATAACTCTTTTGGAGCGTGTTAAACACAGTTGAAATCAATTTCTATGGATCTCTCAAGTCTATCAGACTTGCGTAAAGAAAAGCATTTCCCGTACTAATTGATTAAGTTTAGCATGGGAGGACCTTTCTGCAACGTTCAAATTATATGAATATAACTGGCGCTTATACTATACGTGTTGGTTTTATTTTGGATAGAATTACTGGCAGATTTTTTCGCTATCGTAAAGCAATATAGGCAATCCATTGCGTTCTACTAGGAGAGCTTGAAAAAATGCTTTTCTCATAATTTATAAATTCTCTGCTCAATCATCAGGCTGCTTTTATCAGCGTACGATCTCATGTGTTCTATTTTTGCTTTCATTTCTAATAATTGAGAGCAGATGTCAGCCTGGGAAGCGTTAAATCCAGTGATGAAATTATCGTTAAAAATGCTTCTTAACTAACTGTTCTTTATTTTTATTTCTGTATGCGCCCGACTAAAGATTTTATAAAACAAATAAAGACACTTCTTTTGTGGGCATCTTTATTAGTCTTTCTTGTTGTCACCTCGAATTTCTTTGAGTATTTCACCCCTACTTAGATATATCTTCATTACTTCTTCTATTCTATGTTTGAACAAATTTAAAATTATAGGAAAAGCATGCTTGCAAACTGATATGGATTTTTTAGAGTATAGCAATTTAAGACATTTCTAGGTTTGTCGAGTTTTCGTCTCTTTTTGAGCTGTTTAATTGAGCAATATTTGACAAGAATCTCATTTTGATTTATCTTGCCTTCTTTGGCATAAAAACTAAGTTAAAATGCTTTAATATTGAATATTTTTAAATTACTACATGAAACGATTATGTTGTGTGTTCATATCTAAGATATTCTGTTAGTCTCACAGCATCAAATCTGCACCAAATTAGTGTTCGTAAGAAAGTTTTTAGGTTAGGGGACATTGATTACTTTTTTGTATTGCAACTGCTCTTTTCCACCGTTCAGGTTGTCTGGGTCTCTTTCTAGATGTCTCAGGTGTAGTTTCAACTGGATTAGACATCTTTCATTAACAATGTAAAATGCAAAACTCAAAACGGATTTAACACACAATACTGCTAAATTCGTTTAGTTTTAACCAGGTTTTGAAACTAAAATGACATATAATTAGAATATAATTGACGCAATGAATTTAGGGTTTTTGCAATTGATTCTTAACTTTAACCATTATTAAAAGTCGATTTGGCCGCATTTGGTGTTTACGTATTGGTGATATAATAAACAATGGTGATGACAAAAATTTAGTGAAAAAACCGCTTTCTTTAAACGCCTCATTTGGTATTATACAAAAATAATTTCTTATTAAATTAAATATAAATTATGTATTTCATACCGATACATAATAATTAGAAATTCTTGTCAATTTATTCATAAAATTGTATCATAATTTATTTTGAAAGTATGCTCGAAGCATGGAACTATAAAAAATGCACTTTTTATATAATTTTCTTACTTATAATTAAAAGTTAAAAGAAAATTTAACTCTTTGATTCCGAATTAGCATTTTTGTTATTGTTCAATAACCTCCTCTTCAGCTCAAAAAATTTTACGCTTCTGAAAAGCTATTAGACCTACATAGTATAGTTTTTGTGTGTAAAGTCACAAATGTTACTTAACTTTTCTGCCGTCAGAAGCATATGGCTGGTAAATTATATCCCCAGCATTTATGACGAACTGGTAAACACTAAAAAGGCAGCACTTACTTAAAGGTATACCGGCAACAACGCCCAATCGTGCTGGTGGTGAAGTACGATTATAACTCAGTCGGATAAAGTCAGCCGATGGATGTACATAAATTTATCTAAACATAACACGCTTCGTAAATACATATTTACCAAATAAGTATTCAAAATGCTTCTGCGAGTGTTATTATATTGCGTATACAACGCAGTAGGAAAATAAATGCACAAATTCTAGTTAAACATTAATTCTTAGTAAACTATTCTATAAATTTACTGAGTAAATAAAAAATATGCAAATTCAAATTCATTTTTTATAAAAATCTAATTCGAAAGTAAATTATTATTTGAATTATAAATTACGAAGTGTTGCGTTTTCGGGGTCGAAATAAACAACTCGTGCAAATGTTTTAAAACTGTATATTTTCACACTTAAAACTAATCACAATATAAAAATATAATAAATATAATATAATAAATTAACACACGTATTTATATCTATCACTACTATTTATGTCTGTAATATTTATGTAATACAACTGCACCGTTCACTTTATTTATGTTTATTTGAACTGCACGACTACTATTCAATGAATGAATTCCTTATCCCACCGGCGGCATTTATATGTGCAGACAAAAGGTCTAGCAAATTCTGGCTCTCTTCTACCATATTCCAGACTTTCTGTCGCTGACGCAGTATATGAGTGCAGTTGATTTACGACTTGTTTACCGGTACGTTTTTGTCGTCGCCCGGAGGTCTGCTTCTTTTTTTTTGTGGGCTTATTTCATCACAGAAGTATTTGTTTTGGTTTTCATAATACCGTTCCAGAACAGTTTTATAATCATCCATAATTGCGTTGTATACGCAATATAATTAAATTCGCAGAAGTATTTTGAATTCTTATTTGATAAATATGTATTTACGAAGCGTGTGATGCTTAGATAAAAACATGCACATCCATCAGCTGACTGTATGCGACTGAAATATAATCGTACTTCACTAATTGTAGCTTTTTAAATGAAGAATATTTGAACAATTAGTCCGTAATTATATTATAGAAAAAGTTTTAGTTTCTAAGTAATGTATTTGTATATTTTAATAGCAATTGCTAATAAAGATTATCATTATTATTACTACACGGCCACGACCAGGGCGTTGTTGCCGGTATGCATAGTATACATATATCCTATCCCCAATATGTTTTTACACATGCTGTATATGTTTTCTATAATACCAATTTCCCGACTACGATATGGTTCTTGTTCTTTTAATAATTTTTGCTGGTGTCTACGAGTACTATTTATTATCAATTCAAACGTAATGGATGCTCCTTAATATTACATGAACGAGGATTGATCATTTCTTCTATACAATTTTCACTAATACCAAAAATTCTATCAGATTTTTACTTATTCTGAGAAGTGTCTTCATTTCTTTAAAAACCAATAGGTATTTAGTTTTTCTGAATGAAATCTGATAGATTCGGTAATAGGGAAATCTACTCATTGCGCTCAAATTAAGTTTGTAGGTTTAGGTTAATATTTGTCAATGTTCAGAACACTTTTTAAATCAACAATATGCAAGTCGTATAACTCGCAAGTGAAAATGTTATTGCACATACTATTTCGCGGCCATAGACTTCACTAAATATTTTTCCTATGGTGCAGCCCGCTCATAGGTCTTAAGTGTAACTACGCTCGCTAATACTACTAGAGCGCTTTAGTGTATATATTGTACGTGTAAATGTTACTTTGTCCTATCACTTCAAGATGACGTCGTTAGAGTCGAAGAATTAATGATGAAGACGTTAATATCTGACAGTCTGATGATTTGAACATACATACAAGAACACGTTCGATTCATCTATTTACCCTGCCCAAAATATTTTTAAATATCTTTCGAGTTTCTACAATGATAACGACAGAAATCAACACATATTTATATATGTACGAAATGGTTTGCTTTATAACATAAACTAATCTTTACATTATTAATTTATTTGATAAACCAAAAGTTTAATAATTTAGATATAATAATTCATTGAAAAGTATAATATACCTACTTCTATCTAAGGTGCTTACTTTGCTTACACATAATGCCTATGAGTGTGTTTGTGTGTGGGTATGTGTGTGTGTGTAAAAGCGGTCCATAGTGTCCCATTTTTGTATATTTAACAAATCTCATTGTGATTTTAGAGCTTTAAAGGTAGGAACTGTTTACTTTTTCCCATTTTTTATACCTGAATTTTTACTTCTTATTTAGACTTTTAACTATACAACATTTGGAAAAGCAAGTTAGATTGAGATTACTTACTGGGAAGATATTGCGTCCACTATAATTTTGTATTGAATAAAGTAAATATATTTAATAAATTAAATTATAAAATTAATAGGCAATTAATACACGGATCGTTTATTTATAAGGCACACATAATATAGTAGATAAAAACGATAACTGCAGTATGTCTGTGTGTGGGACTTGTGTGCACGATAACGGCCAAACTGTTAGGACTATTAATATTTATTTATTTTATTTATACCTGAATCATGTTGTTAAAATTTTATTAGATTTTCAGAAAAATCGGTAAACCGGAAGTAGATTAAAAATGAAAAATTCAAGTTTTACCAACTCGGCAATTACTAAACCTAAAGAAATTTTTAAATAACACAAAGGCACGCAAAAGTGAATTTGAAAAAATATTTTGTTGCGACAGAAATGTTCAGTATACAGGGTTATGATAAAGTAATGCACAAAATTCATGAAACGTACAATGTTCATTTTTGAAAAAAATGCAAAAACACGTCAAACAGTTTATTTTATGCGTCTTTTAACATAAGTTAAAAAAATAAAACGTCAAATTTGTCAAAGTTATGACGTCATCAATATTTTTTTTAAATATGAAGCTTGTTTTTTTTTTACTTTATTTGATAAAGCTTGTTTTTCTGCATTATAAAGCAATAATTGAAGTAGGGGTCACATAAGAAAAAACTGAGAGAATTAATAAAAAACAAAATAAACTAGTTTTTGAATTTATGAAAAGAAACTAAATATTAAAAGAATTAAAACTTAAAGTTACCTAGTAATAAAACAACTGTTTGTCAGTGTCAGTCTTACAATTAGTGTCATACCAATTTTATTATCCAAATAATAGGGAAAACTTGGATCCCAGTATTTGGTTCCAACAAGATGGTTCACCACCACATTATGGTCTTAATGTTCGAAGGTTTCTGGATAACCAGTTTGAAGGAAGGTGGATTGGAAGACGTGGACCAAGGGAGTGGTCACCTAGGTCACCTGGACCTCACCCCCCTTGATTTCTTTCTGTGGGGACATTTAAAAAGTCGGGTCTACGTTAACCGACCAGACAATTTAGAAGACTTAATGGAACGAATTAGACATGAAATGACTCGTTTAACTCCGCAGATGATCGAAGACTCTGTAAATCAGGTCTACCATCGTCTTGGCCTATGTCAGATAGTGAACGGGACACAGTTTGAACAATTCCTGTAATAAATCGTTTTGGTTTAATGGACTGTTTAGTTAATTTAAATGTTATTCCTATAATAAAGTTTAGTTTGTTTTTTATTAATTCTCTCAGTTTTTTCTTATGTGACCCCTACTTCAATTATTTCTTTATAATGCAGAAAAACAAGCTTTATCAAATAAAGTAAAAAAAAACCAAGCTTCATATTTAAAAAAAATATTGATGACGTCATAACTTTGACAAATTTAACGTTTTATTTTTTTGACTTATGTTAAAAGACGCAGAATAAAATAAACTGTTTGACGTGTTTTTACATTTTCTTCAAAAATGAACATTGTACGTTTTATGAATTTTGTGCGTTACTTTATCATAACCTTGTATAACAGTATTTACAGCAAGTTTTTAAATTATGTTTTTATTAAAAAAGAACCAAAACTCGGACAGCAATTTTTTTGCAAATATCTTGTAAATTATTTATTCTATATAAATTTATTAAAAGCACGAAAGTATTTGGAGTAACATTTTTATTAAAAGAATTAAAAATCGGACTAGAAGTAACACTTTTACTCACATGTTTATTAAGAAGTTAAATTTATATGTACACATACGTGGAAGAAAGTCGTGTGATGTCCAAAACTCAGTTTTTAGTTACAGTGTTGTAGTATCTGACAAGTTTTCGTACAGTATATGCAACTACTGCCTGCAAACGAGACATAGTAAAACTTCGTTTTCAAAAATATGTCTTACAAATGGGTACTAATAATTGCATCTGACAAACAAATTCAAACAAGACAGGAAAAGGTATATTAAAAGTATAATTAACTAAATTAAAAAATTTTTTGTCGATAATTAAAAATTGTTTTAATAATTAATAAGTAAAAAAGGTATAATATTAAACGATCAGTTGGACCTAAATTGCTCCCCCCTACTAAATTTAAAACTGTAATTGTGTCATCTATTATCTGTATTTATAAGTGACAGTAAGGAACAGAAATTGAATTTGTATATTTTCACCACCTGATGAAGCCACAGTGTGGTGAAACATGTGAAGTGTCTACATTAAATATTTTTGAAACTAAAATTTGTGTTTTTTACTTATTAATTATTAAAATGAAGTTTCAACAAGTAACTCTCCAATCAATCAGTTGTTTGCTTTGCTGTACAAGAAAGTTAATTTTGGAATATAATATAATTGACCTACAAGTTTTATAGGTTTTACCTATGGAATTAAGTCTTCCTTATTTCCCCGAAAGTTAAATTAAAGCAGTTTAAATACCGTTGATTTCATGACAGTTACGCTTCATGACGAATATTTAAAAGAGAATACAGAAAAACTTTTAAAATCAACATAAAGAAGTGGTGAAATGGAGGAATAAGTAAGATGATATATACCAGAATTAAACAGACCAGGGGCCTATTCCATAAAAATACTTTGCAACTTTTCACTTTGCACTTTACACTTTTCAGTAGATTTCTGTTACATAAAATGTATTTTGGAAAAGTTGCAAAGTAAAATTTGAAAAGTGCAAAGTGCAAAGTAAAAGCGTAAAAATCAAAGGTTCTGTTTCATAAAACAAAATAAATGTAAACTAATGTCACAATTGCTTTGCACTTTGCAATATAAACTGTAAAGTCATTTTTCTATTTGCAATGAGCAAACGAACGGTCGCCAATCAAAAAAAGCTTGCCGTATTGGCACTAATCGAAGAAAAAAAAGGAATATTGTTTGGAAATTTCAAAAACGTTAATGCTAAGGAAAAACAAGCAGCTTGGCAATCTGTACTGGACAAGGCTAAAGCACTGGAATTGGCTACGGCGGATAGAAGTTGGACGTTTGCTCGTGATTGCCTTTTTGGGGTATGGAAGAGCCGTACATTATCTAGTGAGTAATATATTTTCTAAATGTAAACAAATATTAAACTAAGCACTTAATTTAGAGAGAGACAATGGGAGAAAAACGGGTACGGAAGGGGGAAAGGATAAAAAGTTAGACGAGATAGATTTGGCCATATTAAAAATTTTGGATGCAGAAAGTGCTCCTGTTACAGGACTGGAAATGCCAGAATCTGACGTCGGCACTGGGGACGGACTACTATTTCTCCCATTAGATGAGAGGGATGTTGTGGAACAAGAACCACGTGCTTCGAGCGAAATCACGGCGCCTACATCAAAAAAAAGAAAGAAGGAAAATTCCCAGTCTCAATACCAGACTCTAAAAGAAGAGTTGCTACGAATTGAAATATATAGAAGAAGACTACATGCGCTCAAATTAGAAAGAGAACTGGGCATTGACGTGTCAGAGTACACAAATCCTCTCTTTCAATAGTTTTGTTTTTGTATTTTAAAAATGTATAAGTTGTACAATTAAAAAAATAATTTTGTTTAATGTTTAAACATGAAATAAGGACAATAACTACGAACGAAAAAATGCACAATTATCGAAAAAAATTTAAAAGTCTTTCCATTCGTTGAATACCATTAGGATCCTCTTCATGTTCATCTTCCATATTAGGATCATCATCCATGTCTTCGTGAAGTTCATCTCCAACTATGACATCCTCGTTTTCGTAAGCGATATTGTGCAGGGTTGCACAACAAATTACCACAAGAGCAGCATGTGTTGGAGATAATCTTAGATAATTTAGGCAAGGAAATCGTTCTTTCAAAATATCGAAGTTGTTTTCTATTAGCCGCCTTGTTCGCTTGTGAGCCCGATTGAAACGTTGCTCAACAGGATCATTCGGATTCCTGTTTATTGGAGGAATAAGCCATTCTTTCAGTCCATAAGCGCTGTCACCTAAAACAACAGCTCCAGGAAATGATCTCCAACCCCCATCGAAGCGATGGGAAATCCGTGAATTTCTCAAGACCCGCGCGTCGTGAACGCTTCCTGGCCAGTTTGCATTCACTGCGTAAAATTTGAAATTGGCCCCGCAAATCATCATTGCATTTAAAGAATGATTACCATGTCGGTCAACATACTGTTCCTCATTTACTCTTGGTGCATCTATATTTATGATGGTCCCATCCAAACATCCACACACTGAAGGAAAGCCTCCTTTTCTAAAAAATTCCTGAGATATTTCTGGATTCTCAGGCCAACATACAACGCGTCTAAAAAGCCTGTTGATTATTGCCCTTGCCACACGTTGAATGACTCTACATACGGAGGCCTTCGTTATCCCGTGCATGGCTGCTATACCATGATACTGGCCACCATTACCGAACCAATGCAATGCAACTAGGAGCTGCTGCTGAGGCGTCAATGCATGGTTTCTTCGAGTTGGTCGAGCAAGATCAGCCCCTATGGCTAACAATATCATTTCTACCCCGGGTGGGAAAAGTCGAAAGTACTCTTTAAACACAAAATTATTCATGATATTAAAGTTAATCCGTTCTTTAAAATTTCTACGAGGTACTTCATCATCACTCTCGTCGCTAGAGAAAATCAAATTGTTACAAAACATTTGTACAAGACCAAGTCGTGCACTGATAGAGCAAAAACGTCACGATGACATTTATCCAAACTTTGCAAAATGCGACTGAAAAGTTCGAAATCTGCAAAGTCAACTAACGTACTTTATGAAACACAAAGACTTTGCACTTTTCAAAATTTAACAAGTGCAAAGTGCAAACTGAAAAGTTGCAAAGTAGTTTTATGGAATAGGCCCCAGTTAAGCATATTCAGATATTTAGGACTTACGAAATTGGAAGATGAAATTAAGTCAGTAAAATCAATCTAAGAACCACCAACACTAAAAGTGTGTATCATTCTGATTGAAGAAGATTTATAGGGGATCAATTCAACAAAATAAAGGAAGGATCCAAGTAATAAATAAGAAATAATTAAGGAAAAGTAGGAGTTAAAAAGTAAAACCGGTAATCTATATAATAAAAAAAACAACAATTCCGACGGTGGGGAGATATAATACAAATAAAAGCGATTAAACCAGACTCAGTGATTCACAACCACTGTGCCGCGGCACTTTTGTGTGCCGTGAAATTCTAAAAGTGTGCCGCAATATTATTAAATAATATGATTTAAAAAGAAAAATCAGCAGATATTGATATTTGTAAAATACCACTTTCGAATGACACAATCCATCGCAGAATTAAAGATATGTCGCAAAATACTGCAAAAACTGTATAGCAAATTCAAATTTTGCTCTACAAATCCACGAAACAACAGATATTACAGGAAAAGCTCAATTAACTGCATTCGTTAGATTTATTCACGAAAATGATATAATTAATCAATTTTTATGTTGTCGGGAGTTACCTGATTTTACAACTGTCAAACATATTTTTGATGTAATTAGTCATATTTAGAAGAAATTAAAGTTTCATGGAAGTCATGTATTGGCATTTGTACAGATGGTACTCCAGCTATGACTGAACATCTAAAGGATTTGTAGCACATGCTAAACAACTGAATGTATACAAGCTATGGAAGCCAAGTACGAATCCTTGTTACTGCATACGGAAGTAAGGTGGTTGTCCAGAGGAAAAGTTTTATATCGTGTGCAGGAATTAAAAGACGAAATGAAAATGTTTTTTGAACAAGATAAAAATTATGATTTTGTTCATTTGTTGAAATATAAAATATGGTGTACTAAATTGGCTTACTTATCAGACATTTTTGTTATTTTTAATAACAGAAATTCAAGTATACAAGGACCTAATGAAAATATCTTAAATTCAACCGATAAGCTGGTGGGATTCCAAAAACAAATAACTTTATGGAAGAATAAAGCTCAGAAAGGCAATTTAGAAAAGTTTGAGTCAGTCCAAAAAGACTGTTATAAAACTATCGAATTAATTGTTATTGACCATTTGACAACACTACAGGAGAGAATTATTCATTATTTCCCAAAATTAGAAATTTGTCTGGGTAATCCATTTCTCATAACGGATACTTCTGTATTTGACTTAACTTTGAATGAAGAGGAATAACTCATTTTACTTTCCAATAATCGAGATTTAATTTTAAAACATTCAGAAGAATCAATTAATTCATTTTGGATTAACATTAGATGCGATTATCCAATGATAGCCAAGAAAGCTTTAAACATATCATTACAATTTTCCACATCTTATATGTATGAATTCGGATTTTTAGCATTAACCAACATTAAAACTAAAAAAAGATCACGACTGTTAAATGTAGAAGACGATATGAGAGTAGCATTGTCATTTTTACGACCAAATATAAATGAAATTATCAAAAACCATCAAGCACAAATTTCGCATTAAAAGTATTCTTATTATTAACTTGTAATTAATCCCTTAACCAACGTACTGTTATTTTTGTAGTACATATTATTTTATTTCGCACATTTAAAATTATTATCATAATAGTATATTATGCAATGAGCATTTAATGATAGCTATTAAGACACGAGTAAGAAAATTACAATACGAGGCGAAGCCGAGTATTGTAATGAATACGAGTGTCTTAATAGCCATTAAATGCGAGTTGCATACACTATTTTTTCTACGACCCCATAATAAAACATTATTTTTTGAACATTCCATTTCATAAATTGAGGTTAAAATTTTCGATGCACCTTTGCGAATTTAACTGGTAATAAATTGTTCGTGGTTACTAAGGCTTGATCCATAATTTCTGGTGGACTCACAAATTTTAAGTACTTACTTGTAAATTGCAGAGAACTGTCACATTTATTTAATTTGTATATCTGTCAGATACGCAGTCGCCATATTGAATATTGTTTGAATATTGGAATGTCGCATTCCTATTGGATATAAACTTGTATCGTAATGAAAAATCTGTATTCCTATTGGATATAAACTTGTATCATAATGAAAATCTGTATCGTAATGGACATCATTAAAGTACAGGTTCGGCATATCTAATAATACAATTAAAGTATGGGAGTAGAAAAACTATTTTACGCAGTTTGTTATAGGTAAGTAAATAATTTTTAAACTTAACTTTTTCTTTGTGTGTCGCGAAATTTTGAAATCGTTAAAAGTGTGCCGCAACAAAAAACAGGTTGAGAATCACTGGTCCATAGGGAAACGGCCCAAACAGAAGGAACAGAGGAACACATAGTACGGTAATAGGAGAAACACTAAGAAAAGGAAACTAAGCAAACGAATCAGCAAAAATATATTGGACTAAGAAAAGTATGAGTAATGAAATATTGCAAACCTAAACATTTATACAAAAGATTAGAGAGATAAAAAAAATATTCAAAAATATTAATTTGGTTTTTTCACATAATATTGTAATATGATAGATATTTTGTACATTTGAAATCAATCCATTACAAGGCTTTGAAACCACTACCAGCAGCAGCAGTATCTTTTCTTAGTGTATTATTATTGTATGTTTCCTTAGTGTGTCATTTTACTTTAATAAAATTTCTAAAGCGATGTATTATTAAACTTTCATCATTCTACTATTACTTTACTACTTTTGTTCATATAAACAATTACCTGGATTCTCTGACAATCCTAGAAATAGACTGCAATAATTTCTACGCAAAATAAATGACCATCAATTGGGAAAGCTGGATTTGTAATTAGAATGTCAAAGCAGTGATGAAATTCATGTTAAACCTTTGAAATAAATACATAAAGAAATCACCATCCAATGATTCTCATTTAAAATATTGTTACTACCATCAAATATGCTGTTGATGGAAAATAATTACATTTTATTAAAAAAAAACTTCAAGAATAATTTTAGGCGTCTATTCTTGTTTTCTAAGGAAGTTTGTAATAGTTGAATTTATTGATTTTCATTATACAAAATTGCAATTCGTAATGCTGGATGTTTTTCATTAAAATTAGTAAAATGAAAACGAAAATTAACTATGACAATGATGCAAAATTGTTAGTGTCTGGAAAGGATTTTGTCACTATTATTGAAGATTGTAACATAGATTACTATATACATCGGAGATTAGTTCGCTTCCAACAAATTGTTTTTGAATAACGATAAGATTGTGTGCATTATTTTTATTATCATACGGAAATTATAAAACTACATCACTTTAATACATTAAGGATCATAAAATTTCTCAGATTACGTATTGATTATCAGTTAATATGGGTAAGTATTTTAATTAATGAAATTATGACATATGCTATTCCCGTAGACATATACGGAATAATTTTGTGGAGAGAGTTGTCGGAAATAAATTGAGAATTCTCGTTGCAAAGAAAGCTGTCTGAATATTGGTGATTATTTAAAGGTTATGTGTTTGTCGTGGATTATTAAAAAGCAATGTTTAATTTACTGTTTATAGAATTTACATATTTAAGTAACTAATGTTCATCCATATATATGAACGCCATTTCAAGAATAATCAATTATGTTGCGACTATAGAAAAGGATTTAAATTTCTTAATTTTGTTAATCTTAAACATAAGTAAGCTTGCTGTTACAGAGATAGGATCAAATTACTGGTACAGTAAATTATACAATTATATTTATATATATTCGTATGAAACTACATGACAGGTACAAAACAAGAAACATATATAGATTATATAACAAAAGTAGAAATAAATTTAAAAGGGCCATAACTGCAGGGACCCTTTAAAATACTGCACCATTTAGTCTAGGATGTAGGAAAAAACTTGTAGTCTCAAAAACCTGCATCACAGTGCCACAAAACTAAAGGTCTTTAGTTGTTAAGATCCAAGCAACAGCCTCTGGAGTTAAATTATGTAGATCTGTGTATCCAAATTCAAACTTAGCTATTAATTGTTTATTAAACACTTCACATTCTAACCAAATAGATTTCCAGAGGTCATTAATCGAAAATGGTTTATTTAGGAAATCTTCCTTCCAAATTGGACTACGTGATTTCAATCTATAAGATGGTAAGTTCTGAAGATCTTGAGTAATTAAATATAAATTAGAAAAATTTTGATATTTATCCCAACCCCGTTTTAAAGCCAATTTTCTTCTTAAATGATGAGGATAAATGTTAGCCCGGACGTGGAGCAAGGAAGTCGAGTAGATTTTACTGTGCCCGTAATAATTCGAAATGTACAATTTAACTGAATATCTACTTTACCGACATGTACGCTATTCATCCAAACTGCACTACAATATTCAGCAGCAGTGTACACCAATGCAAGAGCGGACGTACGTAAAATGTCTACATGAGCTCCCCAATTTGAACCAGCCAACTACTGTAAGATATTATTTCTTGTTTTAATCTTCATACGCAATTTATCAATATGTTCTTTATATGTTAACGATGCATCCAGAGTAACTCCTAGGTATGTTGGATTAAAATTATGTCTTAGAACGGTACCACAAAAAGTTACTACAAGTTTTTTTATGTTTTTCGTTATTCTTAAGATGGAAACAAGAAACTTCTGACTTATACAATTATGTATCAGATATCTTCGTTAAAGTCAAGAAGCGATAAACGTCTTGCGTTTTGGCTTAGCTCTCATACTGTTCATAGCTATATTTAGTATAATATTATATGCGTTAGTTTATTTTTCCATATTCCCAAATTTGCAATTGTTTCTTTCTTAAATATTACAGGCTTGATATTTCATTATGAACGTTTTTATCTTCACAAAAAAATAAATTTATATTGTTCACAGTACACAAAAAATTGTGTTTTCAAATAATACTTTACATAACTAACAACTTTGAAAATGTTGATGGTTTATATTCGCTTAAACACCAGAAATATAAGACACTACAAAATATTTTTTTTATTTATAGATAATGCACCTAATCTTAAAGTTCATTCTAAATTTAACCAAAATTACTAAATTTATTGATTCTTGATATTTCCACTGGTACATCCTAGTTTTTAACGTATCCTGCTCATATTACAAGTATGATTTCAGTACACAATATCTGGTTTGCACTAATAATTACACTATTGAACAAGATTAAAAGTTTGGTCCCCCTAAGCTTTGATTGTCTAACAATTGAAGCACGTCAACGTTGGGATGTTTAGCAGTCTTTTCACACGACTTGTGGAAACTTTCTTGATTTCTTTTACTGTCTTCAAGTGGAGTTCAAGATGAAGGCCATTATTTCGAACATACAACGGAGCATTAACAGTGTGCCTTAGTACTTGGTTCCGGAACACTTGGAGACAATTGTAACTATTTTCTTTAGTACAATACCATAACTGGACACCGTATCGGTTTAAGCAGTTGCTGGTAGACCAGCTGAGAATTTCTTCCCAAACAGACAATAGAATTTAGCTTTTTGGGTTTAATTTTTCAAATGTTCAGTCCATTTAAGTTTGACATCTAGATTAACAGTCTAGTATTTAGCTGTTTCTCCCATGGAATTGATTTGCTGTTTATTACCGTTGCAAGAAAATTATTTTTTCTGTTTGTTAAGGTAATATGACTAGATTTTTATAAGTTATCGTATGTTCCATGGATTTATGTTGCTTATTGCGTTTTGGAGATTAGCAGTAATTTCTTCTATTATGTTTCTCATAGCAAAGAGTATGGTATCACCTGCAAATGTAGCTGATTTGATGTTTTTTACTAGTGAAATGTCACAGGTGTATAACAGGGAAAGTACTTGTTCAAACACGTTGCCTTGGGGAACTCCTGCATTTATTGCTTTGAGCCCCAAGAATTTTTACTAATTTTTCTGGAAAATCCACAAAAACACTAAAACACCTTACCACACTAAAGCACAAAAATGGCTAAATACGTATTTAGTCATTTTTGTGCTTTAGTGTGGTAAGGTGTTTTAGTGTTTTTGTGTAGTTTCAAGCCACAGACTCCAAGATTAGTTTCTTTCTGGAAAATGGTAATAAGTCAAAAACTTTACATTTTAGGAATAGTATAGGTCGAAAATGTAAAGTTCATTACTTATTACCATTTGCCAGAAAAATTCAATGTTTTTAAAAAATTATCTTTCTTTAAAACGACGTATTAGATGACCACGATTTTTATTCTTGTTGTCATATTTGATTTATAGTTTTGTACACATTTTCTATTAGGAGTTGAAAAGAAATTAAAATGCCTCTATCAGGTCCTTTTATTATGAAAAATACTAATGAAAATTGTGGCCACCAAATACATCTTTTTCAAGAAATAAAATTTTTTTAAAACATTAAATTTTTCTGAAAAATGTTTTACAATTTTGGGCACAGCATGGACCTAAAATGTAAAATTTGTTGCTTTATTACTTTTTGACTAAGAATATAGTACAGGGAATACAAAAGGTAATTACATACAGGATCTTCCATTTGAGTAACTATAACTATGGTCAACCAACAACTTATGGAACACTCTGTATAACGTAAAATAGATTTAAATTGTGCTTCTCATGTTCTAAAAACCGTCTCGTAAAAAATCTTCCTCATAAAGACATAATCTGCCTTCTCCATAGAGACGACTCAGTCTGTATTTGGATGTATGTACATAATATCTGCATATGCATATATAAACTGGGAAAATAACGATGTTTTTATATGAAATTTCGATTCTCAATTTATTTTTTTCAGAAAAATTTAATAGTAAAATTCGAAATTGCCTACCGTTTTTTTGCTTTTGATTTATTTGCAAAAAAACTTTTTTTCGGTTTTCTTATTATTTCATTGATCCTACATATACGATCATAGAAGAACCTTTACAGTGGATTAAACATTTTTTTGGCATTGACTCGTCTGCCAGCTTTCATTTCGACGATTGTTTCGTCATCAGTCATGGCCCATTTGAAGTTTTGAATCATTGTTGACTTCATTCAGCCAGCAACTCCTAAGTTCACACACCGTTGTTTTTAGTCAAACTTATGCAAATTTGCTTCAAACTTTGTTGTCACACCTACTATATCTAGAACATTTGAAAAAAATACTTAACTAGAGTCAAGTGATATTCCGGCATCATAGCAACCTCTCTTATACTTATTCGTTTGTCCATAATCATTTTTATTACTTTACCCTGCATGGACCTCTTCAAAACGTTTGAACTACTTATAAATTCTTGTTTTTACTCAGAATAAAGTTGCTAAAATGAACTTCGATACTTTTGTTCTGCACTTTATTCTATTTTCATGAAAAATTTAATGCCCCTCAAGAAGTAACACAACGCCGATCACATTAAACACGTGTAACCTTCTTGACTGCGAACAATACACCAAATAAAGCTGAAGTACCGCTTTAAATGTTAACATACGCCAGAAACAAGTGTAGGAACACAACTAAAAATTGTACCAAT
Organism: Amphimallon solstitiale; assembly: GCA_963170755.1. Lineage (NCBI taxonomy): Eukaryota > Metazoa > Arthropoda > Insecta > Coleoptera > Scarabaeidae > Amphimallon > Amphimallon solstitiale. The sequence goes on from OY720684.1 coordinate 9,552,737, forward strand.
CGGACTTACGCACCCCTCGATATTAAAAATTCCCGTTACTTTTTGATTAAACCTTGTATGCTTACATATACATACGTACATAAGCAATTTCGAATTCCAAATTCCTTTTAAATACACCATGCATAAATAATTCATTAATTGTTTTGCAGTCACTGGTTGAGAGTCGGCCCGAATCGATATTATAAATATGCACGAATTATAATATGAATATGGTTATTTATTTATTTGTTTGTGCGTTTATTTACATTTCATGAAATTTATTTATTTATCCACTTATGCCGCAGCGCGAATGCCCAAGGCTAAACTTTAGAGAGTACAGTATGTACATACGTACGTATATATTATATTATACAGTACATGCATGTACTGTGTACATCCATATCTATAAACAAAATCATCAATGTGAAGTGGATCTAAATAAGTTTATTTTAGAATACTAATTTCGACTATGGAAATATTTTTCTGCTTGCTAATAGAAAATAATATTATTTTTTAATTAACATAATATATAAAATGTGATCGTTTTCTTTGAATCAAATATGAGGTTGTCATGGTTTCAAATACAAACAAACCGCCATATTGCATTTATCACGTGTAAATATTTGTAAATTATAGTGTTTTAAAAATAGCGGAAATATGAAATTGATGCATATATATATTAATAATTGGATTTATAATTATATATATATATATATATATATATATATATATATATATATATAATACAAAAAAAATTACGGGTATTCGGTCTGTTTTTTAGAAAGAAAAAAAACTATTCGTCCAACGGCTCAATATTTCGCCATTTATTTATGGCATCTTCAGGAGCTATCAAACATAAAACATTAACGTGGAAGACTTCGTCAGATATATAAAAGGTTTGCCGGTAAAAACCAACGTTAACAGGTACACTCACAAACTATTTGTCTCTGTGTTAAACTAGTATTTAGAAAGGTTAGGCATTAAGTTTAAGTTTAAATACCCACAATGCATTCTTTTATAAATATCGTGGTGTCAGTTAGAGCAGAGAAAAAATTCAGGAACTCGCCCTGAGATTGAAGCTTGTATTAGTTATGTTTTTCTTTGGGTTTATCTCTATGGCTTTCTTTTATTATAATAATTGTGTTACATTATGTGTTATTTTGGTGTCATTAACACAACTGGAAATAAAGACATTATTATTATTATTATTAAATAGTGCCCAATATATTTGTTTGCGTCCGCGCAAACTAAACTTTTTTTTTATACACTTTGTATATATCCCTTACATTACATCTGAATATTGAGACTGTAAATCCTGGCTCGATGATTTACAGCTTCCACATCTGTTATTTGTAGGATATATAAATTCCTTTAACCATTATATATTTCTTGAAAAGGTGTCCTGCAGTGAACGCTATACATTTACGCTATGGCTAGAGGCACGCGAGCGTGTCGCTTAGTTTGGAATTATAGGCACGTAGCTGACGTCACTGCTGTTATGACGATATCATTTAACGTGCCCTAAAATCTGAAATTAAAAGCACGTGGATAAAAAACGGGGAAAATATGCATTTTCTAGTTTGTGGTGCGGATTTCTGTTAGTTTTAGTGGATTACTGCAGTTGATAACGACATAAACTATTAAATATGGACGGTCTAACAGGTAAACGCTGTATTTAATAATTTCTATTTAATAATAGTTAAATCACTAAACAGAGCGTACTCTGATTTTGTATTATGCACACATAATGCTAATACAAAATTAATGCTTGAGGAGTTGGGGTTAGGAAATAATTTATCCTGACTAGATTTACGTCATAAACAATACTTCATAAGGTATCTTATTATACATGGGTGAGATAGGGAAATACTACGGTTCAGTTTCACTCAGACTAGACCGACTCGTGTTTTGTCAGCTCTCGGGGAAACCGAACTAAAGAAATATTTAGAAATCTATGAACAAGACAAAACCAAAAAATTTATAAAAAAAAAGTCGTACAATAAACTCCTCTCTTAAATACATACAAAGACCGTTGAAGTCCTCTCTTGAATTTTATAAACTTGAATATGCATGTATCCATGGTAAGGAACGTCCTAAAAGAGGAAATGGGTTACGACAGACCAGGTTACAATAGCTTTTAAATAACCGATAAAATTGTTTTGACTTCTGTAATAATTTTCAGCACGCTACGCTTAGGATGTATTGCGAATTTCAAACTACGTATTTGTCCAGCAGGCCAATATTTAAAAGTATATAGTTGTAATAGAACATACAAAACATGAACTTTCGATTGTAAGCAAATGGTTTTATTTTCTAGAAAGTTTTTGATCATTTCCCTCAAAATCGTATATTAAATGAAACAGACCCTAATAGGCTGCGAGAAGTTGAATATTTCTAAAGAGGATCGAGATTTATCTTTAGAATACCTTCAAAAATTAGTCTTTTGTAAGAATGAGGCTGAATATGATATCATATATACTCAATTTAAGGAATGCGTTCCTCAAAGCGTATGTGATTATTTTGATAAAAATTGGCATACTATTCGGAATGAATGGCTTGTATGTAACATAACAAAAGGCAATTTTAATAATACAACAAATAACCGTATGGACTCAATTAACCATAAAATCAAACAAGTAGTACCTAACAATTCAACTTTATCCGACTTTGTTAAATATTTTTTCATTGTTTTAGATAGCCATAATCAATCGATAATCGACAATCAAGCAGCTAAACACATTTTGAAGCGACCACTGCACCGATTTCAAAATCATGAAAAAGATTTATTGCAGTGTGTGAATATTTTAACAGGTTACAATTTCAAGTACATATATCCAGAAACGGATAGATTTAATCACTAAAGTAAAAATATTATAGGAATATAATGACGGTATGTTTCAAACTACTTGTGTCACATACGATGGACAAAAAATTATTATTTATCAAAACATAGAATTGCAACAACCAAGTCAGATATTGTGGCAAAAGCAAAACATGTAGTAAGCGAAAAGCCTAACGTGATGACGTTAACCGAAAAACGAAAATCAGCCACTTTAATTACGAATTCTTTAATCAACTTAATTAGCATTTCCAGCAATAGTGAATTCAACTATAGATTAGATTTATTGAAGAAAATGGAACACTACTGGAGAACTAGAAACGAAGTGGCAATTATTAAGTGGAAATTATATTACAACAGGTGAGGCAAATTGTGATCTGATCGATACAAAAACAAGTACTGAGGCATACGATAATAATTAAGAAACGATCTTACAACAAAATAGTGTTAGAATAGTATTGTCTGATGGAAATATTAGTGAATTGACAGATAATACAAGTAATTTAGCAAACATGCCACACATTACATTTGTTGATGAACCCTTTGGTGATAATGAAGATAACAGTAATAACAATAATAATAATGAAAATATTGAAACTGATTTATTAAAATCATTAGTGTTGCCCTCAAAAATTAAGAATAGGGGCGACCCGAGGGACATGATTCTACGACAGTAATAAATTTTAATAAACGCAATAAAAATAGTAAAAGCAAGACATTCTCACATTTATTTTAAATAATCAACTAGACGCTATAAGCAAAGCATCCTTTGATACAGAATGTTCTACTAAAACTTTCCAATAATATTTTACTTATCCTTTGTAAGAGTTTTGTTAATTTGATGTTTTGAATTTTGTAATAAAAAGACTTATTTTGACTCTAATTGTTATTTATTCCTTAAAAAAAATTAATAATGAAAACTATTATTAATTATTCTCATAACTTATAGATTGGCGCAGAATAAACTAATGATTTGACGTACCTCTAATTTCAAATTTACGTGCACGTTAAATGATAATGTCATAACAGCAGTGACGTCAGCCACGTGCCTATAATTCCAAATTAATCGGCACGCTCGCGTGCCCCTAGCCACAGCGATACATTTAATATAAGTGTAAGTACTGAAAGTTCTGCTTTTTTTTAGTTTGCCCGTTTTATAGTGACAAATTGTTAGTTGTTAATTATAGCTTGGACATGACATGGAATAGTAAGACATTGTTTTGTTCTATTTGCAGTATCTTACCTATATACTTAAAAATAAATATTATGCGAGAGATTAAAATTTAAAATTAGTTCCTGAATAGTTTTTCAACAGTTAACAAGGGCTCCGCTAAGCTGTAAAAATAAGTTAGCAACACTATCGAAATTCTCTGCATAAAAACTATTTCTGTGTATGTTTTAACAAAGCTAAGTGACGAACGTGCGATATTTTGGCATTCTGTAACGATATTTTACAGACTTTGTAATAAATTTCGGAATGACTGACAATTCGTTTTCATATCAGAAAAAGTAATATAAACAACGTTCTAGATCTAAATAAATGATAACTAAAAATGTACGCGTATGTTATTAAAACTAAATAACAGTAAGTATATACATATTTACATTATTTCTCTTGCGAAATATAAGGTAAATATAATATATTTTAAAAAACTCTCAGGCTATCTACGCCGAAATAGAATGAATTTTACTCATAAATTACTTATTTTATGGCCATTTTTTGCTCTCATTCTCGGGCTCTTCTCGAGCGTAAACAGATGTTGCAGTTCACCATATGAATTAGTGCTATTCAGTAAATGTGTTGTTTACATTATTTCTTTGCTCCGTTGTAACTCCGTCGAAGTTAACTCGGTCATGTCCGCCCCTTAATAATAAGTCAACGACGTACAAATAGTGCCAGTGTTCAAAAACAAAATTCTATTTTTATCTTCTAAAAGTGCCTGTTGGGGATTCTATGATTTTAGTTGATTAGTTATTTGAATACAAAATATTAAATTTGTTGGACTTTAGTTCAGAAACTTTTCAATATAATCCATTAAAACTGAGGTTATGAAAATTTATTGAAAAAAATTCAATGATGACTTAAACTTATACAAAAATTATTAAATAAAATAAAATTAATATCGGCACGTTGTATGGATATTTGGGTATTTTCTTTTGACAATATCCGATGTCAGGTTTTTATTCATAAGGTGTCTCTTTTTATTAGGAAAGCTTTCGCAGACTGTTACACAGTCGACTGCACTCGCATCAGTATCAAGGGTCTCGTAATGCAGGCTTTTCTCAGATACACCCTTATAATAAGTTTGCACCTTTGTGGCGCGTGGGGGCGCTCAGGAATCGCGAGGCAGTTAATATGAATACTGATTTCTTCTTCCCCGAGGATTTCGCATCGATAAAGGTTTTATCACTTTTTGTATTTATTTCAACTTTAATTTCAAATTCAATCGACGTAAATTTAGTTTCGCCCACGATAGCAATTTCGAGAGCTGACCTGTTTCTATATTCATCTCTGTCTGCACTGCTTTTATTTAATGTTATAATCTTATTATTAAAATTTGGTCATCGTTTATTTATTTGCGAAAGAACAACGCCGAGCACGCCAATAATAAACAAATCCTAAGATTATTCTGATTATTTTTGACAATTACATACATACATTGTGTGCGCACAATAGAGTAGCCGTCCAATTGTTTTATAAATGCGATTACTTTAAACAAATCCACAAGAAAATATTCCGATATTAAACAATGCTAAGTCAACAGCTAACTGGTAAGATTTGTTTATGAAACATGTATTATTCAAATGAATTTCTCTAAATTCCTATATTGTATTCTATTTCTGCCTTTTTCCCTTTTTGAAAAGTATTCCAATGTTATATTTTAAAAACCCTTACAAAATACCAATAACATAAAGAGAATTAATAGAAATAACAGTAATACTCTATTAGAAAGCAATTTCTGTTATACAAATCGGAAATATCCAATTTCATAATTTCAAAACTACATATTTTGATGTTTGTAAATTGTGTACACATCGAGTTATTTTTCATATAATTTAGGTTTAATCGTAATACACTTGCATATGAAGGGTACAGGTCCAAAAGGGGCTAAGTCACATATTAACCATTGTGAGAAAAATGAAAAAGAAAGTATATAACGCTGTTCTCATGTTATTAGTTAAGTAATCCTGAAATAAAAATCGGAAATACAGACTGTAAATATTACTAAGCAACGTTTTTGTATCAGAAACGAGATTTATTGATATTAAAATACAAGAGAAAATGTATTTAACTCTAAATACACAAATTAAACGGCCTAAAGGTGCCAAGTCCCTTTCAAATGGATTGTCTGCATTCAGTTATCCAGTTCCATTATTTTGTGGGAATGTTGTTAAAAAAGTTCTGAGCCTCTTGCCTGCAAAAGATTTTTAGATCTTGCAGATGTTGGAATTTTTTGGGTGGTATTGGAAGGGCATCTGAAAATGAACAAGAAAATTTGAAGATTTTCTGTTTTGATGTACAAATGAAATTTACCTGTATACAGATATTGGGGAAGAATGAATTCATTTTCCAGTAACACCGGAAAATTCTGACTTTTTCGAACCTTATTATCTTGCAGTACACCTGACGCCCAAAACCCATTGTAACTCGTACGATAGTAAATTAGTTTTGGATGACCAGCGCGAATTTCTAATTCCCTCACTGGACGAGAAGGGAATGGGCATTTCTTCACGTATCTACTATTGAAAAAAAGCGTCCAAGCTCGGAAATACGTTTGGTCAACGTCAACTACGTCGAATGGACATGGTTTTGTACGTGCATCTTTAATAATCTCAACCCAGTCTGATGGAATCTCTGCTTTTAGTTTTCCGTTTATTAGGCCCATATTTTTATCAGGTTCCATGTAGGAGTGTCCACGAATTGGAAAGACAACCTTAACATAATCAAGTCTGCGCTCACTATGGACTATATTATGCAAAAAGCGAAACATTGTAAAGTTTTTGTTCTGGCCTCCACAAGAATCACAGAATATGTGGAGTTCCTTCACTTTGGGATACAGAAAATTGTATAAAAAGTGGTGAAGCAAAAAGCATACGTCGTCGCTCCCTTTTTTCGCAACCGTTTCAGGGTAAACATAAAAAACGCTTTTTGCAGTTGACAGAATATGAATATTAAAAACATACACATTCAGCTGGCTTTTGAAATAAACGTCATTCGTTGATATGTTTGGGACACATAGATTTTTGCCATAATCGAGACAGATTGCTTCTTTGGTTTCTGAAATGCGGCTGCTTCTTTTTGCGGCCCTTTTTCGGCTATAAAATACTTCAGCCTTACGTTTGTGTAGCTCATTTTCCACAGTAATGGTTTTTCTTTCGTTCTCCAACTTCTCCTTGGTGTCGGAATCTTCAGCAGTAGAAATGTCAGATTGGAGAGATTTACTCTTGACGATAAATGAATCGCATGCACTACAAGTATCTGAACGGGGATATCCGAAGGAAAGGTTAAATTTTGTATTAAAAATCCTTCTGTATGACTCATAAGACGTTTTGATTGTGGGATGTGAATCGCAAAACATCCTAAACATTTTTTGTATGTTTAGCTCTTCGGGCAAATAAATTCTTTTGCTATCTTTTACACTGTAGTGGCTTGTCCTGCCTTTGAAAGATTTGATGTGGTTGTAAATTGTTTCATAAACATTATGCTGCATTTTACGAGGATGATTAATGTTCTGGCCCCTTTTATCACTTGGAGCTATTCCCGTTAATTTTAGAGAATTTAGTAGATAAGATATTTTTTTTTTATACCATGCATGGCCATAAATGCTTGTTTGCAAACCTGAATTTCCTGTGGGGAATCATTCAAGCTAAAACGAATTCTGTAGGAAAACACAGCAGTGCGAAGATTTGCTTCCTCCTCTGGTTTTCTAGGCCTTCGTCGGCGTACCGGCAGAACCGAAATTAAACCACATAAGTAGGAATTCTGCTCATCGTTAGACTTCAATGTATTGAAATTCCTTAATACAGTCATTTTAGCTTCAAACGGCACCTTTTGAAAACATTTTTTCTTACAGTTACAGGACTCACCCAACTCATGACTTTGTAGTTTCATTTTCGTCATAACCTCTTTCATTCGACCGTGTTTTTGCCTTTTCTTGCCTCTATTTTGACACGGCACTTTTTCACACTCACTGTCACTATCCATTATCGTTGATTACCGTCTTTAAGTACACAATCCAATGAAAGTTTATTAAAAAACCAAACAGCAACGATGATAGCAACACAATGCGATGCAGTAATGGCGTATTATGCAATGAAACCTGTATACGAACTAATGGACTTAGCTCCTTTCGGCCGTGTACATGTGGACTTAGCCCCTTTTATTGGTGTACACCAATATTTCAAGTGTAATTTTCACAGTGACTTAACCTCCTTTTGGACGTGTGCTATACACCATCGAATTCTACTCCCAACAATCTACAAGATGGCGTACTCAGTTTCATTTGACATAATTTTGGACATAGCCCCTTTTGGACCTGTACCCTTCATATGTAAATTTTATTATTTGATTTACCATTACGTCTGGCTTATTCTATACACATATACAGGCTGAGTCATTTCCGTAGGGAAGGTCGATTGTGACTTTATGAAGAAAGATCTTTCGAAGTGGTTGCCTTCATAAGATAGCCACTCATTAGGGGCACCGTTTGAATGTATTTTGTATTATATAGAGTGTTCCATGACTTAATGGGAGAGCATAGTTATACTTTTTTAAATGTAATGCCCTATATATTATTACATTTTTGTATTTCTCGTATAATTCTTAGTCAAAAAGTTAATAAGATATTATAGGCCTAAAATATTAAGTTTTTGAATTATTACCATTTTTATGACAATTCCAGTGTTCTTAAAAAATTATATACCTAGAAAATGAAGCATTAGATTGCCACAAGTTTTGGTAGCGTTGTTGCAAACATGTTTCATTTTATCAACTACAGGCTGCATTTGCAGAAAACTTGATTCAAGGTAGGTATATGAAAAATGTTTGGGTGAAAGTTATTTTATTCAAATGGTACAGGCTATATCTCGTTTCAATTTTGAATTCTTTGCTAAATTTTACACTAAAGACATATAAGATGTTATTAGTTTAAAAGTTACCATTGGTGAACTGTTATCATTATAAATAAAATTTTTAGCAATTTTATGTCTTATTTGAATACGGTACTTTGGTACTGGAGGAATGTCAAAGGAATTATTTATTGGCCCAGAGAGTTCACCCGCAATGTTACCCTGTAAGAAGATTCTCAGGACAGATTGTTTTTTGAAGAGTAATGGGCACTTTCATTACTACTGGTAGCACCTAATAACACGTTTCTGCATCAATAATACCCCCTAGAATAAAGCGAGAAACCCCAGAAGGCCAACCCCTACCTCAATCTAGTTTCAACATTCGCATAATAAAATGATCTCACTGACTCCAGACGTACAACATTCTTCGAGTTCCTAATCCAGTACAATGCCGACCATAGTTTACTCATAACCTGCCGACAGTGTGGTCCCCAGCCGAGAACAGAATCGATGACTAGTCCCAAGGACCCCACCTAGATCGCCCCCGAAATGGAACATAAAGGCTATAAAGTACGCCAGGCAATTACTTGAATTGTAATATACTAGTCTTCTACTCGTTATGATAGAAGACCTTTGCTGTCGCACCTTTCACCCATACCATCAACAGCAACCTTCATTTCCTAACAGATGTCATCAAGCATACTATTAGAGAGAATGCAGCATGTATCATCGGCATATTGGGAAATCGTACATTTCATTGATTCACACAAATCATTTACATATATAAGCACGAAAAAATTTCGCTGTGACACATATTGCTGTGATACCTATTTGTCTAATTGATAAAAATATTGTAATACTTTCTTTATTAATTTGTTCGTATCAGCATAAATTTTAAATTTTATTCATGAGTTCATGCAGTGGTTTACTTCTTAAATTCTGGTCTTTCCCTTATTTAGTGTTGTTTGGGATAAGGTGAAGAAATTAAACAAAATGTCTAAATTTTATATAAAAGGTATATTTATTTTTAAATAATGGTTGCTAATAATATCAACATTTCATACACTTTTGTGTTACAATTGAAAACATTTATACTCTCTTTAGAGTCGTAATGTGTGCGTAATATCTACATATAATAACCCTTGAATGAATATTCACCCTGTTCTTTTAACTTTCAAAAATATTTTGATTCTTGTTAAATTTTATTAATACGATGCCGTCAATATTTTACTAAAACATACATTCTCACATAGTGCTTTAGTAACCTAGAATCTTGCTACTTGAATGCTTTGAAATTGGTTCATACTAACCGCTAGCCGCAAACATTCTCACATTGTACCTTTAGCCATTTAGCATTTGTCTATCAAAAACATCCTCGCATATTCGTATTAATTTGTTTATATTTTTATTAAGTAATTATTCAATACTTAATAATGTCCAACAATCCACTAAGGGCATATATTCTCACATAGTACCTTTAGCATGTTCAACACCATTAAATATATTTATTATTTGGAATGACTAAACACAATTTATAATCAAGAGAATATTCATTTGATGTCCAATAAACTAAACTACTTTTATATCATGACTTACTTCATTCGATCATACAATCGATCAAATTCTATTTTATTGATATCTTCCATCTTAATGTTAATAACGATAAAAGAAAATTAATTGAATAAATTCGTTTAAAAGGAAAAACTAAACTAAAACTTAAATTTGAATATAAACTATGAAATTGTGAGTTAATAAGCAGTGCTTATATGCCCTACTATCACTTTATTTTATTCTCTAGCAGTTTTGCTTTATAAATTTTACGTCTTTCTAATTCAAATTACGGCAGTCAAGTCTGCAAGTCTTATGATGTTTTTGCCCTTATATACTTAAACAAAAGACGATCCCCGCTTAGAGCCTCCCTTATTCAATCAAATTTTAAGTTGGCATGTATTTCAAAAACGTTCGTAGTAACATTTTTCTTCGTCCTTTTAAGTTGTCACTACCACACCGCTACACGTAGACCATATTGACAGTCGTGCAACAATGGCGGCGCTTCAAATTGTTTATTATTGAAGTTTACAAATTTGTTGCTTCTCATCTTAGGTAAGTGTATTTCTTTTTCTTCTCTTCCTCTTCAGTATAAACCTTCATTGTATTTGTATATAAATGCATTGCCCTTTTCACTGTTTGTTACATACTTCCTCTTGCCATCTATTAATTGTATTCTAATTTTTCTTTTATTGGCCCGTCGGTTTGGAAGCAAAGGAAAGACGTTACACACAACGTGGATTTTCCTTGCCAAGTCCTTGCTGTGAAGAACTGCCGTCCCTGTCACTTTCTCCATGTCATCCAGCCACGGTCTTTTCTCAGGTAGTACATCTCTTTGTAGAATGCTATAAACAAATATTAACGTTGTATTTTTCTTTTGCAGGTGCCTAAATCACACATGACCATTACCAGTGGCATCGAAACACTTAGGCTACACATACGAGAACTAGCGAGTGTCTTTTAAACTTATATTATTATTTACAAAAGATGTTTTTATTCACGATTTAATATTTCTTATGAGAAATGTCACATTTATATCCTTTTTTATAAAATGTAGGTATTTGCTATATATGTATTAAGTTTTATTATCATCATTTTTATGAATTAGTACCATTATTCATGTTCAAAATTTATATTTCTTTGTTCAAGACCATATCATCTTCTCGAGCACACCTAATTTCACATTGCTCATATAACTTAATAGAATTTAAATTATTTACTCTTTTTATTTTCCCATCCTTTAACATTACTCTTTCTCTGTTATTTACTCTCAATATTTTTTTATTTTTGAATAATGATCCATTTCTCAAAATGTTCAAAGCTGTTCTAACGTTTTGTGTGAAATTAGGTTCTTTAGTTTCATACTCAAACCATATTTCTTCCTTGTCTTTTCTACAAAATATAGTTCATTAATTTATCTAGTGTTTGTATTACACCAGATATATTTACATTTGCTTAACTAAAATATACGAACAATTTAATAAGGAGTTTGTCCATAAATGTTAGCAACCTATCCTACTTACATGTATATATTTTTAAACTTATAACCTAACTTTCAATAAAAAAATTTTAAAATAAATTAGTACCTACTCTTTTTTAATAACTAGATTAATTCTTAAAATTATTATTATCAACAATGTGTCATAGACAGAAAAGATTTAAAGAAATCATTTGTAACACCTCGAATACCCAAGGCATATAATTTATTCAATAAGATAAGAGTGATCCAGAAGTCGAAAGCCTTACTCAAGTCAAATAAAATACCTACAACCTTAATATTTTTGTCTAGATGTTCATAGACATAGTTTAAACTCAAATGTAAAGCATCTTGGGTGGATCTACCAGGTACAAATCCAAACTGTGAAGAGGAAATAAATCATTGTGAAGATGCAGAACATCGAATAACTATAGCATTAAGAAATTTAAAGCTCAAAATTAGTATCTGAATATATGAGAATATTATATATTCTACATGGGTGAAATGGTAAATTTATTAAATTAACAGCAACACGTATACAATGTATGTTTCTGATTCTTAAAGTAAGGTAAGAATTAAATGGTATATCTTTAAAAACCTCAAAATTTCAATAAAAATCCCAACGATTTCAAAGTTTCATCTTAATCGTAAACAATGTCTTCAATACGTCATCTGGAGTATGTGGCAGCTATATAAAAAAAATGTATATACTTCCACCCCATCTTCTGAAACGTAAACAGAAGAAAAAAATCCGTAACTTATTTTAAACAGGTGCATCTCTTTTTTTTCTTATTTAGAACTATTTACACAAATACAACAGGTACCAGGATAATGGGGGTATTTTAACATAAACATTGCTGGTTTTCATCGCGTAAGTATGCGTTAACTAACCCTCTAAGTGAAAGTGCTAAGAAGCACGTGTTTTCGTTTATGTTACACGTGTTCGACGTCTAGTCAGCGATTGACAATCCAAAATATATATAATAATATTGAAATTGATGGTTACTGGAATTCTATCCTGAGTGGTGCTTATTATTTATTTAAGTTTTGCTGTAATTTGAATTTATGAATAATAAAATTTAATCAAACTAAATTAAAACAAGTTTAGACAAATTCACAATGACATTTATATATTATTAACAGAAATGTGAGCAAACAACAAGCACAGTCAGTTCCTTCTTGATAGAATTCCTCCTTTTGTTATCACTAATAATATTTATAAAATCCAAGGATATGTCAAGAAGACAATATTACAAGAAATATGAAATAAATTGTACCAACGCGACGTATGTGAAATACGCAATCCAAATATATTGTTATATAAATTTTTAATGTATAAAAAAGACCAGTTCTTTAAATTAATAATATATGTAACTACCTCACATATATTTATTTATTTATTTATTTTAAACACTAATCTACAAACAGGTGTCTAATTACAGATTAGAAACTATAAAAATTAACCAAATGAAAAATTGAAGAAATGGAAAACGTTATATGAAAAAAAGTAATAATATATATATATATATATATATATATATAATCCAAAAAGAATTACGGGTATTCGGTCTGTGTTTTAGAAAGAAAAAACTATTTGTCCAACGGCTCAATATTTCGCCATTTATTTATGGCATCCTCAGGAGCTACCACTAAAAAAGCAATGCATATAACTAATATAACAAGTCAACTATCATATATATTATATTAGTTATATGTATTGCTTTTTTAGTGGTAGCTCCTGAGGATGCCATAAATAAATGGCGAAATATTGAGCCGTTGGACAAATAGTTTTTTCTTTCTAAAACACAGACCGAATACCCGTAATTCTTTTTGTATTATTGAGTACGGTCGATATTTCAATTATTATATATACAGGGTGTTCCTAAATATCATGTACATAAGGAAGGGGGTAACTATTTGGTTTATTTTGTGCCTAAAATTTCATATAAACATAGGTCTGCAAACGCTTCGTTACCAATATGCAGGGTGTTGAAATTTCAAGAATTTTTCACTTTTTACTGTATAGCTCCTGCAGTTTTTGAGATATTTTGTTCAAATTTGGAAGGTAGGTTACGCTATAAGGCCTGCATCATTAGCCATGCCAAATGATTATGTAAATCTACAGGGTAATAATTTTTTCGGGGTCATGCCCTCTTTTCTCACCCTGAACTTTTTTGCGATGCGCCACTGCTAGATTCTAAAATACGCAATAAATTTTCTGTCTTGTTTAGAAACTTTTTGATCTCTTATATTTTTTTCTTATCTCTGACCGTTATCGAGAAAAAAAATAGAAAACAATTTTCTGTAATTCGCCAGAGAAAATTAAATTTTTTAAAATGGTCTAGCAGGCTCTAGCTTTATTCAGATAATCACTTGAGTTTATTAATTTGACAATTGACATTAGAAATCGTAAAAAAACTGCAGGAGCTATAGAGTAAAAAGTGAAAAATTCTTGAAATTTCAACACCCTGCATATTGGTAACGAAGCGTTTGCAGACCTATGTTTATATGAAATTTTAGGCACAAAATAAACCAAATAGTTACCCCCTTCCTTATGTACATGATATTTAGGAACAGCCTGTATATATATATGCATATATTCGTATGAAACTACATGACAGGTACAAGAAAAGAAACATATATAAATTATATTACAAAAGTAGAAATATATTTAGAAGGGCCATAACTGCAGGGGGCCCTCTAAAACACTGCACCATTTGGTCTAGGATGTAGGAAAAAACCTGCAGAATAAAAAATCACAGTGCCACAAAACTAAAGGTCCTTAATTGTTAAGATCCAAGCAACAACCTCTGAGTTAAATTATGTAAGTCCGTGTATCCAAATTCAAACTTAGCTAGAGGACATTCTTCAACAATATGTATAACTGTTTCAATCTCAGCTCCGCAATCACAAGCTGGACCTGCGATTATATTTCAATAGAAAAACATACTCTCCTCTTGAAACCAGGCAATTCACTGATGCTGCATAAATTTCATTTGTCTTTGGACATACCTTCGATATTAAGTTGACAAATCTTAACAACTGGACCTATATTCCTAAAAGAAATGATTTTAAACTTGAAAAATGATACCTGTCATATGACCGTGAGGATCTTAGAATCTTGTACGGTCTTCCAAGTGCTAGTTATTATAGACAACATTATATTCTCCATTTTGGACCATCGTAAAGATGGTTACCATCGACCAAAATCAAATAAAAAAAAATAATAATAACAATAAATAACGATAATAATAATAATAAACTGTATTGTAAAACAGACATAATCTATTTACAGGACAAAATAATTATTATAATATGGTACAGTGCAAACAAAAATATCAGCATATTTGCAACAACAAAACATAGACTTATTATATTAGTATATAAAGGACGGGAAGGCATAAGGGAAAGCCATGGCAGCAGGGTAAGAATTAAATGTGGAAGGGGCTAGAATAAAAAATATTTGCATTTCTGGTCATATGAGTTAATGGTGCTGCAACCATAACATTCGTTCGTGCTATGGTAACTTAAAATGTACTTTCGAGTCAGGCTTTATAGCCTTTTACTCATAATCTGTGTACGGTCGATCTGTATATGACATGTGTGTGCACATTAGTGCCAATTTAAATTATATCTGATGCTGACTGATGCGAAAGTTCGCGAAGGAATATTTGTTGGTCCACAAGTTAGGAAGCTGTTCAAAGATGAAGATTTTGAACGTACCATGAAAGATTTAGGGCTAGCAGCATGGACCTCTATTAGAAATGATTGCAAATAATTTCTGGGAAATCAATAGATACCAATATCGCTGCTAATTTGCTAGAAAACTGTACAAATTTTGGGTGCTAAATGTCGCTCAAAGTTAAGTTTTTGCATTCACATTTGAATTTCATTCCTGCTAACTTAGAAAAGACGAGTGATGAACAAGGGGAAAGGTTCCATCAAGAGATTACAGAAATGGACAAACGATATCAAGGTAGGTGGGATCCCGTCATGATGGGAGATTTTTGCTGGTTGCTGATTAGACAGGCAACATAAAAGGAAGAAATAACTTTATTTTTGCGCGATCAATCTTTTTTGATTATTTACTAGGCATGTTTCCATGACAGTAAGTGGTTCTTACTGTTTGTTGTACCTAACAAAACGGTAAGTAATTCACTTACCGTTCAGCTGAACGGTAAGTAATTGTGACTTTTAAAAATTAGAGAATGAAGATGATATACGGACAGAAATTGTTTAGTTCATTTATTTGTTGCTATTAAAATTAAAGGTGCAATTATGAATATACAATGGCAAAGAATGAATTTCACTGTTTCTTGTTTTCGTAGAAACTGCTGCATACGAAATAGTATCAGAAGACACTTGTTGTGCACCATCAGGAATACTGAAGGATGTGTCTCTAACATCATACAATATTTTTTCTGCAAATTGTATTTTATTTTGAAGTGAATCTCCAACGTAACTCTCGGCCACACTACAAGATTTCCATCCTCCATGCCGCTTTGATCCTAGAATATCCACCCCTTTGTTGGCCAACAATGTTGCGTCAATGTACGTCGAAATGAATGGCCGGTGTAGCTAGCTGGATTCGATAATTTTAAATATTCTGCAATTTTGGACGGCCACCTTCCAATTGTTCCTTTCCCCACTACTTGGTTTCTACATTTACCATTGCGGAAAGCCAGAAACAGACGTTCGGATTTAGCATTGCTTGGTCGAAGTTGAATATACCTCCGAAAAATATCCAAATAATGAATTTTTTCATCTTGGTTTACAAGAGTGAAGGTCCGTTCAATATTGGTTTTTGTTTGCGGAATTTTTACAATAATCAACTCACCACGATCTTCAACATCCTTCATAGTTCTCTTCTGCAAACTCCTGACACTCCTAATATCATTGCCACCTTAATATGAATCTGCACCATTAACATACATTTTGAAAATAGGTATTTCTAATTTACCTACCTTATGAATAAGAAGTGTGAAACGCTTGCTTTTTTGCATAAACGGCCAGGTGCCTTTAACTTCTCGCTTCTTTGTACAAAATAAGCCAACATAATTTTTTCATTCATACGGCTTATTTTTTTTGTTTCACACCATCGCTTGAAAGCTCGGTATGTATTATCGTAACGTTCCCGCGATTTTTCGGGTATTACGGCGGAACACCCGGCAGCCCATGCTTGTTCCATGTCGCTATCAAAATTGTTTTCAATGTCTGAGTCGGAATCGGTCATAATTTCTTCTCTGATTTCAATTACTTCGCGGAAAACACAAACTGAAGTGACACGACGCTAATTATAAAACAGAATGTTTGAAAAAACGTCATGCAGGAAACTGTTTAGTTTTTATAATAGCCTATTCCAATTAATTAATTATTGTCAAGTATTTTTTGATAATTCCGAGTAGTGAAATGAATTGAAATTTAGTTTTGATCGCGCAAAAAACGTTATAAGCATGTCGAACGGTAAGGTTTACCGCTCTCAGACAATAATTGTCTTCGAACGGTAAACATCCCTTACCGTTGTCCATACTTAATATACTATTGTGCAAAACTTTGATACATAAGTAATTTTTCTTTGTGTGCAGTTAAATCTTTTTATATTCTAGATACTAATTAAATATTTGTACTTATCAATTCCTTTTTATAATTTCTTAAATACAATATTATTGTTTATCTACTACATTTTTACAACAGTTATTAAAAAAAAATTAAAATTGTCGACTAATGTTACAAATTAAATATATTTATTAAAGACTGTTATTATTCACACATACCAAGTCAATATGCGAACATTCTTGCATTTCATATATTTCGTATTTAGCGGTTTACCTATAAGCAAGCAACAAAAAGAAAACAAAAAAATCAGTCTTATCGTGAAAGAGATGGAAAATTCATTTTGGGACTTTATGAACATTTTAGTTGAATATATAATTCCGGCCAATATCACGATATCGACTTGAAACTTAGAATTTCAGCGGATGATCACGAGTCAATAAGAATAGACAGAGAGAAAATTACAATAACTAGGGCAGAGTGTGAGAGAGAGAGAGAGAGCCGGTTCACTGGGAAAAGGTAGCAAAAGCAGTATATAAAGTAGCCAAGTTAAAATGGTGCGGGTAGAATCAAAAGAAGTGCCAACCCTAGCGTATTTTAGTATTCCCCTCGTATTCGGTCCGTCTCACTTCAACCGAGACACATAGCCACAACGGCTTCTCGCTCCGCAGTGAGCCGAGGTGATATTATTTCTTATTTCAAGTCACATTCGTGTAAGTAGGTGGCACAAATTAGGTTCTCTCACGACGACTTTTGCATCTCAGCGGTGTGACATGCAACGATAGCTTTTATTGACAAATTCGTCGGTACGCCGGGGATACAGAAAATTCGGTATTCGATGGGCGTCCGTTGGCATCTTCCTTTCCTCCATTCTGTGTTCGCTGGGTGCGAAGAAAAAAATAGTCCGAATCAAAAGTTGACAAACACAGAGGCCGAGAATCTGATGAACGCATTCATGCGATATGACAAGTGGAAGAGGGCCCGTGTTTGTAATCCCGAAGGACCGAACTGAAGAGACCAGCGTCCGTTCAGTGTGTATAAGTTCGTGTTGACACTTAAAATAAACTTCCGCGCTTTTACACATACATATACGCATATACATACATACATTGATATATTCTTCTCCATGCTCTTTTCTTTTTATTTTGGTAACTTTGTATATATATGATTTAGAGCTTTCTAATTTTAACTACGCGGATGGATTATTGAGGATAAACTTTATACACCGCGTAAAAACGGAATAAGCTGACAAATTCGTCCCTTTTTGTTATTATATCAATTAAATTAAAATTTAAAACTTCAGATGTTATCCAATATATTATGTTTAATAACATTTTAAAAGTAGGTATGTATGCTAGTTGTATTTTGACAATAATTAAGAGGAAGAAAGATAAATAAATATTACCACTAATGATTATGAGATGATTAAATGATTTTTTCCTTCTAATTATACCTATTTTTAGGAAGTGTGTTGATGATCATTCAGTTTTTATTTGTAACGATAGTATTCGAAAAAATATTTTAAAAATAACTATGGATATGAAATGGAAATTTTGAAATAGGCCTAGAATAACTTGTTCGTGGTTATAAAATTTTATTGAATGCAAAGAAATTGCAGCTTGAATAAAATGAAAATGCAAACTATGAACTAAACATTAGGTATATAAACAAAATGTTATCTTCTAATAAATAAAGAAAGCTAAAAACGACAGCATTTCTTACATCTTTATAACTTTGGATATACTCAAAAAAAAAAGGCTATTAATAATTAAAATTATATTAACATACAGTATGTCCCCGAATGGACTGAACAATAGAAAAAAAAAATTATTTGGCCCTTTACGCAAAAATGTCATTCTTCATAACATTTTTGCGAGATATTTGAAGATAGAGGAAATAAATAGACAAGTTGACACATTTCATAAGTACATATATTAATACAGTACACCCTAATATTAAATTCACGATCGAATTGGAAGCAAATAAATCTATTAATTTCCTGGATCTTGAAATCTCTCACATCACCAATACACATGAATTCTCTATTTTTCATAAACCTACACACACAGACATTACTATACACGCTAATTCCTTTCACCCAAACAGTCACAAACCAGCCGCATACAATTCGATGATACATAGGTTAAGTAATGTTCCCATGAGCAAGTATAATTTTAATAAAGAATTAAACAGAATCCACACAATAGCCCAAAACAACGGCTACTCCCAAGATGTTATTAATAATCTCCTCTACAAAAAACAAAAAAATTAAAATTATTTCATTGATTTACCCTGTAGCACCTAAAAAATCTTCAAATTACGCATCCTTGAGATATATAGGTACAACAAAAACGTCGGACACACTCACTTCATAATAACATTAACAACAATGAAGAAAGAAAGGATAAGACTTTACAGTCGGGAGTTTATAAATTAAGAGGCATCTGTACGCTCCTATGAATCGTGCGTAGAGAGAGCGCATTTTCTTCTAAATAGTGCAGCTTGCTAGGACGTATAGACAAATCCATTACGAAGCCGCCGTGCAGAAAGCGAAAGGAGCGACAGCGTCTACCCGATATAGTTGTATTTTTGTGTCGTAAAAATGTCGACACATGTCTTCACAGAAAAAAAAAATATGAAAAGAAAAAGTGGCTCGGCTTATTCACAAAATAAAATAACCCGATTTTGTTTGATTTTAATTTCATTTATATGGGGCGATTATGACTTTACTTTAGAACCGCCAGAACTTCGATTTATAAAAAAAAGGGGAACTGAAAAAATATTGATTTTTCCTATTATCTCAGCCAGTTTTGATTTTTTCTTTGTAATAGTTTATCAGTATTTGGTAACAGTATCGTTTTGTAATAATAGAACAATTATATTACTTGAGAAAATATATATTTAATATTTCCTGCTTATATTAGATGTTTATTATAAATCACAATAGAGTATTGTTATTGAACTGCATCATACAAAAACTTCCTTGAACACGATAATGTGCGGAAAGTGCAAGTCATTCCGCCCCTTGTAAAATCGTTTTTTCCTATTATCTTCGCAAATTTCGACTTTTTTTTTGAAATACGTTGGAACAATTTAGAACAAACCTATAACAACCTGATACGACTGTCAGAATTTAGATGTTCGAAAAAGGCTAACTTCTCACTTCGGATTTCGTACTTTTTTGCAATATCCTTTGATATACCTATAAGAGATACGGTTTTGAGGCATTAGAAAAATGGTTAGAACAAATCTACAACTACATGAAACAACCGTCAGAATTCAATTTTCGCAAAAAGGGGGGCTGTAAGAATATCGTTTTTTCCTATTAATTCAGCCAATTATGATTTTTTATTTGAAATACTTTGGAACAACCTCAAACAAACCTAGGATAACCTAGAACAACCGTCAGAATTTCGATTTTCGAAAAAAGGGGCGCTTGCGAAAAATTGTTTTTTGCCATTTTCTCGGCCGATTACGATTTATTTTTTGAAATACTTTGGAACAATTGACACAAATCTAGAACAATATGGAACAACGACCAGATTTTCGATATTCGAAAAAAAGAGGGGCTAACTTCTCACTTTTGGATATAGCTTTTTGGCTATATCTTTTGATATATGAGATATGGTTTTGATGTATTAGAACAGCGTTTCGAACAAATCTAGAACAACCTGAAACAGAATTTCAATTTTCGCAAAAAGAGGGACTGTAAGAAAATCGCTTTTCCTATTAGGTAACTCAGCCAATTACGATTTTTTTTTTGAAATACTTTGGAACAATTTAAAACAAACCTGGACCGACCTTCAGGATTTTGATTTTCGAAAAAAGGGGCGCTGGCAAAAAATTGTATTTGCCATTTTCTCGGCCTATTATAATTTATTTTTTGAAATACTTTTGAACAATTGAGAATAAACCTAGAGCAACCTGGAACAACCGTCAGAATTACGATTTTCGAAAAAAGGGGTCTAACTTCACACATCCAAAAGTAAAACTAAAAGGACATGGGCAAGTGAAACAACAACTTTTTGGTTTTAGAGTCGTCGCATGCCCCACTAACGATTTATCGAATAAAACAGTCTTGCATATTTTTTTCCAAAAAAAAATACAGAATAACTGTACTATAATATCATGTATTGAATCGAAATTATTGTTTTTATTATTATATATAAATTATTTAAAGTTTAATGTTTATTAATTATTATTATGTAACTACATCCGTAAAATAATACGTCCTATTTGTCTGTTTTTTATTTACCATAACACGAAAAGTATTCTGGTAAAATTTTTAAAATAAAAGATATCCTTTCCAAGCAATTTCTGGTTTACTTGAAATTTTTGATAACTGTCCGAACACCGGATCGTTTGAGAGTAATTTTTTGCTAGGTCGTAAATTATTCTTTTGAACTTGTGTCTACTAGTCTGCTACAATTTCTGACGATCTGTACAGAGGAAGTACGCACCATCTATATCCATCTCATTTCTCTACGTATTGTACAACTGCCCGGCAGAAGGCAGTGACAAAATTCACATTTCAGGAGCGCCAAAAAAACGGGGTAGGCATATTATTTTTTATTCATCTATGTAAATGTTTTTGTTGTTCAGTTTTAAGTCTATAATTTGACCGGAGCAAATTTGTTTTTAAGTATTTATAAGGTGGTAAAAGGAGACTCAAATGGGACATTGATTATGCCGATTACCGTTCCAATTTCATATTTAATTGTCATTAAACGAAACTGAATATTAAAAAATGCTCCGGGTGAATTGTACCTAATAATGTTTATTTTCGAAATCTTGTAATACATTTTGTTCAGGTTCGTTGGATAATGAGATATTTTGGCGCTCATTTACTTGTAAAATTTTAACCTCTTGCAATTTTTATACGGTGTATTGCAGAAGATCGTCAACAAGTTGCCAAAACCTTGTCAAAAAATTAATATATGGTGCAAATGTTGATGCACCTTCTCTACGCCATGGCCGTCAAAATGACGTAAAGGCTAAAATGCAACTGGAGTTGCAAGAGAAGGTTATTATAGAATAGTGTGGACTTTTTATTTATGATCGTTGTCCTTATTTAGGTGCAACGCCGGATGGGCTAATAGGAAACGATTTAGTAGTTGAGATAAAATGTCCATATTCCGCTTTTAATATGCATCCAGATGAAGGGATTAAAAATAAGAAAATAAAATTTTGGCATTATTCAAAAAATAAGGAAATTCTTATTAATAAGAAACATTCGTGGTATTTCCAAATCCAGGGACAAATCAATATAACTGGAAGGAAAGGTTGTCTTTTGGCAGTTTGGACTGGAAATGATTTTCCTCTGAAAGTTGAATACATTAGAAGAGATGCATCTTTTTGGGAAAACACAATTCTGCCAAAACTTACCAACTTTTACAAGAAATGTATTCTTCCAGAGCTAGTAAATCCGCGTTTTACAAGAAATTTACCAATCAGACATCCACCTGAGATCATAGCTGCTGAACAAGATAGAAACAAGAAAAGAAAAGTGGCCAAATAGTACAGTCAATCTATAACGAAAAAGTGACTTTATTGGAAAAAAGTGCGCGATGAAGTCCCATGTGATGTCTCTGTAGTCGGATCGCCTTGTAAGTCTACGATTAACATAGAGAACCACTGAAGCACTTGTGACGGGGGCTCGTCACGTTGCTGCAGTTCTCCCCTTTTGATCGCGGATTGCGTGACTTTCTTGAAGCGAAGATGAGGCAGTGTGTACTTGCAAGTGCCGTAAAATACCTTGAAATTGACCTGTTCCACGGCTTCAACGCAGGTATTCACCATCACCGCATTTTTTTTTCACAAATGAAGCAAACGCTGATCTTCGATGAGCCAGAAAAGTTACGTTCTAACGTAGCAACCATCGTCTCTCTATTGCCCTTCAGACAAATTAAGGCAGATGTTTCCGGTTTCTACTGTGCAGAACGCGTTTCCAAACGAGGGACAATAACAATAGACGGCTCCATTCTCTGCAATTTGCCGCCGCAAAACGCAAAAAAATTTTGCGGCAAAAAATAGTAAAAACTCATTTTTAGAAACTTTGTCGCCCTCTGCAATTTCTTTGAAAAATGTTTTATTGTCCGACTAACTATTTAAGCGGAAAATTGATTCAAAAAACCTTTTAGGATTACCAAAAACTTTTTGTTTTTTGGCTCGTCGCAAATCCCACTAACGATTTAACAAATAAATCTCGCGTATTTCTTTCCAAAAAAAAACAGTTTGACTGTACTATAATGTCATATAGTGAATCGTATTTCATTGTTTTATTGTTATTTATAAATTATTTGAAGTTTGATGTTTATTCATTGTCATTATATATCTACACCTGTAAAATAATAAATCTATTTTTATCTGTTTTTATTTACGATAACATCAAAAGTATTTGGATAAACTTTTTAAAATAAAATATATCCTTTCCCAGCAATTCCTGATTACTTGAAATCTTTTTAACAAATAAAATAGTCTTGCGTTTTCTTTCCAAAAAAAATACAGGTTGACTGTACGTACTATAATGTCATATAGTGAATGGTATTTCATTGTTTTATTACTATTTATAAATTATATGAAGTTTGATATTTAATCCTTATTTTTATGTATCCACATCTCTAAATTAATAAATCTATTTTTATCTGTTTTTATTTAGGGTAACATCAAAAGTATTTCCGTAAACTTTTTGAAATAAAAAATCGTTTCAGAGCAATTCCTTCTACATATTACTTAAAATCTTTTTATAAACGTGCTAACACCCGATCGTTTGAGTGTAATTTTTTTTCGGTCATAAATTACTCTTTCGAACGTGTATCTAACAGTCTTCTACAATTTCTGACGATCTGTCCAGAAGAAGTAGGCATATCTCTATCTCATTTATTTACATATTGTTCAACTGCGCCCGGCAGAAGGCGCCACTATACAGTCGCAAAATGCACATTTCAGGAGCGCCATTATAATTGTTTATGCATATTATTTTTTATTCTTATATGAAAATTATCTTGTTGTTCATTAATAAAGCTACGATCTGACCGGAGGAAATTTGTTTTTAATTATTTAAAACGTGGTAAAAGGTGACACAAGGTGAACATTTATTATGCTCATTTCCCTTCCACTCTAATATTTAATTGTAGCTAAACGAAATTGAATATAAAAAA
Organism: Amphimallon solstitiale; assembly: GCA_963170755.1. NCBI lineage: Eukaryota > Metazoa > Arthropoda > Insecta > Coleoptera > Scarabaeidae > Amphimallon > Amphimallon solstitiale. The sequence continues at coordinate 9,577,362 of OY720684.1, forward strand.
AAGCTCCGGCTGTATTGTACCTAACAACGTATATTTTTGAATTCTTACAATACATTTGGTACAGGTTCGTAGAATAATGAGATATTTTGGCGCTCATTTACATGTAAATGCATATACTGTTGAACCGTACAGAGGCCTCTTAAATTGTGAATGTAGTAAATCATATATAGGACAAACTGGAAGATCATTCACTACACGCATAAAAGAGCACGAGACAAGATTTAGACTACAAAAAACAGACTCCACTTATGCTAACCATTGTCTTGAACATAAACAAAAATTTAACCATGAATTTGACATATTACACATAGAGGATAAGAGTAAGAAATTAAATATGGTAGAAAGTTTAGAAATAAATAAATTGAATAGACTAAATTTAATTTTAAACGACCAATTAGACGTCAATAATTCTCCTTTATTAAACTTAAATATATGAATTTCATATTTACCATTGTTTGATTTGTTATTGTATTAGTTTCAATCTCTTGCATAATATTAATAATGTATCTTTATTTTAACATCATATTTACCATACTTACCTATTAGATTATAATTAGGTCACATAATTTAACTTAAACATGTAAAATTCACATTTACCAATGTTGGATTTGTTATTGTATTTGTTTCAATTTGTTGTATGTACATTATTACTTCTATTTTAATAGCACATTTGCCCCTATAAATATCATGTTGTGTACAATTCTGTATTATAATTTTCATCACCTGATGAAGCTCTTGTAGAGCGAAACGACCGTTGTGAATTTTAAAGTTATTAAACGTATTTGTGAAATTTTTATTTCATCAAGTTACTATTAATATGGAGCTTCAACATTTATCTCCTGCATCAATTAATTATCTATATATTATTTTTAGCAGCTGAGAAAATTACAAAAACACACTTGAATTAAAGGATTTTTTTTTATTTTATTCAACGTGGTGTCCTCCAACCCCTACACACTTTTCAGTTCTACGTGCAAATTCTTTATAAATATTGTGGATCATATCTTCAGTGACAGAATTTACCGCTTCTGTTATTTTTTGTTTTAAAATTTCGATATTGTTATCTAAATTAGTATTTTAAACATGCTGTTTAACATATCCCCATAAAAAGAAATCCAATAGGCTTAAATCAGGGGAACGAGCCGGCCAATTAACAGGTCGGTAATCACCTATCCATCTGTTTCCAAAATGTTCTTGCAGTTCATTTCTAACCAGCACTGTTGAGTTAGCAGAGCACCCATCTTGTTAAAAAAATACACTTTCTAAGTTAGGTTCATCTCTTATTGCAAGCATTAAAAAATGTTGAAGCAACTCCAAATACGTATGTTGATTCACATTTTCATTAAAAAAATACGGACCGATGATTTTTCACACCACACGTTAACCTTTTTCTAATATTGACTTCTAGTTGTTATTTTGAAATTAGGATTTTCTTTCGACCAAAATCTACAGTTTTGCTTTGCAACTATTCCATTGGATGTAAATGTCGATTCGTCCGAAAAAATAATGTTTTTGCAGAAATTACGATTTAGAAAATGATTTTCTCCTACCCATAAGCAAAAGTCTAAACGCAATGCATCATCACCATTTCCCAATTCATATACATAAATCGGTTTATACGGCTTAATTTTGTTTTCTTTAAAAATCCCTTGTAAATATGATTTGACAATTAAATCATTTAACTGTGCAGACCTCTTTCGTATGGATAATTTCGGATGTTTCTACAGAATCTAGAGATAGTATTGTAGCAGCATCTTCTTCAACGTGTATCCTTTATCTTTTCTTGACATTTTTGTTGAAATTTTTGAATCGCAAAATTATAAGAAATCTCTTTGTTCTAAAGTTAGCATTACTATTAAGTAAGTCTCATTAAAGATGTACAAATAAGTAATGAAAATGACAGATGCCATATCAGGTTGTCATGGAAAATAACACGATAATATGATTAAACCAAAAACATTAAACTTTATTGCTTAAATTTTTGTGTTATTCTAATTTTCTCAGCTGCTAAAAATAATATTTAGATTATTGTTTGAGAATTGGTGATTTTGAGACAAGCAAACATTTTATAAAGAATGAAATTTTTGTGTAAAGGCCCAAATAAAAAAAAAATCCCTATTGTTCAGTCCTTCCGGGGACAGACTGTATATAAATTTTCATATGAATTAATAAATAGGTGCATGAACAACGTATATATATATATATATATATATTAATTAACTAATTCAATTTACCATTCCAAAGGAATCCGAGTTCCTCAGGTTGAAAATAGCAGCCGAAACGTCACAAAGCCAAAGAGAGTTGCTTTTATTTAAAGATTTTTCCAAACCCTTATTCCTTTTCCTTTGGAATGGCAAACTAAATTAATTAATACATAGTGCAATAAAAACTAATACTTTAACGTTTCGACAATTTAATCTGTCTTCAATCCAGAAGTAAGAATATCAAAGCAAAATCTTTATTCTAATGTATACATTATACATTAAATTTGTCTTTTGCCAATTATAACAATATCTGATATGAGTGACCTGTAATAAATTTCTTAATATATTTTGTGTTTGAATCATTGAACTGAACATGTTATACCTATTTACATTTTTTCTATATTATATATTATGTATGCTTAGTTTTAAGTAATATACAAATAAATATTTTTAGATTAATTTGTTTCTTTTGTTAATTTTTTGAAGTTATGTGTAATAAATAATTTTGAAACATATTTTTGTAATTTATTTAATGTATCTGATCTGTCCAAAAGAGAAAAATCCTTTGGAGAAAGAATATTTCTGCCCCTGAGGTGAGATCTTATTAGTGATTCTGTTATCTGAGCTAGTGAACTGCGACATTGCGTAACCCACATTTTTGCAGAAGTGATAAAATCTCAAATTAGCATAAGGCTAATTTCCTGAGATATATGTGTGAACCTTCATATATTGTATTTTTAAGAATAAATATCTTTAATAAATTTCTTAAAGAATTAATTTTGCAAGGATCACAGCAGTATGTTTATGGTGACTGCCAAAGGATTCAGAACTTTATTTGAAATGAATTTCGTATAAAAAACACTACACTTTTATTCTGAACTAGCTTTTCACAAATGTATTGCAAATCGAAGACTAATTTGGAACAGGCTTCGAAGAAATTATTTTTCAAAATTAGTTTGAAAGTATTATCATTACACTGATCAAAAACAAGTTTTCGTTAATATCTGAAATAATACAGTGCAAATTAAGTTATGCATTTATAATGTCTTATAAATTTAATATCAAAACAATCTTTGAAAGAAGATTTTACAAAATTTGAATTATAAACGTCTATAAGAAAATGCCTAGACCAATTTATTTATACATTGGAAAATTGACATAAAATATGCACGGATGCTTGTCTTATATTGTAGGGTACAAAACAAACAAGTATCAGAAAGAACTCACTGCAATTTCTGACGTCATCCATGCATCGAGTGAGCTAACAGTGCAAGTTTTATTCGAGCTACATCGATTACCTGCATGTATTATAGTCCAGATTTTATTGTCCATATTTTATTCAATAAGATGTAATTATATAATGCTCCTTTATTCCAAGTTTATCGGAATAAATTTGCTAAAAAATCAGAGTCATTTCATAGAAAAAACACTGGATTAAGTTATTAATTATTACTATATTGTATTAATTATAGAAAGCACTTATTTTTTATTCAATATTTCAAATCTTTTAAATATATTTGGTATAAATACCCCATTCTAAAATAAACGATTTATTTTAAAAGTTTACAAAGATTTACCTAAAAAACAAAAGTAAACAATAAAAGTTCTAATTTGAAACAATTTTTGTCTTAAAAATCTTGACCAAAAGAATCACTTTTACTCTTTTCGAAGTAGACCCTGCAAATTATGCATAATAATATTATATATGTTCATGGAGACTTCCAAAGCATACAAAACTTTATTTGGAATAAATTTCATATAAAAAAATTAAGTGCAAAGGTAACACTATACTTTTATGGAGAACTAGCTTTTCACAAATATCTTGCAAATTATGTTTTGTATACAAATTCACGAAGAGTATAAATGTATTCGAAAACTAATTTGGAACAGGCTTCGAAGAAATTATTTTTCAAAATTGGTATTGAGAGTATTACGATTACACTGATCAAAAAGGAGGTCTTCGCTAATATCTGTAATAATATAGTCCAAATTAAGTTATGGAAAATAATGTCTTACAAAATTAATATCGAAGCAATCTTTGAAAGAAGATTTCTCAAAATTTGAAATGCCTAGACCAATTTATTTATACAATGGAAAATAGACATATAATATGCACGGATGTTTGTCTTATATTGTAGGGTTCTGACATCATCGAGTGAGCTAACAATGGAAGTTGTATTAGAGCCACATCAATTACCTGCACATATTATAGTTCAGATTTTATTGTCCATATTTTATTCAATAGAATGTTATTGTCTTTATTCCACGCTGATCGGAATAAATTTGCTAACAAATCAGAATACATTTCATAGAAGAAACACTGGATCAAGTTATTGATTATTACTATATTTTATTAATTATAGAAAGCACTTCAGTATTTCAAATCTTTTAAATATATGTTGTAAATAAATATGTACCCCATTCTAAAATAAACGATTTATTTTAAAAGTTTACAAATACTACTTATCTTTAATTTTTATTTTTGTTAGGCGTTTTCTTGACTTAAATAGATACCCAATACCTCAATTCTTTAATTTCTTCAGAGACATAACTTAATTCAAAAAATATATCACTTTATATTTTTTAAGAAACTAAACTAAATATTAATTAATTATAAAGTATAGCTCCGTAGTCTATGAATGACCTTAAATATGCCTTATAAAAGAGTAAACAAGTATTGGGTTTTATGACTCACCATGTAGGTAGAAATTTAGAAGAGCAAAATGTTCGATTTACTATACAGAAAGGACGATAGAGAAAAAGGCGACAAACATAGCAAAAACACTTTATACACAATTATAAAAATACTAAAAAACAAAATAAATGTTTTGAAATAAGAATTCTAAAAATCTTGGTAAGTACTTCTTCTTAAAACAACTTTCTCTGATTACAATATAGCAATTCAAATAGAGATATGTATTAATTTTTTGAGAAAATTTTGTAATTTTGACAACGCTGTCATAGTTGTAGATAATCTTTTGTAATGCTGTGAACATTATATTAGGTAACATCTTTGACAAAGTCACTTTTAACATTTATCAATTGATGCAATAGAAAATTGCAATTAACATCTCGAAATAAAAATTAAGATATGGCAAATATACACTGTAAAAAAATCGACTGAAAAATACATTTATTATAACTGTAATTTTTCCAATAATTAAAATGTAATAATCCATGCAATGTAAGATCGCTTGAAGTTTAATGTGAAATTGCAATTTATCTGTAAAATCACATTTAGCATGTAATTTTAGTTTTAAAAGTAATGTAAAATTGCTTTATCTCATAGAACTTTTACAACATTTAGTGTGTTTTCATCACTTGTAATGTAAATTCGCTACTAGTCTCTGGGATTTCAAATTCAAAATACTGTGAGATTACAATATTTAATAAGGTTTCTCAATAAGTATTCTCATTAAAAGTTTATAGCATGTTTACTGATTAACCCACTTGTGATTTTTATACGTGCGAATAAGTAATTTTACATTTATCAGAACTATCTTAAAAATCAAAATTATTATAAATTCTATTTATTATTGTATAGGTACCTAAACAGCATGATAAAGTAAACGAAATAATTCTGTAATAATTATATTATTGTCCACAACAATTGTTATAAAATTTGACAAAGGTCCATCCAAGATCCTATAATATTCAATCCAACTATAAATTAGTTGTTGCCTAAGTGTGAATTGTCAATGTAGCATGATGTAAGTCTCTGTTCTAGACCCATTCCATTTAGGTGACTTGTATTATTTTTTAGGGGAAAAATACAACTTCTCCTTATATTGTATGATAGTAAAATTATATTCAGCAAGCCCATAGGTCCATTATCTTTAAGAAAGAAATTAAAATCGAGTGTAGTGTTGATATGTTTGCGAGCCACTGATGTTTTGTTTCTACGATCCGTCAACGCATGCGCAATGATTTTTACTATGTGGTTTTCATGCAATTACATGCTGTTGTTTGTGTTAAGATTATACAATTAATAGTTGTATATATATATATATACACAGGGTGTCCAGAAACTCTCCTGACAAACGAAGACCGGAGATTCCTCAGATAATTTTAAGACAATTTAACCCAATTCACCCTAGTCCGAAAATGCTTCCTAAGGTCATAGGCGTCCGTTTTGGGTAGATAAACGGTCATTTTAACGCATAACTTTTTTGTCTTTAACTTTTAAGCATTTGTGACACTAGATTATTAAATTTTCAGGTATTCTAGTACTAAAAGGTACTTTTACTTTAAGTCGGTAGGATACACCGTTTTCTAGAAAAATCGATTTGAAAATTTTTCGTTTTTTGGTCATTAAAATTCAATTTATTATTTTTTGCACTAGTTCGCTCTGAACTGCCAACAGAAATAAAACCTACGTTTTTAATTGTCAAATTGTTGTCAGTTCGCGAAATTGAAATGATGAAAGATGAAATGACGAAAAAACGAAAAATTTTCAAATCGATTTTTCTAGAAAACGGTGTATCCTACCGACTTAAAGTAAGAGTACCTTTTAGCACTAAAATACCTGAAAATTTAATAATCTAGTGTCAAAAATGCTTAAAAGTTAAAGACAAAAAAGTTATGCGTTAAAATAACCGTTTACCTACCCAAAACGGACGCCTATGACCGGTAATAGAAATTCGCAATTGATGGAATCGATTCATCTCTGGAGGATAAATAAGCATATCAGTTTTTGTTTTTCTAAATAGAAGCGTTCGGGAGATATTAAAAAAAACTAATTACAAGGCGCCATCTTCAAGGAGCTCTAGCTCCCTTAGGAAGCATTTACGGACTAGGGTGAATTGGGTTAAATTGTCTTAAAATTAACTGAGGAATCTCCGGTCTTCGTTTGTCAGGAGAGTTTCTGGACACCCTGTATATTTATAAGTTATTATAAGGTAAGTTAATCATTGTGGTTCATTATTAGCAACTGACAGTAACAATTATTTAAAGCTTTGGCATCAGTTTGTCTGTAGCAAAGGTTAAGTTCGCATACTGCAGTGGAACCCAACCTACAGTGTATTATTTGGTAAGGTAGCTCTGTTTGTTTTATATGTAACATAAATCACTATTCTGTTGGGCAAATAAACAATACATATGTGATGTATGTATCATTTTATAGGGTTATATGTAATGTATACAATAAGTAGTTTTTTTAGTGGATGTATAAGAAGAAATATAAATATGCAGAACGTGTGTGATTCAATTGAAAAATATAACGCCGATCAGATCCTACATAGACATTCATTAAACTGACACGCCCGAAGATTTTATATTAGATGGAGCTTCCATGAAGCTGTTTAATGACACGTATACAATGCAAAGAACATTTATAAATCGTTTGCAGCCTATTGTCAACAGATCATAGAAGAATGGTCAATTCTTTTCAAATAGAAGTATCATTTTGGAATTTTGATAAGTTGGGAAAAACTTTGTGCAAAAACACAAGAAATTATTTCAATTTTGCAATTGAAAAAACATTATGACCGACTCCAGATGATGAATAAAAATATACCAAATGTATTTTTTGAAAATCAACCCTGATCAGGAGACGAAAGGCAACAAAAGAAGCCTCACTAAAATTGTAACCTTACTCAATACGTTGAGAAATATTAGTTGTTAAAATACTGAAACGTTGATTGCATGTTTTTTTTTTCGTGTTTTGTTTTACTTTAGAATTTTTTGTGTTTCATATACACCTTGTAATATCTATTATCTTTGTAATAATAAAATTAATTGCAATATATAAAATCCATATCTTAAACAGCTATTTTTTTTATTTTTTGATGACAGTAGTGGAGCAGCACAGGATTCGCAAATTCCACAACCTACACCGCGCTTCATTCTATGAAACATATCTTCTACAAATTACAGGGTAATATCTAAATGAAAAGCATTTTTTTCACAGTTAGTGTAAGTACATTTACATCGAGTCGTTGTGTCTTACATAGCGGTGCTGTGATATTACATTACACGAGTGTAAATTTTATTGTTAAAAATTGAAATTTACAATCATGCCTTGTAACACTGCGTTACCTTGCTGTATTTTTACCAGCTGAACAAGTAATATTAAAGAATGTACTTGTAGAACTACATTCACATGTTTTCTTACAATGATTATAATTGGTCATGAAGTTGCCAATGATTTTCATTGTAATTTTACACAAACACTTTTTAGAGTGTAAAAATCGAGCACTTATTTTAATACAGACGCAGTAAGAAATTTCTATATATAATTATGATATTACGCTTTCTTGGTTAATTTATATTATAAAATTATAAAATCGATTTAGAATAAGCGTCGGATAAACAGCAGATGGGTTCGTCAAGTTGTGGAGGCGCATAAAACAAAGTGTTATGTTTAAAAAACAATTTCCATTAAAATATACGCGCTCCCGGCTATCGTGTTGTTTGAAGTTCTAATTAAACGTTATGGTCCTCTAAAATTATTGTGATAACTTCTGCGGAATCTTGGAGAGAAGAAGGACATTAAAATTTACGACCCGAATGCTGGGTGCGTATAGCGACGCGCTGAGGCTTCGGCACAATCTTCTATGCGGAATAATAGTCGTGTCATTTGCGTGTATAGTCCGGGACTCTTTCCGGGACGACCAGAAAACGGGTGAGACGAGACGAGACGAGATGGGTTGGGTTATACAACGAAATCTTTCCTTTTAAACGAAATCCATATTTTCTAAACTAAATCTAAGCGACACCCATCCAATTTTGCTATTCTAGCACATTTCCGTAGTCTTTGGGTTTTATATAAACGGAAAGGGGATCGTATATAGTGATGTATGCTTTTCGCATAGTAGAGTTTACGATATACTTACACCTATTCGAACACGCATATACCTACACCCCCTCTGTCAGATTCTTGCTGTTACTAGACAATTAGCTTCGACCTGAGGGAACAATCAACTCTCGCAACTCCTCCGATCTTTCCTTTCCCTTTAAATGAGCGGGTTATAGCCATCGTCTAAATTACAGACATGTATATTGAAAGACGTTTACTTCTACGTAGTCCAAAACTTAGGAAAACTTGTGTTCAAGTATACGCTTGTATAGAAAATCGTCGTACGTGATATGGATTCTATCTCGCTCCCTTAACAGGAAACGGAGCGGTAAAGGCATAACGATGCAAAACGTTACAGAGTGCTTTAAGTTACCGGGAACAATGTGTGTATATGTACCTTACGATCTGGGTGCTCTAGGGACTTGTGCCCTTGTATTTGTACTTTTACATTACTAACTAACCACTTGGCTGTTGTTAAAGTCAAGTTAGCTTTAAGTTTGCTGACTTGTCATACTGTTTCTTGGCAAACACCGGTCCAATGTGTTCTCCCCGTCGTCCCACTCTGTTCTTGTGCCCGCTTCGGGCCGCTCTTCCTTCAAACCAGCACGTGTAACCAGCCACTCGATTTCAGTTTAATTTACCCTCAAATTAAAGTTAAACTAGTTCCCTTTTAACTTCAACTAACAATGATCGCAGTGACTTTCTGGTCTATAACCAAAATAAGTAACACTAAATACATTGTAATAGAAAATACCTTATGAGATAAATAAACTAAATTTTTTCTAAATTTATATTTGTATATACGAGATCATTTTCAACTGTCCTGGGTTGTGTAATGGAACATGCATTATAATATAATTAAAATGAATAAAACTTCCCAAAGTTGGGCGACCTAACGTAAAGGAACAGCCCTAAAGTTGGGCACCATAATGTAAAGGAACCCCCTTATATTTAATTTAATAAAATTGTAGAGTTTCAATCTAAAATAAGATTTAAATAACTTGCTTTGCCGGCTAAACTCAAATCAGATTATCTCAGGGCGATTGGGATTAGTAAGAAATGATTAAGTGTAAACGGTGTTCCTAAACATTAATTATATTTAATAAAAAAAATACCATTGTAAAACTTTAAACAATTCGTATATTCAAAACCAATGAATTATATATAACTACTTTTTACATATAACAAAAGAAATAAAATATATTTAAAGACAATTTTAATACGTTTTCACAAATAATTAATCGGATACAAATCTTTATACATATTTTTCCATATAGTCAAACAAAACAACGAATGCTAGCATTTACTACGTAGGCTGGTTATGTGTACTATTATATAAATACACAACAATGTTAATACCGATCAAATTACATTCTCTTTCATAGAACGGAGATGATATGTATTTATCAACTTCATTATGTTAATTTCAATTTAAACTTTATTTCATAATTATTTCATAATCTTTAACTCTTCATTATCTACAATATTTTCATTTACAATAATCTTTTAAAAATACCTTATAATAATAAAGCTTCTTTCTTCGCTCTTCGGCGATTTCTATCCTCAGCAAACTCTTCTTTGCTTGGCGTTGTCATCAACGGAATTTCCTTAGTAGTCACGATCCTGACGTGACGAATCTCCTTGCTCTGCTTACTGGAGCACAATATATTTTTTATAAACTTTTAACACTGTGCACATTTACTCTTTAAGTGCTACTTTAATTACTATTTTTCAAATAACAATTCTTATGATTGTTATCGAATTTATTATAGGAGTTTTAGGTTCTCCTTTTTATAGAACATTTAATGTATATCATTTGATTTTCTGCTAGTCGGGGTTTGACGACTTCTTTATGAAGCCAGCTAGTCAAATCCCTCCGACTTTGGAGTTAGCTTTCTGACTCGAATGAAGTCTAGCGGTCGACTCTCTCGTTTTTAGCGCGTGTTTCTATTTTATATAAAAGTGTCTGTGGTTCCCCTTTCTCTATATAGTTCGGTTATTTCCACTTAAGTTTCCCATACACACTCTTTTACGTAGGCGAATGTTTATCACAACTGTAGCGTTTATTTCACTGTTGTAAACATTCGGCGTCACGGTTCTTAGAACTAAATACACACTAAGCTTATGACTAATATTTACTTAATAATAGCATAGCATATTCATTGATTTTAAATATTATTTCTCTTCAAAATATTAATAACAGAATATACTTAATTAGATCCTAAAAAAGTAAAATTATAAAATTAATAACTGAAATGGTCTGTACCGTTACATTTGGTAACGAAGAAGTCCCCAGTGTTATCAAAAATTGCACTGTGAAAATTTTCCAGCAAAATTATTTATTGACCCATTAGCGCCGAAATTTTTTTTTTGTTATTCAACTTGTATTTTTAAGTACATGCACTAAACATATTTAAAAATGATAAACTATACTGAAAATTGGCGCTAGCCGCTACCGCTACCTATATTTTGAAAAAAAAAACAATTTGAACACCAATATAATTTTTTGTGAAATTTTAGTGAACATCATACTATTCAACTCCTTAAAAATAATAACTCAGATGGAAATTCAAATGTTTAATTTCGAACAAAATTACAAAACAATAGATAATTATAATAATGATGGTATACAGGGTGACCGGGAAAATGTGGGAAATCTCTTGGATGCAGATGGAACATGAACAAATAAGATGACAAGTTCCTATAAAAAAATTTCCTACAGGCCCCTCCTATGGACATATGCGTCCTGAATTGAATTTCTTTTAAAGTATTAATATAATTTAATAAAAATTTAATGTGATGGACACTAGTAAGTACCTCTTAAAATAGTGTGCTTGAAACATATTTAGCTTTTGTAATTTACCAGAGGCGGGCTTGATCTTTACTGCCTGTATGATAAAAATATTAAACTGGATAGCTTGAACCATAGTTTTTAAAAAAGGTAGGGGAACAGAAGGCAAAATGGCACCCTTAAGAAACATGTCTTCTTGCATATAAATATGTAAAATTCAACAATATTCGAAAGTATATGTTTAAAAAAAATAAAACAAAATATTTACGTTTGGGCCGTTCTGCCCACACGTGAAGGCACAATGGCACCAGTATGAAGGCAAAATGGGCTTGAGTAAAAATGTCTAACTTTGGTAATTTTCACACGTAAAAACAGCTTCGTCATCCTCATCTTCAACTCCAGCGCATGAACAATGTGTCCAACTTAGGCACTGGGAACACTGGATCCACCCTTCTGCAGATTCAGAATAGAAATAATGGCAGTACAAACAGTCTACGTCACTATCTTCATCGGAAGAATCATGTTTCTCAGTCTTTTTAATTCTCTTTTTCTTCATCTCTTTACTCTTCACGGTATTATCAAAAGCAACTTTCCTCTTAACTTTACTTGCATCGATTTGTGAGCCTTCTAGTTCTTTGTAATAAGGTGATGAAGTAATAATTGCAGTTTTGCCCCTCTTTCGTGTGACTCCTTTCGTTTGTTTAGCTTTGGGTGTTGGCATGATTTGTCCAGGGGACACAACAACACTCCTAGATGCATTTGAAGAATTCAGATCACAGGCAAGACGAGATTGGGCAAGTGATTCGTCGTCAGATTCATTTTTTTCATGTTGTTCTACAACAATTTTCTCTGGAGGTAACGATCTCGAACAACCCGGCTGAGGTTCTTCTATAATGTTCTCTTGTTCCTGGCGGTTTTGAACGATGTTAGTTGTATCTGCTGCTATAAAATCTGCTTCTGTAAATACATCTGGGTCTAGTGGCCATATTCCTGTTGCACGAAAAGCGTTATGTGCTGTAGGAATTGTAGCTGACTTTTCAAACGCTTTGCCAACTAGTTCCGCAATTTGAAATTGAGTAATCACTCGTCCTGGGTTGGTTCTCAACCACTGCTTTGCGGCATCTGTATAATATGCAGAAAATGGTTTCATGAACGCTACATCCAGAGGTTGTAGTCTATGTGTGCAATGCGGGGGGAAGGAAATGATGTGCACACCATGTTCGCGAACTAATTTAATCACCTCCAAATTTTTGGTGTGAGTTGCATGGCCGTCCAACAGCAGTAACACTGGACTGTCTTTGGAAGCTCAAGAAAATGTAATAAATTTCTGAAACCATTTCGTAAATATATCTTTTTGGATCCATCCACTTTCGTGACACTGCGCCCAGGACCCTCGAGGGGCATTTTTCATTAGCTCTGGTTTGAATCTCTTACGCGGAAACACAAACGTCAGAGGCATATATGACCCATCAGCACTAAAGCAGCAAAGAGTAGTGACTAGTTGGCCTCGCTCAGCAGAAGTTAACATACCCACTTGTTTTTTCCCTTTGGTACTAATTATTTTTGGCAAAGACTTTGGTACTGTTGTCATCCCAGTCTCATCCACGTTAAAAATTTTATCAGGTGTCAATTTGTATATATCAGTTACCTCTAATACCAGTGAAAAAAATTTCTTTACCGCAACTTGATTAAAACCACTTGCCCTGGCAGCAGAAGTAGCTTCTGGTTTTCGTAAGCTTAAATCTGGATTTCGCTTTAAGAAATTTTCCAACCAATACCTACCAGCCATTTTTGTGCTGCGATCAAAATTATGTTTTATATTATTTCTTTCTGCTAGATCATATGCCAAAGATCTCAAATCTTTGGTTGTGAGACCAAACAAGCGAGATTCCATATTTTTGACGTAAGTGGCCAGTTCTTCTTCCTGCTGTTTATTAAATACAGTAACAAACCGACCCATCTTCTTCGTTGTTACTACAGATATATCATTATTTTGATTTCTTTTGTATATCTCCACTCTGCGTTTTAATGTCGTTTTCGGTATGTTATAAGTCTCAGAAGCCTTCCTAAGGCCTAAGGCTTTGGTGAAAACCATTTGAATTGCGTGTTTCATAGAGTCTTCAGACCAGTTCTGTCTATCTGACTTCCTTTTGTAGTTACTGACCAGGGTAGCGAATAATGAAACCTAAAATAAGAATATTGAATGGCTCTTTTTTATTTAAGAAGGCAAAATGGACCACCAGAAGGCATAACGGTCCAAGTGATCCGTTTTGCCCGGTCCGTTTTGCCTTTACACTATCTCGAACAAAACGCGATAGTTGTGAGGTTATGTAAACAAGCTACAGAATAACAAAATGGTCTCTGAGAAACTAAAACAATACTGTTTCAAACAGTACAGTCGATTACTCTCTATAATGTATGATACAAAAGTATAGAATGCTTAGAAAAACCGAATTTTACATGAAATGATATTGAAAAGAACTTACTTGCTAAAAAATGCCGGGGCATGTTAACTGACTTACTAGTTTAGTGTCCGAAGTTGCCTATTTTCAGTACATTTTAGATCCACATGCTACAGACAGATGGCGTTATAAATATGTAAAATTATTAAATGGACCATTTTGCCCGCTGAGTCCGTTTTGCCTGCGGTTCCCCTACTCTTGCTTATTGTCGTTAAAATGAACCGGTTACGAGAAAAAGTTTGCAAAAAATGTGCGTTTTAGTTTTTATCAGCACAAAAAAAAAATTACTGTTGCAAACGTTACTATGGTACGAAATAAATAAAATATCCGGCATTTTAGAACTTGACACCTCAAAAAAATGGTGTATTCCACTCCGGTCGAACACTAGGGAGGAACTTCTACAGAGAATTACGTTTCATTCTGATGTGATAAGGAACACGGCTAGGTTATTGTTGCGGGTACAACAGTCTTAATTCGTCCTGCCCGCGAGTGTATCAGACTTTACAGAGCCCATGTTGAACCCTTTTACGAAGTTTTTCAATAATTCTGTTAAGGTGACTCCGGAGACACCACTGCGTTTATATTTATATTAATTACTTTTAAAGAAATTCAATAAAAATCGATTTCCAGGGGCGTCCTTCAGGGACGCATATCTCCGTAGAAGGGGCCTGTAGGAATTTTTTTTATAGGAACTTGTCATCTTATTTGTTCATGTTCTATCTGCATCCAAGAGATTTCCCACATTTTTCCGGACACCCTGTATATCAATAAAAGAATAATGGGTATGTTAATTACCGAGAATGGAATTCAGAAAAACAATCTATACATAATGCCACATCGCATTTACGACACTTTGTTCTTACAATAGATTTGCACTCACGTTTGGCGTACCTTCTAAACTAAATGATCCGTTCTCTCAAAACGAATATCATTTGAAGTTCAGTTTTCCGAGGACTTTCGGCTCCACTTTGTATTTTGTTAAATACACATTTGCTAGCTCTCTTCTGAATTCCAGTTGCGAAACTTTTCGTATGTGGGAGTTATTATAGAGCAGCCAACTATTTTGGACGGCTACATCAAGCATCCATGTAAACAAAGGCCAATACCATTTCTTGCCCCTTATTCCAATTCGGTAGCAGTTTATATTTTGATCCATTAAGTCAGTTCCCTCCATAGAAGAATTATATCTTACAATTACGTTTGGTCTTGGGATCATTACACTTCGTTTTTCTTTCTGCGAAAATGTTTTTACCTGACCAACTTTTTCGGCGCCGCATGAAAACGATATCATAGTAACTATAGAGTTATCCATCCATCTGACGTAGAGATGTTCATCACATCTCTCCATTGCCGTCTTAAAATATCCACGGTCTTTTTTCAAAAACGCTCGCTTACCTACCAATGGACACTCTTTCGGACTTCGATTTTTCCATATAACCCAATGGCAGAATAACCACGAAATGTTAAAAATCAAAACAGTGCTGGCCCAGAAAAGTAATTATCCTTGTATAACTTGTATTACATTTTTTTGCGTCAGGCATTTCATCTAGTAGTACCAACTAGATGATTGCTTTTGGCCTTTTACCTTGATATAATTCAAAATTTACTCAATACCCATCTTTGGTATTTAGACTCAGTACTTTATACACGAATCTTATGGGTTTCCCCTAATAAATTGTTTACAACTATGCCTTCCAAAATATTTTACCATGGATTCGTCATATGCCAGGTGTTCTTCAGGAATAAAATTTTCAGTACACCTTTTTTCAACATTTTCATTAGAGGGCGGATCTTCCATGCTTTGTCAGTTCCGTCAATTTGAATGTTATCGGCGCAATGTGTGAGGCGACAAATTTGTAAAAATCTATCTCTTCGCATAGACTGGCTTACAGCCAAATTTATCATATCATCTTTGGAATTCCAGTAATGACGTTTAGAAGGCAATTTGTTGTGACCACTAATAAATAAAATTGCGAAAAAACAACTAATGTCGTCGGCTGTTATTTTTGGATCTGGGCAATTCAGAAATAATGCATACCGTCTTGTCTCTACGACTAAGTGCTCAACAAATTATATGTCTATAAACTGCTCAAATATTTCGACGATAGAGTTTTAAAATTTAGAGTAATTTGAGACAGGAAACGATGTAGGCTTTTCGATATCAAAGTCTGCTTCCTTTATCCATCTTGGTTTATACTTGGATTTTTCCTTCTCTCTTTGTGTCATCCAATCTTGGTACTCATTAAGAAATGAGTCAGGGTAAGTAACAGATGTACGTTTGTGACAAACAATGTGATTAGAAGATTGAGCCATTGATTCTGAAGTTATGTCATTCACAGCGATCTCTTTCATTACTTCAACATCGTTCCAATTAACTCCTATTCTTTTTTTATCTGATAATTTTATTTCAGCATTAGCTCTTAATTGTCGAGCTGTTAGATTGTCGACTAATCTGTAATGAGCAATTACAATCACAATAAAATTATTTTATCAATAATTATGGAAACTATTTTTTACCCTCCATCATTCTCATCTGCTGAGTCTTCATCTGACCCTACATGTGGATCTGGTAGTTCAATAAAAATTTCGCCGTCGATATCATCATTGTAGATTATTTCTAACGGTTCCGCAAGTGAAAATCCCATCCTAAAAGAAATACTCCTACTATTTTATGGAGTGCATACGCCTAGTGTTGCCATATGGCAACAACGCTAAAATTCAAACATGTGAGATCAAGTTATTTTTTTTTCTAATTAAAAACTTTTTCATAGTAAGTGTGGCCCACAGTTTTCACAATGTAACGTTACCACAATTATAGCAAAAATAATTATGTTTATAAAAAACACTTACTCAAAATTGACGTTCATCAATTATCACAAAATTTCAGATGTCCAAGTTTTCAACACTCTTTAAACTCTAAATTCGTCGAAAACGCTAAATTCAATGTCACCAGTACAAAAGATAAGTCTCAACTGACATGTCAAAACCTTTCTCTGCTTCCTACGTTAAGCAAATGCTGTACAATAATTATTTACTCATCAACTGATTGCTGTTGCCATATGGCAACGCTTGGCGCTAATGGGTTAAACTGATTTTACTTATAGTAAACAAAATTTTATAGATGATATAAACGTAGTCTTTTATTTAAGTTAAAAATACATTTATTTTTAAAAAGCAAGTGAAGAATATCTTAGAAAAGATCATAAAATATACTTGTATCAATTTTTTTTATCCAACCACACATGTATGCTGAATAAAGTGTCTTTATTTCCAGTAAAATGTGCCAGAGTTTAGAAAAACTTTTATCTGTCTTTCAATAAAGTATTTGTCTCTCAATCCTCGTAAAAAGTCGGTAATTTTCGACTAAATAAAAATAAAGACTAAGAATAGATTAATTTCCGTTATAATTATAGACCGGACGTACGGAGCCGAAATTACGACGGCCAAAAGAAATAATGTATAACATCACGCAGTCACTGAATAGCACAATATTCATATGGTGAACTGCAACATTTGTTTACGTCGCGAAAACGGCAGCAAAAAAAGTCGATTTTACTCTTAAATTCCTTTCTTCATCGGCGTAGGTAGAAGGGTGAGGAGTTTTTAAAATTTATACTATTTACCTTATATTTTTTTAGTTTCGTTTATTCATTGTTTTGACTGTTAATTACATGCTTCGTAATGTTTGTAATAGTTACTGTTTAATACCGTTTCATTGAATCTACTTCTCCCAATTATCTTGACGTAAGTGTGCACTGGATTTCGTTAAGTCAATAACATACGCATACATTTTTAGTTATCATGTATTTCTGCCTAGACATTGTTTATTTTACTTTTTCAGATATGATATGGGATAACGTCGAGAATGGCATCGTGAAACAATGGCGAATTGAATTAAGGGTCATACAGATTATATGTCCTCCATTGACAGTGATCCCGAAATTTATTGCAAAGTCTGTAAAATATCGTTACAGAATGCCAAAAAATCGCACGTACATCACTTAGCTTCGCTAAAACATATACAGAAATTGGACCCGTTGGAAGCTGACAATTTTAATGAAGAACTCTGTGAAACTTTAATGGCGGCTAATATCCCATTAAATAAACTTGACAATCACATTTTGAAAACATTTCTCGAAAAATATAATGGTCGAAATGTTCCCGATGAATCCACCTTAAGAAAATATTATGTTCGTATAAGTGCTTCACGAAAACAGTAGAATGCATTAGAAGACATCTTTCAAATCAGTACCTATGGATAAGTGTCGACGAAACTGTCGATATATTAGGACGCTGTGTGGTAAATTTTGTAGCTGGTGTACTACATCCAACTATTCCATATAACGCATATGTAATAGCATCTAAAGTTATAAATACAGTTGATGCGGAAACAGTTGCTAAAACGATTGACAAGAATTTGAACAAAATGCTTCATTCGGACGACAGGTACAACGAAAAATACTTTTATTTGTTAGTGACAGTGCCGCATATATGTTAAAAAC
Source organism: Amphimallon solstitiale (assembly GCA_963170755.1). Taxonomy (NCBI): domain Eukaryota; kingdom Metazoa; phylum Arthropoda; class Insecta; order Coleoptera; family Scarabaeidae; genus Amphimallon; species Amphimallon solstitiale. Next base: position 9,596,117 of record OY720684.1, read on the forward strand.
AGATAGACTATTAAAGGAAACATATCCTTATATGCTGCATATTACTTGTGTAGCACATGCTCTCCACAGAATCTGTGAATATATCAGAGACACCTATTCGGAAGTTGATAGACTTGTATGATGATGTTCGAAGTATTTCTGAGTGCAAGGAATTAACACAAATCCCGAATTTAATAAATTAGTTGTACTTCCTTCAGGAACACTTTGAAAATTTTCTTAAACTAATCACATATTTTGAAAATCGAAATCTCAAATTAAAAGATGGATTAACCACATTAGATGTGGCTATTAACAATTTCAAAAGTGCCTTCGGATGTGGCCTTCGACTAAAGTTGGACGCAGTTTTTAATAGAAATCCAGATTTAATAACATTGAGGCAATTGTGTATGGGGACAATGACACAAAATCTAACTGCTAAATACGCTGCAATAAAAGAATATTTCCAGTATGCACTTATAACCATTGTAGAAAGGACGTTTCCTATCTACAATGATGTACTTCATTCAAACAGAACAAATCTTACAGAAGATAACCTTAAGAAAGTATTGCTAGTAAATATTAATACTCCTTTACTCAACTTGAACTCCAAAATGAACGTATTTTGAATTTTCTAAATCACCACATGCTTGTTATCCAATTATATAAATAAAATTAAAAACTCTTTAAGAACATAAAGTTTCAAAGTACCCGTGGGCGATGAGTCATCGACCGCTCCTGTCCGGTCTCTCCTTATGACACAAGACCATTTACCATTATCAAATATGTAAGATGAGTCAGAGATGAGTCATTTTGTCAATTTTCTTGCACCGGAGATTTGCATAATTTATATAACAAACAGATTTTGCATTAATAAAATGTATTTATGGTGACTTCAAAAGTTCTAAAACAATCGATTTTCGTTGGTAATGTTTACTCTGAACAAAGCTGAAAATAACTTATTAAAAAGTTAGCATTTAATTAGTTTCGCTGGAAAGGGGTGGAATATATGAGTGACAGATTCTTTTGCGTTAGACCGTAGATGGCCTTTGGTTAGTGTTTAGACTTCCTCCACACTGCGTCCTTCCTTCCTTCCCCGTTAATTCCCTTCATTTTCGACTATAGAAACTTTGGTGTGAGACATCATCGGCGAAGCGTGTCATTATAAAAACACGAAAGAACATTAAAGCGCGTCGGAAACTTTTGGCGATGGTTACTTCATTAGGGTTGGGCGAGCTTAATCGTCGTTCCGCCATCCGCCTCGAGGTTAGACGTTATATTCCCTCCGCCGCAGCAATAACAATCTACAGAAAGATTACAATAAGAACTTTAGGCTAAAAATGCATTGCAACGCTAGAACTCCCGGATTACCGTCTTCCAGGCTTTGATAATTTTAGTCGCTGCCATATAAACCGACCGATCCTTCCTACCACCAGATCATTCCTTTTCGTTTCCCCTTACTTCTTTTACCCCGTTTCTACCCTTACCGAAATATAGCAGAAAAAAAATAAAACGCCAATATTCGATTTTTCACGCGCAGAGGGGGTTCACATTGGTTCTCATTATTAATACCCAGTGATGCGATCGCCTTGACAAGAGAAAAAAAGAAAACAGAAAACAAAACAAAGCTATAAAACTAGATCCGACGTTATTAAGGATTCAAACTTTACCGTATTTTTCAGGACACCCTTCTTTATTTACTTTCGAACTTTCTTCCGGGTCGTTATACTAAACGGCCCGGTCTTACTATCACAATTCGATTACCATTTTTGTACTGTAGTAGTTTAATTTCTGTTTTGATTTTCTTAACTTATATATACTTCTTTTCTATATATACTATTTAACATTATTATGTATGTGTAATAAAAATCATTTTTTACCTATCCCGTGGAAATGAAATATACAAGGCTTATTTAATAAGTAAGTAGAGGCAAAATTGTCATTAATGTGTTTCGAATTTATTAAGTCAAGCATCTTCAAGCTGGACAACCGAAAGAAAGCAATCTATGAGATAATAATAATAATAATAATCATCTTTATTTCAAAGCTATATACAGTATTATAAATAACAAAGGTATATGCTAGAAACATGTCAAGGGTGAGTACATGATAAAATCATGCCAGAATTGTATAATACGAGGGACACTATTTATGTATTGAAAATAGAAAGAATAAACAAATCAATTTGATGAAAAATACCTTTATTGCTTTTCAAAATAATCGCCTTTAAGATCTATACACTTTTGCATGCGATTGAACCACCCTTCAAAGCACTTTGTCCAGTCAGAAGATGGTAGCTCTAAAACATGCGTTTTGAAGGCCTCAATCACTTCTTCGGGCGATAAAAATCGTTGTCCACGCAGTTTATCTTTAATTACTGGAAACAAGAAGAAGTCATTGGGTGCCAAGTCGAGGCTGTAAGGCGGATGACCCATCAATTCGATCTTTTGTGTGTCCAAATACTCGTTTGTTGCATGTGATGTGTGTGAGTTCGCATTGTCATGATGCAAAACGATTCGTCGTTTTGGGTTGGTTTCTCTCAATTTACCGAAAACTTCAGACAAACAAATAGTCGTATAGCACGCTGAATTAACGGTCTTTTGATTTTCGAGAGCCACAGTTGCCACAGGACCAGTTTTCGTGAAGAAAAACGCCACCATTTGCTTCCTAACGCTGCGAGAACGAACAACTTTTGTTGGCTTTGCTTCACATTGAAACACCCAAACTGCCGACTGGCCTTTTCTTTCTGGCTCATAAGAATAAATCCTCGGCTCGTCACCTGTGACGATGTTGTATACCGCTTTGGATGCACCACAGTTGTATTTTGAAATCATTTTACGGCACCAATCGACACGAGCATTTTTTGAGCATCTTTCAACAAATGTGGAATCCAACGCGCACACAGCTTCCGAACACACAAATGTTCGTGCAAAATCTTATGTATTCTAGTTATACTAATGCTTAAATATCTCTCGATTTCTAGATATGTCACATGACGATCTTCTTCAATTAGTTTTCGCACAGCATCGATATTTTCCGGCACAACGACCGATTTTGGACGACCTTCTTTAACTTCGTCCGTGAGCGAACTACGTCCACGTTTGAATTCAATGTACCAGCGATATACAGTGGGTGTGGATGGCGCTTCATCACCAAAAGTTGAATTCAGTTGATTGATGCATTGTTCTTGAGTTAGACCACGTCGAAAGTCATAATAAATCATAGCTCGAAAATTTTCGCGAGTTAATTCCATATTTTGGCTGAGATGAAATTTTATACACTGCAAAAAACACAAATATTGCTCGCACGTCAAAACTTTCTGACTACCTATAACGTCAAAAATGTCAACAATTTCAAATTTCACCTGGCACAATACCAGTGTTGCCAATTCTCAATACATAAATAGTGTCCCTCGTAATAGTAATAATAACTAAGCAGTCCTTATTGACTAATTACATTGTAGGTTTGTTGAGCAAGCAAATTATGAATACCCTTTTAAAATAACATAACCAAATATACAGGATCAATAATTCAAATAGTCATATATAGAGTAGCAATTGATTGCCAAGTGGCTTCTTACAGCACCACTGAAGAACTTCAAATTCAATGACTGTTTGATTTGTGAGGGGAGCTGATTAAAAAGTTTGCATCCCATAAATAGTACATTTCTCTGAAAAACTGCTGTCCAGTGAGCATGTGGCAAAAGATAGTCTAGATTTCTCGTTCTATATTGATGAGAGATACCAGCAGTAAACTCCGATCTAAATCTATAGATCAAGCTTAGCAGTTCTAAAATCTATGCGTCGTAAAATGTTAACAGTCTTTGATCTGCAAATAAGTTTCTACATGCATTATAAATACTCTATTACATCCTATACAGGATCCCCATACGTCATTTTAGAAAAGAAATTTGAGAAGTAGTATACCTTCAACACACTTTGAGAGCAAGATCCCTTTAAGTTGCGAAGCGCATAACATACCCCAGATAATGCTCTACAAACATCATCCAGGTGAATGTCCTACTTGAGGCTACGATCAACAGAAAGACCCAGGACCTTGGCGTGTAAGACCCTGTGTATATTAGGGAAGGAGGGATCTAAAATACCAGACGAAACACCGTCAACAAACACAATACATTTACTTCGTTTTTTCTTCATTAATTAATTATTTATTGACTTTCATCCAATTGTTTACTTGTGAAAGTGTAAGATTTAAGCTGTCAATCAAGTTTCTTAGAGTATCAGAGCAAAGAATAATATTAATATCATCAGCATAAAGTGATACAGTTGCCGACGAATGTAAAGTCCCGGGAAAATCATTTATGTACAACAGGAATAGGGTAGGCCCAAGAACTGAGCCCTGCGGAACCCCAATATCAGATTGAAGTGTTGTTGACTGATGCTCCCCTATAGTCACTTTTTGTGTTCTACCATTAATGTAGGATGTGAACCATTCAAGAGCAACACCGTTTATACCGCATCTCTCCAGTTTGAGTAATAGGATAGGATGGTTGACACAATCAAAAGCTTTGGTAAGGTCAATAAATAGAGCAATACTTAAGGTCTTTTGGTCAATACCGCAGCAGGTTTCTCTAATAAAGCGAAATAATGCTGTATTGGTAGAGTGACCAGGCTAGAAACCATGTTGACATTTGGTGAAAAGTTCAAACTTAAGCAAGTAATTAATTAATTGGTTGTTGACAATTTGTTCAAAGATTTTGGAAAATGTTGATAAAATTGATGTCGGTCGATACTTCTCAAGACTGTTGCAAGAGAGAGAGATATGAGTAGTTGATTGTACTATTTCCATCAAGTGTAGAATTTTTTGAATCTCCATCGATTCGACAGTCCATATTATTAGCGTCATCAAAAATTATAATAATAATAATATATTTACTGTCATACAATTCCAAAAAAGAATATCGACATAGTGAGAATTACATACTCCACAATAATTATAAAAGTCAACAACAAAAACCTACAACTAAGATAACAAATTAAAAATTATTAAGTTATACAATTGGTTGTTTACTGCACAAATCAAAATATTCATAAATAGAATACAAACAGTTTTCTATCAAGAATACCCCAACACTACGCGTATGTAAATCTAGCCTTATTTTATAGTGTATGAAAAACCATAAATTTTGTCTTGTCATTGTTTAGATATAACTTATTAGTTGCAATCGAAGTAGTCATTGTAAAAGAATATTTGACTGTCGTTCAGTTTTAGAAATATTTCAAGTCGAGACGACAGCACTAGTATCATCAGCATACAAAGTTATTTTGAAATTTTCCTGAAAATTTGCAACATCATTAATGGTAATTAAAAAACGAACTAGGCCCAAAACACTGCCCTGAGGCACTCCCCTCTCAACAGGCAAGGTAGAAGATTTAATATTTCGCACCAGTTTATCAAGCAAAATGTCATGATCAACACAGTCAAAAACACGGCTAAGGTCACAAAAAATTCCAACTGAATGTTTTAAGTGTCCAAAGTCTTAATAATGTATTCATAGATAGCAAGAATTTCTGTCAAAGTTGAGGGCTTAGCATGATAACCATGTTGGTGACTTGTCAATATTTTATATATATAAATCGGTTTTATAACGTCCGTCGTCTTCCGATTTCCAATCTCCACTCGTTTCTATTCGCTCATAACTCGTCATCCAGATCCCTAAACCTCATTTCGCTGTATATTCCTTCTCTACAGCTCCTCCGTGGTCTTCCTCGTTTTCTTCGCCCATTTGGATTCCATTGTATTATTTGTTTAGGTAGTCTTTCGTTCTCCATTCTCTGCACATGCACGTATCATACCATTTGTTCTTATCTCGTCCACTATCGTGCGTTCACCCACTGTCATAATTTCTCTTATTCGTTGATTTGTAACTCGTTCTCTTCTTGATCTCCCTGCTGCTCTTCTCCAATAATCCATTTCTGTAGCTGTCAGCATTTTCTCTGTTCTGTCCTTGATTGGCCAAACCTCTGAACTGTACGTAACAATACTCTTTACTATGGTGTTTGGAGCTTTTTGTTCTGTTTCGATATACTCTGGTCCCAGAGTATTCCATTTATTAAAGTTATCCCTTTTCTTCCTTGTACATTTCGGTCTTTTATAGCTCTGTCTAGTGTTCCGTTCGCTGTTATTTTTAGCCCCAAGTATTTGTACTCGTCACAAGACTTAATTCGCTGTCCCGTATTTAATACTAGATCTTGTTTAATTCCACCAATGCACATATACTCTGTCCTTTTTATATTGACCTCCAAACCTCACTTTTTGTATTCTTCTATCAGTTTTCGAGTCATATATTCCAAGTCGTCATACTCCTGGGCGACTACAATTTGATCGTCGGCGAAACACAAGGTGTATAAATTGGTTTCATTTCATGGAATTCCCATGTTTTGGCATTTTCTTTTCCATACTTTAAGGACTTGTTCTAAATAAATCATGAAGAGCGTAGGCGAAATACAACAACCTTGTTTAAGACCTTTATTCACTTGAAACCCTTTTGTCAGTCTTTGTTTTATTTTGACTTTTGCTTCGCTATTGTTGTACAATATGTCAATAATGTCAATATTTTATTCTTATCTAAATGCGCGAGTAATCTATCCAACATAGCATATTCAAAAACTTTAGAGATCAAGGTAGCTGAATGAATAAATTCTACAACCATGCACCTCTTGTTGTAATTCTTGTATATACCTCTTAATCGCCAACAAAAGAAAATATATACATATAAATGTCAAGACTCAAGGACCTGACAAACTAAATTGACTCTTAAAAACTTAGCCTAATTAAAAATTCGTGCGCTGTATTTGATAGTGTTGCTATTGCTTCACAATTTAAAAATATATTTATACAGATTACTCCGAATATATTTGCATATATGCATCAGTGGCACAAAGGCGATGTTTATATATTTTTTTAAATTGATTTGGATTTCGCGTTAAGTAGAAATAATTTATATTCAGATAATTAATGTTTAGAGATAATAGTTTGCGACTTATTTATCATTAAAGTGAGAAAGTAACATCTACAGATGTCTTTTTAAGCGTCTATAATTAAAGAGTGCCATGACAAAATATGAAATAATTTGGTTTGGCGTACACAATATGTATGCCAAGTGATACTTATCCCAAGCAGCAAAATCACAATTTTAGAGAAGAATGAAAATATATATTTGCTAATGTAGGACAAGTATACATATAGTGATTTTGCTATGAGGAATATGCAGAACTTGTTCTAATATATACTGGGTATTTGCGAAGCTCCGGCAAAATAAAAAAAATTCAAACGAAAATTATTTATTTTAAACAGAACAATCTCTTTTTTTTTACAGAATCATATGAAGCCCATCAAAAGCCACTTTTTACTTTCTTATACATAGTATAAAGAAGTATTGTGATGATTTTCGAACTCGAGACTTTTGCAGTCAAACCGCCATCAATTACAAATTTTGTATTCACGAGAAAATCTCTCTCTTGAGACCTGATTAGGCTATTAACACACTCGTATTCATTACAATACTCGGCTTCGCCTCGTATTGTAATTTTCTTACTCGTGTCTTAATAGCTATCATTAAATGCTCATTGCATAATATACTATTAAGCCATTGTGCCGCGTTTTACTAATGCAGAATATGACGATATGGTTTTCTTGTATGGTTTTTGCGATGGAAGTACCTCAGGCGATACCCAGATCGCATTTTTCCTCACCACACAACATTTTCAAACGTTTTTCGCTGTTTAAGAGAGACATAATCTTTCCCAAATCGTCGTGTAGAAAAAGATGAATTAAGGAACGCTGAAGTAGTTTTAAATGCAATTGAACGAAGTCCTTCTACCAGTATCCGTAGAATATCTCATACAACGGGAATTCCTCAAACCAATGTATGAAGAATTCTGCACCATAATGGGCCTTATCCCTATCATTTATAAAAAGTCTAGCATTTACTTCCTGGAGATTTAGAAAATCGAGTACGATATTGCCAGTGGTTACAAATAATTTCGAAATTTTCCACGCATACTTTTTACGGATGGGGTCCAATTTACAAGGAATGGCGGATCAAAACCCACACGAGACAATCTTGGTTAACCATGAACATCGTTTTTCCGTCAACGTGTGGTGCGGCTTATTAAATAATCATCTTATTGGGCCTCATTTTTTTGAGGAACGTCTTAATGCAGAAAGTTACCTTCACTTTTTGAAAGAAGAATTGCCAAATTTCATGGAAGATATTCCTTTGGAAGCTCGTCGTGGCATGTGATTCCAGCAAGATGGGGCACCACCACATTTTGGTAGACAAGTGACGGTGTTTCTTAATGAAAATTTTCCGAAACGGTGGATAGGACAAGGTGGTCCTGTACATTGGCCATCTCGGTCACCTGATTTGTCTCCGTTAGATTTTCTTCTATGGGGTTGCCTCAAATCACGTGTGTACATTAATTATTAAACGAGATACACGGGAAAAGTTGACTGACCGTATAGTTGATGCTACTAATTATCCAAAGAATGAATTGGTAACAATTAATTGACAACGTTTAATGACACAAAGAATAGTTGCTTGTTTAGAAAATGGCGGTTTTCAATTTGAACAGTTACTGTAATTTTGTGTTAATTATCTATCAATTTATGAATAAATTTATTTTATAATTTTTTGTTTAATTAAATTCCTTCAATATCTACGGAACAAAGAGGAATTCACTTATGGTCATATAACATTTTTTGATTGATATGACCCCCGGAATATATGGGATAAGTTTGTCGGTCGAGTCGCAGAACACCCTGTATAAGTAACACTTTTAGCGAGCAGCACTTTTTTCCGAATATTTTGCAAAACATGCGTTCTATACCACCAATTTGTATTGTTCTCTAGGGTGGTACAGAGGAGCCTTAAGAGAATAAAAGTATGCCTTTGGAATAGAATTTTGAATAATTTTTGTATAAAAAAATTCTTAAAATTTCAAGTACAAATTTTAAGAATTTTTTTATACAAAAATTATTCAAAATTCTATTCTAAAGGCATACTTTTATTCTCTTAAGGCTCCTCTGTACCACCCTAGAGAACAATACAAATTGGTGGTATAGAACGCATCACACTTAAAGGTTTATTTTTCAACGAAGATAAAAATATTTAAAACAATTTAGAACAACTTGTGTATAATAATTTGAAGTGATCATAGGTATAAGAAAGTCGTGTTTATAGTTTTTATTCAGTAGATAAGTGTAAATATTTTAATTTATCTTATCCATATAATTCTAAATTACTCCTAATATTTCCGTAACAACTTACAAATTCTGGCATCCTAATAACTTTCATCCATACACTTCACAAACTGAACCACTAAGTCATCTATTTCTCAAAATTATAACAAACAACAAAATTACACATCCTACCTACATTTCGAGACGTTGTTTGTTTTAATTTACATTATATCTTATACAACTACAACGCCGTCTTCTGAATCACCGATCACTGATATAATATGCTAAGACAATTGAGCATTCAACTAGAAAATTTCGACGCATTAACGTCATCACTACCGAAGAGAGTAATTTCCAAGAAGTGCATATTTTAAATTAATACCGTTCACTAATAATGTATGTATGCACATGTGAATATATTAGCTACTAATAGTTTAGCGTAAGTCCAAGTAAAGTAATAAATACATTAACCAATCGATATCAGTAGGAATGATATATTTACGTAATAGTTACTGTTTTATTTATTTATTTATTTTTTTTAAATAAAGTACACCAACACTTTCACTTTTTTATTATGCGTTTTTTCTTTTTTAAATACATATTAAGTCAACTTATGGGAAGATACACGCTCGCGTCGTCAAAAACTTGTTCGAAACTTCGATTTATGTTCCGCGTTTGTATGTTTTCCCCTTAGCTCGATCACTATTCGATTCTGTGTGTATACTGAAATTGATCGTCACCTGTTTTTAAAGTGTATATTGTTGCACTCGTGCGGTATTATTGGTGAATGAGTGCGTAGGTGTGAGTTAAGCGTCGCAGAAAAAATAACATGTAGGAAAAAAATAATAAAACAGAAACGAGGAATTACTTTTCCCAAGTCGAAACAGGCGCGTTTTTGTGCGATGTGTATAATGAAATAATGTTTGTCCACGACTACTACTGTATTTCCTTACATACACAGTAAAGCGAGATATGGGGTAAATAAATCAATACTGTAGTATATTTGTACTAAAGCAAGAAGACCGAAGGGCGAAGGGGGTTGCATGCATGTTGTTTACTGGGGAAGAAAAACAAACAAAAAATGTTAGCTAGCTGTGTGCTGAAGCGGGTGCAATAATAAGCTACGCCCTACGTTATCATTTCTATTTCATGCGACAACAACGCCTGTAAGTCTCAACTTATTAATCTCCTTCATTACCTGGTTGATACTTTGAAAGTAATTATTAATAAGCGATTAATTATTATTTTCGCAAATACATAAATATGTAAGGATATAAATAGCTGCATATACCCAATAAAGGCATATCTATTTGTATAACATCATTTGAAAGTAATATATGGAAAAAGTTTGATTAAATTTTTATGATTCTCTTCATTAAAATAAACACAGTCAACATTAAAGGCCGGTTAGTCCAACGTAAAATTACAATAGATACGAGTTAGAATAGTTTTGAGTTCTTCCAATACCGGTTAGTACTAACACATGCGTGTAGATAATTGAGGGTGCCTAGGAATAAAAGGGGTATATGTGCAATTTTATAGTCTGTCCATCGATATAACGATTCGACTTTTTGAGGATTTAAGAGGATTATCGGGAACTATCCGCTACCTCTTGCCGCAGCTACCGAGAAAACTTGTAAATTAAATAATGGACCGTAAAATCTCAAATAAAATATCATATTTCGGCATCTAAGTTGCCATCTTCAGTAGAAATCTGTATAAAACAAAAAAGAGTGTTAAACGTAGTATTTTTGGTTAAGGTGTAACCTTAGAAGATGTGCTCTTCACCAAATCACCAGTGGGCTAACACTCAGTGTTATAAATACGTATATAGATTTTTTTATATATTTTTTGTGGTAAGGGATTTTTTCCTTTCGCATTTTATTTTAAGTAGAGAAATATAATAATTATGTTTCGTGTAATATAATCCAACGTTTACAATTTAAAGTTTATCATTCTAAATGAAACAATTCTAATTTAACATATAATATGTGTATACCTGTAACTCTATATTAAAGAGCATTGTAGTGGTATTTTTCTATTCCGGTGCTATAAAGTTCACTTTACGACACCCGTTTTGGTTGCATAGGCACGCTAATTTTATTTTTTTGAGGTTGGAAACAAAAAAAATGGAACCAATAATCATATTTAAATGTCAAAATGTACCTAAACCCTTAATCTAACAAACATGTGCAAGAAGTTGTACAAAGAATAAAATACACACTTACAAACATTTTATTTACGCTAATTAACAATATAATTGGGGTGATAAGTATTCTGATGCTTCTATTGAAATTTACTTCCCATGTTGAATAGTACAACTGTTATAAACGTTTACTGTAACACTAGAAGATTCGTGTTCATTAATAGAGATTCCAGGCAGATTTTGGGAACACACTATGTTTTGTGTACATTCCTGTTGATTCATATTGACTGACACATTAGTGCCAATTGTATCAGAAGTCGATGAATTGTGAATGATTTTAGTGGATGTATTAGGTACACTAGACAGTATTTGAGCAACCTCAACTTTTTTCATGGTGGAATTATCAATGTAACCTTCAGCCACTGCTGAGGATTTCCATCCTCCATGGCGCTTAATTGTTATTAAGTCACCTCCAATATTAGCCAAGTGTGTCACACTGAAACGTCTAAAGCAGGGCTGTCCAACCCGCGGCCCAAGGCAAGTATCAATGCGGCCCGAAAATATTTAAAGTTACTGAAGCTAAAGGTCTTACATCTCAACAAAAATTTTTTAGCAACGTTACAACTGAAACAGAATTATTTGTGAAGGCTAGTTATGTAGTCGCAAATTTAATCGCCAAAAAATCGAAATCATTTTCTAATGGCGAATTTATTAAGGAATGCATGAAAAGCGTGGCAGATATAATTTGTTAAGACAAGAAAGGTGATATTTCTAAAATCAGTTTGTCTCATCAAACTATTGCCAGGAGAATTGACGATATTGGGAAATCTATAGAAATGGATTTGAAAATTAGAGCCTGTGGTTTTAAATGTTATTCTTTGGCCATGGATGAAAGTACTGATGCTACTGATACAGCTCAATTTGCCATTTTTATTAGAGGTGTTAATGACGAATATAGTGTAACTGAAGAAATGGCTTCTTTAGTTCCATTAAAAGACACGACAAAATCAATGGATTTATATGAGGCAATGAAAAAAACATGAACGCGGTTTTCTATGTCTCTTTCGAATATATCTGGGGTAGTTACGGATGGCGCCCCAGCTATAATCGGTAAAAAAGAGGGGCTTGTAAAATTAATAGAAGACAATGCCATTGCTGTCGATAACTGTCGTTTGATGAAGTACCATTTTATAATACACCAAGAAAATTTATGCGGGAAAGCTTTAAAAATGGGTCATGTTATGCAAATCGTCGTCAAGACTGTAAGCTTTATAAGAGCCCGGGGATTGAATCATCGCCGATTCAAGGAATTTCTCAAAAATGTTGATGCTGAGTATAGCGATATCGCATACTTTACAGAAGTAAGGTGGCTCAGTCGAGGATAAATGCTAAAAAACTTTTATGACGTACTTAAAGAAATCAAATCTTTTATGACATCGAAAGCTAAATCTGTGCCAGAACTTAACGATGCCGAGTAGCTTACAGATTTAGCATTTTTGGTAGATTTGACTGCTCATTTAAATGACTTCAACACGCGCCTTCAAGGCAAAAACCAACTTATCAGTACGATTTTTCAAACAATAAACGCTTTCCAGGTAAAACTAAAATTATGGCAGGCCCAATTAAATGCAAACAACTTTTTGCATTCCAGCACGTTGACCAAACATATTCCTAAAAATGAGAAAAAATATGCGGGCTTATAAACTAATAAATTTTAAATGACTTAAATATGAAAACTATATATTTTAAGTTTTTTTTTGCTCGTCAGCTATGGTAACACACTTGTGGCCCAAAACACCATGCCCTTTTCCAATGTGGCCCAGGGAAACAAAAAGGTTGGACACCCCTGGTCTAAAGCAATGTCCAGTGAAGAGCACAGGATTAGGTAAATTTAAGTAAGTAGCAATATTTTTTGGTACTTTTCCTATGGGATTAATTAATACCAATTGGACTATTCACGCAAGATCCATTTCTATATTGCAGGAAGAAGCGTTTATGTGTAACATGGCTGGGACGAAGTGAATATTATTTTTTAACCAATTCAATCCATAATCATTGTGTTATAATAAATTGTCTTGGAATATAAGTTTTAGTTTTTGGCACTGCAACCATTATGACATCATTTTTAAACTGTATAACATCTAAAGTCATGTTCGTTATTTCATCACGACGACAAGCTCCATTATAGCCCATTATACGGATAATCTAACAGAATATTAATATGACTATTATAACAAAATAATGTAGAAAATTAGTAAAATACAACTATGTACAATGATGTTCTTATTACTTACTTTCATCGCTAAATATGTTTTATTATCAGCTTCTATTATAAACTGGTTAATATGATCTATTTCTAAAATCTTGGATTTCTTAGGCTCGTAGCTTTCAGATATTCTTTTTAAAAATGCAAGATGCCTAAAAAATTATGAGATATCTATACTTTTATAAATATTTAAACAACATCGTAACATTGAATATGTATACCACAAGGATGATGCCTTTATCTTGCTTTCTTTATCAAAATAAGCAATTACTACATTTTCCGTAATATTCGCAATATTATTTTCTTTACACCAACTTAAAAAGAGCTGGTATTGCTTTCATAAATATGTCGAGACTTTGTTGGCGTGCATTTATTTATTTTGTCCATTTTGTTGATAATTTCAAATAATTTATTGGATAAATCAGATTAAATTTTAAACAAAATAACATATAACACCGCCGATATTCAAATATTGAAAATGTTTTACTTAAAAATCAGTGTAACCAACATCAAAAAAAAAAAATTTCTTTATGTTCGAACAAAACATGTCTCTCATTTTAAGCTTTTTTCAACTTTTAATAACCGAAATAGAAAAAATAGTATAAAATACACGTGTCATCAGACATTTTGCGCACTTGTTCTTTAGAAAACTGGCCTAGCGGCTCGTTTTCTAACCTTGAACGCGTGCGCAAAAATCGTGTCTTATGAAACTTGTATTTTAATATATATTGTACTACAAAAAAGGCTATAAGAACAATAAATAAATTACCTTACAATTATTCATGTAAGGAGGTTTTTATTACAAAGAAAATATGTCGTTTTCATGTATATATATTTACCAAACGCTTTTATACATAGACAAAAATACAATACTTACAAAATCCATAGATCAATTAAATGAACTTCAATATAAACGCACTAAAAGTAAAAAAAATAATATACAAATGAAGATTTATAATATGTTGCCTCAAGCTATTAGAGGTCTATCCATCGATTTCTTTCGAAGGATTATTAAAAAATGTTTAATAGTTAGATATTACTACTCAATTCAAGCGTATCTAGATGATAATTGTATTTGATGTGAGTTGACTGCATATTGTTGGGAAAATGTTATTGTTATCATTGTAAATTCTACCCCCCCCCCCCCTGTTTTTAATACACATTGTGGTAGATATTATCGACTACAATATATACATTAAATTGTATTGTTACATGTTTTTTCTTTATATTTTATGTGTTATTTCCGTAAATTAGTGTAATTCTGTATTGCCTTGTCATATACTATTTGATTAAAAAATTAATTAAACTAAACTAATAAGTTGCGTCAATCTATTAGGGGTCTGTCGATAAATTGATTATAAAGGAATGTTCAAAAATGTTTTTATAGTTAGATATTTGTTACTACTCAATTCAAAAGTATTTAATGGATAATTGTATTTGGAAATAGTTATTCGTTTTCTCCTTGTAATCTACATTATATTAGATGTTATTGTTGTGCAGTATATGTATACATTAAATTATAATATTGCATATTTCTTCTATATTTCATGTATTATTTATGTAAATTATAGAATAGCTTCTATGTTGACTTGTTTGATGATAAATAAATAAATAATAAAAATACTTTTTGTAATAAATTTCAAAATTCATACCGGAAGTAACGCTTCTGGTCTTATCGAGTAGCGACATTTTGAAAATATCTCCTAAATTATGCATTTATACAGGCTGTTTAATAAAAACGCCCCATTCCGTAATTTCTTTATTTATTATCCTATTTCAATAAATAAAAAAAGTAAGAAAATGGTTTGACAAACTCTGTAAACTGCCCATAATCCAAATTTTTTCAACGCTGTATTGAATACATAATGATAGTCAACTTTTTCTTTTAAATGGACACCTTTAGTTTTTTTGTTTAGTCTGGTAGATTTTTTTTCTGAATTTAGTAATGTTCATATAGTTATCATTTGGTTGATATTTAATTTTAAAAAAAATGAACTATTTGCAACCTTTATCTGCATACTATGCAATTTTCAAGTGTGCCGTGAAAAACAAACGCAACACAAATATGACAAATATGTCATTCAAATGTCTGTCATTCGAAAATTATCTGAGAAGTCTGCATCTGTTGTTTACATTTTTTTATTTGTTACACAACAGTGCCACAGCAGTCATTTATTATTCATAATTAAAGGGCGGAATATATGCAAAGTGCATATATTTGCATATTTTGCAAATTTTAACAAATTTCACAAAAAATTGCATATTTCGGCAAAAATAAAATTTGTGTGCATATTTTTATGTTTTTCGTTTTATGAAAAGATTAAGTGCGACCCTGTTTAGGAATTTCCAAGTAATCAGCTTGCCTAATGGAGAGCAGATGTGGTCTATTCTTTTATATTTATATTGTATAGTTTTTATTATTATATGGTTTATTGCCGGCATTTATTGGGTGTTTAGGAATTTCCAAGTAATCAGCTTGCCTAATGGAGAACAGATGTGGTCTATTCTTTTATATTTATATTGTATAGTTTAGTTTGTCGATAGATTCCAGTGTGAAAAGAGTGATTTCGAAAATATTTTATTTCAAACGCCTAAAATGCCGAAAGCCGCTTCGTGGATTAAAAATTTTCCTGAGTTGGAGTTTAGTGGGGATAAAGTGTTTTGCAAAGTTTGTGCCAAAATCATTGTTTGTGAAAAGAAGTTCCAAATTGATCAACACTTGAAAACAGCTATGCATAAAGCTAAGTTGCAGAAAAATAAATCAGTGCCTGTTCAGCAGTGTGTGCAAACCGCATTTCAAAATGTCAAACCAAAGAGTGAAAAGGAGGTGTCTCATCAAGACTTATGCAAAGCTTTAGTCGCAGCAAATATACCTTTGAAGAAACTGCAAAATACACAATTCAGAGATTTTTTGCAAACATATTGTAATCAAAACATCCCTGACGAATCCACACTTAGAAAGAAGAATGTGCAAACAGTATACGAAACCGTAATGGGAGAAATTAAAGTTACACTGGGCGATGAACATTTTTATATTATTGTTGATGAAAGCACAGACTCATGTGGTCGATATATCGCACATCTTATGATTGGAGGGCTTCAAGAAAATGAGCCAGGGAAACCATATTTAATATCTTCTAAACAGTTAGACAAAACAAATAATGAGACCGTAACTCGATTTATTCAGCAGTCTCTATCAAATTTTTTTTTACCAAATCCAGTTCCAGTAGAGAAGTTTTTAGTGTTTTTGTCTGACGCAGCGCCGTATATGGTTAAAGTAGGCCAAAACTTAAAAATATTTTATCCCAATATGGTACATGTCACTTGTCTTTTACACGGGATAAACAGAGTTGCAGAAATTATAAGAACAGCATATCCCTTGGTGAACAAATTAATTTCAAATGTAAAGAAAGTGTTTTTGAAAGCACCTCTAAGAGTGCAGATCTATAGAGAGAAATTGCCAGGAGTTTGTTTACCTCCAGAGCCCGTAATTACTCGATGGGGAATATGGATTAAGGCCGCGATATTCTACGCAGACCATTTTGAAGCCATTAAAGACATAGTTTTAGATTTAGAAGACAATTCGCAGTGTGTAGTGCAAAGTCAAGCATTATTCAAAAATGTAAATTTAGCTAAGGAACTTGTTTTTATTAAGGTTAATTTTAGTTTTGTACCAGATATAAAAACTTCGTTAGAAAGTAACAATATAAGTTTAAGAGAATCAATTAATATTGTTGAAACTTTTTCCGACAAATGCAAAAAAGTTCCCGGTGATGTAGGAAATCAAGTAAGAAGGAAACTCGAAGTTATTGTTGGAAAGAATGAAGGCTTTAAGTATTTAATGGAAGTCAAAAATATTTTTGATAGTAAACCATCCAACGAAGTAATACCTTGGCCTTATAACTTACTACCCAAATTAAAATATTGCCAGATCACATCGGTAGATGTTGAAAGAACTTTTTCTTTGTACAAACATATTTTTACAGACAGAAGGCAAACATTTTTATTGGAAAATTTTGAAAAATATATCGTTATAAATGCATTTTATACTATTTCAGGTTGAAAATTGTACCTATTATGTTTTTCTTTTAATTTTACTTAAAATAAATAATTTTTGTAAGAGTCGGCGTTTCTTTATTTCCATTTTTCCATGTTATATTCAAGGCATATAATTGCATATTTTGACAAATAAATGCATATTGTTGCATATTTCAGAGAAAAACGATGCATATATATGCGCATATTTTAACTGAATTGACGTGCATATATTCCGCCCTTTATTCATAATTCATTCGAAATCACGAATCAGAAACAAAAATCACTGAGATTTAAGTACAAAAATAAAATAAAATTAACAATAAAAATCAAAATCTTTCGAGATGAAATAAGCGGATTCTGCTGCACACTGAGAAGAACATTTATGTCAACATGTTCCCCAAAATAGTCGCTTCGGGTTTATGAAAGCACCATAGCGCTTTAAAATCGCAAGGCACACTAATTTTCTAATTTTAATTAAATATCAACCAAATGACAACTAAATGAACATTATACTAGATTCAGAA
This sequence comes from Amphimallon solstitiale, assembly GCA_963170755.1. Classification (NCBI taxonomy): domain Eukaryota; kingdom Metazoa; phylum Arthropoda; class Insecta; order Coleoptera; family Scarabaeidae; genus Amphimallon; species Amphimallon solstitiale. The sequence goes on from OY720684.1 coordinate 9,614,271, forward strand.
AAAAAAATTCTACCAGACTAGAGGAAAAAAAACTACAGGTGTCCATTAAAAAAAAAAGTTGACTATCGTTAAGTATTCAATATTTGTATAGAAGAAATTTTAAAATTTGGATCGGAAGTAACACTTTTACTCTTATCGAGTGGAACTTTTTTGCAAATATCTGGTAAAACATGCATTAATATAATAGAAGTATGTATGTACTTAGAATAGGATTTCAAATAATTTTTGTATAAAAATAATCTCAAGATTCGGATCTGAAGTAATCCAATTACCCACAGGTTTATTTTTTTAAGATAAAAATATTTAAAACTTAATTTACAAAAACTTTTGTATAATTTTATATATTATCCACTAATTAAATCCTAACAGAAAATAGTTATGTGTATATTACAGCACTGGACATGTAACGTTGAACGTGTTTACGTCTGGTATCCAGAGTTATTTAATATCATTCACCTTAGTTGCGAAAAATATTTATGTATATTGCCAACTGCTGGAGATAATTTGACGAGTAATGAGATACGGTTTACTTTAAGCTTCTGCTGTATTTGCACAGTTCTTTACTTTCCTATAGGTACCTAGTATAATAAAGTATTGTGAACATTACTAAGTCACAACCTTGAGTTTTAGGGAAAATCTCGACAACTGTTAACTTCTAATAAAGATTAAAATAATCACAGTTTAAAACGAGGGAGACCCTAAACTCTCTCTCTCTCTCTCTCTCTCTCTCTCTATCTATCTATCTCTCTCCTCCACTTTCATTCTCTCTCACTCTCTCAGTATGTGCATGTGTATATCTGGGAATATAATTACATCTAATAATAATAATAATAATAATAATAAATACAATTATTTATCATCCCAATGTTACGTATTTTTATATATATACCGGGTGTCCCAGCGTAGCGGTAAAGTCCATTACTGGTATCTACTAATGTAGATAGCGAATAATTTTTAATACAAAAATTGTAGATAATCATAAGCTCTACAATTAAAAGCATTTTCATTTATACAGAGTGTTCGATAACGACGAACCAATACAAACTTATGTTTTTTTTTTGCATTGTTTTACATTTTATGATAGTCCTTGAAGGGCTGATTAAACTGACATCAACTTGTATTTGTCGATTTTCAATTGTTTCTAAGATATGGCGATTTTTCGTTAAAAATTGTACAACATTTGAAAAGTTGCTATGAAATAACGATTGATGATGAAATACCTATTAAAGACTCAATTAGTAGAGATATCTTTTCAGTACGTCAAATTAATGTTTATTTCGACATATCTACGCATGTTCTTCAGAATTACATACCATTCGCTAAAGTTAAAAGTTCTAAAGAAAAATGGAACACCCTGTATATTTATATGTTATTAAAATATATAATTTCTTCGACCTATGGGCGATCTTGCAAAAGTTATAGGATATTATATCTGAATAAAGCCGTTTACGACTGAAAAATATGAGTTGCCATGACTTAATTACACATAGCACAATTAAAATTAATCGAAAAGAGTTACTTCTAATCTAATATTATATATCTAATATTTTCTTTTTACAAATAAGTATTTTTTATTAAAGTTTTAAAACTCATAAAATGAAAAGTTTGGAAGTTCATGAATTAACAATAGTTAAAATATCGCAGTCGGTCTGTGTCATAAAATTGTTTATCGTCATACTGGTACTAACTTCTAAATTACTTTAAAATTAAAGAAGTCATGAAAAGCAAACCGTCAATATACAAGTATTTAATAAGTTACTATATTCAAGCATAACAGTAATTATAAGTTATCATATAACAAATTAAAAAATCTTCTTTAAAGTTGTCTTGTATCAGGATTATCTTGAGCGTATAACAAAACAAAAACCTTCTTTTTCATACGGAGTACTACCAGTTTCTTCAAAACATTTTTGAAAAGCACTCATAGATGGCAGTCCCATATTTGGATATTTTTGGTTGTATATCTTTGTGCCAGCAAACAATCACTTTCCCCAAAGCACAGATCATATCTATTGATTCCAATTTTAAATATTTCATTTTATACTTAACGTAAATTCATGCGTTCGTTACATCCCTTTACAAAGGTTGCAACTATCTGCGTTTCATCGTTTTTTTGGAAGAACTTTAACTAGAATTACCAGTGGTATTTACGTAAATGCGTATAGGATAAACAAAGTTATGGACCGACTTTAACTACATTTTGGCCCAAAAAATTTAGAAATGTTTGATGAGTTACAAATACATTTCTTTTTTGATTTTCAGTTAGACATTTATACGTATTCTTCAAATTCGCCTAGCCTGGTACCTATTTAGCGGTAACCCTGTATATAGTCACCACACACTTCTGTGTTTGTGGCGACTATGATGCCACTGGAAGAGGTAGTAAAATGTTACCCTTAACTTGAACCATTTGTATTCGTTTGTTTAAATATTGCTCAAAAAAAAAGTTATATCTTCTTCATGTTTTCGGTTTTTTTGTTTATTATGTAACAGATAATTAAATTAATTGAAAACTAGTAAAGAGGTTTAAAAAACTTCATACATAATATATTAATAATCTAGGTTATAAATTCATTAATATGCCTAATAAATTTTTGAGGGAATATTAAAAACTCTATGCGACAAGAAAATTATGTGCCTGTTTCTTATTGCTTGTCAAATATTAAAATTTAACAATAAAAACACATAATTAAACCGTTTCGACAATTTTATTCTTATCTTCCTCAGTTAAAACACTTTTTTTTTTAATATAACACATTTTGCTAAAACTGTCTAGCGGTAAACCAGAACAACGTAATTTATAATCTTTGTTTTTTAACTATGGATGCACGTTGCATAGTTAAAAAACAAAGATTATAAATTACGTTGTTCTAGTTTTTTAACTGAGGAAGACAAGAATAACTGAGGAAGACAAGAATACGAAACGTTTTAATTATGTGTTTTTATTGTTAAATTTTAATATTTGACAAGTAATAAGAAACAGGCCGCTAATACCAAGAATTTTAATGTTTTTATTTCTATAAACGGCCAAGAAACAAATTTTATTTTATTATATATATATTTGTATATAATAAATTACTATTGAAGTAGAAAAAGATAATACTATAAATTTTCTTGATCTAACTGTAATCAAAAACAATAACAAAATTAAAACTAAGTGGTACAGTAAACCTACATTATCTGGACGATATATCAATTATAAAGCTAGTGTACCACTCTGTTACAAAATAAATGTTGTAACAGCTTTAGTTGATCGTGCCATATGCTTAACAAGCCCACAATATAGAGCAGAAATATTAACAAAAGTTTATGCCATATTAGAACAAAATAATTATCCAAGATCATTTATAAAGTACAATGGGAAAATCAAAATAAACAAATACAAAAGGATATTACATATATCCCTGTTCCGTATATTGCTGGTCTATCCGAGAAATTAAATAATATCATTAAACCATATAATTTAAAATTAGCATATCGTAATAATAATAGTTTAAATCATCTATACACACGTTTAAAAGATCCTATTCCAAAATTAAAACGATCACATGTTGTATATAGCATTCCATGTAATGATTGTAATAAAATATATATTGGTCAAACTCAGCAATACCTGGAGGAAAGATTAAAAGGACATAAGTATGCTAAATATCCTACAGCACTCAAGAAACATAAAGATAAGATGAAACACAATTTCAATTTTGAAAATGTTAAAATTCTTAAAACCGAAAACAATGCCAAAGTAAGAAATTTTCTTGAGATGATTGAGATAAAACGAAACAACAATACAGTTAATGATGGGAATGAAATTGATGGTTTATCAAAAATCTATTTTCATATTTTATAAAGTAAACATATTAATATATGTAATATATTTATAGTGTGCGTTTAGACAAATTTTCAAAATGACATTTATTTCTAAATTTGATTATTGACAGTTTTTCAAAACAGATTAGTTTGATGTTATTTATGAATGATCGAGCATTTAACAAAATTATTGAAAAGTATACTTTGTTGTATTGAAAATACCTTGTAGGGTGTTATGAGTGCCAAATAGCAAGAAACAATAAATTTTAAAAGTAAGTTTCAAAGACATAGATGTGATACGTTTTTGTATTTAATTAATATTTGTATTTATCTTTACAGTTTTACTGACAAAGACAATAAAGAATTGTCGAAACGTTTAAAACTGTGCATTTTTGAGTTATTTGAGATCGCTAATACCAAGAAAAAGTTATATATTTGTATATATATATATATATATATATATATATATATATATAAATGTTTTCGCTTTTATTCACATTTATATAAAATAAATACCAGGCCGCTAACCCAAGAAATTATTATTAATAATTGGATTTATAATCATATTAACACGGCCAAGAAAAAGAAACTGAAGTTAACACTTTGGAATAATAATTATATATATATATATATATTTGTAAGGACAACTTCGTCTTTATTTGTGTGTAATATGAACTAGAAATTCTTCTTCATAACATACCCTAAAACAATTATACCTTTTCGGTAATTTTTAACAGTAACATATGAACGGCATAAAGGTCGTCTGTTTATATTAGATGGCGAGGATTTGTATCGACCTCAGTGAAGTTCATAAACGGCTCGGCGCACATATGATGCTATAGGATACACAACAAAACAACCACCTGTTGATATAGGCCATATATGTATACAATAATTTTATTCCAGTTTTTTTTTTTTATTTCCGACTCCATCCTAATTTCATCGGACAAATATGGGGAATACACAATTTTCAAGTTCATGTCCTCTATTGCTCATTCTGTTTTTGTACTTTTTCGCGAGCTGGCTGAAATATATACCGCATTCAATCAAAACATTTTATCCATTTATACTTTCTGTAGTTTTACTGTTATTATTTTTCTTTTTTTGACGATTATTGCTTTATATGTAGTTTAGATATACCCAGAATTATTTATTTGTTTTCTCCCTAGAATTTTCTCCACTTTCTTATTTATGGAATGCATCTTCTTATATCGAAAAGTCTATAGTAGATTTCGATTGATAAAACTATAGTGGAATGATATACTTATCTAAATTGGGGTTATTCTCTTTTATATTTATGGAATTTTAAAAGATTATGCGCGTGTTTCTCATTAAACATATTTTAGATTTTATGCATGAACATTTTTTTTTTTGGCTGAGTAATAATTAATAATATAATATCTTAATTGTATTTTGCAAGATATTTTAATCGATTAAAAACTCAACCAAAGTATATTATGCATAACAACAGTCAAATAAAGGATTCATATAAAACACTTAAGCTGCAAACGTACACCTATGTGGTTTCTGGAATGGGTTTTAGATTCATAAAAAAATTTTTTCAAATAATTACCCCAAATTAAATTCTAATTATTTTACCATAAAATTTTTGTGTCGGTTGATTGCAAAAGCCCATGGATAACATTTTCTACTTCTGCGTCGAAAGGAAACCGATTACTGGACCAAAATATGGAAATCCCAAAACGATAAATCAGTTCCTTTGTTGTAAATTTTCTTTTATTACTTTGGTAACGTGAGGCCAAACATTGCCATGTAAGTAGTTTCCATCTTGCTGATTGTTTCCTTATAGACTTCTGTTGTCATTGTAGAACTTATTCTCACGTTTTCAATCGTTAAAATTCCACCAATTTTCCAAAATACTTTCGCCATCATTTTTTCTCATGAAGTCCGCGTTCTTGCCTCTTTTGGATAACATTTTCTACTTCTGCGTCGAAAGGAAACCGATTACTGGACCAAAATATGGAAATCCCAAAACGATAAATCAGTTCCTTTGTTGTAAATTTTCTTTTATTACTTTGGTAACGTGAGGCCAAACATTGCCATGTAAGTAGTTTCCATCTTGCTGATTGTTTCCTTATAGACTTCTGTTGTCATTGTAGAACTTATTCTCACGTTTTCAATCGTTAAAATTCCACCAATTTTCCAAAATACTTTCGCCATCATTTTTTCTCATGAAGTCCGCGTTCTTGCCTCTTTTGGATTCCATATGATATTGAACGCCCATGTTTCTCCACATTTTATAATTTTTGGAAAAAGCTCTTCGTCTTGTGCCGAAGCCAGCATACTTTTTTCGGAGATATGTTGACGCCACAGTTTTTATTCGAAAGTATGTAATTTCGAAATTCAACATGCTTCAACAGACCTAATATATCTTGGGTCATCTTCAATTGATCCCCTGCCATATAGAAATAGTTTGGATTAAAAATTTATCATAAAATATAATAAGCCATCTTCTCCACACTCATCAATCAACTTCTGCTGAATATTCATGAATTCATTTCTTTCCCCTTCAAGTGTTTGATTGCGCATCTATGTTCGCGCTGAAGTTTACTCGTTCTTGTCCGTTAAGGCTGCACTAAAACAGCACTTTAAGTCGGTAGGATTACCGACTTAAAGTAAGAGTACCTTTTAGTACTAGAATACCTGAAAATTTAATAATCTAGTGTCACAAATGCTTAAAAGTTAAAGACAAAAAAGTTATGCGTTAAAATAACCGTTTACCTACCCAAAACGGACGCCTATGACCTCAGGAAGCATTTTCGCACTAGGGTGAATTGAGTTAAATTGTCTTAAAATTATCTGAGGAATCTCCGGTCTTCGTTTGTCAGGAGAGTTTCTGGGCAGCCTGTATAAAGATATATCAGAACCAAAAAAAAATAATTGCACCACACTATATTCCTAGATTACAAAGTTGTTAATTCTTAATAATAAATATACATATACTAAAATATTCAAGAAAAAATTGCTTACTATAAATAAATTGGTACACAATTAATCGTTACTGCTCTTGTCTTAACTATATAGCTTTTTATTAGCTAACTAAATTTTGTTCGGACGAATTTTATAGATATACGATGTATTCTTGTCCAAATAGTTAAAATAAAAGTAAAAACTTTAAAATAATGTTGACTATTCCGGAAAAAGTGCGCGCGATAAGTTTGTTCGATAATGGATTGTCCGTAAGAGCTGTTGCTCGAGAATTAAACGTTGAGAATACAATTCGAAGGCAACCAGGATCAGGTAGACGAAAAGCTAGCACATAGATGAAGAGGACAAAACTTTATCACAATATGTCCGGGGGCATCCATTTAGCGGCTTCCTTTCGGCGGTCAACGAAAGCGTTTTCCTGCTAGTACGAGTACTGCACGAAGAAGGCTGACTTCTACCAACTTAAAAAGTTATACTGCGGCGGTGAAACCTTCACTAACGGAAAGAAATCGGCATGATAGGTTATATTTACGCAAACATACAACCACATAGACGGTCATTTTTGGCGGTCAGTAATTTTTCCCGATGAATCAACTTTTTAATCGTCTTCCTACAAAATAAAAACGGTTAATCGTGAGAGAGGACGAAGATATAATCCAAGATATATTTATGAACATTCTATTATTGGCCGGTTTTCTGTAAGGCGTCTGAGGATGGATGTCTCTTGATGAGCCAGGGGTTATATGGAAAATAGAGTGTCATTTAAACGACTCGGAATATAGGAATATACTAGCTATTGTTTGAGCAGTGGATCAAAACTGCAAATATTAGAACTCTACACTGGCCCCTAAAAATCCAGATTTAAATCTTCTGGAAAATCTCTGAAGATTTATGAAAAATAGAACCTCTGTCTCTAATGTATACAACAATTCAAATCAATTATGGAATCAAATTGGTACTAAATGTACATTTACAACAATTACGACATTCTACAAGGAGCAATACTACGATTTACATCTAGTCTTGGGTACATAAATCAAATACAGAAGCAAAGAATCAATACTAATTTGAGTTTTCAACTTCAATCTTGAGACGTGGCTAATTGAGAAATGCTATTCTGTTAGCATTATATGAATTTTAATTATTTTAAATATTCAGTTGTTTGAAAATATAACTTCACTGAAGTGAAAAAAAAATGTTTGGAGAATCAGAATATTACTCTATATTTTAGCCTCATCAACATCAAATTCTCATAGTCAACTTGTCACTTTGTGAAAAAGTGTCACATATAGTTTTACCACCTTTGTATAGTAAAATTTAGTTTCTATAAATAATATAAAACGCATCATATTTGAGAAATTAGAAGCTTATATTTACGTATATTTACAAAGATTAACAAAAACTAAAGAAAAGGAAATAATTGAGGATGGACAGTATTTTTCATGATTGTTTTGTTGCATTTTTGCTGTAGATTATATTTAAAATTAAAAATTGACATTTTGAAGAAAATTTCATGAGATGATTAAATACATCAATCATGTTCCATACTTTGTCATCGCACTGTATATGTATATATGTATATATATTAGTTGTAGAGTACAAGTCATAAAAATATCAATTTCCAGATTTTGTTAGGTGCGAACAACAATTTAACAGAAATAAACCGGTAAGGTGTTACATATAATTTTCTTATTAATTCAATAATAATAATAAACAAACTAGTAAGAAAAGCTTAGGCTGCGAAGAGAGAAATTAACATTTTTCAATTATGTGCGAACGACGCCAAATGATTTTTAACATTTGCGCAATCAAAAAACCGTGCAGTACCTACTTATGTAGGTATATACTGATGATTTATTAGAGAAACAAAAAAAAATAACTAACGGTAAATATATACATCATACATATCTCAATTGACCGAATTTATGATAAACAATTCTTTTTCAAACTTACTGTATTAATAGATTAAGACATTTGAAGGAGAACTATCAAGGTTATGTATGTATGTAACGTATGATTGATTTTATGTGTGTGTAATTCGGACTTAATATACACTATTTTATGCAGGATGGATGAAATAAACATATGGGCTGTTTACAAACTCGTTGCTAAATATACGCTTTAGTTTATATTGTCCCCCAATTTGTAAACATAAGTAGTCTATATTATGCCGGTTTCGGACCACATAATTTTGAACGCACAAAATTCAGAAATATTTATTGATTTTACATAAATTTTACTCATCATTGTCATTATTTTAACACATTTATATCAATAATAATTAAATAAATATATAAAAATATATTTATTTAATTATTAATAAATACTAATTATGACTAATAGTGGTAGACCGAAGAAAAAGTTATTTAATAATAATGATAATATAAATTTTGGATTGAGATCATTAATTGAAAGAAAAATGGGTGGTGAATTATTATCACAAACAAAAAGAATAATAATTATAGGTCCATCTGGATCTGGTAAATCTACAATTGCTCAAGAAATAATATTTGGTATGGAAAGAAAATCTATTTCAGAAATAAATTATTTTTTACCTAATGGAAACGAATTAGAAAAAAATATTCAAGTAATTAAAGAATTATGTAAAGAATCTTTTATTTATTTTAATATATATAGATATGAAAAAGATAGTATTCCAAATGAATTAAGAACACACAGTCTTAATATATTTGATGATGCACATAAGAAAACAGGTATAACAGATTTAGCAGAAAAAATATTCACAAAAGGAAGACACAGACAGCAGCATATAATATATATTCAACAAACTGGTACATTTATACCAGCTGGAATGAAATCAAGCTATAGTGAAATAATTATTCATAAAAGTATAACAAGTGACTTGGAAAATTATATTAATATTGATGATAAAACAATTAATGACTGTTTGGAAAATTATAGTAAAACTGGATTTTATACAATTAATAAAAATGGTATTTGTTATCCAACGAAATTATGTGATTATAAATCCTTCAGAGAATATAAAAATAGATTAAAAGCAGTTGGTAGAAATACTGAAGATGAATATAAAAATAATATTAGGAATACAGATGTTATTTATAAAGCTTATAAAAATGCAGGAGCAGATGGTGCTAAAAAAACAGATGTTATAAGTGATAATTATATTCAGCAATTATTCAAAGTATTATAAATGAGTAATATTATTTTGAAATATTTAATTGATAAATGTAAAAATGATAATAAGATAGCATTATCAAATATTGACTTGGAAAATATTTTTAAATTAATTACAAACCAGGAAATAAACATAAGTTCAGATAAATTGTTAACATACGGAATAGATCATTTAAATAAGTATAATATTTTTAATTTAGATTGGAATACTGGTGGTACACATTGGATTGCTATGTATATAGATAATACTAATAAATTAGTGAATTTCTTTGATTCATTTGGTAATTCATTACCAGAAAAATTTATAATTCCAAAAAGTTATGTATTAACTCATAATAATTATAAATTCCAAAATTCTAATGATGTAAATTGTGGTTGGTGGAGTTTATTATTTTTATATGTATGTTACTTAACGTCAGAGATAAAACATTTATGATTTTGTTTCAAATAAACGAGGATCTTGTATATTTAATAATTTTTTAATTTCTTCTGTTGGATTAATATCAACTTGTTTACTTTTATCAAAACACAGTAATGGTATATCATCTTCACAATCTGAATCTTTTTTGTTATATAGTTATATTCATAAGAGCTCTAATATTTTTTTCTATTGTGTCTTTATCTTTTTGAGATAATGTTTTCTTTAAAGGAATTGGAGGTTGATTAGGAAGTTCTAAAGTTAATGACCTACCTTTTATTTTATCATCTATTGTGTCAACAACCTTATTTAAAATATTTGCTAATACTGGTCCACCTGCAGCGGCTAATATAGGGATTAATAAATTTATAAAACCACCATGTATTTCACCACCATCAACTATTTTTGATTTGTTCTGTAAAATTATTGATGAGCCTTTTTTAATTGTAATTATCATTTATATAAATAAAATAAATATGCTTGTGTATGTATGTTTAAATACTATTTTTTGTAAAATTGGTTTATTTCATAACAAAATTTATATACCGCGCGACATCTTACCATTGATAGTAAAACAATAAACAGTAATATTTATTACAACATTTACAACGTGGCGGCACTATTGTACTGCACGTGAGTGAAAGCCAGTGAAAGCTGAAGCAGAGGCCACAACACGCCACAGACCACACAGACTAGACCAGGCCAGACACAGTCACGTGCAGACACTAGACAGACTATACTAAGAAAGGATACCATTGTCTTATATTTTATCTAAATACTCATTCATTATGTCAGGTAATTGCATTGAAATAATGTATCTTTGTTTTTTATGTTTTAATTCAATTATTATTGCAGGTGGGAACATACCAGTGCCTTCTAATTCAAAAAGAACTTCAAAGTATAAAGATTGCACAATATGTAAAGCTATCCTAGAAACAGATATACTTGCTGAACATTACAATAAACATATATATGAATCTACCGAGCAATTAAATAGAAATAAAAAAGTGCAAAATGAATTAAAAAAAGAACAAAAGAAATTAAAAAAAGAAGGAAAGAAATTAAAAAAAGAAGGAAAAGAGGTATATTCTGTTGATTTTTCATTTTATATATGTACTATATGTAATTCTATTTAATTTGTAGATCGAAAAAAAGCATCAACTTACCAAAGAGGCGTTGTGGCAATTACAAGAAAACAATGCTGGGGTAGAAGGTGCCTAGAGTTCTGACCATGACATTGATGTTGAATAGTACTGTAGATAAGTTTTGATTTTATAATTTTTTGATATACCTATAATAATAAAGTGCATGAAAATAACTGTTGTTGACTTTTGTGACAATTCTTATTTTTGATGATAAAATTAATGAATATAAGTCAGATTTATTGATAAATACAAATTGAAGTAGTAAAGTTTAAGGGTGAGTGCGTTTCGTCTCATTTAATTTGAAATTAATATTTAGAATTGTATGAATATTGAATAGAAAGTTGACCTATCGAAAGCATTTTCATTATAACAGGGCTTCTTGCAAGGTCACTTAAATCACTTAAAGTCACTTTATAAAAATCTGGTCACTAAAAGTCACTATTTCATTGAATACGTCACTTTTAGTCACTTTTTACAACATTTTCCAATCCATCGGAACGTTTGCAGATAATTCTACCAGATTCCTATTTATTTCTACATATAACTATACTTCCCGTGAAATTTAAATTTCGCGCGGCGGACGCTGTTTGAATACTGTGGCGTTATGCGCCAGTGCAGTTGGAATCTGGTTGCAGTGTCGCGTCGTGTCGCCAGCCGCCACGCGCCAGTGTAGTGTCTATTGTGTCTAGTATCTCACAGGAGTCATAGGACGTGTGGCATGGAATAGTGCAATTATTGAGTGCAACTAAATATAATCACAACCTAACCTCAATATAAACTTGAGGCCCAAAACTGCGGTTTTGCCTCATAATTGTGTTAATTCTTCGTTACATTGATCAGGTAAAATGCTTAACCTAACTTTTGGCTTTCCTTAGTGTAATACTTATAATCCGCAGCTTAATTCGTAAATATAATTGGCTGGCAACAATAATAATGGGTAAAAACTGTAAAGTTAAAGATAATTGGTTTAAACAAACTGATCAACAAGGATACCAATATGGAATTTGGTTGCGGAGGGAAAATATCCACAATGTATTTTGCACTGTATGTGGAAAAACAATTAATGTATTTCACAATGGATTCAAGGCTATTTTGGCACATGAATCTACAAAAACGCATATCCAACAAATTTCTATTAAGTTGGATAAGAAACAGTTGAAACTTTCATCTGCAATTCCAACAATTACAACAGATGGCAATAATAATGGTGACTCCAAAACAATATCCACATTGCAGCTATATTCATTGGACGAATCAATTACGAGAGCTGAAATTATTTGGGTACTGAAGGTCATATCTTCAGATATGTCGGCTTCATCAACCGATGATATACAAATGGTCTTTGATTCGATGTTTCAATGCGAAATTTCTTCAAAATTTTCAATGAGTAAATCAAAGTTTGGATATGTAGTAACTGAAGCTCTAGGTCCATATTTTCGTAATGAGCTGTTGGAAGATATTGGCAGTTCCTATTTCACATTGGTTTATGATGAAACAACCAATAATGAATCGGAAAAGGAGCTTCAAATCAGAATCAGGTACATACTTTTGATTTACATGTTTACGATCATTAAATTATGCATACATTAATTTCTAGATACTGGTCGAATTCAGAATCAAAGATAGTAACATATCACTTGGAAACCTTTTTTTTGGGAACTGCAACAGCAAAGGTTTTATCTGATTATATAAAACAATCCATGGATAATGCCGGACTTTGTCAACAAAAATTACTTATGCTGGCTTCTGATGGGCCTAATGTCAACAAATCAGTATATAATATATTAAACGAAGAAATAAAGGGCTTGCGTAGCCAGGGTCTCCTTAACATTGGCACTTGTGACATACACATTATACATAATGCGTTTCAGAAAGGAATATCAGAATTTTGTGGCGACGATGTTAATGATTTTATTATTAACGTATTCTACTTTTTCAAAGGCTGGCCTCAAAGAGAAGAAGATTTTAAACAAATACAGGTGAAACTGAATTTACCACTCCATAAATTCATTAAGCACGCTGCTACTCGTTGGCTCACTTTAGGTGATGCTGCCAAACGAATTATTGAACAATGGGATGCCATAAAGAAATACTTTGTAGAATTCGTTCCATCCAACAGGAAACAATTGTTACAGGCTCAAAAGTATAAAAATATTTGCACTGCACTGGGAGATAAATTACTTAAGGCCAAATTGTTTTTTTTAATTTCCAATGCGGAATTGTTTATGACGTTCACAAGACGTTTTCAAAGTGACAAACCCCTGATTCATGTTCTTTATGAGTCATTAAAAGATTTATTAATAAAGATTCTCTCTAAAATATGTAAAAAAACTTCAGATTGGAATAACGCTGATAGAATTTTTGCAAAAGAAAACTTGTTGCCTTTACAAGACATTGATTTAGGAGCCAAATCTATTCAGTTTTTAAAGGGAAACCATTTTTCAGAAAAAGATAGGTTACTTTTTTCAAAAATTGCACAATCATTTTATATTGAAAGCTCAAAACATTTAATCAAGAAATCCTCTTTGTCCATTGGATCATTTTTACCCTACTGTGCAGAATTAGCTCCTAAAAATGTGAAAACGTCCCAAACGAGGCACATAAAGTATTTGGCCGAAAAGTTGCCCTTAACTAATATAAATCTCGATGAGTTGGGGGATGAATGGAACATATTAAAAACAGAAGAATTTATTCAGAATTACACAGTTGAAGGTGACAGTAATGCTGATAACGTGAAAGTTGAAGATGTACAATCATTTTGGGATCAAATTTTTAATGTGAGATACACTACTTCCTCAGAATTAAAATATCCGCAAGTTGCAATACTAATTAAAGCTTGTCTGTCATTATCTCATGGCAGTGCCGATGTAGAACGGGGGTTTTCTAGATCAAAACGGATACTGACAGAAGATAAGACAGCTATGAATTTAAGAACTCTGAATGCAAAATTAAATTGTGTGAATATTCTTCAAAAATATAAAAAGCCGTATAACATTCCAATTACCAAAAAAATACTTTCAATGACGAGAACTGCATACAAGAGTTATATGGCAAATTTAGAAACACAAAGAGTTGAACGGGAAAAAAGTAAGCAACTACAAGAACAAGAGAAACAAAGTAGAGAAGCAGAGAAACTAAAACTTGAAGAAATAATAGGTGAAAAAAAGTTCATTGAAACCCTCGAGGAAAAAATTCAAGAAAACAAAAAGAATAAAGAACTGGCCAAGAAAACTGCAGATATTTTATTCGATTCGGCAAAAAAGAAATTGAAAGAGTCGATTTCCAAAGGCAATTTAGAAGAGGTTAAAATTGCTCAGGAGTTGTTGAGTAGTTACGAAAATGTGAAAAAGCAACACATAGAGAAGAGCAACGCAGTTGATGCACTACAAAATAAGGTGGAGAAGAGAAAGAATACTTTAATCACCTCCTTTATAAAGAAACCAAAGTTAAAATAGTTTTTTTTGTGAAGGCTAGAAATAATATATAACACTGTTATCCGTTTGTATAATACAAATTTATTTATTTTTAATAAAAAATTGATAGTAAGTGCTCATGTTATCTAAATCAGTTATATAGGGTGGTCCCCATATTATAACCTGCCAAAAAGCAATCGTTAATAGGTGACGATGAGTAGAACGCATGCATATTCAAAAAAAGTTTCTAATAAAAGTCTCTTCGTTATTGAGATAAAAATAATAATCGAAAATTTATTCAAAATTTGCTGTACGCTAATGATGAGTTAATCGGGATTAAAAAGGTAAATTTTTTGGCCGGTTATATCGGGACCACCTGTATATTTCAATGAAGATTATCACTTTTGTGTCATTTACAGGACAGTTGTAGTCACTTAAAAGTCATTTATTTAAAAAGAATTGGTCACTTAGTCACTTGAATTTTTATCAAAATGTGCTAGAGGCCCTGTTATAATGTAATTAAGAAAGAATATAATGAAAAAGTAAAATTAATGTACATGGATACAGATTCTTTAATCTATCATTTTAAAGAAGATTTTAATAAATTTATCAAAGATAATCCAGATTTATTTGATACATCTAATTATCCAAAAGATCATGAACTGTATAGTGATAAAAATAAAAAAGTAATTGGAAAATTTAAAGATGAACTCGGTGGAAAAAAGATACTTGAATTTGTTGGATTAAGATCTAAATCATATGCATATAGAGATAATGATGTACATAAAAAATTAAAAGGAATTAAGAAATCTGTACTTGATAAAGAAATTAAATTTCGGCATTATAAAAAATGTTTGTTTGATCAGCAGGAATATTATCATAAACAATGCGTTATTAGGAGCTATGATCATAATGTATATACTGAGGAATTAAATAAAAAATCATTGTGTTGGAAAGATGATAAAAGATGTATCCAACAAAATAATATTGATACATTTGCTTGGGGTCATTGGAGAATAGAAAACAATTGATATTTCTTGTATTTGTGTAAATTTATAATTTTTATCAACAATGACTTTTATTGGAAAGAACTTCTCTTTTTTCATAATTTGATAGCTAATGATATAATTAAACAACATATCAATTTTATCTATATAGTTTTTATTTATTCTATATTTCTTATTCTTTACAAATACTATATAGTCAAATGAATTTGTTAGAATGCTTTCAAATTTTGAAAGGTTTGTATTGAACAATATTTTATTTATTGGTAGCCTAGGTAATGAGTTATATGAATTTATGTATTTCGTCGGATCATTATTAAGAGATTAAATTTCCTTCGTGTAACTTTTGTCAACGCTTAACTGCGAGAATGTTGATTGATTAGAATCCATACCAATTTATTTACATTTAAAATAATTATGTAACTAATTAATTTTTTTATTGTTGAATATTTTTATTCAAAAAAATGTTTATTAATATGTACTTTTATTTTAACGTTAACACTAGAACTATTACGTTCAATGTTTGCGTTTTATGTTACGTTCAGTGTTCACCTTTACGTTTGACGTTACATGTTTACGTTCACAAAGACATGTTGATGATACAATAAATTTTGAATATTTGAAGGGGTCTGTAGCAGATACCCTCAGGGGTGTCTGAGCACCACCCTCAAAAAAATAGACAAACAAACAATATTAATGATTTTTCATAAATAAATTAGTGCTAGAAATTAGTAAAAACAGCAGTAAAACTAGAAAATATAGTTATTTTTAGAGGTTCACGATTTCGTGGTATTTCAAAAATTGAATTTTTCATGTAATTTTGAGGTTTTGAGGTAAATGTGTTAACAATGAGTATAAACAGCACTAAATTTAGAAAACATGTCTATTTTTAGTGGTGACTCAGAAAATTGGATTTTTATGTTGATTTTTGGTTTGTACGAGCAAAAATTGATAAAAACATGGTTTTTTATATAAATGTGTTAAAATAATGACAATGATGAGTAGAATTTATGTAAAATCAATAAATATTTCTGAATTTTGTGCGTTCAAAATTATGTGGTCCGAAACCGGCATAATATAGACTACTAACATACACACACACGCTACTCCATTCAATTCTATATAACTATCCGAGTATACGGCATTAATCATAGAATTTTTCGCAGAACATTCTTTCACTTATTACACTCCCTCCATGTCGGTCCCCCCCTTTGACCGAAAGCTGCACCCCTCCCAGACCTCTTTTACGGGATTCTATCGGCTCGTCATCTCGTTCGTCGACTCTTTCTTTTCTTTACAGTCCTTTATATTCTTTTTCTTTCCGTTGTTCTCTCCTTTAGTAGTACACTGAAGGTACTAAATTAAAAATACATGTCATAGCATTTCTCATTTTCACTTGAAAACGCCACACTTCTCGATACAAAATTAATTTTCCAATTAGACTCATTTGTTATTTCCTTTTTTGCTGTAGGTACGCCTTTGCCTGGCGCGTTCTTATTAAAGTTTCAATTAAAAATTTATTTGACAAACTAATCAATCTTTATTTTCACGAAATTAAGCTAATGGAAAAGCTGTATACCTATATACAAAAGGTCAAAGGTAATACTAGTGCATTACGGTATCATAATACATATTACATAAATTGAAAAAAGGACGTTGGATACCATACGACTTTCTCCAAAATTATAATTCTTATTATATTTATACAGGGTGTCCAGAAACTCTCCTGACAAACGAAGACCGGAGATTCCTCAGATAATTTTAAGACAATTTAACCCAATTCACCCTAGTCCGAAAATGCTTCCTAAGGGAGCTAGAGCTCTTTGAAGATGGCGCCTTGTAATTAGTCTTTTTTTAATATCTCCCGAACGCTTCTATTTAGGAAAACAAAAACTGGTATGCTTATTTATCCTCCAGAGATGAATCGATTCCCTCAATTGCGAATTTCTAGTACCGGTCATAGGCGTCCGTTTTGGGTAGGTTAACGGTTATTTTAACGCATAACTTTTTTGTCTTTAACTTTTAAGCATTTGTGACACAAGATTATTAAATTTTCAGGTATTCTGGTACTAAAAAGTACTCTTACTTTAAGTCGGTAGGATACACCGTTTTCTAGAAAAATCGATTTGAAAATTTTTCGTTTTTTTGTCATTTCATCTTTCGTCATTTCAACTTCGCGAACTGACAACAATTTGACAATTAAAAACGTAGGTTTTATTTCTGTTGGCAGTTCAAAGCGAACTAGTGCAAAAAATAATAAATTGAATTTTAATGACGAAAAAACGAAAAATTTTCAAATCGATTTTTCTAGAAAACGGTGTATCCCACCGACTTAAAGTAAGAGTACCTTTTAGTACTAGAATACCCGAAAATTTAATAATATAGTGTCACAAATGCTTAAAAGTTAAAGACAAAAAAGTTATGCGTTAAAATAACCGTTTACCTACCCAAAACGGACGCCTAAGACCTTAGGAAGCATTTTCGGACTAGGGTGAATTGAGTTAAATTGTCTTAAAATTATCTGAGAAATCTCCGGTCTTGGTTTGTCAGGAGAGTTTCTGGACACCCTGTGTATTCCAAATTTTAAGATTTAAATACAATACATTTCTGATTATCCGGATTAATTAATGCATGCTCTAAACCAGGCGAACCTTTTTGAGAAGTGGGTCAAATTTTGTTCATACATTTTTTTTAGTACTAGCTCGTGGTCACTAAGTCAGTGGCGTCACTTGAAAACGGGAGGATGGACAGTTTGTTTCTCTTGGTAGATTTTACATAATTTATTGGAGAAAACAACACGAACATGTTAACCCAAACTTTGTGAATAGAGCATTAGCAAGTTTCTTCTTTGCTATAAAATTATTTGCTAGGTTTCATATAATATTTTCAATATCCAAATTCCTGAATACTGGCAATTTTCCTCTAATATCGTTCATATTATCGTTTATTAAGACCTCTTGCGTTTATAAAATTGATGAATTTTATTACAACTGGCATAACATTGGAAAATGTTTCTAAACCTTGCTTCGCACATAGAATTTCCTGATTTATTATACAATGAACTTCGGTCAGAGAATGTGTAATATTTTGCTTAAGATACTGGATAAAATCAATGTTTTTCCCCACCATACTGGGTGCATCATCTATTGTTACCAAAACCATTTTCTGTAGGTCAATATCCATTTCGTTAAATGCAATATCAAATTCTTTAAAAATATCAAAACCGGTCCACTTACCTTTTAAGATTATTAGTTTCATTAGTCCTTCTTTCATAATATTGCCTGATTTATATCGAGCAAAAACTGCTAATTGTGCATAACCGTTTACATCATCATTATCATCTTAAGCACTTGAATACTTTTCTGCATACTTTAAATTGTTATGTATTTGTGAACAAATATTTTTTTCTAATTCTATTACTCGATTTTTTATTGTATTGCGACTTATTGGTAACTCATTTATACGCTTTATAATCAAGTTTTATGCTTTAAAATCTGTAAAAAAAGTAGCTCTTCATTCTAAAAACGCTTGCTTTACAAACGCTCCATCCGAATGAGGGTTTTCGTGGCGAGCACTGCAATGGGCAACTTGAGAACTAGCAGTTGTAATGTTACTTTTTGGAATCAAAATAGTTTTAAAAGAACTGGTTTGTGAATGATGTACGTTATGCAAGTGCAGTGATACGATAGAAAATCAACTAGCCAATGTCCACATGAAAATATTTTTTCATATATTTGACATTAGATATATATACCGTCCTTTTTTCATATTGTTTGCGTGTTGTCTGTTCTTTCTTTTATGATACAAAAATAAGGATATAAAAATCAGCGCGTGGGTCACTTAAGAAGCCTGCGTGGGTCAGTGTCTGACCCGCGGGTCATAGGTTCGCCACCACTGCTCTAAACCGTATAAGCAAAAATCCGTTTAATCCTCCTATTCTTATTCTTCTGCTTGTTTTAGATCTATTGGTCTGTTGATTTCTAAATTCCTAGTTATGGCTTGTCCTGTGACGTTAATTTCCAGCTGTGCTTCCATCGCTTATGTGACCTTCCCGGTACCTGCTGACTTTTCCTCTAGTGCTACGCGTGGTAATCTGCTCTTGTCCATTCTCCTAACGTGATCGTACCATCCTCTTCTTCTTTGTCTCCCCCATCCCATCACGTCCACTATCCCGCACTGTTCTCTGATATCTGTGTTTCTTATACGGTCTTTTCTGGTTTTGCCAAGGATAGTTGGTAGTGTTTTCATTTCCGCAACTCTAAGCATATTCTTTGGTTTTGCTTGTTTTTTCGCGCGTTTCTATACCGTAAGTCATGACGGGTCCTATTACAGGTTTTGTAGATTCTTATCTTGCTGTCTGCCCGCATATATTGATTCGATCAAACCATCTCTCTTAAACATTCTGATAGCGATGTCACTTTATTAATCTGGTTCATTAGGTCTTTGGCTGGGTTATGACCACTAGAGATGTCAAGTCCGAGGTACCTGAACTGGTTGACTTCCTCGATGGGTTTATCTTCCACAACAAGTTTGCATCGGATCGGGTCTTTAGCAATTGCGATGACTGTTGTTTTGTCGGTGGATATATTTCTTATATAAGTTCAGTTGTTGGCTTGTTTAATAAAATTTAAAGGATTGCTTCTGTAGATCGTCTTCCGTTTCCGCTAGGATTGCTGCATCGTCCGCGTAGCACACCATGCTGACTCTGTTCCTACTCAGCCTATAGCCCAAATTCAACGACGCGACCTCCCGTATAATTTCGACCATTAATAGGTTAAACAATAATGGGTTCAGGCTGCCCCCCTGCCTGATTCCGACCGGTGTTGGAATATTGTGTTCCCCGTGTTTAGTAGGCGGATTATTTTTACGATATTGGATGGCGTTCTCTTGTTAATTAGTAGTCTAACTATGTCTTCCAGGCGTACTTTATCAAAGACTTTCGTCAAGTCGACGAAGCAAATGTAGAGGGGTTTGTTGAAATCCATTGACTTTTCTTTTAGTTGCTTGATGATGAATAGAGAGTCAGTCGTCGATCTATTTTTTCAAAATCCTTGTTGTTCTTCCCTGCTTTCGATCTGCGCTTCTAGTTTCTCTCCATTATTGTATATAGGAGCGTTAATCCCCTATAGTTTATGGGAAGGTCTTTGGTCTCTTTTCAAAAATAGGTATTATAATACTGCTGAGTCAGTCCTCTGGTATTTGTTGTGAGCTCAGGATTAGGTTGAAGAAGATTGCAAGCTTTGCGTGAAGTGTCTTGTCTCCGTATTTCAATAACTCGTTATATGTTGTCAACTCCCGCTGCTTTTCTGTTTTTTTAGTTTCTTCAGTTTTGCCACCAGCTCTTTTTCGCTGAATGTGGTTTCCTCCGTTGTTTCATATACCTCCAATCCGAATAGTTCCCCTACTCTGTATAGTTGTCTGAAGTATTCCTCCCATGCTTCTGGTGAGATGCCTTTTGTTTGCAAGTATTCATTTACGGGCTTTTTCCTGTTTTTAAGCATTTTTCATATTTTTCTCGGAGTTTTTCAGCTCAGGTTGTAACGAATGAGAAATAATGTCGTTCTAATACTTTTGTAGAACTTTTTGGTATACGTTCTCCAAAGAATTTTGTAAAAAAGAATAGTTCGTCCTCTAATGTAAAGGCTTTTAGGCATTTTGGTATGTCTTCTTCTTCAGATGTTAGCAAGTGTTTCAAGAGATATTTACGATATCGCAGTTTGATTAACCAAATTGCATTCTGATTCATTAGCTGAATAAATGGAGTGCAATTTGGTGGTAGGTGAACAGTAAGTTCAAATATTCGCATCATCACTTCGTAGTCCATTATTAATAATGCTTTAGGTGGTAAGGTATTGATTATGAAAATGCTTTTACCTGTTTGGTAAATAACCCATGAAACCATTGAGAAAACAATGCCGTGTGGCGCGTTTTTGAACGAACGAGGAACTTTTGATTTTCTAGTAACTAACAATTGGACTTTATGATTCCGGCATTTGTACAGGCAAGAAATGTTATTCTTTTTTGCTTGTCTTTCTGTCAGATGCCGTATTCTCCTTGGCGTATGTTAATGTTTTTCCAGCAGTTGTTTCCAAAAGAAAGCTGATTTGTCCGCATTGTATACTTGCGATGGTAAAAGCCCAAGGTTTTTTATTTGACTTGCAAGTTCATTAACAAAGGGTGCCACAGCTTGTTCGTTACTAGAAAGCTTTTCCCCACTAATCTTAAGAAACCTAATGACATGTCTTTCCTGAAAATTGGAAACGCATCCCCTGCTTGCTATGAATTTGTTATTGCCGTAATGCTTCATGTATTGCTGCTTAGCTTTTTCAGCTAGGATCTCAGGAGAGAGTACAATGTGTTTGCCTTTTTGTTTTACAAACCATGAATACAGTTCTGCTTCAATATCTGGGTATTTTGCCTTTCATAACGTTCTCCTCTTGCTAGGTCCAGAAAACGTGTTCTGAATAAAACTCCAAAAATGGCACGAATTGCTTAGAATTGAACTCAGTTTCCTCAGGAAAGCAGCATGGTCAGTGGTGTCAAAGACACGAGAAAAGTCCGTGTATATAACATTCATCTGCTCCAAATATACAATTATTACTCCAATTGCAGATCTAAATACTTTTGTATTCCGGATAAATCTTTATAGAACGCATAATTTGCGAGATATTTCTTTTATAAAAAAAATGTTTCAAATCTAGCTCTAATACCTTTGTACTCTAGATAAATTTGTAGAGAAAGCAAAATTTTTCTTCTATAAGACAAAAGAACTTACTTCTGGAAGGAATTCCGAAAAACTTCGTTTTTGTATTTTAGAAATTTGTCTAACTTTAGTTGTTGACGAGGTATTTGCAAATTTTACCCCTTCCGGTCTACACTAAAAATCAGATCTCAAAAGAAAGATTGTACTCGTAAATATAAAATTTGATATTGATAGTTTTAGCCGTTTGACCGCTATCGTGGTCAGAGAGAGAGAGAGATGTTCTATGTATAAGAAAGTAAAAATAACAAAATTGGTGTGTACGTATTTATATGAATGAATGTATTAGGTTTAGGATAAGAACTTGGAAATGATCATCAACTCTAAATATACCAGAGAATATCAACATTTATTTAGAAAACATCAACAACTATCCTTCAAAGTACTCTCCCTTCTGTGCAATAACACTTGCCCCATCGTTTTGTCCACTTGTCATAAACATCTGAGAGACTATTATTTGAGAGTCTATTTAGCATACCTATCACCGCTCTAAATTCGACTCAAACTTTCAACCTCTCAATTCTTTTTTGACTTCAAAGAAATGAAAGTCACGTGGAGCAAGGTCATGTGAGGAGGGAGGGTGAACCATAATTTCCATCTCCAATTCTTCAAATGTTCATTGACAAATCGCTGATCTGTGGGCAGGAGCATTGTCGTGATGCAGGATCCAACCGATATCTTGATAAAGCGGTTGTTTTTTCTTTAATTTTGCCTTTAGTGTTTCTCGAAGTACATTAAAATAGTATTCTCCAGTTACTGTATGTTTTCTAGGTACAATGTGATAATGACCGAAAAAATGAAGTGCATCACTTTACTGGTGCTTTTTTCATTTTTCCCTTTCTGCGGTCTTGGGCTGCCTTTGTGCTTTCATTGCATACGATGGGACTTTAATTCAGGGTCGTAATGATAAAACCAACTCTCGTCACATGTAACCACATTGTTTAAAAACTGTGGATTATGTTGCAGTTGCTTTTTCCACAGCGGACAAATTGTCAATCGATTCGCTTTTTGTACATCGGTCATCACTTTTAGAATCCATCTTGCCGCGATCTTCCGGTACTCTAAATTCGTGATGAATAATTTTTTGAGTGTAATCATAAGACATAATGAACAATGTCAGAAATGCGATATATAATCCGTGGTTAATTTCTGCAATTTTTGAATCAGTTCGTGTAGTCCGTGGTCCTTCGCGTCTTCCACTGATTCACATCTGTCTTTGAATTTCTTATGCCACTCAAACATTATACATCGTGATAAACTATCATCTGAGTATGTAATTTTAATCATTTCAAAAGTTTCAGTTGGAGCTTTCCAAACCAAGTTTTATACTAATTGCGTTATTAATAAACAATTTATTTAGGTGTATTCATGTAAAGTGCAACACACGGTATATATAATATCTGCCGGAGTTCAGTGGTGACTGATTACTATGTTTTGTGATTTACTACTCGTGACGTTTCAGTCATTTATTTCTGACCGTCTTCAGACTTTTTTTAAAGAAATTTGTAAAAGAGAATATGTAAAAATAAAATCACTACACACCTTCGAGATTTTTTTTCAAAAAATGAATATTAATATTTTATCCGTTACTAACTGAACATTGAATTCAAATTTAATTTCAATGATTTTCTAACTACTGTGGTATTTATATATTTATTATATTTACTTTAAAACTTATGCTTTCTTTTCATTTTATTGTATTAAAAGATTTAGGAAAAGGTACCTTAATAATATATATTTCACCTCCAGCCTGTCAAAACCAACTTCCCATTCTGAGACAATTAATCAATAAAAATAAAGAAGCAGAAAACGAAACAATTGCTCAGCGTTTTATATTCTTCCGAATGATTCTCTTTTTTTATCCGCATCTGTGTGTTGTTCGGGAAACTGCTTTATTGAAAGACTGTTGAAATTTAAATTAAGCCAACCAAGCGTAATATTTGCTTTATAGAAAAACTTTCTTATTTTCTTTTTCTTTCACTCCTCTTTTCTATTTTTTTTTTTTTTATTTCAACTAATCTTCAAACTTAATGCAATGGAAACGGAAAAAAAATACGATGGAAACAAAGGAAATTCAAGAGTAATAAATAAGTAATAATTATAAATAGGAAGTACATTTTAAACAAGATATCGTAAATATAATAAGTAAATGTAATATATGACGCAGTAGGCAACCAACATATCAAACAAATATTTATAGTCATGATTAAAAAAGTGTTCGCCTTTCGTTTTACATATAGAAATAGCATTGTATAAATTGTAATTAATTCTAAAATACATCTGGTTTATGTATATAAATGATTAGATGAAAAAGATATTTACAAGATTTAATTTTAAATTATAAATAACTTCCTCTATTAATTGAAAGAATAAAGTAAGCGTGTAAGAAATATTGAAGAAATAAACTTTAAGAAAGACAGAAAAGTATGTTAGTCATTCTGAAAATATATATGTAAACGATAAAACTTGTATAAACTGAATGTCCATGGATGTACTTCCCATATCTTCTTTATTTATAAGAAACATCAATAGCGAGGAAATTTAATGCATTATTAAATACCCAATGAAATGTATTGTTTAGATCTAATTATGGAAAGAAGGTATAGTTTAAAAATTAAGAAGACATCTGTTAAATAAACTTTACATCACAAGTCACCAATAAAAAGTTAGGAACGTGTATTATTTAGTTCTGGTTCACCAATAAGACAAATTTTATACAAATGTATTTCAAACTAACAGAGATTTAAACCAATAGGGTTTACGTATTTAATCTAATTTTGTAAATGTTTATATAAGATAAAACGGGGTTACGTGGAAAAATGTGCTTGATTTAGAATAATAATAATTTCTTTTAGTTTCTGAAGTGTAATGTTAAATGTCAGTTGGATCACCTTATTTTGATAGTTTTAACTTCCTTTCCTTTGAATAGTTTATATACATAGATTTATCAATAAGCAATCAAGAGTTTCTTAATGTTAAGTGTTATAAAAGAGGCACTCCATTTCCCCTCCTCTAAGAAACTACAACTATAAATTCCAACTTGGCGTTCTGTTTAGACTATTGAAACTCTTAAAAAGTTTTTTAAACACATTAGGAAAGACATCTAAAAGGAAAAAGAAAATATAAAAATCGGAAAAGAAACAGTCTGACGACGAGAGTGAGCGAAAAAGCATCTAAAAAAAAAAGAAAAATAAAAAAATCGTTTAGCTAGAGTTTCGCACATAAACCGTCATCATATTTACTCCCTCGATACTAGCTGCTATTAATTCTTCACACGCACGGGCTCGCGACATAGGAGGGCGTCCGCCACCTTTAGTGAACGACTCTCCCCCCCCCCCCGGAACGACGCAAACCCCGTATGATGCACGCGCCACATAGCCCCACGTCTACTCTCACGTACTGGCAGATTATCGCTGCTGATACTAACAATATAATATATAATAAAGTTTGCCTTTAAATTCTCATTCAGACGTTGCCGTTTTGTCGACGGAAAAGGAAAGAAAGAAGGGTAAAAGAAAAGACCAGACAAGGACAACGTCCCCGGGGCTCGTTACGAAATAAACCGTTACGTTTATTATCTGGAGCAATTATACTTACCTACAATTACAGGCAAATTACAAACTACTGCAAAGATTCCTCGTACAGCTCGTGCTCGTTTTGCCACATTTTCTCTACAACCCTCAGATTCTGCCGCAACAAGGTTCTTTGCTCCTCTATGTTAACATTCCCCCCTTTCTATATTTCTGCGCTC
Organism: Amphimallon solstitiale; assembly: GCA_963170755.1. Taxonomy (NCBI): domain Eukaryota; kingdom Metazoa; phylum Arthropoda; class Insecta; order Coleoptera; family Scarabaeidae; genus Amphimallon; species Amphimallon solstitiale. The sequence goes on from OY720684.1 coordinate 9,640,674, forward strand.
TTTCAACATATGTTTCCACATACCATATCGTTGTGTTCTTTTTCTTTTTATTACATTTTTTTTTTCTTTTGGTAGGCTTACTATAATTTATATTCAAATTTTGCCATTGCCTTGATGTTTAGATATTATTGATTTATAAATTACACTTTGGCAAAATTAAAATAAAAAAACATATTGCATCGACGGAAAGGTAAATATTATTTTGCTTTTAACTTTCAGACACATACCTTTCAAATCATTTCTCCGCTTCCTTTTAAATATTTGTGAGTTTAAATAATAATAATAATAACAATATTTAGGTATTTCCGATGGGACAAAGACAGCAATTACGAGGAAATCTTTAGTCCATACGGAAATCCATACAAAATATATTTACAAACTAGCTAATGGAGAAAATTCCCCAAAACGGCAGAAAAAAAGATAAATATACTTAAGCAAAAAGGCCCCTAGTATGCCTTTAACCATTTCCTGCTTTATGTGACCTTGTAACATTTAAGGAATCAACAAAGTAGTCACGGAAGATTATGCTATATATGATATACATATAAAATTTATAGAACGGGTATTAGCGTAGTTACATATTGGGAGAGCTTTATTTTGCATTCTTGGTCTCCTATAGCTGATTGATAAACAACTAAAGCGTGACTAAAGTAAATCCAGCTGCAACATTTTTCCCTAAACTTGCTCGGCTGATGAAAATAACACTTGTACACTTCTTTTTCATTCTCGGGGCCTTTTTGCTTAAGTATTATATTCATCTTTTTTCTGCCGCCTTCATGGCATTTTCTCCATTAGCTAGTACATACCTGTTCAGTGGCAATTAAAGCCGTACATCAAATGATCCGGACTCTAGTAATCACTCTTTCATATGACTGAAAAAATTTAGTGTTGCCAAAAATCCCAGACCAAATCAATGGCATATTTACTTATATAATTTTACAGTCGTGATTGGTTCCTCTAAAGCAAAATTGAAAAAAATAACTTCTGATGCATACTTGGTTGGAATCAGAAAGTACAAAAGGTTCCGATGAAATTGCTTCGGCGGTTTACAGTATTAAATTTTGAAATTTCTGATGAGGTTATGAGGAAAAACTTGTATCTGATGGGTGTACCGGGCAAAATAAGAACAGCACATTGATTGCAATGTGTGCCAAATGGCTGGTAGATGATACACCCAAATGTATCCAGAAAGTAAATTTAATTTTGCCGGTAACCGGTCATTTACTCCTTCCGATAGATAGGGTTTTCGTTCAGATTAAAAAAAAAATATAAAAAAGAAGGATACAATCGTCGATGTCAACAACTACTATGAGATACTTGAACAATTTGGGACTGTCAGAAAATTAGAAATTCATTGGAAAGGTTTAGACTGGCGAAAAGCGATTCTTGATCCCAATTATTTCGTCGACATAAACAATGCATTGGGAATTACCAAGAGAGGTGAACAAATTTCTAGTATAAATACAGAAGAAACAGAATTAGAGTTGAACTGAATGTTAAAAAAGTAAAAAACGTGGATGAATTACTTTGCAAGCATTTTGGATTTGACTTCCAAAAAAAAGCTTACTATTACAAAAACATTGTAAGAAGATTTGGAGAGGCAGTAGAAAATGAAAATAGTGATGACGAAGAGGGACTATGCGGCAGAATTAGACACATGAAAATTATATTACCACTTTCATGAAATATCTTTTATTTGACTTGAGCACTGTAAAGTCAAATGAAAGCTCATATAATTATAGCTAAATTGGACGCTTATAATAAAATACATGTTCTTTGTAATTCAAGTAGTCCCACTCTTAAAAGAAAAGGATCTTGCAAAAATTATTAGTTCAATGAATGTAGAAATCAATAATATAATAAATAATTCATAATATTTACTAGTACGCGCAAAAAAGTTATCATTAAATTAGTGTTGTTACGTGTTTTAAAATGAAATAAAACAAAATACTTAATATCTATTTATAAATGTGACGTGCAAAATTCAAACGTGCCGTTCTTACGAAAAGAGCGACTCGAATGAATGATGTGTTCTGCTCGAACTATGTGTGTGTATACGCGTGTCTTTTGTCTAAACTGTACTGGCAATAGCGCAAAGTAAACATGTAACTAAAAACATCAACTATAAACAGAAACAAAGATGCAAATATACATAGTGAGTCACGTTGTTATATGTAGGGGAGGGTGGGATAATCAAAAAAGGGTTCGTAGTGCGCAAATATACAGGCCGGGATACGAAAAGTTTCGACCGTTTAATCGAACTTTTATTACAGACTTAAAAATAATTAAGAAAATCAAAATATTTAGCAATTTTTTTTAAAATGTTCTCCATTATTATTGAGGCGTAATCTTTATTATCTTATTTATTTAACATTATCATTATTTACTTATGTTCTTATTATGTACATACAGGGTGTGGAAAAAGTATGTATTTAGACTCCAACATTTGAGATTTTCTTCACTTTTCATCGTCATTTGTTTTCGAGTTACAAGGCTAACTTGAATTTTATTAATTTGAACGCGTGGAGGGGGGAGGTCAAATGCAACATTTTTTAAAAGAGTGTTCTTTTCTCTATTGAGTGATGTAACACATGCCTGTCTTAATTTATATAAACACGGAAATTTCTTTTTTTACAAATTCAATTTTGAAAAAGGTAAAACTAAGTTAGCTTTAGAAACGCTGCCATCAGCTTTCCGTCATTTAAATATTATACAAAAATGCAGCTTATGTGAAATAATTAGTTTTAAAATGGTTGTCCACATTTAATAACTTCTTCCCTTAAATTTCCTTTAAATGTAAGCAACCCATTTGTACCTAGATTATATTGTTTAACTAAAATTCGTAAACCAGGCAATTCCATGAGACCTATTGTTTCAGGTATCAACTCACCGACATACCTAATTTAGAAATGGTTATTGAACGAATTTAAAAATTTACCGGCAAAACTAGATAATTTCTCAATTGAAAATTCACTAGAGTTTAATCAAAAAGTCAAAGATCATAATCTGGAACAGGGTGAAATTTTAGTTCCATTTGATGTAAATTCATTGTTTCCCTCAGTACCGGTTCCAGAAACATTGAAATATTTAGACGATTGGTTGATTAAGAATAAATTGAACGCGTAAAAATAGATGATGAATACATGAAGTTGACAACTCTTTGCATGTCCCAGAACTACTTTCAGTTTGAAGGCAACTTCTACGAACAGCAATGGGCAACATTTTGTCTCCATTTATAGCGAATTTGTTCATGAGTCACTTTAAAATCGAATTTAAATGAAACTTTAAGTATTTCCCTAAAGTATAAATCACGCAAATACCTACCTATGACGATATTTTCGCGACTATTAATGCTAACTTGTGCGATTTGGATGACACCTTAGTTGAATTAAACTGGAAATTCACTAGAATTAATTTTACAATAGAAAAAGAAAACAATGATCAACTATCATTTTTAGATGTTTTGGTTATAAAGAATAATAATAACCAGTGTTGTACATAGATAACCATTTTTTATCTAGATAATTACGAAAAATATTATCTAGATACAGATAAAAGATGGTTTTGCAAATGATTATCTAGATAAAGATAACATATCTAGATAATTCAGTAGATAATCTAGTAAAATCCTCAGAACTCAGAACTTTATTTTAGAAATCAACGTGGTTAGGTATCGATTGATATAGGAAGGATGAGAATGAGATTTTTTGATATAGTCTCTCAAGAATCCATTTGGTTTTAAATTTGGGGCTGATTGCTTGGGTGACTCATTGCTGACAGAATGAAATCTTTACTTCCGGCTGGGTAGGTTTCCATATCAAACAATTGTTGAAATCTCTGTGCAATCCCTTTTATTATGGCCACCTTTATTAGAAAATTATCCATGATGGAATTTGCTTTTCTCTAGAACGAAATGTTCACGTAGTTATCAACTTATCAAAATCATATACATACATACCTACACATGCACTCACTAACAAGAAGCATGAGTAACTACACACTACACCAGCTATCTTGTTATAAGCTCACAGAATATGACATGTGGAAAGTGAAAGTGACATTTAGTGACAATGACAAGCAGCTTTGCAACAACGAATTTGTCTAAAGTACCAGTACCTACGTTACTGCGAAAAATGTATTACATTGTACGAAAGTCGAAAACCATATAGATATAAGTAGAGTTACAGAGACGACGGTGGTTTTTTTATTGGTTTCGTTACGATCTTCGAGGCACACCAAAAAAAAATTGAAAACCCGCGAAAAAAATTATCTGTTATCTAAAACCATCAGATAATTCTTATCCATCCATTGTTAAGTTTTCCGGTTACAAAAGATAGATATGAAACAGAACTTAGTTTAATTAAAAAGATCGCAAAGTACAATGGTTTCGATTCAGAAATAGTAACTAAGCTTATTAAGAGACATAAACTTAAGGATATTGCATGTTTGCTACATCAAAAAAACTCGTGGTAATAAGCATTTTTAAAGAACAGGATGTTCAAGTCGCGTTTATATCGAGCAATTCATTAATATCTCTCTTAGGGAACGCTGTTTTTCTACAGGTTTCTACTGAAGATGGAAACTTAGTTGCCGAAATACGTATATAGATTTATATATCTTTTTAATTTTTGTGGTATGTGATTTTTCCATTTGCACTTTGTTTAAAAAGGTGTATTTAAGTAAAATGGTAAAATAATAATAATAATCATCTTTATTTCCCAACAGGCAAAGCCCAAAACAGGGTTACAAACTATATTACAGGTATATACATAATATAAAAAAAGAAAGAAAAACAGTAAGTAACAACAAATTGATGATCCACTATCCACAGTCACAGTCCTCACGCAAATAGGTCAACATTTTGGTTCGCCAAGCGATAAAGCGTGTAAGTTGGAGCTCGTCTCATGATGTTGGTTCGCGCAAAAGGTGTTGCAAAAGTGCAATTATATCTGGAGTTAAGCCGCGGTATCAGAAATGACATTCGGGTCAGGATATCAGGGCAGTCAATGCTGCCATTCAACAGTCTAAGCAAAAATCTCCTCTCACTCAAGGATACCATACCATTACTCTGCAACAGATCACCCATCGCCACGCCCCTCTCCTGATAAACACCATCTGCCCGACACGTGAGAAACTTCAAGAACCTACGGTGAACACGGTCCAATGCCAAACAATCACTTGCATAAATATGAAACCATATTAAGGAGGCATATTCTAGCTTACTCAATACATAGGCAGAGTATAGAGATGTCAACAATGCTGAATCAGTGAAATACCTAGACACACGCATAACAAACCCCAACGATCTGAACGCAGATGTACAAATGTTCTCTATGTGAGATTTGAAGCTCAAGCTGGAATCGAAGGTAACTCCAAGATCTTTAAATTCAGTTTTACTCATTAGCTTGTTGTCACCAATGAAGTAAGAAGAATTGTACGAAGTTGAAGACTGCACAACATTTATCCACATTCAACTTGAGTCCAGAACGTTCACACCATGAAGACAATACACTTAAATTTCTTTGAAGGTTAGTCACATCAGAAGGACAATTTAGGTCATGATGGTTGGATATAGAGATAGAAGACGAAGTTGTGCTGAGTTCATAATTCTTTTTAAAGAAATACATCCGAACTGGCAGTCCATTTTCAGAACAAAGGTTTCAAAAACTTTAAATTCATAAAATAATATTTTATGAAACTGGAAGCACCAAAAATCGTGTAAAACCCGGTTAACCGAAAGCTGTTACAAACAAAGAAAATTCTTTGAATCTCATATTAAATGTGGAAGAAAATCCAAAAACTATTCTACACCAGTTGGCTCTAAATCATAATATGAGTAGAAGATATATAATATAATGAAAAGCGAAAAATATCATCCTTATAAAATCCACCTGTTACAAGAACTGGATTGGATCGAATTTTGCGAAGATAGTAACTTCCTCAATTCGTTCTCTCCTCTCAGGAATCATCTTTTTGGTTCGATGAGAGTGTTAACCGCTATAACTGTAGGTATTGGTCTGTCAAAAATTCACACTGGATAGAGCATTTTCATAGGCAGTACCCCTAAAAAATTCATGTTTGGTATGGAATCATTGGTCGGAATATTATTGGTCTTTTTTCATTAGTGGTAATTTAACTTCTGAAAGATACTTTCTGGGATATCAAAAGAGTGAAACCTACCACGATATCGTGACTAATTTGCTAGAAAACTATAAAAAATTTAGGTACCGAATGTCAATCAAAGTTCATTTTTTGCATTCACATTGGGATTTCTTTCCTGCTAATTTTGGAAAGACGAGTAATATAAATCGATGTTGTAACATATTACGAATATTATCTGCCAATTTTGCGATTTATGTGTATTACTTAAAATAAAAAATTAAAAAGTAATTTGAGGTTAACTTTAACAGGGTGTCAATGCTTCCCCCAAAATGTGTCAATGTTTCCCGGTAAAAATGTGTCATTGCTTTTTTCTATAGAATTTAAAAATTACACTATTTGGGACCAAATTCTTACACCATGCCTCGAACTAAGAAAACTCCAGGATGTAGACGCTATAAATACTATAGTGCAAGTAGCATGAAGAGCACAATAGATAGTGTTTAAATTAATAAAATGAGCGTGAAGAGAGCTTCAGAAATATATGGCACTAATCGAACAACATTAAGAATTTGGAACTTTCTTTGACGTCTGTTTTAAAAACAGAAAAAAACACTTATGAAACGCATAAAAGAAACAGTGTGCTACGTAAATTTCTGCCAAGTGCAGAAGAATGATCCTTGATCAAGCGATACAAGATACAAAGAAAAAATTACCGAAAAAATCTCGCAAAGAACTTCAAAGGAAGTTTGAAACAAGTAGTTCAGATAGCGATTCTAGTTTAAAACTAATTAATGATTCTGACATTGACATCCCTGACAAGACTAATTCTAATGCCGTAGAATCCACCATGGAGAGAATTTGAGGTCGAAAAAGGTATTGCAGAAAAAGACTGGTGTATTATATCGGACAAGTTCAATGGATTGAAAGCACTAAATATACCATAACTATACTCTACTATTAATTTTTTGAGGAAACGCATTTTGTGAGACGCTAGTTCCAGAAGAATATATTCTCAGGGTTCTACCAACCCCGATTATTTGCAGGGGAATGCACAATTTTAATTTAAATTTCTTGTATCCTAAGACCTAAATTGTTTATTAAACCTGTAAAAATGTATTTGCATGTAATATGTTTTTTTTTTATATTTTTCAGAAATTATGAATAAAATTATCAAAAACATTTTGAAGATCATGAATTTAAAAATTAATGATATAACAAATCTAATTCCATTCAATATCATCGAAATTGTTTGAATAATTTTAATAAATTTTGGAATTGTACATACACATACTTCTAGGCATAGAAAACAAATTAGTTCATATTTAACTTGAATATAAACCATATCCTCTATATCCTGGAAATTTAATTATCTTTTGATCATAATTAGAAGATTTAATATAACATTTATATATTCTGTATGAGTGCATAGATCAAAGCTATTTCACTGATTTTTTTTTTATAGACAATTCTAATTATTCGTTTTATTATTTCTGTTTTCAATTTGTGATTAAAATAGTAAATAAAAGGGGAAAAAACGTACAAAACTCATGCCTCGTCTGCTACAAACAAAAGCTTTTATTTTTTGCTTTAGTAAACGTCCGTGGTAAACACGTGTTCGTCAAAACATCGTCATCGTCGGCTAACACAAATGGTCGAGGCATACTAAATGTAATTAGTACCGGATCGTGGCGCTAGTTTAGCGGTATCCTGAAGTGTCGCCTACGGCCAGCCTCTCTCTATGTTTACTTTAGCTATTGATCGGAACCATGTAAATAAGTACTGGGAAAAGTGATACGTTCAGCATACAATTCGGAGATCTGGCTGCGTCATCGTTCGCGATAAAATAGTGCTCGAAAGAACAACTCCCTTCTATACATACTATACTGTCCCTTTGTCACCCCTCCCCTACCCCCAACCTACTCTTTCTCGATCGACCCCTTGCGAGTCCCTTTATCCAAGCAAAACTACTCCGCAACATATATATCTCACTCGTCTGCCACGATGTTGAATCAATCTTGACCAGCAGCTATATTTCCCACGCATCCTTGTACTAACAACAACACAACACCCAATTTTTCCTCTCTAGTTGTTAAGGTATATACCGTGGTGAGTGCTGATTATGATTATCGCCTGGCGTATAATCAAAAAAAAAAAAAAAACGAGAGTAGGAAAGCCCTCTGAAATATTTAAAAGCGTAACCTCCTACTACCTCGAATTCGGGGACAATGTCCCGTCTTTTTTATAAGCGCGAAAAACTTTTAATTATTAGGGTCGTTTATTTACGACGAAGATAAAGCCCTCTGAATTATGACTACAGAAATATTCTTTTAGTGAATATTGGATTTTCCTTTTTTATTATTATTTTGAAAATTATTAGGCGTGTCGCCAATCTATTTATTGAAAATTCGTTAATTTAGTAGGAGACGATAAGGCGGCGTTTTCATTTAATATATTTTTTTTTATAAATTAAAGAACACTGACAAAAAAATCTTCTTATTAAAATAACATTGAAATATGAAAAGGCAATAGTAACTAAACCCTTATGTCATTATATATATATATATATATATATATATATATATATTATTTTTGTTTATTTCGTGGGTAATTTCGGCAGGTAAAATGAAAATGCTCCTGTAGACTAGGATGTAAATTCTTTTATTTTACGTTTCGACCTTTTATTTTCGGTCTTCCTCAGAAATTTTATTTAATTCTGTAAACAAGTCAATTTTTGGTAAAAGATAGTACAATTACATCGATTTTTCTAAAACTCAGCATATTATTTAGTGAAATGGTCAAATTATTTTTTTAAGTTGAATTCCATCTTTTATATTGTAAACAGCTTATTAATTAGAAATAAAAATAAAAATGAGTTACACAAACCTTTCACATTTTAAATTTAAATAAAAAAATAACAAATGTGGCAGATGTGGTGTTTGTGGTGAGAATTTTATTTAAGTGTAATATGGAAATGACAACAAAGAAAAAATCCATGTACTTAAGAGGTAGGTGTCTTGCTATGTTTTTTAAAATTTTATTAGAATTATATTAAGTCACTGTAACAATAGACCCTCCCTTTTATTGAAAAGGAAAGTTTGGTAAAAATGATTTAGTTTAACATTTTTAAAATTCTTTTATTATTTTGAACATAATGTGTTAACGTAGTAATTATATACAGTTTTTGTGTTTTTATAATGTTCTTAATATTTTAATTAATGTAATTGTGATCAATGTTAGATATGGAATTCAACTTAAAAAAATAATTTGACCATTTCACTAAATAATATGCTGAGTTTTAGAAAAATCGATGTAATTGTACTATCTTTTACCAAAAATTGACTTGTTTACAGAATTAAATAAAATTTCTGAGGAAGACCGAAAATAAAAGGTCGAAACGTAAAATAAAAGAATTTACATCCTAGTCTACAGGAGCATTTTCATTTTACCTGCCGAAATTACCCACGAAATAAACAAAAATAATAAATAATCATCAGGCAACGAAAAAAATCCACAGAAAATATATATATATATATATATATATATATATACAGATTGTCGTATTTAAAAGTTAATATGCATCTTCAAATACACACACATAAACATGTACATACCTATGTATGTATACAACAGTTCAAGAGTGTGGCTCTCGGTTTACCCACACCACCATAAGACCGGTGGTGTGGGGAGACCGAGAGCGCGAACACCATGCGCGCATGGCATTCGTTCCGTATCTTTAGAGCGTGAACTTACATTGTGTCTGAGCAAATTCGCAAATATTAAAATAAAATGCCCTTAACTGTCGAGGAAAAAATACAGATTGTGTTATGGTATGCGAAGGATAATTCGTACAAAGTCGTGCAAAATTTATTTGTATAGTTCATTATAATATTTTGTTTCATTTTAAATGTTACAATTTTTATAGAGTTTTGTTTCAGTTCAATGTTAATACATTATACATCAATTACCAAAATAGCGGAGCAATTCCTTAAAGCAAACGTCCGCATACTAGCTTTCAACGTTTTACACTGAAGCTACGGTACCCGGTGTCCCGGTATGAACTCATCTCCCCTATTATCGTACCCCTCCATTTCATGTTTGCATGCACATGTGTGCGTGTCTGTGTTTCCCTATATCTACTTTTATTTCAGTCAAACGGTATATTATATATATATATATATATTTCTTGAAAGGTGTATATTAGGATGAAACGAAAAAATCAACTTTTGATTTTTAATTTGTAAACTATGAAAAATATCGGAGTACGTCTTGAGGTGCCGCAAGGGCGTTAAAATTTCATAAAAACACACCTCTTGGAACTTCCTCAAGGATGTTTGCGACAAAATCAACTTTTGATTTTTAAATCGTAATCTCGCGGAAAAGTTGCATTTTGGTGTAGATAAGATAAATTAAAGATATAAGAGGAACCAAACTCATAGTTTTTAGGTCACGTAACACCTAAATCTGGCACCGGAAAAGATATAGAAGACAATATACTGGAATTTCTTGAATATAGAGAACACAACAAACATCTTCTGAACGTTACTGCTATTGGGTGTGATGGAACAGTTGTAAATACTGGACATAATAATGGTGTGATTACTTGAAAAGGAAATAGAAAGACCATGCTCTTCCTCGTGGCGATGTCCTCAAAACCAAGGATCTTCCAACTGAAGCTGCAAATGGCGGCTTGTCACCAGATAGTCTTCCATGTATGCTTACATCTCCAAGGTTATCCCACCTTATTCCTTGGCTACACAGTGATGACGACCAAAGAGTCAGAAACACGTGTCTACGGTTACTCTACAGCGTAATTTACCCAATAGTTTCCATTTCTTGTTTTATTTTGTGTATCCGCGATATTCCTCATTTTATTATCTTTCCTGGGTTCGGATGGCACGTAGCTTGACAATGTCTTCCTCGTGGCGATGTTGGCTGTTGTTCGCAAAACCGAGGATCTTTCAACTGAAGTTACAAATGGCGGTCTATCACCTGATGGTCTTCCATGTATACTCACATCTGCAAGGTTACCCCACCTTATTCCTTGGTTACACCGTACTGATGACGACCAACGAGTCAGAAACACGTGTCTACGGTTGCTCTACAGCGGAATTTACCCAGTACTCAACATTTCTTGTTTTATTTTATGTATCCGCGATATTCCTCTTTTGGTTATATATATAATATATATCTTCATATATAAAACTAAATTGGTATACACCACTATCATTAAACCTATTATAACCTATATGGTAGTGTTTTGACACAAAAAGCAGCAAATAGCATAAACCTGTTTCAAGAAAAGATTTTAGGAAACTGTGAGTGAACACAAAGCGGAAAACCAAATACAATCAGCATTACAAAGAACCTGTCTTCCTATTTCGTGTGAAAAGTAAAACTATTATACAATACTGTATGCACCTAACATATTTGATAAAAAGTTAAAATAAGTTTCGTTAATTTTGAAATATAATATCGGACCAAGTGGTAGGTATCGTACAAATTTATTTTTCAATTTACAACAATAAATTATCCATATTGGCACATATCTATGCGTATACTGCTACAATTACTGTTACGACCGAATATACAGTGTGAGTCATCTCCGCGGGTAAGGCCGATTATGCCTTTATGAGTAAAGATATTCGAAGCGGTTTTTTCTTTTGATAGTTGCTCATTAGGAGCACATTTTAAAAACATTTTATTTTATACAGAGTATTCCATAACCTGGTGGCTGACTATAGTTATAGTTTTTTAAATGGAACACCCTATATATTTTTACATTTATGTTTTCTCCGTATAATTTTTTCAAATGGAACACCCTATATATCAGTTAATTTTTGAATTGCTTATTAAATTTCACATCAAAAACAGGAAAGACGTTAATACTTTAAAAGTGACTATTACGGAGCTATTGTCGCTTTTTGATATAATCCAGTCCAATTGCAATTAGTAACCGAAAAAAAATAAAATATGCTTCTATTAATACCTCTTATTATATCCAATACTACAAAAAATTTTACTTCGTTTTCGAGAAATATAATTTTGTAAAATAGGAGTAAGTCGAGAACTTTAGATTTAAGGCCTGTACTATCTTATTACTTTTTGCCTATAGAAATTATACGGGGAATACAAAAATGTAATAATATATAGGGTGTTCCATTAAAAAAACTATAACTATGGTCAGCCACCAAGTTATAGAACACTATTTTTAAAATGTGCTCCTAATAAGCAGCTATCACAAGCAAAAAAACCGCTTCAAAATATTTTCACTCGTAAAGACACAATCGGCCTTACTCGCGGAGATGATTCACCCTGTATATTTAATTCATGAGGAATTTAAATAGATTTTAAATTCGATATGGTTTCTTGAAAAATCTACGAATGAGATTCTTTTCGTAATTTCCCGTTAGATTATAAATCAGGGACATCGAATTAAATATTGAAATAGTAATGTCGATTCTAAGATTGCAATTTTAAAATAAAGTATTTTGGTTTTGGATATCCCGAAATGATAGGGGTGAGAGGGACGGGTGGCAATAAAACATTGATAAAAGTGAAATAAATCAAAATTTTCGCGCAAACACAGCCGGCGAATCGTAAGAGAGGAGAAAAATACAGCATCGAAGATCTTCGTATTTGGCCCGAGGTATTATTATTTTATAAGTAAGTGCCTCTTAAATTTATATCTAAGACCGCCGCGTGTAAAGTCAGACCCGAAGGGCGGCCTCCGAGTTTTTGGAGCATTGCTGCTAATTTCTATGCAGAGTCCGTCTTGTTCACCGGTCGGCCGAATGGGGTGGAACAAGCTATATTTCGTAAGAAAGGACCACCGTATCGTCTCCTCCACTCCCTCTACGGAAGGTGCTTGATGTCTTTTAACACGGAGGATAATGGTCTTTCCAAATCTACGTATATTCCCCATTAATATTGTAAGAGTTTGAATTAATTCCTACTGAAAACCTCTTATTATTGCGAATGCAACGAACAACATTATATAATATATTCTATAGCATGGGTGGTATTCACCAATATGCATGTAAATATACTCAGTGACAGAAGTATTACATCTAGAAAGAATAATTTGTTCAACATTATTTTGTGCCATCAGAATGACTATATTTAAAGCATGCTATGGTAACAATGCGAACTGTTTTGCTCTGAAATTTCTTTTTTAAGGAACCTGTTTATGCGAGCTGACTAGTAGAGAAATGTTTAGTTATTGCACCTCCGTCTACTAGTGTTAAGCGTAACAAAATGCTTCGAATTCGAAGATGTCAATATTATCACCATGTTAGTGACTTTGACAGCGGTAGAATGGTTGCCTGTCGAGATGATGGTTTGTAATTGTACTGCAATGACGGTAATGGATGTGTGTCGTTTGTGGGCAGAAAAAGGCAGAGGAACACCAAGAAGACCAACTGGTCAACCGAGGCGTACCACAAAGCGTCAGGATAGGCGCTTCAGACAACTAACTTTACGAGACCGTTTTACTACGACGCGTCAAATCGCTGACTAATGGTATGGAGAAGAAGGTAGACCTGTTACTATGCGTATACATTGCCAAAAAATAAGGTTGAACAAATTATTTCTTCTACATGTAACCCTTCTAATGTCACTGAGTATACATTAAAAACTTCTACAAAAACAGCACTTACAATATTAATCACATCATCATGTACATATATCAAAGTGGAATTACATAGATTCCATAGCATGTTTTTAAATTATTTTGAAACTTTTTTATACAAAATTTTTTCCAAATGCAGGTATAAATAATTCTGTGTTCTTAATAAATCTGTATAGAATGCAACATTGGGAGATATTTGCGCAAAACTGCTATTTGGTGAGACTAGATGTAAAATGTACTAAACTCGTCAATTATGCTTACTTCGAACATTTAGGCATAAGCGTAATTTCAGCTTTTTAACTGGGGTGGCAAGGCGTACCGGGGGTCTGGGGGTATGGAATGCTTCTACGTGTAATAGAGGCCCAATGGTCCTCCCCGATAAATTTTAAAAGACTAGCATTGAAGTGTTAGTGTTTGAAGTTTTTGACTATATCCACCATAAAATAATTGCCAACATTCTCTATTTAGCCTAAAAGATTCATTGTTAATTACATTTATAAAAGTAGATATCATTTACACACAACTCAAGACTATGCCTATTTTTAATTGATAGAGTGTTCCACCTGATCTTTAATCATGTAAGTAAAAATGAAGAAAAACTTCATACAAATAACAAATCTTTATTCAACTTTTACAAAATGAAGTCTTCTGTTTTGGCTTGAATTAAAGTCGTCAATTACTTTGGAAATGTCTATATCAACACTCCTTCCGATATCCAAAAGAGCTAAAGAGGACAACCTCTCTTGTCCGATCGTATTTCTGGGGTATGTTTTCAACCGCCGCAAACAAGAAAAAGATCCACAGGATGCTGAGTTCATTGGAATTGTAAAAAAAAACAAAAAGTGCAAAATGTAGAGGGAACGCACTTTCAAAGACTTTTCAAGAAAATGTCAGCTCTTTCGTGGATATTTTTGTTTTTTGACTCTTTCATATTGTAAAAACATCCCAGTGTAATATTTGCAGACATACCTAACACTTTCTATATCTAAGTCAGTTCCAACTAAAACTTTGCTTAAATCGTTGAGTACATCTAGGTTGTTTTATTGAAGTTTGGCATCTATCTCCTAGTTTAGGATATCAATAACTGGCCAAAAGATTCAAACTTATGTAATAATGTACAGATTCAAAAAAAACATTACTCCTTCCCCCAGTTTTGGAGATAATTTTGCTCTTTCTTGCCAACTCGATAACTCTAAACCCGCACCTCTGTTGCGAAAACAGTGTTGCCACTACCGAACGCAACGTCACTGATTCTCGTTCTTCACGCATCTATTTCATGACGTCACGCCTGCTACTCCATTATTTCTATTTAACATGATAATATACAAGTTCCAATAAACATTTTATTTTTCTACGCTAAATAAGGCTTGATTAATAATCAATCAAGAAAGTGCTGTGCGTGTTAAATTTTATTTTACAATTGTTTGGGAATTATTCATATTTTTACTTCAAAATTGAGTGGCTAAATACTGGGTTGGACTATTCTTTCTGCGCTGCATATGCATTTAGGAGAACAGTAATGTTTTCGAACGTCTAGTTGCCTAAGGTGAAAGAGATTTTATATTTATCTTGTTTTTCTTTTTCTGTTTTAGTTTCAATCAATTGGACTTGCTTGTGTACGAGACTTTCGGCAAATTACTGTCGTCTTTATTGAAAGCGATCCATGAGTGTTCAGAAGGCCTTCGGCTTTGCTTTGATAAATTACTAAAGAAAACGAGTAAAATGAAAAGGAATGAAAAGTAAATTCAAATATTTATGAATGTATTAAGACAGAAAAAGTGTTAAAATTCCATGGAAGTAAACAAAATTCCAAAAAAAACTAAAAACACTATAAGCTTATTCCTTGTTAATATAACGTCCTAGATATATCTTCTTTTCTCTATGTAAATATATAAAAATTAGATGTACAGAGGTAATATTTTACAACTGTCTCAACTCTCGTGCTTTAAAAATGCGCTCATTTCTGCACTTGGTATTACTTTCGAACCAAATTTGAAAATTTCTTCTATGCAAAGTTTTCCAAATCTAGTCTAAATACTTCTGCACTTATAATAAATCTATATAGAATGCATAATTTGAGAGATATTCGATAAGAGTAAAGGTGTTACTTCCGGTCCGAATTTAAAACTTTTAAAATAAGCAAAAATTGTTCTATTTCGAACTGTAAATACTTTTTTCAGTATCAGGGAACTTCAAAACGTGGATACTAAAGAGATTATGCGTCTTCAGACTTTACCAAATAAAGATCTGCAAAAAAAGACATATGGAGCAACTCTTCCAAAAGCTTTTACGAAATAAATACGGCTTGAATCTAATACCAAATTGCCGAAAAGTCAGTTTCGCTGACTAAAAAATAACGTGAATGAGAGAAATGGATGCCATATTTGAAACCAATATTTGAAATCTATATAAAAGTCAATCATTGCAAACACTTTTCCTTGCCCTAGACTTTGCAGGCGTTGCTATCGGTCTCTTTGAATCTACCAGTCAGGATTTTTACTTGACTTCAAATCAGGTAGTATTACTTCTTCATCATATCTATTTTATCATTATTAATCCACCTAATATTTCAAAGTCCCAAGTAAATACTTCTTGTTAATCTATAAAATGTTGTCCAGAATATTGCCGGTGTCGTTGCTGCAGGTGGTGGAAGAATGCGACTTGATCAAGTCTGTATAATAAGGTATTCCAAATCTACACAACCGTTGCATGTAAAATGAGATTTTTTAAATGTTTGATCCTAATACCGACAATATTCGAATTATATTTTTAAATTTATATTATTAAATATCTAAACGAAAATGAAAAGTGTGAACACATGAATGTTAAAACTAACGTCAAGCAGTAAATAATTACTGTGACTTACATATATACCTTTATACGTAAAACGTATATGTATATATGCATGTGTTTGAGATACACACATACATTAAATGCCATTGCCGTATAATCGAACGCACAGACACCGGTGTTTCGACCTATGAGGTCTCATCAGTGTGAAGCTATTGTCGTGAATCTCCACGTACACTGATGAGACCTCATAGGTCGAAACACCGGTGTCTGTGCGTTCGATTATCGGCAATGGCACTTAATGTATGTGTGTATCTCAAACACATGCATATATACATATACGTTTTACGTATAAAGGTATATATGTAAGTCACAGTAATTATTAAATATCTTATAATTTGCAATATAAAAGTTGTTGAAATACAACATTCCAAAATGAATAATGACATTACATTCATTCACATCATTATTTTATAAATAAAAATATTATGTCCGAAATATGAATGTTTTTTGTCCTGGTATATTTTTACATACATACATATTTGCATAAATACACAAGGATGAGTGACACCGACGCACTTGAAGCATATTAGCGCTGTCACAGAGGATAGGGGTGAGTGGGTGAGTGTGTTTAGGGTGAAAAATCCCAAAAGAACAGCTAAAATCTCGTGAAATCTGTATTCATTGGCAATTCGATACCACTAAACAGGCCCTAACAAACAGGCGGTCGGCGGTCGCCTTGTACATAAATACAATGTTCGTAATTTTCGGTAGATGTTCGGACTATTTGTTACGTAAAAATGAGTGTGAGAAGGAAAATGTGTCGATTTATGTCTTAAAGGCGTTACTTTCGCACACTTTAACCCCGGCCAACGAATTAAGGGAGATTTATATAAGTGTATATACGGTTGTTTATCCCCATAAAATCTTTTATATAAAATTAAGTGTGGGTACCATACGACTTTCTAGTACGTATTGCCGTGATCCCTATTGATTAGGCATTATAAAATAGTTAGACAATTAACCCATTAGGTACCGGTACTAGAAATAATTGCAAAACAATTCAAATTTTTATTTACAATTAGTTTACCGACATTAACAAAGAGTTTTATATAAAAATAAAAATTAAAATAATTTTTCTAATATTTTTTTTAAAGTGTCCTATATATAGGACACCGGGACCACGTAATGCACAAAATCAATAATTATTTCGTATGATACGGCTGGAAACATTCAACGCACAACGTGATATCGCATTTGGAGCAATATGTCAATGGCTTTTTCTGACATCCTGTATACTGGCACCTTCTCTGGTTGCTTCTACGTTGAATCCAGTGATTTTTTTCGTCGTATCTAACGTCGAGAACTACTCCTGCAGCATGCGTCTTTCGTTTAGATCCGTTACAATTGAGTTTAAGATATGGGACAGCAACTGATCTTCTGAAGTCCAAACAACTGATGGACTGTGCCCCGTGTAAAATCCTATATAAAATCCACGCATTGGTAAGGGCCATGTCTATCATACGAGTGAATATTGGCCAGTACCATTTTTTTCCTCGAATTTGAATTGCGTATTTCCCCACTAGCCAGTCTTGGTGATCAACTCCTCCCATATGCTGGTTATAGGATTTGATGAGATTTGGTTGAGGCACATTTAGTTTTGCCTTACTGGCACTACTCCAACGACTCGCTCGTCCCATTGGCTCAATATCGTCGTGGTTGGTACCCATAATGACACATTTATTGTCATTCCACTTTACCAGCAAAATCTCACCTTGTTCATCAAATCTATAATCGTAAGAGCCGCGTTGTTCTTTTTCTAACTGCTTCGAAGATTTTAGTGGGCATTTTTCTGTGCGGTTCTCGCGTATTGTACCAGTGGCTCTAAACCCTACATTTTTTAAATGAATCAACAAGTCACGATTGGTGAAAAAATTATCAAAATATACCACGTGATCTTGGGGTACTGCAACGCATTCCAAAAGACTGGTGACGACTTTAGATCCTAAGTTCAGTCCACCGGTATCGTCTGTCATACTCTTTCCCGTATATACAGAGAAATTATAGCAGTAGCCACTGGAACTGCATAGCGCCCAAAATTTATAACCAAATCTAATTGGCTTACCACGTATAAATTGTTTTAATCGATTATGTCCGTAATACTTAACGATTATCTCATCAATGGAAAGGTTTGTGGTAAAGACTCCCCACTGCTGAAAGGCTTTGTTAATTTTTTGAATTAGAGGACGAACTTTGAAACATTTATCTGCGTGGTCTGTCTCATCGTTATTGGCAAAATGTAGCACTGATTTTATTTTCAAGAAGGTATTTCTTGACATTGCTTTTTGCACAATTGGTACGCCCACATCTTCATCAGTTGCCCAAAACAATTTTTCAGAAGGAAGGGTATGGTACCCCGAAAGCAGTAATATGCCAATAAAAGTTTTAAGGTCGTCAATTGTGATATCAAAATTTAAATCGTTTTTAGCACTTTTTGCATAGCGAATTGTTTCACAACGAATATGTTGATAGAATTCGTCATCCAAAAATTTTTCAAATAATTGAAGCGGTGTAAATTCAGCAAGTTTTTCATATAATCTTTCAACCTTGGTCTCCTCAGACTCGCCAGCTTGTGACACGTTTCTGTAAATAGGACTTTTCTTTATCCATTTTGGTGCAATGTCGGTTAGTTTTCTTTTCTTTGATCCTCTTCTACTACCACTAGTACCTGCTGCAACTTCTTCACCTTTTTCATTTTCAGGTCTCTCGCCTTCAACTTCAACAGTTTCAATTTTATCAGCTTCTTCAGATTGAACGTGCACTTCTAAAGTACCGGGAATATCATTTATTTCTACCAGACCTAAATTATCATCATCTCCTTCGTCTTCGTCACTCAGAGAATTGGATTCTGGAGGAACTACAACCACATCTATGGAATCTACATTTTCCATGTCATGCCAAAACTCTTCTCGCTCAAATTCCGCTTCTAGATCGGCCAACGTTAGAAATTTTTTTGTTGCCATCTATGCACAAATAATCATAAAGAACCTTTTCTATTTTATAATTTGAACTCACCTTGAGTTATTCAGCGGATTCAGCGGTACCTTGGAAGATTAGATTGCCTTTTAGGAACACAAAACATAACCCACTTTCATGCAAGTAAGTTGTCTAGACTTGTCAAAACGTGAGTACAGCGCGCGCACACCGTGATCAGTTTTCCTTTCAGGGTACCGGTGTCCTAAATATAGGACACCCATGTTTTTTGAGAAAAATCTAATTTATGAATGTACCAGTAGACAAAATTGTAACGTAATAATTATCTTACATAAGTAAAGAAGCTGTTCACGAGGTAAAATTTATGTCATGAATTTATTTGTTCTAATTACATGATTTAACGCACTGGCATGCAGAATGGCGGAATATCTTACAGAATTAAAAAAATTACAGCATCAGTAAAGTTGCTGATTTTGTGAAGAAAAAATTAAATATATATTCAGAATAGGTACATGTTGATCCTACGGTAGGCCGTTTTTACTATTATTAACGAGATTTCTTAAAAAAAAAATGTAAGTCAGTTGTCCTATATATATGACACCGGCACGTAATGGGTTAAGTATTAGAATAAGGAATTCATTTTTAGTGGTAAACATAATTGTTGAAAAATGAATTATGAGTTGCATAACTGCAACGGCGTAACATTATGATGATGGGTATATGGTAATTGAAATTGAAATAAAATTTATATGAAAGGTACAAAAATAAACACGAAAATAAATTCATGTATTCTATATTTATAGAAACGAGGAGCACAAGATGTATTTTCAGTATACAAAGGCCGAACCAAACTTTTTGCATTGTGTAAGAGTGGCACTAAATATATTGAGAAGTGAACCACTAATCACATTCAAGCTTAATAATGTGTTAAAAATAAATAACAGAGAGAGAGTGATGATGAAAGATAGAACAGTGAAAAGAGTTAGTCATTTGAATGCTGTAAAATTGTATGAAAAAGGTGAAATTAGACATTCACGAGATGAAAACATCTTTCATCATGGATAGACGTAAGAAATAAAATAAGTTTATAAAAGATTGTTATTTGTTAGACATTTTATGGTCACACTTAACAATACAATAAATACCTGATACTTATATTTAATAGTAATTTTAAAAAAAGGATATATAGGAAGGTGTTTTTTATTCGACACGATATAATAAAGCAAAAACTTCAGAAATAGCAAGATAAATCTGGTTTATTCCAGAACAGTTCCAGAAATAATGGGATAAAATTGGTTTAATCTGAATAAATCTACAAAGAAAAGAATAATGTTAATGTTGTTAACAGCTGCGTACAAATGAACCTACACGACACGAAGATGAGAGAAGGTGGTTCTAAGACAGGGATAGAGCTGTCAACGTCCATGTTCCTGACAAAGTAATCATAAAAGGAAGGATTCCATCTGTATGCAATGTCTTTCCGATTATTTCTAACGAAGATGTCTGCAAAAGAAAAATACGGATAGTGTTAAATAATGGGAAAAGGAAGTATTTAAACAACGATGAAAGAGGCAACAAATTCATTTACAAATACAATGAGGGATGGCGTTAATGGAAGAAGAATATACCTACTCAAGACAAGGAATCGCGAATGTGCACGGACATTAATAATAAACAATTTGTGTGTGTGTGTTTTTGTGCAATTTCTAACAGTCAAAAACAATATAGGTATAGTTCAACCTGGGGAAAAACTTGAAGAAAACAAATATGAGCCGGACAATGCCAACATAAACATTAGTGCGTGAATTGTGGCGCTGCAGACTAATAGTTGTCTTTTTTCGATGACCGAGATGATAAAAAGCCGCGAACGACGATAAAGAAAAAGAAGCTGCCGATCTATTGAATTGTTCGAACGTAAAAATTTTGTTTCATGGTGAATTGATTGCAGGCGTACAGATACACTGCATAAAATCATTTTTAGTTAAATGTATTAAGTTATTTTTGAGTTCAATAAGTAGTTTATTAGATTATAATTAATTCATTGTTATTTTGTTTACTTTCATTATTTTTTTTTTATTATCAAAATGGTAGATAGAAATCAAGAGGAATTTGATGAAATGTATGAATATTATAAGTAAGTTTTTCTTGAAATAAATTCATAATAGATATTTGGTGATGTGTGGCGTATGCTAAAGATGCTACGTGAAAATGTTCATTTTTTTTAGCAAAGCGTTTAACATCGTCAATATTTTGAATAAAATATTATTTTCTTTGCTATAGTAGATTAATTTAACAAATCATGGGAGTATTGTTAATGATGTAAAAAGGGCATTAATGGCACAACGTGAGAATGTTTGCTAGCAATGTTAACTCTGCATTATTAACAAGTTATTAGATAAAAATTTAATAAAGATTTCAAGCATATTTAAATACATAAAGGTATAAGCATTTTTGATGGACAAATAGCCAATTTGTGGTATGTACAACGTGTAAATATTTGCATATGACGATTGGTGAGAGTCTTATCAAGGTGTTTTCTACTTTGCGAGATTTTAGATCTCCAGAGGCATTTCGTGCAAATGAATGCCTTTGTTGAAATAAAATTCAGCGTCGTAAAAGAAAAATTTTATTTCTTTGAAACTATACGATATTAAAAATTTGAAGATAGCAAGGAGTAATATTTTTATTTTAAATCTATATAATATATTAAAAGCAATGTGTTTTTCGTATATATAAAAATTTACATTGTTTTTTTGTTTGTGATTGGAAAATAAAAGGGACAATTTCTTTTACAGCCACATGTGGCAAAAGAATTTCTTTACTGATGTTGTTATCAAGTATTGAGTTGAATACAAATATTTTATGAGATTTAGTTTTTTTTTATTATTAACCTTATCCTACTTAATTTTAAATAAGAAATGTTGTCGACAAATAAAGGAAGGATCACTGCTAGAACCTACAAGAATAATATGAATGTTAATAGGGATTGAATTTATAAATTTATTGAAGTAGTTTTTTTTAACATGTCAACGCAATCTCTGCATTTGTTATATAATATGCTGCTTTGTATTATCGTTGTTTTTGGTTAATTTCTGCTGGTACAAGATTACTATATTTTAATTTGAAAGCAAAGCAACTGCAGTATGTGACGTCCTAATTTTATACACAAGAATTTAAATACAAAAATTGTTCTGAATTAAGTTCTAAATTCTTTTATGCTTTTAATAAAAATCTCCAGAATGCATAATTTGCAGGATATTTGCAAAAAATTGCTTTTTGATAAGAGTGAAAGTGTTACTTCCGGCCGGAATTTTGAATTATACGAAATATGTTGTAAATTACGTTCTAAATACTTTTATACTTTTAATAAATATCTATAGAATGAATAATTCAAGCTCAAAATGCTTCTAACTAATAAATCTGCTTCGAATGTATAATTTACAAAAGATTTGCAGAAAACAGCTTTTTGATGGAACTAAGAGTGTTTCAAGTTTGGAAAATACTTGTCTTAAAAGTAGGTTTATAATTTGTGAGATATTTGGAAAAGTCTGTTTGTCAATAAAAAACGTAAAGCAATATATTGCTGACATATTAGCAGAAAAATACGATCATACAGTTCTACGTCTACCACCATATCACTGCATATTCAACCCAATAGAGCATATTTAGGAAATTTGGAAAACATTTATTATAACAAGTACAGTGGAGAACAGGGTTATGAGGAACAAAATGCAGTTAAAATGTGGAATGTATAAAAATATGTAAAATATTTGAAGTATATTTCCATCAAAACTTTGAACATTTTAGTTTTAAGTCAAAGATGCATTAATTTCATTTAATTGTAACTTTTAATTAAATTTAGAAGATCAATACATAGACATAAGACGTACAATAAACAATATAATAAATTTGCTACATATACTGATTTAAATTTTGTACTGAAAGTTATGCAGATTATAAGAAAAATCACCAAACATAAAAAAGGGTCCATTAATTACCTGAGCTCAAAATGGGGGAGGAGTCTGATAAAATCTCACCAAATCTCAATTAACCGAGGGAACGGGGAGAGGTCAATGAAAATCTCCAATCAGCTTTTTAATTTAGAGAATATTCATAAAACCATGGACGATATGTTTATTTTTTCCTATTACTTTTTTTTAAATTCAGTAAATTTGTTATGGTTCACCTTAAACGTAGTATCATTTTTTCCCTCTTATTTCACAGAAAAAATGTAGTTCATAGAAAACATCAGTATTAACACTTAGGTATTTAGTGGTATAAAGCAAAATGTATAAACATATCAAATACATTTAATTATTCAGAAATTATAAGGTAAATCTCACGTGAGTGGGGGAATGTCCAAATATTAAAAAAAAAAACACACGGAATTAATGGACGCCTCCAAATAAATATCTTACTTATAATACTTGTCTGTATCATTTCTAACTTTCTTTTGTTTTATTTGTGTATCTTATAAGTTAAAAAGTGTTTTTAATAATAATTTATTACAAATTTGGAGAAACGAAGATTTAATTTGGGTAAACCTTGTCATACTAAGTACATACATACATTGTAATCAAGTTTAGGAAATCATGATATAGTGACCTAAAATGTAGTTTTATTTCAATATACTCACATAATGCTTTGTTTTATTTATATTCAGAAAATTTGGCAAATTTAGATATAAATATAACTTCAAAAAAATCTTCAGAAATCGTAAATTTTATTCGTCCAGACAATGCTTACATAGACGTACTAAAACTATTACGTGATAGACTTTGATGACGAAAGTAGATTGTTTCCTGCGTTCTAATATACCAGTGTCGGATCCTACGCGTATGTAAGTTGTCGGCTGTTGCTGAGAAACAATTAAAGGAGAACAAGAGATTCGTCTCTGATCAGTCTAAAAACCGGACTAAAAGGCACCAAAAAACCGTAAAAAGGCCTTCTTTTTTTGCTGAGACGATCAGTTGTGATGTTTAGATGCAATTGTGTAATGTGCTAGTGAAAGTATAACTGTTTAAGGTAAATCATTATCAATATAATATAGGCATGCATGTCCAAACTTTTTGTGTGGTTTGAAAACTGTAACTTTTACAAAAATTATATAAGAAAAGGAAGCTGCCTTAGGGCTTTGTGGTCTAAAGACGCACTGACTTCAGCAGTACAAGCTCTAAGAAGTGGGAACGTAAATAAATCGTCAAGACAGTTTGAAGTGCCTTGTACTACTTTAAGACGAAGACTAAAAACTGGATGCACTCAAAAAAATAAAAAGTTTAGGACCATCACCACTACTTGGATATGAAAATAAATGAAAAATAGTTGTTCATGTGAAAAAATTGCAGAAAATGGTTTTGCCCCTACAAGAACAATGCTGAGCATCATGGCATACCAATTAGCTGAAGAATTAGGCATCAAGCATACAATTAACAAAAGAATAGAAAAAGCTGGTTCCGACGGGTTAAGATCTTTTTTGAAACGTAATACAGATTTTTCCATCAGGAAATCAGAGGGAGTTTCGTTGGCTCAAGCACGCGGCATGAAGAAAAAAGATGTTGGAGATTTAAGTTGTTGGCGGGTACATTACAAGCTCATAACGTTTTCGAACAGCCTAGCAATATATACAACATGGATGAAACGGGGTTACAATTAAATAACAGGCCAGAGCACGTTATTGCTGAGAAAGGATCAAAAATGTAGTTGGAGTCACTTCTGGTGAAAAAGGGGGAAACCGTTACGGCTGTAACCCGTTGCAATGCCAAAGGTGCATTTATACCATTTGCTTGCATATTTAAAGGTAAGGATAAGAAGAAGAAATATGAAGATGGTATGCTGCATGGATAAGTAATGTATATGTCTCAAAAGTCGGCATACATAAATGCTACAATTTTTCTGGAATGGTTGCAATCACAATTTGTTTCTCGAAAAGCACAAGGTACAGTACTGCTCATTTTGGACGGGCATACCTCTTATTGTAATTGTGTAGAAGTATAGGAATTTGCTGAAGCTAACGATATTATTCTCCTTTGTCTTCATAGTCACACCACTCAGTTTCTACAACCGCATGATCGAACATTTTTTAAATTTTTTAAGAACTATTACTATGGTGCCTGCAACTCTTTTCTAAGAGTCAGTCCTACAAGGGCGATTAACAGACTGCAATTTGGAAAACTATTACCAGATGCTTGAACAAAAGCTGCTACAGTCAGTAATACAGCATCAGGCTTCTCTGCTACAGGTATTTATCTCTATAATCCTGACATGTTACCCGAATATGCATTTTTCAATCAAGACGAAGTCCCTAACAATGACATGAACCATGAAGATAACGCAGTAAACCACCAAAACGCAATAAACGAAGAAAACCAGAGAAATGATGATGAAACAATATCCGACAACGGAGAAGTCGCAGTTGTGAATGACCTGGAAAAATGTTACATATCATAAATCCACTTCCAAGTAAAATGTAAAACATTAGCAGAGAAGAAAACTGAATTGTTAGCTAAGAAGGGAAAGAAGAAGCAAAAGTTATCAGTCGCAGTAACAAAAAATAAGAGACCTAGAACAAATAGCGATTCTTCATCAGACAGTGAAGTTAATGTTCCGCTGGGTAAAGTTTCAGACAGTGGAACTGATGATGAAAACGAATATGTTGGCTACAGAGAGAATTATGAACATACCACAAGCAAAAAGGACTTAATCACTGTATTTGATGTGGTAAGAAATAAAAACTATAAATGAAAGTTATTTTTTGTGCGCCATTTCTTCCACGCTGGTAGAGTGATATGGTTTGTTTTAACGTTTTTAAATATGCATTTATTTTTGTTAAAATGAAATAAATTAATTTATGTTAAGGAGATATTAAAGTTGATTTGTATTTGGGAATTGACTATAATTGCTTTTGGAGGTGTTGGCCCGTAGGAGGGACCAAATGCAAGCCATCTCATTCTCATATATTTGAAATGAATGTGTTGTTTTCCGTCAACCGAATACAGAAAAAAAATACTGCAAAAATACAAATAATTTAGTACCGCACCATTCCGGAATTTCTTAATTTAATTACTCAAATTAAACTTTTTTCCGCAATTCAAAAAGCTATATCTCACAAGAAAACATTGGTCTGCACGGGAATTACATCCGTTTTGATCAATTTCATTTAATTATTTCAGATTTTGACCGAGGAACACACGTACATTTTACTCTAATTTGGAATAAGAAAAATAGATGTTTGTAACAAAAAATTACATAATCTGACAACCTTTCCGTGTACTAATATCTATATTGGAATTGTACAGAAAATTTCGCATTTCTATCTTGAACAATAGTAAAAAAAACTGATAAATTCGATATCTTGTTTTCTCGACCGCTTTAATATCCCCTTGTAAAACTGTTATCGTAATGAACAATTATAAAATATAAATGGCATAATTTTAACTTCACAATAGTTTATTATAAAATAAATATTAAAAAAGTATATAAAGAAGCAGTTTTAGCCAGATTAAAAACTCGGAAGTTAGTAACATATTAATTTTAATTATCGTTTCTTATATTCATTCT
Source organism: Amphimallon solstitiale (assembly GCA_963170755.1). Taxonomy (NCBI): domain Eukaryota; kingdom Metazoa; phylum Arthropoda; class Insecta; order Coleoptera; family Scarabaeidae; genus Amphimallon; species Amphimallon solstitiale. The sequence continues at coordinate 9,667,744 of OY720684.1, forward strand.
AATCGTAAAAGCTTTGCAGGCAGCTCCTCTGAAATACCTCGCTAGGATACGACAAGTATGTAGAAAGACATAACTTCGGAGTCTACGACAGGGTGTTGACGTCCCCAAGTACAGGTGAATTGTAACAGTGATGAACTGCACGAAATAATGAGATGAGAAGATGCATTGGAATGAGGTTCGTTCGTCTCGTCTGCTTGTTCTGGGAATGTAACAAAATTATAATCTGCAGTCTTATTCTTGCACGTCGGTGAAATTCGCTTTTATTTTATCCGTGCCTGGAAAATTTGCATTTCCCGTTTCTCTCTCTCTCTCTTACAACGTTCTCTCTTCTTCCTCCTCGCCGTTCCCAGCAGCTACTTACTTCTGCAGGGAAATAGGATAACTACCGAGATTAGCGAAAATACATTTCGGATTCTGTATGTGGGCGGCCTGAATTTCTCCTAGCCCCCACCCCCCAACCCCCACCGCTCCCAGCCGGCCGGTGCGAAAAACAAAAAGATTGTGCGAAAAATCGTGACAATTGAGCAGACCAGAAAAGGGGTTAGCAATTAATCAGTAAATTATTTTAATTCGAGCATGAACCGCAACAGAAATCTGTATTGTTTGTTTGTGGGGCAAGATAAGTCGCTCTGGTCACTCGCTATCACTTTCCACTCCATTTAACTAGCGACAATGATTCAGGCGTGGAACAATACAAATACGATGCACGCAAGTGACCATCGGAACTGGCCGTAGACCACTATGTATAGGGTGGATCGACGCCTTATCTTCGACCAAGGAGTCATTATTCGCGGTGACAAAGGCGAGCATGCCATTTCTCACTTTAACATTGACAAGATGTGAACATTTGGTAGACCTATACGTTGCATATGTATACATATATATGTAATATATATAATAAGATTTATACACTTTTATATACATACATATATATACGTAGAGGAAAACGTTCTGCTCAATATATTATGTAGATTTTGCTAACACTGTTGGATATACCGTACGATTGAAATCTTTAATACTCTCGACAGTCATGATATTATGTCTTTAAAAATATTATATTGGTGGTAAATTGGCATCGGCATTGAGATAATAATCTTTATTCGGAATTCTTACATGCTGACTGGTCCATTCTAAAAAGTTGTACTGATGTTAACGAGGCAGTACACGAATTCTATAGAATAATTTATGGCATTCTCGATTTTTTGGTGCCTAAATCAGTTGGAAATTCTAATTCTTTAAAATACCCGCCATGATTCACTGTTGATATAAAGAATAAGTTGTCAGTTAAAAGCACGGATAATCGGATTGTTCAGTAAAATATGCGGTTTTATTCGACTAATCTTAAAGAAGACCTTGTTAGATGGCGCCACGGTTTTAGAGACAGAGACCTATAATTAAATTTGAATTATGACTTTAACCGAATAACTTGAGATGTCGCTACTATAGCGCTGTCACTTTATAGAAACGCGTAGAAACGTCAACCAACAAATTTTATGTAAAACCTTGCGCTTATTTAATGGTGTTATAATCGTACCGTAAGTTCTGTAAAGAGTAATATGATAATTTTATTAAGTTGACATAAGGCATCTTTAGACTTGAAGGATGGATAGAAGGACCACCTGGTTGTAGCAAGGATTTTGTTGGTTCCCGATTACACCAATTAACGTTTAAATGACAATTAAGTAAATAATTAATAATTGGCAATTAATAGTATAATTATTAGTATATAAGAAAGCGTTTAAAGTACACGAAAAACTTACTACATACTTGTTTTTAATTTTCTATATTATATTTTTTCAAAAGCAATCAATCGATGTTTAGCAGTGTTAATACAAACTTCAAATTTCTTGGTACAGAAGCATTTATGGTTTTTTCGTGATGACGATGATGTTCCTACGCAGTTTCTTATAATGAAAATGTGCCTTTATACTATCGTTGATATTTGTTAGTATACAGTTTAATTGGTTGAAGTGTTCCATCTTTAACTTTACATCTCCATGCTAGAGATTTAATTTTACAATAAATTTCGCATTAGTGGGTATATTAAGTTTTCTTTTTATCTGTTAGAATGTTGCTTTGTGTTTTATTTTATAGTTATAGGAAATACTATCAAGAATTGTCTGTAATTGGCATGTGCTGTTGGACAAATAAAGATTATTATTATTATTATTATTATTGAAGAAAAACACAAATATAATGATGGATCCTCTTTATTCTTTACAATAGTTTCTAATATACTCTAAGGGACTAGTTTCGACATTATGTCATCATCAACCTAGAATCTAAGCAAAAATAACCGTTACAAAGCTTTCTACTAATAAGCATGTATAAAAAATATCAAAATACAAAAATACATATGTATGATACTCACAGTCAAATGATTTTTCAAAGTATCTCGTGTCATAAGTAGATGTATGCAGATACAAATACTGGTTTTATAGTATCATTCAAAAATATTCGATGGGTAGTTTTCATGTTAAAATTATATGATGATAGATAAAATTTAGATAAAATTCAAACGTAAAAAATCAACAAACACAAGCCACGTGACATGGTGGACAAATACAGTGCACAATATAACATGAAGCAAATAAAATGCCATACAAGGTCATGCAAATCATTGATAAAACATAATAATAAAGAAATCACTATCAAATAACAACAAACTAGAAATCGTATAAGTCAGCTTAAAAATGAAAAAGACGGCAGTTAGGCAACCAAAAATGCAGGACGAAATTTGGTGTAGTTATATAGTTTCTAAAAATGAAAAAAGTGGTTTGTCATGTGTGTATAGTTGATCATTTAATAAATTGTAACGATGTTTGTGTCTTTCAATCTCTAAAGTTTCTAATAAGTTAAGTTTTAAGCTTTTAGATTGTCTATGTAAAATTGAAATATTTTGAAAATCAATATTATGTCCAGTTTCAAGTCGATGTTTGTAAACATTTGAAGTTAATTGATTTTTGTGTTCATACAATCTGTTACACAATTGTCGTCCAGTTTGACCTATATAAATAGAGTTACACTGAACACACTTCAAAGAATACACACCACTTTCTTCTAGGATGTTTTGTTTGGGTTTTATATTATTTAAAATGTTATATAATTGAGTATCTGTTTTGAATGAAAGTCTAATGTCAAATTTGTCAAATATTGGTTTTAATCCAGCAGTGATAAAGTTATATGGTAGAGATTTATATTGTGTCTTATGTGAAATAGTCTTATTTTTATTGTAAAGAGGGTCTTGCTTAAGAATGATATGTTTTATCAGTTTATTAATTGTGTGAATTGGGAATTTAAAATTTGTAGCTAATTCATAAATATAATTAATTTCTTTGATTTTTGAGGTATGGTCTAATGGATATGTTATCGCTCTGTGTATATAATATTGAAAAGCAGACATTTTTTGTGATATACAATGATATGAGATGTATGGGATTACAGTTGTAATAGATGATGGTTTTCTATAACAGATACTCAATTATATAACATTTTAAATAATATAAAACCCAAACAAAACATCCTAGAAGAAAGTGGTGTGTATTCTTTGAAGTGTGTTCAGTGTAACTCTATTTATATAGGTCAAACTGGACGACAATTGTGTAACAGATTGTATGAACACAAAAATCAATTAACTTCAAATGTTTACAAACATCGACTTGAAACTGGACATAATATTGATTTTCAAAATATTTCAATTTTACATAGACAATCTAAAAGCTTAAAACTTAACTTATTAGAAACTTTAGAGATTGAAAGACACAAACATCGTTACAATTTATTAAATGATCAACTATACACACATGACAAACCACTTTTTTTCATTTTTAGAAACTATATAACTACACCAAATTTCGTCCTGCATTTTTGGTTGCCTAACTGCCGTCTTTTTCATTTTTAAGCTGACTTATACGATTTCTAGTTTGTTGTTATTTGATAGTGACTTCTTTATTATTATGTTTTATCAATGATTTGCATGACCTTGTATGGTATTTTATTTGCTTCTTATTATATTGTGCACTGTATTTGTCCACCATGCCACATACTTCCATTTACAATAAAAATTTACTACTATCTACAATAACTTTGCGTAACGTTGATAATATTTTATTTAAAATTTAATATTTAACTTTGTTAATCAACTATTTTTAAGCATTAGTTTTTACTTTATTTTAAAAAAGAAAAGGTGTATTCGTATTAAATATAGTTTTTGCTTAACGTTTAAGTACATACATAATTATTTTCAAATTTACAAAATCGCATTGCTGTCCCATGTATAGCAACATTTTATCTTCAACGTATATTCAGTATAGGTAAATATATTTGATTCTAATAAATATTTCTCTCAGTGTACTAATAGTGATGAAAAAGAAAAAGTTAAAATTTTGTCGTTTTATTTTATCGAACCGTACGTGTTGTAGGAATGCATGTTAAACAGGCGTTCCCCATATGTGATTAAAAAAAAAAAAAGTTGCATTGTTGACATTATACTGAATGTTATAAACGAGCGGTTTAATTTCATGTTGCTCCTAATACCGGATTGGGTGAATATCATGTTTAAGCGAAAACAAAACATGTCAGTACGGAGTAATGGAGTGAAAATTAAGTCCTCTCCGGTCAGTTCAGTATAATTTTGCTCGATTTGCCTTAGCAGCGCGGTGGAGTACAGGCGGAAACTGGACATGATGTGAATCCCGTTTTCCGTATGCCGTTCCGCTATACAGCCGAAACCGTTTGGAGCATATAGGGGTAGGCAGCGCGAATGCTGTCGCCACCATCACCACTCGGTAATAGATTCTGAGCCTGAAGCGTTAAAAAATGGTTCGCTGTTAACAAGCCCATCTACACGGCATATATTAACAACGGCACGAGATGTTATCAAAACAGGCCCAATTAATTAATTACTTGTTCTTTCGAGGGAATACCACTGGACTTTTCATTTAGAATTTGACGGTTCCGTGCTCCTTTATATATAAAAGGCTAACATTCTGACGTCCATTATAAACAGGTTTAAAATAAAGCCCCAATATCTTATTTATGAAATTCAGCTAACTTCCTTTATGTGTATTTTATTTGTGCAAGTTACATAAATATGCAATTGTGCTTTCCAGTATAATGGATTTAATAACAATAATATTCCTTTATCAAATAACTAACTAATTTACAGTCAAGTACTACACGTGTTTATAATAATAATATACGTTTATTTAGCACGATCTACAGCAACAAGCAGAACATCTTGATAATGGTAACAGCGAGAGTGCCGATAGCTCGAGAGAACAGAAGTCCACATACGGACTCTACGACAACGCGAATCAATTCCCGAAGCAGAAACGACAAACATAACCGCCGGGAAAACCTACGCACTACCACATGTATATACATTATACTATTTTATTATTATAAATTATTGATCATATGTATTAATATAATCTCTATGTGGGTTTGGGTTCAATTTTACGTAATAGGTATCCTCCGAGTGATAGTGTGGATACATCCTATGCATTATTTTGCCGTATTAGACTTATTTCCAAAGATTCTAATTATTTAAAAAAATAAACTTCAGATTTTTTCATTCAAAATTTATAGGTTATTTATTTTGATAATGAATGTCAAGTATTGGAACAACTTGTAAATACAAAAATCACTGTTCATATTTTACATTGAAAAAACATTCTTGTCTTGAATTGTTACATATTGGTATCATTATTGAAATATACTTCTAATTTCTTAATACGTTAAAGTATTATTACTTATTGTAGAATTTTTCATTAATTCGACAAGTTATTCATATCAATATTCATATTTACTTAACTTACTTAAGGTCAGTAAGATATACTGTTAATGTATTAAGAAATTCTATTCTACGTAAATAATTACATTATTTGTTAAAGTGAAATTTAAAAAAAAATAACATGGCTCCGAAAGCATATAACGGTCAACAATTTTCTAAAAGGAATTAAATTTTAATTTTAAATTTTATTGAAGAGAAGATATTTCTGTTTCCTCGCATTTTTCACGAGTGTAAGTATGCCTCTAAATACCTATCAATATGAAGTACTTCTTTCTTATAAGCTTATATTTTATCGGTTAAGTATCTATACATACATGTATATTTTTATATTTTTTTACCTTGTAGCTTGGTTTGAAAATTAGTTCGAAATCCTGATGAATATTTATAGATGTGATTTTTGAATATTCTGTTCTTCAATTGACACAGAAAAGCAAACTCCTACTCCAAATCTGAAGATGTTCGATGGGTCCGCTGAAGTTTTCACAGGTAGAACTGCACTTATTATTTCACACGACGTGAACAATTTTATTTTCACTTTGGAATTACGGCACTAATATTTCTAGACTATTATTTACCAAGGTACATACACCTGTTTATTTATTTATGATAAAATTTAGAATTTTCTTCTCCATCCAAAAAAAATGCTTCCTCCATAAATTTTTTGGCATTCTTCTACCTTCCTTTGTTTTTTAATTTTCCAAGGCATACATGTATATCATTCCCATTATATTACAATATGAAAACAATTCTATTTTAATTACATTTATATAAATTCTAATCACACATACCCTATAATACGAACACATAATCATCATATTACCAAATTATTCCATTATTCCTGATATTTAACGATATTAAGTAACAGCATTTAAATCATTGTCATATCCATAAACTAAACAATTCATGAAACGTATTTTAACTTTAATAAATATGAAACGTATGTTAATAAATAAGAAATCAATGTTATTGACGGTTCTATATTGATATTAATACAGAATACTATCATGTACAAGGTAGAATATCATATCTGTTGGTTCATAGCATGACTAAATTATTTTATTAATAATAAAATGTTTTTAAATTATATTTAGGGAAATTATATTTGCAACTTCAAAAGTCACTGACTGACCTTACATTTATTTCTCTATAAATAACACTCCAAACCGCTTTTGATTTCTTTCATATTAATTATTCTGTGGTTTTAGATCTCTATCTATCAAGATGACACCTATTCGTATAGACGTTGAACTACTTATAATCAGCTTATACCCCTCCTACAGAGATGTTATAATAAGCATATACGTCATTCTGTATCATTGCAGTTACTAGCTACCCATACTAGAGGACTCTTACTTACATTAAAATTTAAGTACCTAATTAATTTTGACGTAAACATATTTACTACTTTGTTTTTATTTTTAGAAACTCCGTACCCCATCATAAAGATGAACATTGAAATCCAGAACATTAATATATATAACAAGGTTTTATATGGATAATGCACAGGCAAAGAAAACAAATATTCACTCAAAATATGCATTAATGACATCAACATAACCTAACTATAGGAAGTATTCAGTTTAACGTGTAAAACTTAATTTAAGACTTTCTCTTTTATATGTTTCAGACAACAACAATGGAGCTGAATTACATCACAGCTAAAGAATTCACTACAATATATATATACATTTTACAAATACATATATGTATATGTATATATGTGTTATTGTGAGTATTTTTGGCTTATACATTAAAACTATTAATGAAAATATATGTTTATTTTACGTTTCGACACAAATTGTTTTGGTCTTCTTCAGAAATATAATAAAAGCTGTCATAACAAATTAGTTAAATTATTTTCTTGTGGATTTAAAAAACATAAACACAATAAAATATATATATTACGAGACAAAATAATAATTATTTATAATTATTTTTACCAAACTTTTTATAAACAAAAAAAAAGGAATCTTTACGCTATAATGAAGTTATCATATAATATTAGGCAACTTAGCAAGAAAACTCACCCCATAAATATAGGAATATTGTTGGGTTGCAAATTCATTTCAGACTGGGTTTTTTCACAACTTTTACTTATCAAGAAGTATTTTACAAACATTTTAATATATAAGAAAAATATAGAAATAAAAGGAAGCAAAAAAGCCTTTGTCTAAAGAAATCCGTACATGCACGGCCACCACGATTTTTATAACTGACTTAACAGTTTAAAATTTAAGTATTTTGCATTATTTTAAACATAAAAACTGTATTCTAACATAGGGTATCACATCACATTTTCAAAATAAAATTTGTATCTGTTTTCACTCAGATTAACGTAAAATTTACAATTAAAAAAGTACTGTAACAAGCTCGAACATGTTTGTGGCTATACCGTGAAGGGCAACAGACAGACCTTGTTCGTGGAGAATTTAATATAAAATTTGAGCTATTAGTGGATTTCATTTTGGTAATTTTACCCCTCTACACTTTAAATTAGGATTTATTAAACAGTTAAATAGAAGCATTAGAAAAAGCTGTTGTGGATACTTAAAAGATAAGTTTCCAAAGCTGTCTGATGCAAAAGTTTGCGAAGGAATATTTGTTGGTCCAGAAGTTAGAAAGCTGTTCAAAGATAAAAATTTTGAAGGTACCATGAATGATTTAGAGCTGGCAGCATGGACTTCTTTAAAAATGTTTGCAAATATTTTCTGGGAAATCAAGAAAGTGAAAACTACCAAGACTAATTTGATAGAAAGCTATAAAAATTTAGTGTGCCGAATGTCGGTCAAAGGTCATTTTTTGCATTCACATTTGAATTTCTTTCCTGCTAATTTAGGAAAGACGAGTGATGAACAGGAGGAAAGGTTGCATTAAGAGATTGCAGAAATAGAGAAACGATATCAAGGTAGGTGGGATCCCATCATGGTTTTTTCTGGTTTCTCAATAGAGAGGGCAACGGGTAGTATAAAAGGAAGGAATAACTCTATTTATACAAAACTTTTATATATTAGCAATTTTTCATTGTTTGCAGTTATGTGTTTTTGTATTCTTCATACTAATTAAATCTTAAGTATTTGTTATGTCAAGATTTTTGTAGTTATCTATTTCTTTTTACAACTTCTGTATAACAAATTTTCTAAATACAATATTATCTTCCAACGTTTTTCTAACATTGAACCATTATTATTCTCAAATGTAGAATAAAAGATATACAGTCGAAAGCAAAAAAAAAGTAGACAAATATACAGGTTTCTGTCATAGACTTTCTCAAAATAATTAGTGTAATAGCGGCTTCACAGTTACTTGTCAATATTTGGTTATCTATCAAAATTGACAACCTTACACTTGATACTAAACTATTATAAAGAAGCCTTCCATAAATGAAGATATTAAAGTCAATGTTATTGCAGATTTGAGTAACGGTTTCAAAACACGTGAAATTGTGGAAAGAAATAATATAAATGCAAGCACTGCTTTTAAAATTATTTAAAAAAAAACATAGAGATCACCACAGAATTTGAAGAATTTTTGGTTCTGGCCGCAAAAGACTATCAACAGCTGAGCAAAACCGCCACCTCACAAATGTGCTTATTGAAATTAATTTTCTTCAGTAGTGAATGCAACTAATGTAAGTAACTTTCCAGGTTCTGCTTTTACTGACTGACGAAGATTTAAGGAAGCTAATTTGCGATGCCATAAAACTGCCGGAAAACTTAATTTGAATGCGACCCACAACGAAACTCGTGTACGCTATTGCACTTGAACATCTGGTAAATAACAGACACTTCTGGGAAACTGTAATTTTTAGAAAAATGGACCGATTCATGTATACCAAGAGTTACCCGATTTGACAAAAACTTAGTAATGTGTATACAGAAAATTTCAAAGTAAGTTTTTGGGGTAGGATTTAGATTAAAGGGACTGATATGTTATGGCAAATAGAAGGAAACTTGAATTCAGAGTCTTATATCAACATTCTAAGTAATGTTATGTTACCTTCAGAGGAGCTATTTTTTCCAAATAGCAATTTTATAATACATCGAACAGAGTGAAAACATGGGTCAGAGAAAATAATATCAATATGTTGGATTTCCGCCAAGAAGTCTTTATTTAGATATTATCGAAAATGTGTTGGGGTTGATGATCAAAGAAATTAAATCGAAGACTTCAAAATAGAGAAGAATTGGTAGAAACAGTTCACACAGCATTGGAGAATGTAAATCAAAATAATTGTAATAATAACATTTATAACTCTATTCCAAATACATATTGCCGTGGTCTCTTGCATATTAATAAGATAATAGTAATAGCATTAAGATTTAATTTAAGTATATAAAATATAAAAGAGACAATAATAATGTTTTATTGTATTCCAAGATTTAACATGAGTATATTAAGTTGCATACATTTTAAAGTGAGAAAACATAGACATAAAAATGAATTTATATTTATAATTTAGATATGAAACAGGTATAAAATAAAAGACGAGATAAAATTTAAAATAAATATATATTTCTTTTATAGAAAAGAGAAACAAGATGTATGGTTTGTGTATAATGAAAAACAACCTGACTTTATAAAATGCGTGAGAATTGCACTGAACATTTTAAATAATGGACCGTTGTTTAAAAAATAAAAAAGAAATGAAAGCGAATAACCGAGAAAGGGTTATGCTTAAGGATGGAAGTGTGATAAGAATTAGTCATCTAAATGCAATAAGATTGTATGAAGAAAACAAAATTTGATATGCACGGGAGAAAAATATAATTGAATAAATTATGTAAACTTGAGAACGTGCATAAGGTAATAAAACTTTATTAAATAAATCATGCAAAAAGAATAAAAATTTACCTTAACTTATAACTATATAAGTAAATAAATAAAAAAGGATATAAATAAAGATATTCTGAGACAATACAATCTGCAGTAGTGTTTTTATAAACGAGAGCTGGCAATAATAAAATACATTCATGAATTCGTATATGTAGTATTATGTTTCATCAGCTGTAGAAAGGTTTTGTACGGTTTTGATGACCTACAAAAAGAAAATATAATGTAAACCTGGTTTGTAGTTTATTACAGTAAATATATCACCGTTGGAGAAATGCTGGACAATTTATGAGAAACTTTTAAAGTGCAAACGGACAATTCTCGGGGTGTTGACATTTGGAAGTGAGGGAACTGTCAAAGGACAACAAGTGCGTGTGTGTGTGTGTGTGTGTTCGAATCACAACGGCAACCTGAAAAACAAAGAGCTCACTGAAGACGCCGGGTGACAACTCATATGGTAGTTTCTGAGGATGGCGTTGAGAGCGGTCACGTGTTTTCCCGGGGATATAAATTGAAAACAAGAATCGACAAGATTCATTCATTCATTCATTGATTCACGGATTAGCTGGTTATCTGAAAAGAGAATAACAGTAACTTAAAATCGTAGGGTTAGATACACCACGATTCATATTTATTTCTTTTGTATTAGCGTATTAATTTTTATTTGCATTTAAGTTTCATTCATTTATTTTCTTTGGTTAATTGTCTTTGTATTTTTAAAAAAATGGAGATGCAAATGGCAGAATTTGAGAAGTTTTTCAATGACTCAAAGTAAGTTTGATACAAAGATTTATCAATGTGGCTATGCGTGTATTGAAATATAACGTGCAAATGTATATTCAATATAACGTTGTGCAACAGGGATAATAAATATTTTCCTGTAATAGTAATAAGCATTCATTAGTTTCAAGTTTACAAAAATGAAATTATTAATGGTGTTGGGTGTGAAGAGGATATAGCGTGCAAATGTATATTTTCTGGCACTTAATTAGGCATCATTAATGTTTACAATAATTTTTTATTATAAATTAATGACTTAAAATTAAATTTTTAATAAGGAAAGTGTTTCTGGGTAGCGGACTCTGAGATGCTAGATATAACACGTGCGAATGGTTATAGATAGTAATCAGATTCAAGCTTTTTCTCCGAACATTGACCATTGCGAAGTTCTAAGTTTGTCAGAGCATTACGTGCAAATATAATATCTCTGATGGAATAGAACTAGCATAAAATATAAATAGTATACAAAAGTTAATTGAATTTTATTTGTTTTGAAACAGGAAAATATTTTAGATTTCTATTTGATTAAATAAAAGAAAAATATATTCGTACCATAAAATGTTACAACCTAGAACAAGGTACAAACATTTTCTCTTAATTATGTTTCTTTTAAATAAAATGGTGAATATAGTATAGCGATGCTATCTATTATGTAATAAATGTTAAATAAATTATACAATTATGTTTTATATGGTTTCTGGTTTTCATTTAAATAAGCTATAACCTTATCCCAATCAAAAGTAAAACAAGAGATTTGACGAGAGAGGAGAAATTTAGATACACTGATAGAATTCACGTATACTTATAAAGTACGTGCTGTTAAGATAAATAAAATATACATTAAGGATAATAAAAATTATCATCATCTTTATTATTTATGTTGCTGGAACACACAACATAATTTATTTGGCAAAGCCTAATGTATGGCAATACTACAATTATCATATTCCAAATAGTCATGTTGCCACAGCAATATGTAGATTGCAAGAAGTTTTAAACAAAAACGTTTCCATAACCAATATTAATGCATATTTTTTAATTAGTATTTTGATTTGTATTAATCAGATGAGAAAATGTTTTGATAATTATTTGATATTCCATAGGATAATGATTTGACACTAATGACAAGTAAATAAAGCCAATTTTACAAAGTCGAAGATCTCTTGTCTACTTTTTTCTGCTTTCGACTGTACGTATCTATAATAATTCGAATGATAATTTTACTATTTGTTAAACAACAACTAAGTATGGAGAAAGAAACACCAAAATAGAACGATGTCGACGTTTTGTTACTTTTGAATCGATCAAATACGATCATTACACTAACACACAACTGTAACTGCTCATAAAATCCACGGGGATCTGATCTTTATCCCCGGCAATATAAGTTTGAAAACTTTTGTGTTAAGAATTGCTATAGCTGCAAAAGTCTAAGATCACGTTCGCAGTAACAGTACAAATAGCTAGTGAAGTATTGACATCGCGATTGTTTTGTTCGTCGTCTACTCTGTGCACAAATAGAAAGCTCACAGAAAAGACAAGAAAACGAACTCCTATATATATATATATATATAGATCTGTTCATGCAGGGGTGGCCGAAGGGTAAGGCTATTAAATATAACAGGAAGCGGCTAGTAGTCGTTAAGAGTTAGATCCCCACCAGTTCGTTGGATTAGTTATTTATTAGTAGTTGTTGTTTCCTTCCTTATATATACGTTTGAACATCGGTAGATAGTTGGTTCAATATTGGTAGCTTTATATCCTTGTCGATGTTATTTATTCCTAGTTTCCTCGATTGTTATTGTAACGAAACCATTTATAGTAAACGTTATTGAACAGTAAGGGGAGGCGGCAGTATAAGTAAATGTTATTCGTGTGAAAAGCAACACTACTACTCTAACCCACATATATATTGATATCTACCTACTACACACATATAAGCACCATTACATACTATGACTATACTACCTTCGACACTAGAATATCAATATCATGTAGATCCACAGTTGATAACAGAAATAAAGTAAAGGGCAAAGATGTCTCCTGTGACGTCATAAAAGGACTCCGGGGACGTATTAGGCGGCCAGGGCGATTGGAAGTAGACGTGCTTTACAAGTAAATCCCAACCGTAGTGTGTGCTTACAATCTGCGGTGAGTTGCTACAAATGCGACAACATTACCGAAACGTATGAGACCCGTTATATGTTGACAAGATGCTGATGCCCCTATCTTAGATGTCTATACCTTTCTACCGTCTCAATATATATACATACGTGTGTATGTACACGTGTATGTATATGCAGGGAAAATCTAGATAAATGAATATTGCTTCTGCGACTTGAGAAATAGATGTGACATTTCAGAAACTTCCGTTAACTTTTGAGATTCAATATTATACAATAAGTGTGTAAGTATACATTCATAGGATTAAATGTTTATATTGGTGGTAATACAAACATAGTAAGAAATACCTGTATTAAAAAAAAATACACAGGAAGCAAAAATAACCAAAAAGCTGAACAGATTACAGCGAAAGGAAGCAAAGGGAACTGATATTAAAAGTTTGGAAATGCACTTAGAACATACGAAGGAGAGTAATGCCGTGGAACATTCTCACTGAGGAATTGAGTTTTTAATTAATTTGACTGATGTTGTTATTTCCCCAGATGTAAAAGAGGTTTTGGCTTTAGGACCTAACTTTTCGCTACCTACAGATCCTAGTAATATTGCCGTTGAAACTGTTTTAGCAGAATGTGAGGATATTTTTACTGTCATAGATGACTCTGATAAAGACTATTACAGAAATTAAATTACATATTTTATTACTAACTATTTCAAAAATCACCCTCATAACATACAATACAATAAAATTGACAAAAAATACAGGGATTTCTTTAAGCAAAACAAACACCTAATCATTATAAAGTCAGATAAAAGCAATGTAACCGTTGTTATGGACAAAAATGATTATAACAATAAAATGGTTGAACTCTTAAATAATATTAGCACTTATAAACAAATTAATAAAGATCACACATTTTTCTATGAACGAAAAACTAACAAATTACTTATTAATCTTAAAGTTAAGAGTTACATTGGTGAAGTTGAATATAAAAAAAACAAGAAACATAATGTCCCATATGTCCATTATTTTAGACATTAATATACATATATGAATTAGACTAGTCTATTTAAAATTCCCCTATAGTATAACACTCTCGCTCTAACAGTAACTTTTTTACTTCTTTTTTAAATCTTCTGGGTGGTAATTTTCTTATGTCGCTCGGAATACGGTTATATAATTTAGCTCCCCAATAATCCATTGATTTTTGCGTGCATGTTAATCTGTGGTATGGTATTCGAATATCATCCCTGCTGCGTGTTTGATGTTCGTGGAGATTAGCCATTATTTGGGAAAATATCTTTCTTGCTGTGCACGTATGTGACGACGGACAAGATGTAAACTGACGGCAGTGTAAGAATTTTTGCTGATGTAAAATGTGTCCTGCAACTTTGATTAATTTCTAGGTCAAGAAGGAACCTGATAGCGCGTTTTTGCAGGACAAATATTCTACTTGCCTCCGTCGCTATTCCCCAGAAGAGCACTCCATAACTCATAAGAGAGTGAAAGTAGGAGAAATATGCAGTTTTGGCAGCTTCGTAGGTTGCCACGTGTTTCACCCTCTTTATAGCATACAGTGCTGATGATAACTTGGTTGCTAGGCTATCAATATGCTGTTGCCATTTCATATTAGTGTCCATAGTGATCCCCAAGAATTTGGCTTCAGATGGTATACCAGTTGTTCTGAATGTCAGAATTTGCGTCTTATTAAGGTTGACTTTTAGCTTGTTTGCTGCGAACCAGTTATTGGCTTCTCTTATAACATTTGTCCCCTTTGTCTTCTAGTATAGCTGATATCATTATGAACATTATGATTGATTATATAATACCAACTTCAAACGTTAATATCAATTTTATTTACCACTACGTATCATTGCATTAGTATCTATCTATGAGGTTGAATATTTGTTAAACGCTTTCAATTCTTACAATGACCATTTGCGCTTCACACTTGAAAAAGAAAATAATAATTCTATTCCTTTCTTAGACTCCCTGATCACACACAATAACAGTGTCATTAAATTAAGGTGGTATAGAAAACTAACAAATTCAAACCGTCTATTGAACTACAATTCTAATTGTCCATAGAAATATAAAATTAATCTTATTAAGAGTCACACACCCTGAGTTTCAACATGATGATTTAGTAATTTTGAGAAGCATATTGATAAGGAACAATTTTCCTATGGCTATGGTAAATCAAATTCTTTTTTCTACTTCTAACATTAGTTATGTTAATAATCGTATAATAAATCTAGTCATTGAAAACCCATAAGTTTAAGTAAACAACAATAACGTTCGGCCTCTAAGATATAAGAAAATATCTTATATACACCGAGAGAAATTTGTTGTAGTTTTAAATATATTTATATTGTGTTTAAACATAAAATATTGTTATATATAGGACAAAAATGTGTTTTTTTAATTTAAAAATAATTTTATATTCAAACATTAAGAATAAAATATATTTAGTCGAGATATGTTGTGTATTGAAATCCAACAAAAGGCGTATCTTGAAATAACAATAATTTTTTGTTAAGTTTATAAAGACACATATTAACTTTAAAATAATTTGTGGCTCAAAATCAATAAAATACATTTTTATTCCAAAAATATATATGTTTATTTTTAACAAAAAGTATAATCATGTTGAGTAGAATTTAAGCAAAAGTAACCATTTATTGTACTTGTTCTCAACATTGAATTGCTTTGTTTAAGTATATGTGTTACTTAGCTTAACAGCAAAAATTGTTCACTTTCAACAGTATGTATAATTTGGTTAAGTAATTTTTTAAGTGGAAATAAATATAATATATAAATAATAGCAATTATTATACTTGTTCTGAATATACGAAATTGCTTTGGTTAAGTAAAGGTATTACTTACCTTAAATAAATAAATTACTCACTTTTATCAATATCTATAATTATCTTAAGATATTCATAACTTTGACGCTCACAAATCTGATCGACTTTATTTTTTTACATTTTTGATGCGGTCGTTGAAATTACGGAGTAGGCGCTATTCACAATATTAGTATAGTCTTCATCAATTTTAGGTTCTTTTTAATGAAAAATATTTATGGTCATTACTAATTAAGGCGATATTGAAAATCACCTTGTTTTATGAGCGCCAAGGTTCTACATATACCTTAAGTAATTTAGTAACTGACAATTATTCATGTTCATGAAGTGGCATTGCACTGCAGAATTAGACAGAAGGCTATGTATGATACGGTATAACACACATTTAACATAGATACATCATGAGGCAATTTGTTTGTCGAGATGATATGAATGTTAAAATAAATATAGTATACTAATGAGCCTATAGAGATTACTATGGGATATTTTCATTAATACTTGATCAGAACTTAAATCTGATTTATTTCAACTACCAAACAAATACATTATTTAAATTAACATTGATGCTAAGTGTAGTGTGTAACAAATAAATTAATATGAAGGCATTACAGTATTTTTCATTTCAATTATTAAATAAATACAATACTTAAATTAACATTGATGCTTGAGTGAAGTAATTAGCAAAGTAGGTTTTAGAAAGACGGTCTCATCCCTTTCAGCATAGGTATGTATTGCTCAGTCACAATTCCTCCTGGGGATTCCTTAAATTTATCTGTAAGTGAATAAAAGCTATAACGTTAATATTAAATTCAGTAGGTACTAGAAGTTACAACTTTTCAGCAAATTTGAAAGAGACCTTTTATATATGGTGTCTACCTCGTCAGCACTATCAAAACTATTATTGGATGATACAGTTACTGTTGATGCTAAAGAACTGATATACTCTCTAGAAGGCTGGAAGAAATTCTATTATCATAAGTAATTATTTTTAGTTAACTATTGGTGATTATAGTAATAGAGCTGACTATAAAAGTGAAACAGTACAGAGAAAGGCATTTAAGGATTTGAACACATTAAAATATCTAATAAAACCGTGAGAAATTAATTGAAAAGCCAGTCAAAATACAATTGAACCTAGCAAATTTAGAGCATTTTGATCACGGATAAAAATAATTTAACTTACCACGTGATCACTTAGTGCGGACGTGCTTGAAGTGTCTTCGATGTGTTGCTGTAGCTTTTTCATAAACCTTATTCTTTTGCCTATTTGCGGTATTATCTCTTTTACGTGTCTTTCTTCCATTGCCATCATAATCTATCTCATTTCCTGTATTAAACAAAAATCTATTTTTTTTTATATTGAAAATTAATATTTCTTATAGTACCTATCTAAGTATTTGGTTAATTATTAAGTTAAAAATATGAAATTAGTTAACCATTGAAATAATATTTTTATATTTAAGTCATATTAAAATAAACAGTATTTTACTGAAGAACGAAGTAATTAAAGTACTTATATAGCTTGTATATCAATTAAATTCTTGAAAACTTCAATTAATAATTTTTAATAATTAATGATCCAACTTTGTTATATCATTTTCAGATAATTGCATTAATTCTACTAAAATGGTGAATTCTGTTGTCAGTTTTGTATGCTTCATATTCATATGGTACAATCCTAATATCCAATAAATTAAAAAAAATAGGTATTTACTGTTCTTAACGACACGCAACAGCATCAATGAGTGTGCCAAAAATGATTTTGGGTTATAAAGAACGTAACATTTTGCAAAACCACATAAACAATACTAAAATTAATTATAAATACTATAAGCTGATAATATTTAATAATGCAAACACGTTTTCTCATGGAAGCATAACATGAAAGTGGTTTCATGGCACAAATAAAAATGTAAAAAGGCAGATATATACCTTCAAATACAGCTACCAATTCCCTAAAGCCACATTCTACTAATAATACTTTCATATCCATGTTAAACTACGCACAATTACAACGAAGTACTTCGGATTATATCAGATAACAGCACGGGCCACAGACGTTACCATGTTAGGTAGATTGCGCATGCGTTGTGCCAAGTATGTCCATTTATACCCGTGACATTGCATGTTTCTTCTACCCCCACCCTCCCGCCCTTCTTGAAGAATCTTAGTATGAACATTAGACATAGAAAAGAGTTAAATTAAATATAATATTTTGTTTCAGAAAACGAACTTTATTTACTAGCATAACATTATTTTTGTTTAAAAGTAATAAATATTAATTTGAAAAAAATAAACGTTTTTGTTCTTTGAATTCCATTAAAATACAGTGGTCACTAATAAGACCATATAGTAAGTTATGTATGTTATTTAGATTTGTTATAGGTATTGTCAAAATATTATTATATATACATAAGTAAAAACAATATGTAGGTATACGTATAAACTCTATTGAGACTTCTATAGGATTAAAAATAAAAGTTCCCTGTTTTTCAAGTTTGTTAAAACTCAATTTAATGTATTTAATTCCAATATTTTATTATAAACGTAAATATACTCTGCGAGACTAATCACCGAATATGTCGACATTGTGGTATTATTCAACATAAATTTTGCTAACCTATTAAATATAAATTTATTGCCAATTTAAATAAAAGAGTATTTTTACACCCAATACATTTTTTACTAAAAATAAGTAAAAGGATCTAAACAAAAATTTTTGCTAGACCATTTTTCTCGGTGTACCAGTCTTTACTAACCATATTAGGGATTTATTTAAGGAAAAAGTATCCATAGCAAACACGTCAGCTAATTCTGTCTCAAAATTACTTACACCACTTAAAGATAAATTAGACATGACATATAATAGTAATGTAGTTTATGGTTTAGAATGTAATGATTGCAAAAAACTCTACATAGGCCAAACTAGACAAAGAATCAACGAGCGCAGTGCACAACATAAAAGTGATGCTCGAAACATACCTAATGCATGTAAATTAGCATCACATTTATACCAAATGCTTGCCGGCAAGCTGCAGATGGCATTTACTGTGTGACGACACCGAGAGTTTGTATGAGTTAGTACGAAAAATCAATATATAAACTGTTCTATTGGTCGAGTGCTGTGATGACTGACTCGCGTTTAGGATAGCAGCTGTACTTGCGCATTTCATTTCAATTTTGTTAACGGTCGGTGTTTAGTCGACTAGCAAGCACATTTTTAAATCGCGTTTCGTCCATCTAATTTAGAACAATTACGCTCCAAAGTTATTGAAGTTTCGAATCATGTTACCCCGGAAATATTAACAAATGTCCCACGAAATTTTTATAATCAGCTGGGTTACTGCTCAGCTCAAGAGGGGGGCTTATTTGAGCATTTAATAAATAATTAAGTACTTGTAGAAATTAATTTTTCTTTAATAATTGCATTCTTAACTTCCAATTAAATTCATTGTTTCTGCGTTTATAGTTTATCATACTGAAACATTTTGTTTAGTTTCGTACAAATTTATTGTCTTCTTTCAGAATTTTAGTTTGTTTTCTTTTCTATTTTACAATACAACGGAAGTATTTACTTTTTATCTTAATAAGAGTTTTGCTATTGTTACGTTTTCGTTTTTTATATCAGCTATATTTCTTATCTATGATATTTAAAAAAAAAATATTATTTTTAAGTTTTTAGAATTGATGATCATTTCTCTTATTTACTCATACAATTTGGGAAGCTGTGATGAAATCCGTTACTAAAATTTTTTACTGCGTTTATTTGATGCTTCAACAAGTGTCTACTTATAAATTATCCAGGTAGTGATTTTTTATTGATTAATATTATTTCCATCTTCTTTAAAGCAGTACAGTAAATGACTTTATTCTTGGTTAAAAAATTTGTTATTAACAGTTACAGTAGCAATTTTCACGGACTAACGCAATAACGATTTCTGCGGTGTCGACTTTAACCTCTAATGTTAGTAACAGAGGCTACCCCTTTATTCTCCCACTTGGTCACTCCATACAATTTGATCACACTAACGTTTTATATAAAGAACCTAACTTGAATTTTGAATAAAATTAAAATTCAGTAATTTGTCATGTTTCCTTTAAAATATTTTAGCTTTTTAAATATTATATATATATATATATATATATATATTATTTTTTTTCTTTTTCCTATAAGGTTTCCTATTAAAAGAAAAACCTTTTTTGTTTATTGGCCGTGTAATTATGTAAATTTAAATATTTGTTTTCTTGGGGTAGCGGCCTATTTTCTTAGTGGGTTCTTTCTTTTTTAAGAACGAATAATTAAAACAATACTTTACGTTTCGACATATCACATGTCTTTATCAAAATTTTTATTACATAAACTCATACAAACAGGACTGTAAGAGAAAAACACATATTTTAAAACTTAGATTTAAAATACTTGAAAAACATTCTTGAAACTCACCAAACACATTTAACATATGTATACTTTTTGTCTTTGTACATTATGTATATTCAATCTTCTTATGAAAACTTATCACGTATACTAAATTTATTATACATCTCTATAGTATAATTATATTAAAATACGTTTCTTAAAATTGTATTGTGTAGTATAAATATATACTCGTATGTGAGCACATTTTGTCTATATTGAATGTGTGTCTTTATTTTTATACATTCCTTTTTTTTAAGTTTTTTTTCCCCTTTTTTATTATTTTATTTTTAATGTATTTTTAACTTGCTGTTGTTGTTTCATTTTCGTCTTTTTCTTTAATTATATTTATTAAATGCTAATTATTGAATTATTGGATGATAAATTTTTGATAATCCGTCAATTTCATTTCTGTCATTTATTGTGTTCTTAGTTTTTACTATGTTTATTATTTCTAATATTTCTCGCGCTTTGGTATTATTTTGTTTAGCTAGAACTTTTGTATTTTTAAAGTCAAATTTGTGATTATATTTTGTTTGGTGTTTTTTAAGAGCTGTTGAATTTTTACAATACTTATGTCCTTTTAGTCTTTCCTCGAGAAGTTGTTTGGTTTGGCCAATATATACTCCATTACAACCTTCACACGGCACACTGTATACAATATGTGATTGTTTCATTAATGGTATTGGGTCTTTTAATCTGTTGTGTAGGTACTTGAGATTGTTGGTGTTTTGATATGCCAACTTAAAATTATATGGTCTCACAATATTATTGATTTTTTCTGATAAATTTGCAATATATGGCATAGGAATATATATGGGGTTCTTTTGTTGGTTGTTAACGTCTTTTTTTTTATTTAAAATTTTTTGGACATTTTCACTATTATATATTTTGTTTAATCTTTGTTTAAATATTTTGTTAATAAACTCTGAGGGGTACTTGTTATTATTTAGTATTTCTTTGACTTTCTTAATAATAGCTGGTCGAAATTTCGCACTTGTAAGTTTTATGACTCTGTCAGCAAGTGCTATAACAACACTTTTTTTCTGTGTAATTGGTTGACTAGAGTTGAAATTTAGATACCTTCCTGAAAATGTCGGTTTTGTGTACCATTTTGTAAGGATTCTATTGTTATATTTTATTAATGTCATATCTAAGAAGTTTAAACATTCATTTTTCTCCATTTCCAAAGTAAATTTTAATTTATGGTTAAATTGGTTAAATTTATTTTGTAAATATGTTATTTTATGTTCAGGTAACAAGGCTACACAGTCGTCAACGTACCTTTTAAAAAAACATGGCTGGAAATCTAGTTCTTTCATGACTGATTCTTCTATAAATTCCAATACTAATTGGGCGACAACACTAGATATTGGTGCTCCCATAGCTACACCTTCAATTTGTTTGTAAAATTTATTGTCACACTGAAAATAAGTATGGGTGAGAGTCAGTTCCAAAGCTTCTAAAAAATTATTTAGCGGTATGTCAGTGAACTCTTTGACTTCATTCCATTTATTTTTAATTGTCTTTATGGCTAGAGTTATTGAAATGTTGGTGTATAATGATACTATATCTAGTGAAATTAATTTATCATTATTATTAATTTTAAGTGTATCCAAATATTGTTTGAAGTCAAAAGAATTCTTTATGAAAAATTTATTTTTGCCTGTTATATTTGATAAAATATTTGCTAAAAATTTTGATAAGTTATAAAATGGACTTTGAATACATGATACTATGGGCCTTAAAGGAATATTTTCTTTGTGTATCTTTGGGAGCCCATCTAAGTTTCTAAGTTTTAAAATATGTGTTTTTCTCTTACAGTCCTGTTTGTATGATTTTATGTAATAAAAATTTTGATAAAGACATGTGATATGTCGAAACGTAAAGTATTGTTTTAATTATTCGTTCTTAAAAAAGAAAGAACCCACTAAGAAAATAGGCCGCTACCCCAAGAAAACAAATATTTAAATTTATATCTATATATATATATATATATATGTTGTCACTGGATTCCGGGTTTTCTTCCGCGTTTCCACTGCTTGGTCTTTGGAAAGACCGATGCTGGTTTCTTGACGACGTTTCGGCAAAATCACACTTGCCATCTTCAGGTCTGCGATAACTGTCTGCTTCTGCTTCTTGTTATTCGTAAAATGAGTTTACGAATAACAAGAAGCAGAAGCAGACAGTTATCGCAGACCTGAAGATGGCAAGTGTGATTTTGCCGAAACGTCGTCAAGAAACCAGCATCGGTCTTTCCAAAGACCAAGCAGTGGAAACGCGGAAGAAAACCCGGAATCCAGTGACAACACATACTACTACCCGCGGAAACCTGAAAGAGAACATATATATATATATATATATATATATATATATATATTTTCTTTAAATAAGGCATACATATAAATTTAACATTGTGATATATCTGAGTCTTGGAACCAGATATGCGCTTTATGAATATTTGACAGCTTTATATATGTCATCTTATTAAGTCACTGTCATATAATTCTATATTTTTAATGCTTGTCAAACCCATAACATTTTATCTTATGTCCTAGTGTGGAAAATGTAAGTTAATTACTTATCCAGTCCAAAATTCTACTTTTATTAAAGTAGTAATTATTTGATACTATATTATAATAGTTGATTATTAGTAATTATATCTTTAATCTAACAATATATATATATATATATATATATATATTCTGCTATACATCGGACGTCCGATCATTGCCCATTTTCTATTCTTCGGACGTCCACGTGCAATTCTGCGTCCGGTATACGGACGCAGAATTGTTTTCAATAAGTTTTATTTTTTCTTGAATGTACATAACATCTACAGCCTGTAGACGAAATTTGTTAAGGACGCTGATTTAATAGCAATATGAAGGATATTGAATATTTTTAGTTACTGATATTTCTGGTAGAGGCGTTTTCATCGAACAGCGTATATTTACTACTGTATATCAACTTTCATTTTGCCGATATGTGTGCGTCCCCCAGAACGGCAGCGCTGTAAAATGTTTTAGATGTGCGTTGAATAAGGTTGGAACATTCAGCCTGTTTTATATGCAAAATTTTGTTTCCCTTAAACACTCTCTTTATCAATTCAAAAAATTATACTCTCAAATGCTAAATAACGTATAAAAATAGTAATCAAAGTAGTTAAATGTAAATAAAACTTAAATGGAAAGCTGTTGAGTTTACATATTTTTAAAATAATTGTCAACGAGCTGCGTGTTTTCCCGCCTAGACTAGATTATCGGCTTCTCGTCTCTTATAAATCCACCAACGAACATGCAGCAATTCGTCACTATACCATATGTTACTGACACAGTATTCAAGTCTTGCAGCATAATTACCCTTTCTCAATTGTTGGATCGTCTGAATAACGTATCAATAACATTAAGTTGCTTCTTGATCTTCTGAAAAGTCCCGCTGTTCATATTCAATTTTGCAGCAGAGAGTTGACTACGACGCGACGCCGACGTGGTGAGACCATAATTTGATTGAATACTCGTTCGTGATTTTCGTTGGTATCCACTGTTTTTCTTCGTCCAGGTTTACGTTTCTCTTGGTGTAGCATACATCCAGTTCTTCTAAATTTGGTTATAATGTTCAGTACAAAACCATAACTTGGTGCCTCTTTACTGAAATGTTCCGAAAATTGATCGCGGACGAATTTAATACTTGAATCATTTTCTCTACCTAAACTGTATGAGTGAAAATAATGCTCAACTAAAAAGACTTCTTCTTCAGTAGATAAAATTATTTAAGAACTTGCAAACAGATAACCAATCTAACCAAATCCAAATGTCAATGTTTATGTCAAATAACAATGTCAGTTGTTAGAAGTTTAATCACTAGAAGGCCTACCGTTTCAGTACTGTAAATTAATAGCCATATTATATGATATATTAGTAAAGAAGATGTTTAATAAGCTAGATTTTATAGATGTAGGACAATTAAATGTTGGCGTTAATTCCATGCCACGTTCGCATCTACAAGGTGTGGAACCTAGGATGCCTCGGACCGTAGCTCCTCTATCATACAATATATCGAAAAAGTCTAAAAGAAAAATTGTCCATAATTACAATCACCATTTCCCTAAAATATTTTTGGTCATCAGTGACGTGTCGTATTCCAGTGGCGTATCTAACCTATGTTTTTTTAAATGGAGCAATATATATTTTGTGGCTCATTCGGAAAGCCCTCGAAGAGTACTTTTTTTTCCTTATGTAAGCCATACCCCTAACTTTAGCGGTTTTGCTATTATAACGGTTTTTCTTCGCAGTTAGACCGTACTTCGACATTTTTTTTGGCAGGAACTAAATTGTACCGGTGTTTCGATTTCGAATTTAGGGATAAACTAAGACCACATCTACCTACTCTTAATTTTTTTTCAAGTGATTTAAGGAAAGAAGATAATATTTGATTGGGCTTAGCAAATAGTCATTTTTTCTAAAATATCAAATGGGAACCATATAAAATAATTATATCGTTGGATAATCAAAATTTCAAGTTCTCCATTTATTAAAAAAGAACACATTTCATTACAAAATTAAAAAGAGAAACAAAGTTGTTTGGTCAATTTGTCGAAAAACGTTCTTTTTCAAAGTCAGCTGTCATGATAAAACAATAGAAGTACAATTATCAATGCAAACAGAAAAAATAACAATAAACTGACAGCGGCCAGAAGACATGGTGTTTATTCTTGGCGAATGTTTCAAAAATTGTATGTTGGCGTCACGATTGTACGCTGAGAGATATCCTCTCAGAACGCGTCCAAAGCCACGTGCGTTTAAAAAGGTGTTGGATAGATTTACGTCTACTGGTACTATTCAACAAGCAAAGAGAGTTAAAACGAAGCCAGTTTTGACCGTAGAAAACGAGTTGAAAGTTCTGGAGGCTGATGTTGAAAGACCTCATATCAGTGTCTGTGAAATTAGTAGGAACACTAATATTTCAGTGCATTCTGTGCATCGTACTTTTCAGAAATACAAGTTCCATACATTTAAAATTCAATTGCATCAGGAATTTGCAACCTCAAGATTTTGAAACCAGGCAGAATTTCTGCAATTGGGCAGTCAACAAAATCGACCAAGATGAATGCTATCTTATGCGCGTGTTATTTTCGGATGAATCGACATTCCATAAAATTAAGGTAGTCAATCGTCACAACTGCCATCATTATACCGATGAAAAAACGCACGTCATGAGAATTGGAAACCACCAGCAAAGATGGCCACTCAATGTTTGGGGTGGCATACTCGGAGAACACCTACTTGGTCCTTACTTCTTCGATGGGAACCTGAATGGCAACAATTATTTAAGGTTCCTTCGTGACGACTTGGTTGAACTTTTGCAAAATGTCCCATTAGCCGCTCGCCGACAGTTTTCTAACACGATGGAACTCCTGCACATAATAGTGGTGCCGTTAGGGAATATCTTGACGAAAGGTTTCCAGATTCATGGATTGGTCGTGGGGGTCCAGCAAGGAAAAACGTTTTATAAACGTAACGTCGCGTAAAATGCGCGAATTAGGAAAATTGTTATTAGAAGTACGCAACCTAGAACCAAAAATTAAAAATCTATTTCAAGCACTGAACCCGATATATTTTGATTTATTAGTCACAGCTACCAAAGTCGTTGCGAAATATAATGTCGAAAGAGAATACTATGAATCACTAACGTATGCGATTAATATCGGTACGTCACTCAAGCAATGCTGCGATATAGCAATGATATACGCTCTTAAAAGGAAAGATATTTATTCTACTATACCATCAGCAGAAGCGGAAGGTAATTTGAAGGCAACGATTCAACTTCTACAATCTCATTGGCGCTTCGATGTATCGAGCCTAGCTGCTAATGATTTAAATACTAATAAATGGAACAAAATCACTCTGGTTCCATTAGCCGGTGATCTTAAGCTTTTAAAAGAATATCTTATCTCAAAAGAAAACGAGACTGCAATGAGGTTAAATAATAATAATTATGATCAACCATCATATAATATCTTACTAGAAACTGTATTCTGTAGGGTTTTACTACATAATCGTAGAAGACCAGGTGAATTGCAACGCTTATTATTACGTGTTTATGAAAAAGCAGGATAAAATCAAAACTACGAGGAATTTTCAGATGCAATAACTCCAAGCCAAAAAAATTAAGGAAGACATTTAAAAGGGTAGTGACTCGAGGAAAGAGGGCAAAAGAGTTCCAATTTTATTTAGTAATGACGAACAAACTCATATATCAATTCTTATAAAATGCAGAGACTTAATTTCAAAAAAACCAAATCTATATTTGTTTAATAATTTAAATACAGTAGAACCAATTTGCGGTTATAAAGTTTTAAAAAAATATTTATCTGCTTGTGGAGCAAAGAATCCACATGCAATAACAGCTACTGGATTACGCAAGCACTTGGCCACGTTAACTCAGATTTTAAGCATGTCCGACAATGATATCGAACAACTGGCATCCTTTATGGGGCACACAACAGGAGTACACAAAGGATCATATAGATTACCCGATGATGTGTACCAGACTGCAAAAATATCGAAATTATTATTACTGATGGAGAAAGGAGCCGCAACACAATATAAAGGGAAAGCATTAAATGAGATTGAAGTAAATTTGGATGAGGACTTGATGAATACTGTTTGTTGGGATGATGATGACGAAGTAATTGATCATCTAGATAATTTTGATGATGCGCATGAAGAAAACATTGATTTTGAACTTACAGGTGATAATCTTCCGAAAGAAATTAAAGGGAAGGAATGAACAAAGAAGAACAAGAAACAGCTTGTAAAAGAAAACAATAAAAAAGAGGAAATGAATAAAAAGATATTAGATACAAATGAATCGCAAACAACGAACACAAATAAAAGAACAAGTAATTACACTAATTAATTATTTCAAAAGACATATTCAATCTAAACGTGCTCCAAAAAGAGGTGAATGCGAGGAGCTTATCAACAAACATCCAGATATACTAAAAAACAAAAATTGGCTCAAAATAAAAGTTCATATTCAAAATATCTACACAAAACTTAAATAATTTGTATTCACATTAAATAAATATTGAAAAGGTCTTATTTACCTGTATTATTTCTGTAGAATAAATTAATACAATATATAAACAGATATTTAAACTAACTTTGCTTTTTATTTTATGTACCTACAGCTAAAAAATACTCATATAGTAAGAAGAATTTTAATGACGGTGAAGTATCCATTTCAGTATTGGTTAAATCATTTAATAATAATAAAACTAATAATAGTGTTAACATATTGCTAATTCAGTGTGATTAAATATTGTTAATTTGAATACTTTATAAAAAATAATCTCATCACTTTATTAACTAAATATTCACCTGTAAATTAAAATTACCGACATAATATCAAATAAAATGTGAGTAGGGAAATATTCTAAATAGGTTGAATATTATGGAAAAGAAGTGACAACACTGCGGGACGCTCTATAAATAGTAATAAGTACAAGAATATACATAGTGGACGCAGAAAGATCAGTAAAGTAAACGAAAATAATACGTGCGGACGTCTAGTAGATAGCGTTGTAAACGGAGTTTCGATTGATAGCAAAATGTATCCAGAAAAAAGTGATCTGAAATTAATACCGTAATGTACAATACTTATACAGTAATATTCACTGCAGGAGTGCAGCTATATACGCGTTCTTTTAAGTGGACGCCAAAAGGAGGCATTATGAAAGGACGCGCTGTTGATAGTGGGATGTATATATATATATATATGCGAGATAAGAGTTTCAGATACCAGCAAGTGCGACTGCGCATAAAAAGCCGACAAACTCCGAGCGTTGAGTACTTAACATAAGCGCATGTAGATGTCACTAAATCGACGATTTTTGTTCAAGTGGAGCTACTCAATTAGACAGTCGCCTTCGGGCGTGCATAGAGGAAGGGTATAGCGTATTTGGATCTCATATGTACAATTCATTACGTAATTTGAATTTAAAAAAATCTTGAATTAATAATTATAAATAATTGGTGTAGTATAAAGAGCAAATACTAATAATTGGATATATTTAACACATTTAACAGTTAGGTATTGCGATTAAATATTTATTTAAATACAATGTATTTAACATGTTCTTTAATATTAATTAGATAATATTGTGCATAAATAAATATTTAGATAGATGATAATGTGATAAAAAACAATTTAAATTTAATAAACCAAAGATGATTTTTTAGTATATTGAATTTAAATATACATACTTATAAGTTTAATATGCGTATTGTTACCTATGCCTGCCATATATAATTTAAGAAGCAATGTTGGTTGTATAAATAGATGGAGTAAGTGCTCCCAAACAAACCTATTTCGCCATATTAAAAAGTTTTATCTAATTTCTATCAACAATGTGTTATTAGAATTGCTATTCTTAGGTATGTACATATAAATAATGGGCGAGACTAATAAATGAAGAATATGTCGTCATAAAACAATTATCTGTTCAGTTTTCATATAATCATATCCAAGGAAAAGACAAGTTAGTACTTTTGTATACAGGACTTCCTACTAGCACTATATTTGAAACGCTGGATAAATAATTACCTGAAATGGCATGTTGGGAAATTGTCCTGAACAGATCAGTTGTTGATGACATTAATGAAGCTACGCCAAAACTTTCCACATGAAGATTTGGGATTACAAACAAGCAACTGTTTCAAATATTTTAATAACACATGTTCATTTAATTCATGAAATTTTCAGTTAATGAAAGAAATTCTATGTAGGAACAAAAATATATCTTGTTTGCCAAACTGCTTCACTTCTTTTACAAATTGTAGAATAATATTAGATTGTACAGAATTATATACAGCTGTACCCCAAGAATCCATGGCTAAACAGAAACAGATCTATAGTTCCTATAAACATAGGAATACTTGGAAGGGGCTGATATAGCTCCAAATGATGTAATCACATATGTGAGCAAACTATACCCTGGGTCTACATCAGATAAGAAAACAGTGCAGTCATGTGGAATTCTTCAGCAGCTGTTACCTGGGGATCTTGTGATAGCTGACAAAGGATTCCTCATAAGGGATTTACTACCAGCTGGTGTTTCTCTCAATATTCCACCATTTTTGACCACGTCTTAATTTACAACAGAGCAACTGCAGCAAACTGAATATATAGCTCGTGCACGAATACATGTTGAATGAGCCATACAGCGTATGAAAGTGTTTAGTATTTTAAATTTCATACCAAGAACACTTTTATCTTATGCCACAGTTATATTCCACGATGTTGCTGCATTGACAAATTTGCAATACCCATTATTAAAAGCGGTTGAACAATACTATAACAATGAATAAATGTGTCTACTTTAATATCTTGTTTTATTTTTCTATATTTACTTCATAAACAAAATATCTGAAGGTGTAGATTTTATTAAAAAAATATTTAGAAATTTCATCGTATTTATAATTTGTTTATTAGTCAAATTGTACAATTGATAAAATATTTTATGTATCTTTATTATTTAGAATATAGGGGAGAAATACATTAAAGTAAAAGTTTTCTAATATGTCAGAGTCCCATTGTACATCCTTTTTAATACGAATAACTTCATATTCATTTGGAGTCCAAGTAAAAAGTAAGCAATATTTTCTGTTCGTTAAATATAGTTGGCCTTGTAGTTGGTGATAGTATGGATGATGTTTTTCAACAATACCATTCCTAAAATAGTTTTGGTCTACCCTAAAAATATTAATTATTGTTAAATAAAATTTTTGTTTTTATATGTTTTTTTCTTACCTTGACCCAAACATTATATCTCAAGAAGCTGTATAGGTTTTCCATTGTCTCCTAAAATGATCCTGTCAGTGAATAGCCGAGCCATGGATTGTCCTTATTAACTATTAAACCTGTCTGAATTTTAGGTTTTTCTCTTTCATATAGCAGTCTCGTGCTTTCTGCTCAAATGCTATTCCATGCAGCATATTTTTATTGCAATATAATTATGGTCAAAAATAACTGAAACATTTTTTTAACCAATTGTCTTTGCTATATGTGAATATGAATAGCATCGGGATCCAGTTATTCTAAACTGCCTAGCCAATTTCCAATGTTGTCTTGCATTATTATCTGCAGATCTTATACAGGTATATCTGCATAATTGAAGAGGTTCATTGCAGACTAATTTCAAATTAAAAACATCTTTGCAATGTTTAAAAAGAAGATATATTCACTGAACACAACCACATCATGAGTTCATTTTGCTCTCTGAAAAATGCCACTGACGACTTCAATCATGGACACCATTTGCTCATCAACCTCTTCAACATTGTTGACAATCTCAAGTCTTTCCATGCTTACGTCCCTTGCTATAATCAATATTCATTTATGTTATTTACTGCTACAATAATGACATAATGAACATAACTTACTGATGTTTTGCCAATACGCTGTCTGGTTTGGCATTTACTAATGTGTCAAAGCAAAATCCCTGCATCTCCACTGTTAAATCCGATGTTACAACCTCTTGCTGGGTAAAACACTTTGTTTCTAACAAGGGCTTTCATTTCTAAAATTTAATCAAAAAAAAATTATTAAGTTGTGTTATTCAATTATTGTAATTGATACAACCTATTGCAATATAACAAAGTAGCAAACAATGTGTTTGCACTGACTTCCATCTACTGCCTCACATGTGCAACTGATCTTTGTTAGTTTCACCTCCGCATTTTCCACAATTTCAAGAATTCCTTCGATTGTGTGAGGTGGGGGATCTAATGCACTTGGCTGGAGGCATCATGCATATATGTGAATTGCCTTCTTTGTCATTTCTGTCGCCTCGCATCAGCGTTGCCAGGTCTGGTGATTTTTCACCAGATCTGGTGATTTTTTTTGCAACTGGTGATTTGGTGAAAACTTTTAAAAACTGTCATGTTTCTGGTGATTTTTAGGAAAATTATTTTGTTAAAGTAAATAAAGAAAAATATAGAAAATATTCTATAACTCAATATATTGTTGAGTCGTTTTGGCAACCGACACGGGCAAAATACGAACTGGAGACGACGATTCAATACCACTATAAATTTCGATCGACCGGAACATTTTCAAAACAATAAAATTGAACTAATTAATTAAGGTGGCTTTCATTAAATTCAGCGGTTGTAAGAATTTTAGAGCAATATGCGGCTCTTACACTTTACTTTAGAGCCGAAGCCTTTAATAGAGTATCAAGTGCAGCAGACATCAATGATGCACTACACAGTCCAATTAACAAATTATACTTAAGTTTTTTAGAGTACGTTCTTCCAATTTTTAATGATATGACTTTAGAGTTCCAATCTGAAAAAGCAAAAATTCAAAATTTATATCCCCGAATGTCTGATGCGTTCAAATTGTTATTAAGTTTTTACATTAAACCAGAATATTTGAAAAACACAAGTCTTGAATGTTTACAGTATCGAAATCCACATAATTACGTTTCAATCGAGAAAGTATATTTTGGACCAAAAGTAACTGCAGCATTTGTAGAAAATATTTTAACGGACACTGAAAAGCACAATTTTTCCTTAAACTGCCTTAATTTTTATGTTGAAGCCGCCCACCAAATTTTTAAACGTTTTCCATTTCATTCTAAAGAAGTAAAGATTCTTAAATTGGCTACTATTCTTAATCCGAAAAACATTGCAAGCATTGAAAGCATAGGACCATTAGCATCGCTATTTCCAAATAGTATTAATGATATTAATAATCTAGATAGGGAGTTTAGAACTTTAAAATACTCATCTGAATATGATTTTACATTAAAGGAAGAAGAATTTTGGAAAATCGTGTGTAATTCAAAACGAGGAGACGGAATTCTAATATTCCCGGAACTTTCAAATTTAATTTCTTTATTATTTACTTTGCCTCATAGCAGCGCAAGTGTCGAAAGACAGTTTAGCTCCATAAATTTAAATAAAACTAAAATACGGAACCGGTTAAGCTCGGTTACTTTAAGTGGTATTATGCACAGTAAACGGTTAATTTCAGAATCAGAACGCAGATGTTTTGATTTTAATGTGGGAACGCAGTTAATAAGTAAACATAATAACAATATGTATAAAGATACTATATACGCAATATGGATAGTGATCAAGATCAAGATTTAAGACTATTAATATTATTTATTGTACTACTTGACCAAAAAATTGTGAATTTATTTGTTTGTAGGTGTTATATGAATCTGCTATCCTTTTTGTTGTATTTTATTTGAGTTTAGAAGTATGTATTTTATGTTGTTTTTAGAAATAAATGTCTACCTACATATCTATCCTTTATTGTTCTATTATTAATATTAATTTTCACAATACTAGTTTATAAATAAATACTCCTATGTAGATAGAGTTGCGTTAGTAAAAAAATCTGGTGATTTTTTTTTCAAATTTGGCAACTTTTTATATAAAAATCTGGTGATATTTATTTTTTTCACCTGGCAACCCTGCCTCGCATAGAATTAAATGTTTGCATTTTAAAATGTTTTCACCTTCAGTGAAGTTCTGGAAGACGGCGTTCCGTTTAATGCCTCACAAACCTGAGCAGTACTTAAAAATAGATTGGTAATATCCATAATACAACCTAAAAATTAATATGACATCGTAATATTCTGACATACTATATAAAATGCCACTTACCTTCTGTTAAAACAACTAAAAGAGCGATAGACAGTACAATATTCATAATATAAACACGATAAACCTGATCTGATACAAACTAGGGTTGGGCGATAAACATCGATGTTCATTGAACATCGGTATTTTAGCATCGATGTTCGAAGTTTGCAATTTAGATTTATCGATAAACTATCGATGTTAGAAGAAATATAGTGAACATCGAACTTTTAAGCTTGACAGAATGTATTTGCACTATAATCACAAAATAAAACAGCGTCCTCTGTTGACAAATACAAAAATGTTTCCAAATTAACACCTCACATACAGGCTACGAGGATGTAAAATTCTCTACGAATAAAAGAAGTATTTAAATTTCACAGTGCTATATCATATAAATTCGAATACTTCATTTTAGGCTCTTTTAAATATAACTTAGTATAAATATTTAAATAATATATAATTAAATACATAAATTTATAGTACTTTTAATGTGCAGAATAAAAGTTAAATTATGTATGCATGCAGAATGAGTGAAGGAGGTAAACGTATTTTCATAGAAAAAGAAGGGAGATAGACATTACCGATGTATACTTCTTCGGGAAATTCCCTAGTGCATACAATCATACACGACGATACACGTATTAAATGTAAGATGACACATCAGAAATATAAAACCATATCCATATGTATCTCGGTACTTGCCAGGCTAGTCAAAAAAAATGCAAGACTATAAAATCCCAAATAGAAATCGTTCTCTTAAAAGTTTTGATACACTTAAATGTATACCTATATTGTTTAAGTATCAGACGATTTAAGTCATGTGGTTGTTTCATGCGTAATTGCATAATATTGTTTTTCTATTCCGGTGCTAAAAAGTTCACTTTACGACACCCGTTTTGGTTGCATAAAGTATTACTTTATCGCACGCTTATTTTATTTTTTTGAAGTTGGTAACAAAAAAAAAATGGAACCAAATCGTATTTAAATGTCAAAATATAAGCCTTTAAAGTAACAAAAATGTGCAATAAAATTGTTCAAAGAATAAAAAGCACACATGCTAACATTTCACTTACTAATTAGCAATATAAATTGTTAAGCAGAGTTGGATGATAAGTTTTCGGATGCTACTATTGACATTTACTTACCATGTTGAATAGTACAACTGTTATAAAAGTTTGTTTTGATAAATATGTAGAGAGTTTGTGGACGAAAGATTTTGTAAATTGTCTTCTGCTATTTTGCGAATCTCTGGGGGCGTACAGTTATTTATTTTGTCCTTTTTGTTGATAATTTGAAATAATTTATTGTATAAATCAGTCTGAATTTTAAACACAATTACATATAGCACCACCGATATTAAAATATTTAAAACGTTCTACTTAAAAATCAGAGTAACCAACTTCAAAAAAGCAAAATTTCTAAAATATTCGAACAAAACATGTCTCTTATTTTAAGCTTTTTTGAACTTTTAATAACCGAAATAGAAAAAATAGTATAAAATACACGTTTCATAAGACATTTTGCGCACTTGTTCTTTAGAAAACTCGCCTAGCGGCTCGTTTTCTAAACTTGAACGCGTGCGCAAAAATCGTGTCTTATGAAACTTGTATTTTAATATACTATTTTCTATTCCGGTGCTATAAAGTTCGCTTTACGACACCCGTTTTGGTTGCATAAAGTATTACTTTATCGCACGCTAATTTTATTTTTTTGAAGTTGGTAACAAAAAAAAATGGAACCAAATCGTATTTAAATGTCAAAATATAAGCCTTTAAAGAAACAAAAATGTGCAATAAAATTGTACAAAGAATAAAAAGCACACATGCTAACATTTCACTTACTAATTAGCAATATAAATTGTTAAGCAGAGTTGGATGATAAGTTTTCGGATGCTACTATTGACATTTACTTACCATGTTGAATAGTACAACCACAGACTAAACAACCCAGACCGGCAACTACTTGAAAAAAAAATATCCAAGATCTGCTATCCTTGTCACACACCAGTGAACTTGGTACGAAGATGGCGCTAGCAGCATATTGGCGCGAAATTTGAAATGAGCTTGTTTTTAGAATACGCATATTAAATACATTATTTATGTAACAGAAACATACACAAAAGTTACTAAAACTATGGTAATAAATATTACTTACTGTAACAATTATAGCCATAGTTTGAGCATCTTATGTGTAATTTTGTGGTGTTACATATTAAATATGGTGTAAATATGTGATACGAAATATAAATATTAATCTTTTACTTACATGTATTATAACATCCCTCTTACGGTGACCTATTAGACACAATAAACTACTAGTCTATATAAGATTAAGAAAAATATAATAATCTAATAAGTGTAAACTGTCAAGGAAAACATAGGGATATAATAATAATAGTTTTTATTGATACATATACTTATACAATAAAACATAATAAAATTAAATTACACAACCAGTAATGAGAAGACAATAATAATATACAAATCTTGTAATATAATATAATATGATGACTAAGAAATTTTGTAATATACATATTTAAAGCACAACTGTACAATATTTATACTCACTCGTCGAGATTTACAGGAAACTTGTGCATTTTGTTAACTTCATCCTGCCCAAACCCGCGCACTAAACACTTGGACACCATATTTGTATCAACATATAATTAATACGATGTACGACAAAGGATTGCAAAAATATGTCAAACGTGTCAAATTTGAAATGTAGTTTTGAATGACATATAACCACAGCATAACAAACATTTCAATTGACGCTAGCGCCATCTCATCTCCAAGTTCACTGAATCTGACAAAGATGGTAGAGTATTGAAATTTACTTTGCTAAACAAGGATGAGTACTCTGGATAAAATCTAGGATTAAGTTGCCGGTCTGGATTGTTTAGTCTGTGGTACAACTGTTATAAAAGTTTGTTTTGATAAATATGTAGAGAGTTAGTGGACGAAAGATTTTGTAAATTGTCTTCTGCTATTTTGCGAATCTCTGGGGCCGTACAGTTATTTATTTCGTCCTTTTTGTTGACAATTTGAAATAATTAATTGTATAAATCAGTCTGAATTTTAAACACAATTACATATAGCACCACCGATATTCAAATATTTAAAACGTTCTACTTAAAAATCAGAGTAACCAACTTCAAAAAAGGAAAATTTCTAAAATATTCGAACAAAACATGTCTCTTATTTTAAGCTTTTTTGAACTTTTAATAACCGAAATAGAAAAAATAGTATAAAATACACGTTTCATAAGACATTTTGCGCACTTGTTCTTTAGAAAACGAGCCGTAGCCTAGCGGCTCGTTTTCTAAACTTGAACGCGTGCGCAAAAATCGTGTCTTATGAAACTTGTATTTTAATATACTATTTTTATATAGTTTTTTTTTGAGTAGTTTCTAACGTTAACTACATATTATAATAGTATATTATGACCATATATATAATACTACTATATCGCGTGTAGACAAGGAAAACTTCGCTCCAACATTGTGAAATAAAACATATCGTGCTATGCCGTTTAAGAGTCGCATTGTCCAAACTGCGCATGCGTTATAAATAATTTTTGAAATTTAGGTCTCTTTGTTTATCACATAGATTTATTACTATAAATATTTGATTAAAGTTTGTAAATCGTCAAACAAGCATAAATAGTTTTAAAATCGACAAACCTCTTTATAATTAATAATTGTGCCTTGTTAAATGTGGAAAAACAATTTAATTTCCCTTAATGAATGAAGAAATATCGTCGTGGCATCATGGGCAAATCATAGACAAACAAACGATCATACCGCAGAAATATATTTGTCAAAAATTGTACGAATTGTGGTTATATTATAGTAAAAATTGTAAACTAATTAACTAAAACTCGCAGTCAGTTCAATTGCATTGCAATTGTGTTTCTTTGAAGATAGAGAGAAAAACACCTCTATAGGAACAATAATTTGTGATATAATAACAGCACTAAAATTATTCAACTCAATATGCAAGAATAATAAAGAATTAGATTAATGTGGTATTCTTGTATTCTAGAATTACTGTCATCTACATCGGAGAAATGTACGCAAATAACACAATAAATCGTACTTGAATTAGGTAATTGTAATACTATGTTACATATTAAAATATTTGAATTGCTTATATATTATGTAATAAATAGGCTTTTATTAAACCTTACAGAGTTGCACACCCATCTTTTTGCCACGACCTTCTAATTTTTTTGGTATATGTCTAATAGAACGAACATACATGTGTTCATAGAAAGTTGAAGAATTTTGATATGTCCACCACGGAATCCACAGATCCCATATGATATGAGATAATAATATGCCGAAATTGGGTATTTTGGGCCGGTTATTGGAATTTATGCTATATTGCATCACTGATTGTGAAAATAACTTGAAGGATGAACACATTATTTATAAGATAGTGAAGTGATTTTTTTTAATTTGTACTTTGCTGAATATGTATCGTAATTTCTGTCACTAAATTATAATCAAGCACATATAAAATGTATTTTATATTTAAATTTACAATAAAATATGTTTTAGTTTAAAACAACTTGTAGATGGTACAGTATAAAGATAATATTCATTTTGGAATTTGCCAAGACAATGTGTGATGAGTTCTTATGAATTTTTCCCAACATTGTGGAAGTAAATACTGCAGTGTTATGAACGGCAAGGTAGGCACGGCATCAAACGGTATTCCTGTTTTTCTGATATTGTCACATTCTCTAAATCTTTTTTATCATTTTATAAATTTGTATGTATCTATTAATTCAACAAATATTTATATTTCATAATAATTTTATGTTGTTTTAATTCCAAGAAAGTATAAACAAAATAAATTTGCGAACATAAATAAAATAAAATTTAATTTTTTACTTCGTAAGTAGAAATTGTACTTTGATGTAATTATTGAATCAAATACATCAACATACCTTTTTACAAGCAATAATATAAATTATTTGCAAGTCTCATTTCTACTCATCTCAGTCTGAGACATAGACATCAAGAAAAATGTGTTGATTATTAATGTGCTATTAGATACACTACAGAAATTCAAGTGTTTCAGAGTAATTGTTTGTTTATATTCTTTGCTACCATATGGGCGTAAATTAGGCTTCATCACGTTTTTATTTTCATGAATAGTTTAATCATTCTACATTAAAAAAAAACGTTAACAACAATAAAAATTATATTCAACCACAAAAATGTAATGCTGATTAATTCCACAACTTTTTCGAAAACATTCATGTTTCAGTGTACATCTTGACACACAATTAAATAAAGGAACACAACAGGAATTTAATTAGTTCTTTACATTGTTGATTACGCGACATTTTATTGAATAATGTAGGTACGTAGACAAATATAAAATAGATGTTTTATTCTTATATATAGCCAAAATACTAAATACAGTAATTTAAGTAATTTTATTTGCATTCTTAAGCTTAAAATACATAACAAAACTATATGTTGAAATATAATACAATCTGACTTATATAACATACCTGAATCTATTCGATTGTGTATGTAAAACATTAATTTATGCGTTTTCTATAAATCAAAATGAAAGAAGCAGTATTTATATTCAATAATGTCACATACACCAATAAGCATACACAAATCAATGTACACAAGATTTTCTGTTCAAAATCTTTTCAATAAGACGAAATAAAACGATCGGTATTTACATTTAATAATATAATTTCACATATACTAATAAACATGTACAAATCAATGTATTAATTGTAAGTTCACAAGTTTTTCTGTTCAAAATCTTTTCTGTTAATCAAAATGAAACGATCGATATTTATATTTAATAATATAATTTCACATATTCCAGTAAGCACGTATCAACGCAGAAGTTATAACTTCACAAGTTTTTCTGTTAATAATTCACTGGAATCAGGCTTCATATCGTTTATTTATTCTACCGCGTATTTTCTGGGTAATTCTACAAATTCACCGATGAACTAAACTTGCACAAAACTGAATTCAATTAAAAAAAAACAACTTTGCATATGCATTCAGAATATCATAGTTATAGATGTCAATTTAAAACAGAGGTTATAATTATGTTTTCTGTTTATCTGTCATTTCAAAAAATTCAAAATGGACAATTTTAGTCGACGCATGCGCAGAACACGCAAGGCGGCCAATTCTATCTCTCTTAGTTGGGACGAAAAATTACACATTATCAAGATACAACACACGCAATATAGTAGTATTATATATATGATTATGACACTAGTGCATAATCAAGCTTTTAACGAAAAATTATTATTATGGATGGAGCAGAAACAGACTGAACATATTGATGAATCAGTAATGTTAGCGTATATATTGGAAATGTCCAGAATTTATAAAGTTTCGTCACTTTGGTGCATTCATTCCAAACTGCAAGCTATGCTAAGGGTTAAAAACAGAATCGATTTAGCATCTTATCACAAACTCCATGCCTTTATGAAAGGAGTGGGCAAAGGTCAAGAAGCTAAAAAATCTTTGGTTTTTACGGAAGAAGATTTATGCAAGTTTTTTAGTCAGGCTCGAGATAATATATTTTTATTTTTAAAAGTTGTAGCAATTTGTGGAGTGCTTGGTAGTTGCAGAAGAAGCGAAATGTGTAATCTGGTTATGAGTGATATAAGAAAAGAAGGATCTGCCCTGATAATTTGTATTCGTCCGTCAAAAACAGAAAAAGGCCGGACGTTTGCTATAGTAGATAATTCCAACATAAAGTATGCCGAGATATTTAATAAATATCTTGCACTACGTCCAAAGCATATCAGTACAGATCGAGTTTTCTTAAAATATTCTCAAGGACTATGTATAAAACAAGTTGTTGGGATTAATACCTTTGGAAAGTGCCCTTCCATTATAGCACGTTATCTAAATTTCATAAACGCTCATAAATACACAGGTCATGCCTTCAGACGAACATCTGCCACGATTATGGCTAATGGAGGGATGAATGTCGATGAGTTGAAACGCCAAATGGGTTGGAAATCCTCATCGACAGCGAGTGGGTATATTGAAGAGTCTATCACAAACAAATTAGGCGTTTCAAAATTAATTGCTGGAGCTGTTCAGAAAGGAGGCAATATCGGATCTGACACATTTGTTAACACTGATATGAACGTTGAAAATACACAAATAAGCAATGCTGCAAGTCACTTAACAATAACGAATAATCAAAATTGTACGTTTAAATATTCATTTAAAATAATTTTTCCGTTCATGTTACATGTTTTGAAATAAAATTGACCATAATTGTTGATTAATTTGATAGTTTACAATAAAATAATAATGTGTTATACGATATTAAATGCGGTACAAACCAAATAAACCAAATCAATAATTCCAATACATATTATCGAGTGACATGTACCTATATGTCATTTGACATTTCCTGACATTTCAATGGACTATTAAACGCTTGGGATTGGCTGTTACCAAGCAACCTTTATACGCACGCCGTGCGATAAAGGCCCGATTATGCACGCTTATGGGTGTGTTTTGAATGGTTTATGATGCATGCATACTAAAAATGTATATATTTCTTTTATTAATTTTTTTGAATAATGATATCTTTTATATCATTTTGTTAAGGACGTAAATTAATTAAGTTATAATAAAGTTTTTGTTAAACTGCCAAAAAATAAATCTATAAAAAAAATTATGGACGTTTAAAAACATCGATGTTTGATATCCTAGAAATCCAAAAGTCGGTAAAAACGACAGTAAAAAATCGGTAGATGTCGGGAAAAATCGGTAGGTTGCAAATATAGAGGCAAACATTGTTACAGAAAAAATAGTTTTTATTAAAAAACAGATACAAAAATAAAATAAGAATTGAAAAAATTAATCAACTCCAAATAAACTAATTTTCGCTTGATGAAGTATATAAATTTTGTTTGTTTATATGAGTCAATAATTTTTTATCAACAGGAAAATTGTAGCAACTATTATTTCCTATATATTGCTTAGTTTGTAACAATCTTATTATAGATTATGAGTTTAATTTGTTCCGTTGCATGGTTTTTATTAAGTTTATAGAAGAGAATACTCTTTTTACTTTCTTATACATAGTATAAGGAAGTATTGTGATGATGAAAATTTTCGACCTCGAGATTTTTGCAGATGTCCACGTTTTGAAGTCCCCTGATACCGAAAAAGTGGTTTTTAAAAAATGTCTGTGTGTGTGTCTGCCTGTGTGTGTGTTTGCCTGTGTGTGTGTGTGTGTGTGTGTGTGTGTGTGTGTGTGTGTGACCACGATAGCGGTCAAACCGCTATAGGTATCAATTCCAAATTTTGTATTTACGGGTATAATCCCCTCTTGAGATCTGATTAGATTGTCAGTAAAATCGACAGACCGGAAGTAGTAGTTTACTTCAGCAAAAAAATCGAATTTTGCCAATATTTTGTCAACTACTAAATTTAAACAAATTTATAAAGAATTCATATATACTTAAAATTAAAATTGAGAAGAATTTTATTTAAAACGTTTTTCGAAATTCCTACCGGAAGTAGGTCTTTTACTCCTATCGAAAATCAGTTTTTTGCGAATATTTCGCAAGTCATGCTTTTTAGACAAGTACGTTACGGATATAAAAGTATTTAAAACATAATTTTCAATATCTTTTGTGTAAAGAAAAATTCAAAATTCTGACCGGAAGTGCCACTTTTACTCTTATCGAATAACGATTTTTTGCAAATATGTCGTAAGTTATGCATTCTATATATATTTATCAAGAGTATAAAAGTATTTAAAACTGGATTTGCAATTTTTTTTGTATATATGAAATTTCAAAATTCGGACCGGAAGTAGCACTTTTACTCTTAGCGAGTAGCACTTTTATGATAATATCTTGCAAAGTATGCATTCTATAGAGATTTATTAAGAGAATAGAAGTACTTAGAATAGGATTTTGAATAATTTTTGTAAAAGAAATTCTTAAAATTCTATAATTTGAAACGCTCATACGTATAAGAAAGTCGTGTGGTGGCCACACCTCACTTTTTGTTATTAATTTATAGTTTCTAACCAATATAGCATCTACGGCATAATGACAGATTAATTATATTTTTCGTGTACTTGGCTACGAATTTTAATGTTATATAATATATAGTTCGTATCTACACGCGGCGAGTGTTGTTCTTGACCTATCTAAAAAAAATAATGTATTCGGGTTGCTTATAGAGCAGATC
Organism: Amphimallon solstitiale; assembly: GCA_963170755.1. NCBI lineage: Eukaryota > Metazoa > Arthropoda > Insecta > Coleoptera > Scarabaeidae > Amphimallon > Amphimallon solstitiale. The sequence goes on from OY720684.1 coordinate 9,710,439, forward strand.
TTAGTAGAAGCACTTATATCGGCCTTCATGTTGTTGATATTATAAATACAAATGAGGAGCCAGCAGTTTTTGTTTTCTTTTATAAATCATTCAAGTACAGAATGTAGTACAAAATGCATTAAGAAACAATTTTCGAAAATAAAATAAAAATGTCTTCAAACTTAATATATTTATATATCAGATAAAATAAAATCTTAAACTATAATAACGAATAATCAGCACTATTTTCTATTAAATTTGTTTTTAAGTGCAGTTTAAGAGATTTATCGAATGATCTAAAATATTATCAATCAACTTTTAAAATTACATGTTATTAATTCTATTTCATTATTTATAGTAACTAGTATGTATCAATAATAACTCTCGATAGAGGCCTTCGATAGTTGCAATTAACTATTATCTATAGAATATTACAAATCACCAAAAATGTTGTTGAAAAGAAAAATGTAGTGCATAATTACTATAGACCGGACACGAGAGGCCGATAACTCATCGCCCATGGGCGCACTATTGAAATGTTGTGTTTTTTAAGAGGTTTTAATATTATTTTTGCACGACCCTTGCATAATAGGCACGTTCACTCCCTTAAATGAGGGAGTGAAGTGACTCTTTTGCTCCCTTGGTATAAAAAACATAGCCAACTCAATTTATGAATTTAATCGTTTATTTAATATTAATATTGACATTAATGTTAGTACCACCATTAATAGTGAACAAAGATGTTAATGGACTAATCACACGTTGCTTAAAGCCGCTAGAATTGGACAGTCGATTTTCTTTTACATTAATATCCACTTGATTTGACCCACTGGAAGTTGACGGTCGATTTTCCTTTTCCGAGTCTTTTCCGATTAGAATTTTTTCGGAAATCAAATTCTTATTAACTAATGAATTTTCAATATATCCCTCTGCGACAGTATCAGATTTCCATCCGCCATGACGTTTTATAACTCCAATTTCAACACCTGAATCGGCCAGAAAAGATGTTGATGAGCGCCGAAAGCAGTGGCCGGTGTAGGAAGATGGATTGGGTAAATTGAGGTATGAAGCTATTTGCTTAGGCAATCCTCCAAAAGTATTCTTACCTACGGGTTGTGTGGAACATTTGTTATTTCTGTAACATACAAAAAACCGTCTATGATCTGTGTTTTCTTTCCGCAGAACCATATATTTTTTACAAATAACAACAAAATCAATTGCACAGTTTTCTTTGGAGACTATCGTAAATGCTCTATTTACATGATTTTTGGTATTGTTTACAGATACCAAAATAGTTGATCCCAAGTCTTGGACATCATCTACTGTCAATTTTACCAGTTCATCCGATCTTAAAGCCCCAGCAATTCCCATAATCATTGCTACCTGAAATCATAGTGTATAATTATCTTAAATTAGAAACATTAACTTTTTTAGTTTACCTTAACCATCAAGTACTTTTCTTCTGGAGCGTCTATTAGAAATTGATGAACTTGCTCCTTAGTAAGAATTTTTGATTTTTTTGCCTGGTATCCAGTATTTTGTCTTTTAAGGAATACTACTAATCGTGAGTACTTGCTGATGTCGACATTATTTTTCACGCTAAGAGTAGCTTTTATCATTGAATAATGTGACCACAGTGTTGAAGCCTTAAAATGCTTCGCCTTTTCGGCAAAATATACCAGGAGCACACTCTCGCTATGAATTTCATCTACTTCTTTTACCAGACACCAATCACAAAATTCCTTGAAGCACTTTTCGTAGATCTTCCTAGATTTTTCTGGCAATAAATTCACAACTATTTTTGAAGCCGTTTCTTCAATAGTTTCGTCACACATTTTTCCAATGCTTATTTAACGAAGCGAAGAAAATACGGGCAGTTTCTCGATATTCACAAAAAACCAATATGGCTACCCTTATTTATCGGTCGTCAAGGGTTTCCATCAGAACCAGCATGATTTTTGCGTTCGACAACTGGAAACGTCATGTTGACAATTTTTAAAAAAAGTTAGATTTCTTCAATTAAAATCGTTTGGGTCGTGCAAAAAATAGTATATACACCTCGGGAGTGAATGAATTTCTCCTCGGTGCTTTGTAGAGCCCTCGGGCTTCGCCCTCGGGCTACAAACTGCACCTCGGAAAAAAACATCATTTCACTCCCTAGGTGTATAATATACTATTATATAATTGGATAACAAGTGGGTGGTAATCTATGAAATACAAAATACAAAGTATTAATATTTACTAGCAATACTTACTCAAGGTTCTCTTCTGTAAGATTTCTTTTTTTTGAATGAAGTATATCCATGTAGATAGAAAACGGCCATTCTATATCGCAACTGGTTATAGGTTCATACTGGAAGTATTCTTTTATTTCGGCGTATTTAGCAGTTAGATTTTGTGTGTTTGTTTCCATACACAGTTGCCGTAACTTTATTAAATCTAGATTTTTATTAAAAGCTGGCTTCTAATTTTGTGCCGAAGGTCACATCCAAAGACACTTGGAATACTTTTGAAATTATTAATAGCCACATCTAAAGTGGTTAATGAATCTTTTAATTTGAGATTTCGAATTTCAAAGTATGTGATTAGTTTAGGCAAATTTCCAAAGTGTTCCTGAAGGAATAACAACTGATTTTTTAAATTTAGGATTTGTGCTAGTTCCCTGCATTCAGAAATACGTCGAGCATCGCCATTTAAACATATAACGACATTTTGTAAACTATCTAAATTCTCTGTATAAAAACTAGTAGCCTCCAACCATGTTCCCCATCTGGCGAGGGAGGCAGTGACAAAGATGTACCTATCCATAGGTACTGATCAGGAACATTTCGACCAGTATATTTTTGGAGAAATGTTTTGAAAGTGTGATTATCTAGTTTATTTTTGGGATATTAGCCGCCATTAAAGTTTCACAGAGTTTTTCGTAAAAATTGTTAGCTTCCAACGGGTCCAATTTCTGTGTATGTTTTAGCGATGCTAAGTGACTTTGTACGTGCGATTTTTGGGATACTGTAACAATATTTTACAGACTTTACAATAAATTTCGAAGTCACTGACAATGGAGGACATACAATCACTATGACCGTTATTCCAATTTGCCATTTTTGCACGATGCTAAGGCATTCAATAATTGTTTCATTTTGGTAATTTTAATAGTTTTATTATTTGGAGGGACATGGTTTTTGTTTCTACCAATACCCATTTTATTGAATCGAAACCAGAGGGGAAAGCGGCAATCGCAATTCACACTTATCTTTTCAGTGATGCTAAATTAGCTTAAGTAAAATATCAAGGCTAAATGATATTTTTACTACTACCAGTTCTGAATTTCTTGTTGGTGCCTTTTCAACAGTTTCTCTTTTATTCTGTTAGGTCTGCCATTAAAAAAATCTATGAATGTGTTCTTTTTATATGATCATTGGAATCAGAAATATATTCCCTGCGTTGAAGTAATATTTGCAAACGATGCTTTTCCTCTGTTATTAATCAGTTTTGTAAACAATACAAAACAGACTATTGTTTGGGTATTTAAAAAAAGAGTCTATACTGAATATATAAACATACATTAGTGGATTATTTTTGATATTTTATATAGAAATTGAATATATTAGGGGGTTCAATGATATCGCAGTTTAACTTATAAATATGTATATATTATATAATAATCAACTGCTACAAGCCGTCGCACAGTAGTAGGTACAGACTCGCATGTTTTTTAGGCGAAAGAAGTAGATTAAGAATATTTTCAGATATCATTTTCTCAGAAAGTAGCAACTGAATTTTGTAAGGTAAAGAATAAATATTATAGGAATCATATATGCAATATATGAACTTACAACTGCTTCACGGGGATGGATACTAAAAACATAAGTGAATTTTTATATAGGCTTGATTTTAGTAAACACAAATGGTAACAACATTACCCTTAACGGATTAGAATTGTTTTTATGTGACATATTATATTTTTATAAAGCTCGATTATTCACTTCTTCCCAAAATCAATTTATTGCCAGCTCTGTGTCTTACATACCTGGATTATAATTACTTAATTACACAAGAAAAGTTCACCCAGCCCATTTTTATTTTATATATAATTAATTACATTTTCTGTCAGGTGTAATTGCATATCTCGATATGAGGATTTAATATGATAATTTGTTGTTGTTTATATGCGAATTGTTCGCCTATCATATAGGTATAATGTACCCATTTATGTTTTATATTCTGTAGTACCTATTGCTTTATGTGTATATATACTTATTATTCGTTCTTTTTTGCTTAATATGTATGTATATCCTGTTATTATTGTCTTTTGAATACACTAATACCGTTGATTCAAGGAATATATAAAGAATAAAGATGCGCAACGCTATAGTAAAATTGCGTGACTTTCCGTTAAGTCGTCCCGCAAACCCCTTGCCGAGAAACGTCATCGCTGTCTCGCGCTGTTTCGAATCTCGGACCCAAACGACTGATGCATCGCTATAGATCTCGGACCCAGTTTTGGCTACGCTCAATGCTATGTAGTTGCGCATCTTTAAGTATTCCTTCAATCAACGCTAATACATACATATATTTTATTCCATTATATTTAGTTAATTTTGTTCGGAAGTGACTGTCGATAGTGCAATAAAATGAATTTAAATCTTTACTTATGGTATTCATATACTACGATTATTTATAGTATAAAATTTTGCTTGTTATTATATTGTCATATAAAAAGTATGTATTTAAAAGTAAAGAAAAAGTATGTTGAACCGCCTTATATGTTCATTTACTCATACGAAAATTACAAATTAATACACCTATATCCCTGAAATATACATGATGTTTTGCAGTATACCTACTACAACTTCGACGTTTCTTGAAGTATGTAACATATACAGATTTCGAGATTTCTAGATATCCCATGCTGATGTATGCAAGAAGTGTCGTGGCCTTGTAAACTAGCTTATAGGTGTCAGTGGCTTGAAAATGCTCGTTAGCGAAAAATTGTTTGAAAACAATCCGATAAGGGTCAGCTTTTAGAAATTCGGCAATTCGGGCTACGGTATAGAAATAGAAAATGTCCACTCGACAGTTTCGCAGACAGATCTAACGGTTTTTAATAAGAAATTATTATATATATAATATAATGGAGTTTCAACATGTAACTCCTTCCTCGATTATTAATTTAAAATTAGCCAGTAATGGTGATCAGGAGAAATGATTTTTTTAAACTACGTTTGTGTGAACATTATAATTTTTTGAAACTAAACAATTGTGTTTTATTATACCGGGTGTCCCAGCGTACCGGTAAAGTCCATTATTGGTACCAAATAATGTAGATAGCGAATAATTTTTAATACAAAAATTGTAGATAATCATAAGCTGTACAATTTAAAAATATTTTCATTTATACAGAGTGTTCGACAACGACGAACCAACACAAACTTATGTTTTTTTAAATGGAATGCTATGAATGTTTTTACATTTTATGACAGCCCTTAAAGAATTGATTAAACTGACATGGACTTGTATTTGCCGATTTTCAACTGTTTCTGAGATATGGCGATTTTTCGTTTAAAATTGTGCAACATTTGAAAAGTTGCTATGAGATAACGTCTGACGATGAAATACCTTTCATGGGCTCAATTAGTAGAGATACTTTTTCAGTACGTGAAAGTAATTTTTAATTTGACATATTTATGCATGTTCTTTAGAATTACATGCTATTCGCAAAAGTTAAAAATTCTGAAAAAAATTAACTGGAACACCCTGTATATTAATATGCCATTGAAAAATACTTAAAATTTACTATTTAAAAGTGTCTACTTTCTTACGCCTGTGGGCGATATTGCAAAAGTTATAGGGCGTTATATCTGAATAAACCCGATTACGACTTAAAAATATGAGTTGCGATGACTTGCACTGCTAGTATAACTAAAATTAATCGAAAAAAGTTACTTCTAAAATTTTCTTTTTAAAATAAGTAATTTTTATTAAAACTTTAAAGCTCATGAAAAGTTTGGAAATTTAATGAATTAGCAATAGTATAAAAAATATCGCAGTCGCTGTGTGTCAAAAATTGTTTAAACATCAAACTTAGATATATAGCTTCAGTTTAAAGAGACGTCGTCATTATAAGTACAGGGTTATTGACTATATTTGGACCAATAGATAACTTTGTTATTTGAAGGATTAGAAAAACGTTTAAATTAGGAAAGTTGTAGGATTTCACTCAAGGCGCTAGAATTTGATATCAGAAAAAACAAACGAACGTCGTAAAGCCGTCAAAAACGGCTAACTTAGTTCTTTTTAAATGGAATACCCTATATAATGTTACATAATCTGATTCTAAATAAAATTTCGAGTATATTCCATTTATATAACATATACCTACATTCAACTGTTTTCGCGCTATCGCTGATTGAAAATCGTACTACTACTATGTTTCCATAGAAACCCCGTAATGACTTACGTAAATTCGTATACAAAGGGTGTAGAAAACATATTAGTAGTACGATTTTCAATCAGCGATAGCGCGAAAACAGTTGAATGTAGGTATATGGAATATACTCGAAATTTTATTTAGAATCAGATTATGTAACATTATATAGGGTATTCCATTAAAAAAAACTAAGTTAGCCGTTTTTGACGGCTTTACGACGTTCGTTTGTTTTTTCTGATATCAAATTCTAGCGCCTTGAGTGAAATCCTACAACTTTCCTAATTTAAACGTTTTTCTAATCCTTCAAATAACAAAGTTATCTATTGGTCCAAATATAGTCAATAACCCTGTACATAAATGTACGTTGTGTGCAAAATGAAATATTTAAAATTTGAATTAATAGATATTGTCTATGTTTTGGAGGAAAGATTTTATTAGTAGGGTTGACTTCTGTAAGTCGATGTTGCACAAAATAAATCAAAACCACAATGTTGTAACTCAGATTTTGTTTTGTGAAGAAGCTACTTTTAAAAGTAATGGTCTAGTAAATAGACACAATATGCATTACTACGCCACTGAGAATCCGCACTGGTTGAAAAACGTTGATCATCAACATAAATGGTCGTTAATTGTATGGGGCGGCATCCTTAACCATCAAGTTATCGGACCTTCTTTTTTTGCTAGTACACTAACAGGAGAGAGGTATCTACAATTTCTTGAGAACTATCTGCCTGTCTTATTAGAAAATATAAATTTGTATATTCGCCGCGTAATGTACTTTCAACACGATGGGGCTACAGGACATTACGCAAGAAGCGTTCGAAACTTTTTAAATAAAACATTCAGGGAAAATAAGATTGGCCGTGGTGCTCCATTATCGTGGCCACCTAGATCGCCAGATTTAACTCCAATGGATTATATCCTTTGGGGTTATGTTAAGGAGCGAGTATATAGAATTATTCCAACCACAAGAGAGAATATGCAAGAAAGAATTCGAGAAGTATTTTCTGCTATTAATCGAGAACTAATGGCAAATGTCTATAGGTTATATGAAACATGACTTCAAAAGTGTAGAAGTAGAAGAGCAGAATTTCAAACATTCACTATAAATTTTTGTAAACGTAGTTGTTTCCATATTTTATTAGTAAATAATAAGAACATACTAGCGTATTTTTATGTTATCTACTTAGCCATGAAACAAAAGAGTGACGATGTCAAACAAATTATTGAAAAATTGCTGTCACTGTTAGAAGTACATGTGCTAAGTTGTGTTTAGTTTATGCTGTGTATAGAGATTTGAGACGGTCCATTTCTCGATAAAATGAGTGAAACTAAAGTTGAACATCGCAGCGTAATAAAGTTTCTGACAAAGGAAGGCAATGGTCCAAAAGCAATTCATGAAAGAATGGTTGCTGTATATGGGGAAGATACATCAACTTATTTCCAAGAAAGATATTGCTCTAAACTCTTTCGATGGGGCCGAGAGTCAATCAATGATGACCCAAAGTCCGGACGACCCGTTGAAGCTCGAACTGAAAACATTGTGCGAAAAGTCGAAAATTTGGTACTGAAAGATCGGCGTGTAGAGATCTCTGTCATTGTCAATGAAGTCTGTATATCCGAAACAAGTGTTCTCAAAATTTTGCATGACGATTTGGGTATGAAGAAGGTGTCTGCACTGTGGATACCCAGATTGCTTACACCTGAACAAAAACTGTGAAGAAAAGAAGTTTCTCAAGAAAATTTGGTCAAGTTGGAAAGAGACAAAACATTTTTAACTCGAATTATTACCGGGGATGAGACTTGGGTATATTACTGAGACCCTCCTACTAAACAAGAATCCATGCAGTGAGTTCATAAGGGCTCTCCACCACCAAAAAAGGCCAAGACACAATTTTCTGGAAAAAAACTGATGGCAACTGTTTTTTGGGATGCTGAAGGGGTTTTTGACGAGCAGAGACTAATTACTGCAGTACTTATTAATAAAAGTAATAACAAATTTGAGGCTGTGTTAACATTCTTTATTTACCATAAACTACTAGTTACTATATTCACAGATAAGGGAATACTATGTTCTAGGGAGTTTTATTACCAACAGTTTTGCTTATTGAATATATGCCGAGAGGGTCTACCATAAATGGAGAGGCCTACGGAAACATAATTAAAAATTTAAAAACTGCTCTGGAGGAAAAACGCCCGCATTCTTATCCACAAAAAAACTTGTTGCTGCACGACAATTGTCGGGTTTATAAGGCAAACAAAGTTCAGCAGATAATGAATGACTGTGGATTTATAGAGTTAAGGCATCCACCTTATAGCCCCGACCTAGCTCCGTCAGACTTATTCTTATTCAAGAATTTAAAAAAGCATCTCAGAGGAAAGCGTTTTGCTTCTGATGAAGAACTCAAAGAAGCTGTTGAAGAATATTTTGCGGGGTTACCGAAGCAATTTTTTTCTGAGGGTACGGGGCAACTGGAAAATAGATGGAATAAGTGTATTAGTGTTGAAGGGAGTTATGTAGAAAAATAAAAAAAAATTGTTCCCTTATGTGCTTTTTTCATGGGTAGGTAGATAACATAAAAATACGCCCTTGTATAAAACCAAACATACGCATTTTCTAATTTATTAGTTGATAGCTTATAATAGCTGTGATGCTTGAAAATAGTAGCTTAGGCCATGTTCTTCAAGATAGCTGCTTTTAATAAAGTAAATTTAAATGCTCTTATTGACGGTTTGCTTTTCAACGTAAGTTATATATCTAAGTTTGAAGTTTTACATTTTTTGAGACATAACGACTGCAATGTTTTTTAAAATATTGCAAATCCATGAACTTCCAAACTTTTCATTTCATGAGTTTTAAAATTTTAATAAAAATTACTTACTTGTAATAAGAAAATATTAGAAGTATTTTTTCTCGTTTACTTTTAGTTATGCTATGTGTAATGTAAGTCATGGCAACTCATATTTTTAAGTCGTAATCGGGTTTATTCAGATATAACACCCTATAACTTTTGGCATATCGCCCACAGGCGGAAAAAAGTAGATATTTTTGAATAGTAAATTTTAAGAACTTTTCAATGGCACATTAATATACAGGGTGTTTCATTTCTTTTTTTTTTAGAATTTTTAACTTTTGCGAATGGCATGTAATTCTAAAGAACATGCGTAAGTAAATATATCAAAATAAAAATTACTTTCACGTACTGAAAAGGTATCTCTACTAATTGAGCCCATGAAAAGTATTTCATCATCAGTCGTTATTTCATCGCAACTTTTCAAATGTTGCACAATTTTTAACGAAATTTCGCCATATCTCAGAAACAGTTGAAAATCGGCAAATACAAGTTGATGTCAGTTTAATCAATCCTTTAAGGGCTATCATAAAATGTAAAAAAATCATAGAATTCCATTTAAAAAAACAAAAGTTTGTGTTGGTTCTTCGTTGTCGAACACTCTGTATAAATAAAAATATTTTTAAATTGTAGAGCTTATGATTATCTACAATTTTTGTATTAAAAATTATTTGCTATCTACATTATTAGATACCAATAATGGACTTTAGCGCTACGCTGGGATACCCGGTATATATATTCTTAACTTGTATTGTTCTAGAAATATCGACTAAGAAAAACAAGATTTCTTTTATTTTATAATCTATGGAATTAGCTAATATCTCCCTGTCAAGACAGATTTATATGTTTGTACAATACTGCTGATTTCGTTTTATTTGAAGGAGATTAGAAAGGCTACTTTTATATAAATCAATTCTCTTTAAATCATACTAGAATTATTTCTCTACTCAGTGTTTCTGATGCAAAATTAAAATAATATGCAATCATAATACTTTTCAGTTGTTTTTTTTTTTGTGTTTTTTATTGTATAATTAGCAAATTATTTGCTACGACCTTCTAATACTATCAAACCAACCAATTAAATTGTGAATAGAGATATATTATTAAAAAAAATTCTAAGCCAGCTTAATTCATCAGAACATACTGATTGCCCTACCTAATGAAATTTGTATTTGTATTATTGTATATTTATTTGTACTGGTTTACTCAAGTGAATTAGCAGATATTATTAGTTGTAGGTAGTCAGCATTATAACGAACGAAGAAGGTTTATATGAGTCTAATAATGTCTTTATATAAAACCGTGTTTTAAGTGTTTACATAAAGTAAATATTTAAAATTAAATACTTTAAATGTAATCATGCCAGGCAGATTTTAACTTTAAAACGTAATTTGAGTATTTTTTCAGAACGTAATATATTTACAAATTGAAACATAATCTAAATGTAATTTAAATGAAGGACACTTCTTTTTAAATGCGACGGAATGTACTGCGGTAGCAACATATCATTTTTTAATCTCTTTTGACGAACTGTTGGGGGGGTTCCCTGTCGCTAAAATTATAAACAATACTCAATATAACATAAGATCGTTTATTCGGTATTCGGTAGTCAGTTCATGGTCAGTATGGTTCTCTTCAATACGGGTGGACATTGGAGTGATTTAAGGAAAGTTAATTATATTGGTACTATAGTAATTTTTGTTATTAATTTATAAAGTTCGGTTGATTTTTGATTAACTTTGGTTAGCTAAATCTCTCCAATGTTTGGGGAATAGTTACCCTAACATATTTAACTTATTTTAGAAGTAATTAAGTGCGATAAATAAATGTGCAACTCTAAATATTAATTTGCTATTAATTATTAACATCAATAATAATAATAGAAGAATCTGTTCTATTTATTATTTGTTGTTCGTTTCAATGGCCGCGATTTCGACAATGTCTACCGCCACTTTAGGGAAATGGATCTACCATGCCCAGATGTAACAGTGCCCTATGGTAATGGAGAATTACGCTATTGTGCACAAAACAAATTCATTATATTCCAGAATATGTATGCTTTAATACGCTACCCTGAAGATGGCATTTTACAAATAGTTCCAAAAAAACACATAAACTGTCGACGCCATGGAATTACTGCGTAATATTTGGACGGACGTGTCTACAAATGTACCTCTACGCGGAAGTGAACATGTGTCTGCTGGTAAGTACTGAATATTTATATAAACTCAGTTTACAATGTATATTTTGAAGCATATATCTATTTCCCCACTGGTTAGAACGGGCTTAATTATTAATCTAAGAAGATTATTTTATTACTTTCTCTATTGTAAAGTGAAGTATTGGAGGTATAGTTTTAAATTTTTATAAACTTTATTCTGGTTTGCTAACTCGTAAACATACGATTATCTAAATATCTATAATAAAAATTTGTTGAACATCTATATCATGTTCTCTTTCTTTCGATATGTATATGCAATTGGACTAGTTATGGGAGTTCTACTGAAAGTTTGATTATAAAATAAGATGTATTGCAGATTTATTCTATTTAAAGTGAGTTTTAAAGTTTTACTTAATTATTCCTGTAGGCTACTAGTAAATTGTTGACGTTCATTTAAATAGTTTTTGATCGTATTATTTGCAAGCGGTACTACCAAGAACAATAAAGCTGTGATCTCGCTTTTTCTCTTTTTAAATTTTGTTATTTTATAATGAGCATAATTGATATCGCTCATAAATTTTTGTCTTTCTGGAAAAGCTTCTATACAGCTTATGTGTATGGGCCTCTTATCTACCTACAATTCAATATACAGGGTGTTATAAATTAAGTCGGCACTATTGCTAACTTTGTTATTAATGAAGCTAGAGTATCGGTTAAATTAGCAAAGTAGTAGTATTTTTATCGTGAACAATGATGGCGGAATCGAAAAAACAGTTGAACTACTAATTTTTGCGCTATTTACAAAAGTTACTTTTTTTTAAACGGAACACCCAGTATATTTTTGCATATATTGAAAGAAGGATTTATTTTGAAAAAGAAAGCTTTCATACATTATTGATAAAAAATGAAAGTTGCGGCAGTTATCCACTATTTTGTATAGAAATTCGTATCAATAAAATCAAGATGGCTATATGATAAAGAAAAACAGCAAATATTAAACAAGCATTGTGTATTATGTATATTCATCACAATACATGTTCGAAGACATCACCGTTTTGTCCAATACAATACATCCAATACAAAAAACAGCAAATATTAAACAAGCATTGTGCATATGTTTATTATAATAGATGTTCGAAGACATTTCGGAATATATTTGGATAACCTGGACTTGGCTACTCAGCAACATATACATTTTCAACAAGATGGAGCGCCAGCGCATAATCATCGCGAAGTACAAAATTTTTGGAGCGAAATGTTTTTGAATAAGTGGATAGGTACGAATGGACAAATTCAGTGGCCACCACGGTCTCCGGATCTAAACCCTATAGACTTTTATTTTTGGGAATATTTAAAAAATTAAATTTACAAAGGGAGTTATGAAAATGTTGTAGGGCTGCAAAATAAAATAATTACTATTGCTAATAACATAGACCCAAGATCGATTTTAAAAGTTACTCGCAATGTACATTATAAACGAATTCGGAAATGTATTGGACAAAACGGTGATGTCTTCGAACATCTATTACAATAAATATACATAATAAACAATGATTGTTTAATATTTGTTGTTTTTTTTATCATAGCCATCTTGATTTTATTGATATGAATTGCTGTACAAAATAGTGGATAACTGCCGCAACTTTCATTTTTTGTCAATAATGTATAAAAGCTTTCTTTTTTAAAATAATTACTTCTTTCAATATATGCGAAAAAATTCTGGGTGTTCCATTTAAAAAAAAGTAGCTCAGGTAAACCTACAAAAGTGAGTGCTGTTACAGCCTTTATTATAATTTATTTTGTTATACGGCCTGGTAACAAATATATTTAGGTAATTAGCTTCAAACTATTATTATGTTTACTGGTTTTTAAGTATATTTGAGGCTTCTCTCACAAACTCATTCTTATTATCGTTTCGTGTCTATTTGCAGAATTCTGAGTATTACCCATATAAACGTCCTTTATATGGGCTATTATTTGGAGACTATGGTTTTTTGTAATCTCTGATTATGTAAACAATAGTCTCCTGAGAATTGCTGGGACAGCTCGATCGGTTTTTTTACGCATCTTAGACGAACATTTTGTACAACGCATGAGGCGTTTACTAGTATAAATTCCCATTTTTCTGTTTGAACTAGTCGCCTAAATTTTATTCAGTATTTTGATAGTAATATCCTATATTTACCTCCAAATAGAGGGGTAAGGGCATTTGTTTTTATTAAGTATTTATAGTCTCTTTGTTTAACAAATTTTATCGAACTTTGATATGGTCAGAGTATATTTTTGACTATTTTGTAAAAATTAATAGTATAACTATACAGTTACAATTGTGAAATAATTTTATTTCAATATTGCTAGTGCACTTATTGGTATTGTGCTTAAACAGGGAAATGGATATAAATTTCACTATTTTGTTAGTAAAACTGAGAGCAATCATTATGTTACATATTTTTTCAGGTAACATAATTGGCAGTATTCTAAATAACAACCAATCTCGTACAATTACTCAAGATTATTTCCCAGACCAGTCGAATATACAGCGTGAGGATGTTTGTGCTGCTGATATTGATTTAAATTTACAATATAAGAGAGTTCGTGACGATGCCGATCCTTTAAATACTGATCCTGAGAGGGTTTTGCTGCAACTCGACAGTGCTGTAGACAACATTAATTGTGTGAAAGCTGAAAACATAGGCCAAGATATACACATTGCCGAAGTCGATCGGGATTTAGGTATTAATTAGCCACAAAACCATGAAGTTGCAGACACTGTACTAGACACTAATACTACTTATCAAAAACAAGATTTTGTCAATGCCACTAATACGTTATCTTTGGATGATCCGGTTACATATTCCACACCGATTGCTCCGGCAAATGCTACCCTAGTACCAAACATCACAGGCTAAAAAGAAGTTATTTTGTACTTACTACAAAATTTTACAATCCAATTTGTCTTGTCACTTGAAACGAAAGCATGAAGATGAACCAGCTATGCGTTCACTATTAAAAACTGTTACAGGTGGGTTCCGTTTTCCTTTTATAAATCTTCATTCACCTTATCATTCATACTGAAGTAGTGAGGGGTAAACAATTATTGTCCATGCTTATTATGACAAATATAGATAATAACTCAGTCTGTCGTTGAACATACTTTACTTATAATTTACATATTTTCTAATTCTTTCATTTTTGATAATATTTATTAATACTGTTGATCTTAATGGATTTTTAATTTTTTGTAAACTTTAATTTTTGCTGAATCAATACATCTTAAAATATTTGTTGCAGTTAGAATACCGCAAAATTAAGCGGTTACCGTGCTGTTAATTCGCATGGATTCTTTACTATGTATACCTTATTTCTAATTGTACTGTTATATTATTATCCATTTCTTCTTTTCTATAGGAGATGCGGATAGGATGGAAATATATCACCGTATCCGTTCGAGGGAATCACTCGAATTTGATACAAACTCTGCTTATAACGACGGAACACTAATTGTAACACGTTCACCTAGAGTACCAAAGGGCCCCAGAGATTTCATACCGTGTTCTTCGTGCGGTGCATTTTAGGCGAAGAAAACTTTATACAAACACAGGTAGATATGTCCGGCATCTAATTTATCTTCTCACATATACAAGTCCAAAATAATAATAAGTCAGGAGCGACTAGAGATAACTGCTATATTGCTAGTCGATGCTTCACCGTCATATACTAGCTGGTCCATTCATGGTACTATTAAATGAAAAATAAATTGTTGTCACTACTCGACTTATAGAGAGTGCAGACTGTCCGAATATTGTCAAACTGCCACTTTAGGTATTTTTGATCAATTGATTGTTCTCATCTGATTTACTTTTTTCGTTAAACCAAAAATATATTAAAACCAAAAATATATACAGTGTGAGTCAACGATCTGACAAAGTACATTTTTTCTTTAATGCTTAATTTCATTAATACTTCACTTACTGTTATTGATAGGGTTGTCGTTGGTTCACAACCTAGGAACATATACTCGCATACTGAGTGATCCATAAATTATTGGCTAAAAAAATTTTTTTTTTTAAATTGTACGAGCTATATATAAGTACAAACTTCGATATATAAGTACAAATATAATTCTTTTTTTTATTAAGAGTAATTATTCCTTAAAGTTGATAGTTATAGCATTATTTATGATTACAGTTAAAATTTGACATTTACAGATGTTTTTACTTTCTTATACGTAGTATTAGGAAGTATTGTGATGATGAAAATGTTCGACCTCGGGATTTTTGCAGATGTCCACGTTTTGAGGTGTCCTGATACCAAAAAAGTGGTTTTAAAAAAATGCCTGTGTGTGTTTGTGTCTATGTGTGTGTGTGACCTCGATAGCAGTGAAACCGCTGTAGCTATCAATTCCAAATTTTGTATTTACCAGTATAATCCCCCTCTTCAGAGCTCATTAGATTTTCAGTAAAATCGGCAGACCGGAAGTAGTAGTTTACCTCACTAAAAAAATCGACTTTTGCCAATATTTTGTCAACTACTAGTATAAACATATTTTATGTACTCAAATATTTCGTCTTGCTATTCAGACAAGTATGTTACGAGTGTAATAGTATTTAGAACTTAATTTTCAATAACTTTTATACAGTGCGTTCATGATGAAATGGAACAAATTTGTTTAAAATTCAAGTAATTATTTTGCAGAAAAACGCTCGGACAGGTCGATTAGTATTTTTAGTTGTGATTTTTTGACATAAGAAAATTATATACAGGGTGTCTATAGAAGAACATATGCAGCAATCTTTGTTTTTTTTAAGTGGAACATACTGTATATTAGCCATATTTGAATTGTATGGTAAATTCTCAACACTTTTTGTGTAACATACCATATCCCCAAAATCAGCGGTTTTCGGAATAATGACGTTTGAAATGTGATAAATTAAAAAAAATACATGAAAATCGATTAATTTGAAGTAGAGTTTTTTATTGAAGATAAAATTTGCAATACCAGGTTGTTTTTCTTGGCTTTTAAAAAAATGTTCAAGGTGTTCTTGTTCAATTTAAACATTTTATTTCATTATCTATGTGTATTTTAATTTATCACAAAACTCATTATACCGAAAACTGCTGATTTTGGGGATATGGTATGTTTTCACAAAAATGTGTTTAATATACCTACCCTACAATTCAAAAATGGCATAATATTCAGGGTGTTCCATTTAAAAAAAAACAATGATTGCTGCATATGTTCTTCTTTAGACAGCCTGTATATAGTTTTCTTATGTTAAAAAATTCAAAACTAAAAATACTAATCGACCTGTCCGAACGTTTTTCTGCAAAATAATTACCTGAATTTTAAACGAATTTGTTCCTTTCATCATGAACGCACTGTATAATAAAAATGTCAAAAATCGGACCGGAAGTAACACTTTTACTTTTATTGAATACCCATCTTTTGCATATGTCGTAAATTATGCATTCTCTATATATTTATCAAGAGTACAAAAGTATTTAGAGCTGGATCTGCAATATTTTTTGTATACATAAAATATAAAAATTGTGGCCGGAAGTAACACTTTTACTCTTAACAAGTAACCCTTTCTTTCGAATATCTCGCAGAGTAGGTATGTTTTCTATAAAGATTTATTAAGAGAATAGTAGTATTTAGAATAAGATTTTGAATAATTTTTGTATAATTTGAAACACTCATACGTATAAGAAAGTCGTGTGGTGGCTACACCTCAACATTTTTATTGCCTATAATTCAGAAGTGCCTTGACAGAACACAAAATATTTTGCTATGGCATGCACAGAAGGTGTGCCAGTGATATTTATTTGCAGAACCTGTTCTAATTTGAAATAGTATCAACATTTTTGCATCTATATATTTCGACAGGGACTATCTTTTTCCATGGCTAGCGTGAATTTTACTACTACATGGTTAAGATTTTAAAATAAATTTAAATAATTTCTAAAATATCATAGATAGGTGTAAGACAAGCTTAGCAAAAAAAGAGCTCTTGAAGGGCTTAATACGATTCTGTAAAATAATGTTGGGAGTTTCATTAAAAATAAGTAAGGTTTTTGTGTTTAAAGTTTCTTCATTATGCAACAACACCTTCGCGAACACCTAGGATCAATTAGTACAGGTTCTGCAAATAAATATCACTGACACACCTTGTGTGTTTGCCATACCAAATTATTTTGCGGTCTGTCAAGACATTTCTGAATTATAGGCAATAAAAAAATGCTGTACTTGTCACTTTTTTATTTTAATCGTAGTTAACTCAAAAACTATTAACTTTAACGAGTAATTACTCTTAATAAAGATTTCTCTATTTTAAGGCAAAATTGATACTTCAGCTTGTATATTGGGTGTTCAATTTAAAGAACTTCATTCTCATTGTGCCAGTGATTTATGGATCACTCTCTATACATGAATACATTTTTAAATTGTGAAGCGATAACAACCCTATCGACTACAGTAAGCGAGTTTATAGTTATATTAAACTTCAAAGGGTACATTTACTTTGTCAGATCGTTGACTCACCTTGTGTAATTGCTTTTCGCATATTTCCTCGTCTGAATTGCTGCCTATTTATCAGATTCTTAGTCCTCCTACTGTTTTTTTCTTTTTACTACATTTACATTTTCATTGCCTTCATATTTCTCTATTCACCAAGTTTCTAATGTTATTTTGTTTTTAGCTCATGTTCAACCATATGGAAAGACTATCCGCCGACTCTGGCTAAGCTCGGAGAAAAATGCAGTTTACGAGTTTTTCGACATATATTTCAAGGAAAGAAGACTGCTCAAATATAATCTTTGTGTTGATGCAAAATATCTTGTAATTGTGATATTAGTTTTTAAACTTACTTATATTCAGATTCTAAAACTACTTTAGGCTGTAGTACTGTTTAAATACTGCTTAAATTGTCTATTAAACTGCTTTTTCATTTGCAAAATTGAGCTACTACTTGAGTTATTAAATTTTCTTTGGAAACTTTTGACCATAACAGATGTTAGTTGTTAAAATAAAATACAAATTACCATAATAAAATACTAGTAGCTTGATTTAAAGAAAACACATTTTTGATATGCAAAAATTTCGGACGATAAGCTTTGAAAAAACTGGTTTTTTAGCTGTTGTCGGGTGCAACTTAGACCCATTGTTGCAGAATATTCTTGGCTACTAGCACCACCAAAATTTATGTTTTTACATTTAAAAACGATGCGATTATGATTTTCTCTGCTACACTTGTTTTGGTCAAAAATTTTCTTAAAACATTGATAACTTAAACTATTGGCTCCATTTTGAAAAAGAATAACAGTTTTATAGACAATTAAAACAGTACTAGATATTCCAATACTATACTGGGCGAGTCACTTAATTATATTAAGTTTCATGTTGTGCGGCAGAGCTGAAAGTATTGTTTGGTATGCACCCCGTGCAATCATGAATCTTTCACTAATAGTATTTTCTTTTATTTACAATGCAAAAGAGAGAGAATAATCGGCTGCTAATGACTTGATGTACTTTTCTTCATTTTTACAACTTTATAGTCATCTGTTATTGAACTTCTTCTGTTTAATCGCTGTAGCAATAAATCCCTATTCCTGCCCTCTGATTCCGAACATACGATACGATATTCGAATTCGTAAGACGAGCGTGGTAGAAATGGGCAAGACAATACAGTAAGTAGTCTGTCTAGCCACATTGAAAAGTATTCGTACTCACCTAACTTGCCCATCTTTACTACGCTCGCGTTTCGAATTCGAATATCGTATCGTACGTTCAGAATCCAGGGGCTGCTTTCTTTGATTTTACGCAAAACCATGTGTACCCTACTGTGACAATAAGAAGATTATTAACTAAAACAAACTAAAACTTTTTCTTTGTATTTTATGATTTACTTACTCAGTACTGGTTTCTAGACCTCACATATTTATATGCATTAAAATGATAAAAAGTACATTGCATTTACTTGTATTTATGGTTTTCCAAATTTTGGCTGTTGGTATAGCTTATTTATTTGTCAATTTTAATTTGTTTAAGTGTATGGTTTATTTTATCAAACCCGATACCAGTATTGAGTAACAATTCATAATGTACATGAAAAAAGGGGATGTTTATTTTAGTTATTTTCTAAAACCTTGTTCCTTACTACCTACATTTAAGCAGAAGATAGCTTGTAATTTTTTTTTATTTTGGTTACTTGAATCGTTGTTGAGTATGTTCGAATACTTAAAATAGTTAAGCATTTTTATTTGTTGTAAACTAGGTATTAAAATTTTAGCGCTTGATTAATTTTGCACTCATAAATATACGTTATATCAGTATATTTATGGAAGCTTTAGCCTCCTTTTTGGCAACTATTGTGTGGAATATTGAGGCGAATTCAGATTTTCTTGTTTGAACCTTATGTGTCTTGATTTTCGCTGGTCAGCTTTATATACAGCGGACGTAGATCAATTTTACCTGCTTTTTATGGAGTTATTCGGAGTAAAACAAGTAAATTTCATCGGCACGCTTATGGACTCAATATCCACATTACGAAATTTATTATTTATTTGCTTTGAGCTTACTTCATAACTTTTTTGTTCCATTTTTTTTTTACTGGACTTTATTTTACTTTCGGTTTTATATATATATACTTTGTCTTACTTATGAGTTCTCATACATTCTACTTGTTTAGTAGATATATGTTGCCTATTTTAAATTTTGTTTATTATTATTGTTATTGATTTTCATAATTACAAATAAATAACTTCTATTTTAATATGAGCTGTTGAGTTTCTTATTTCATATCCATGTTTCCTATACAAATTATTATTGTAAGGTTAATATACCAATTATTTTAACCTTACAATAATATTATACCTCATCTTTCTTATATGAGGTACTGCATTATTCTTGGTAGTTCAAGTTTCTTGCTCGCGTTCATACTTATCATATCTACATTATATAACGCCAATACTATTACTAATAAATATTGCTTATGATAATGATGGTGACCATTTTATTTAATACCTTTCTTTCCGTATGCATACATCTATGTGAGATTTTTCTTTCAAATACTTTCGTACAGGATTTTACTACTTTACTGTGTATCCCAGGCGACTACATTTTGCTATTATTACTAAATTAAGACTGGGATGTGCTGGATGTGCTTTGTTTTAGTGGAGCTTCTAATAAATGTAGGTATATGGATTAGGGTGTTTTTTTATTCGGTATCTTATTTCAACCGATCTATGTAAGTATATAAGCATTCATTTTGATATATATATAGTTTTTTGAACTTATATTAACCTATTAAAACTTTGCTGTGTTCTTCACTAAGATTAGGACCATTTTAAATTGTGAATCGTACTTTTAGTTTTCACTTTGTGCACAGACTCTAAGTCGAAATAAATTTTCCTACTCTTTCTGATAATCTAACAATATTGTACAATTAAGATTTTAAATATGAAATTTTTTAAAAGATACACGTGATGTAAATTTATTAATTGCCGTCACCTAGTAGAGTGGTACATTTTAATTGTGCACAACAGTAATTGCATACCTTTTATAACCCACAAATTATTTTCAACATTTACAATAAATGTTATATTTCTATATGTACCTATGTTTTGTTTTTATTTAAACATAATATTGGTAATTATACCTAACCTATTTTTTTGAATTCTCGTATTAACTGGCATTAGTTAGGTTTTATTACTCTTACTTAATACTTCAATACATACCTTATACGTACCTATTTATTTATTATCATAAATCCCTTTTAATATTACTTTGTATATTATTCTTTGCAATGGCATCTTTCAATTAATTAATATATGCGGCTTGAACTTGATTTCTTTACATTAATCCTATTGCTATTCCTATAACTGCTTTCCATAATAGGGGCGACATCTGTAGTTGAGATTTCGCACCGCGTCAATTTCGGGCTCCCAAACACGAACATATCCGAACGCTTGGGGTAGCCAAACTCCTGCTTCAGTAAACTCTCTCAGCCGGCCAACTTATGGCGACCGGTCGCTAAAAGGCGGCATTGTCACCATATGTTGCATGGCGTATATGAAAGTGTTACTGAAATGCTGCTCTCGCATATATATATATATATATATATATATATATATATATATATATAATGTATAAAAGAACAGTCGTATCCTTCAAATTTTCTATTAATAGTACGCTGTCGTCGGTCTTAGGATAAGTATAACAAAATAAAAACTGACAATTACATGTGCTTGTAGTGAATAAATGCATGAAATATTATTAATAACGTGTTTTGGGAAGATATCCTTAAGTCTACACCTCACTAGGAAATTTCTTCTATTGATTGCCGATGCCAGCATTTCAGTTGCTTACAGTCAGCCGACGGATGAACAAGTATTTATCTAAGCATCACACGCTTCGTAAATACATATTTGCCAAGAATTCAAAATACTTCTGCGAGTTTTATTATATTGCATATACAACACAATTATGGATGATTATAAAACTGTTCTGGAACGGTATTATGAAAACGAAAACAAATACTTCGATTTATAATCCAAATAATAATTTATATTCCAATTAGATTTTTATAAAAAATGAATTTGAATCATTGCATATTTTTTATTTACTTAGTAAATTTATAGAATAATTTACTAAGAATTAATGTTTAACTAGAATTTGCGCATTTATTTTCCTACTGCGTTGTATACGCAATATAATAAAACTGGCAGAAGTATTTTGAATTCTTATTTGGTAAATATATATTTACGAATCGTGTGATGCATGTTTAGATAAATACATGTTCATCCATCGGCTGACTGTAAGCAACTAAAATGCTATCTATAATCGTACTCTACTGCTGGCACGACCTGCGCATTGTTGCTGGTATACATAGTATATATATGTCCTATCCCCAATATGATTTTACACATGCTGAATATAGTCCCACTACATAATAGTCAATAATCCCAGCACAAATATCAACAGAAAACTTCCATTGATGATGTAACCTGCGAACGGCATGAGGATTTCAATATTTGGAAAATGATAAATTTTCAATCAAACACTAATTTATCTAATAAAGATTAATTTATGGTGCGTAAAATGACACACTTCTCTAATATAAAATATTTTTTGACAGATGTAAAATGACAACTACGAAAATTCTTGTTGTTTTTCAAAGCTTGCTATGATTCAATTCTTTTTATCTTGATACTGAATAATTTCCGGACCCTAGTTTATTAATAAAAAATGTTTATTTAAGTGTTCCCTATCTTTTATGAAAATTAGGAATAGTTATTCTGTGACAGGGTGTATATTAATTTAAAAAGGTTATTTTATAGTTTATCTATATCTAATTTTCAATTTGATGAATAAGCCGGAAACTGTAGGGATTCGCTTATTCCGTTTTTTTTTGTTTTTTCTTTATTCGTGTTTTGGGGAGAAGCTTATTAATTACTTAGGATTGTAAGACGTGCAGTCTGTCTAGCCTCGCTTACTTCTGGCATAAGAACAGAGGGAATCAGGTTCGTTGAATATAGATATCCAATCCCTGCAGCCACGTCTTGCATTTTCAAGTTTGTTAAGTTCTCAGATGTAGATGAATATTTAATAGTTCACCTTAATTATCGGGGCTAATGTCTGGTTGCTCTGTCGCCCGTTTTCGCCTTTAACTCAGCCTGCCTTGTATAAATTAGTCAAATTCCGTTTATATTTCCTTCCACAAGAACTAAAGCAACGCGTTGTTTAGATAAGATCGTTAATTGTATCACCTTTATTTCAGTGTTAAGAAGTTTTCATTACAGAACATCTTTCACAGAAGCGAATGATTGCATAAGTAGTGAGCGCTATAAATTCCATGCTACGTATGTACGTATATATTCTATACTTTTCAAAATAATTATTTCGTATTTCTATACACTTGTTACATTTTTCAATTAGTAATTTTACATGCTCATAAAATAACGAGGGCTTCCTTTCAAGACGGATTAAATGTTTGCCTCGAAAGCTCTTTCTTCAGTTATGCAAGGCCCGATTGAATGTTTGAGTTGTTCATTTGTTGACCACAGTTCCGAATGGTATTTTGCATAGCATTGGCTATATGAAGAGGTGCATTTTCTTGGGGATTGAACGCCAGGTTTAAGTGACGTCAATTCCAGGAATGCACGTAGGACATGATAAGTCCAGATTTGATATTTTACACAAGCGAATCAAAATACGTATAGAGAACCAAATACAAGAAACAGTAACTACATCTTCTCCAGAAGTAATATTGTGGGACTTATAAACATATCACACATGCAAACCCTTTACCATTTACGTTGAGACTTCAAATGATAGTAAATCACTATTAATTGTTCCATATACTCAGGTATATATACTCAGGAAAACGACTGTTAAACATCTAGCTACAGGGGCCTATTTAAAGTACATAAAGGTTTTCAGTGCAGACACA
The DNA here is from genome assembly GCA_963170755.1 of Amphimallon solstitiale. Taxonomy (NCBI): domain Eukaryota; kingdom Metazoa; phylum Arthropoda; class Insecta; order Coleoptera; family Scarabaeidae; genus Amphimallon; species Amphimallon solstitiale. Next base: position 9,734,310 of record OY720684.1, read on the forward strand.
TTTATCCCCGATTTGGAAGTATCTACATATATCTTTTCGAGTAAATAAGTCAACAATTCGGTGTAGAATACAAATTCCTGGATTTTTCTTTGGAAGCGATTTAAATTGTTGTTTATAATTGGAAGAAGAATTGAACGAAAATCATATACAATACTGATGGCAAACACCGAGGTCCAAGCTAATAAAATCAAAATAATCAAAATTTTTAATTATGAATAAGAAAAAATTATTTTATTTCCGCTTTAACTAGCTGGAGAAACCACAAGATGTAAAAAAACAACTAACATATAAATTTTTTAAGAAATGAATTTTGGTACGTCTACACATCGAATAAAAAGGTTTGTTGCTACGGTGTATGTCATTCATTTAGAGATTTCAGGGTTTCCTTATTTTTGTATTTTTTTATTATCCTTAACGTAAACTACATGATGATTAACCTGTTTTATTTTAAAGTTTGAATGTATTAACATAACATAGTAAGTTAGGTTAAGAAAGTTAAATATCTGAAACGCTGCTGATTCATGTTTTGCCGATATTTCTTTACAGATTGTATTGCACAACCTTTGTTAATGTATTCCGATTAGTTAAAAAAAAAACGTTTGTGATTTTTATAATTTGGATAAAGACTAATTAATAAAGTCAAAACGTCAATTATGTTCAATTTGTTTGTTTAATTTCAATTATATCATCACTATACATACCGTAGTCGTCAAATTTTAATTTCGGTTTACACTTCTATCCCATGCAGAAGATGACCTTATAATATGCAGCGATGCCTGCTTGCTAACAGTGGTGGGAGAGCAACGTAGTGTCGGAGGAACCTCACGCCTTACATTTCATACGAAACGTTTGTCGAGTGTACTGTCTTGGCAGCCTCGCTTATGTTTATCTTTAGTTTATTTCGTCGCGCTCTTTTCCTCTTTCTACTTTCGTATCAGAAATTAAAATATGTCGACTACGATATACATATATATGTATATGTATATATATATATATATATATATATACATCCCACTATCAACAGCGCGTCCTTTCATAATGCCTCCTTTTGGCGTCCACTTAAAAGAACGCGTATATAGCTGCACTCCTGCAGTGAATATTACTGTATAAGTATTGTACATTACGGTATTAATTTCAGATCACTTTTTTCTGGATACATTTTGCTATCAATCGAAACTCCGTTTACAACGCTATCTACTAGACGTCCGCACGTATTATTTTCGTTTACTTTACTGATCTTTCTGCGTCCACTATGTATATTCTTGTACTTATTACTATTTATAGAGCGTCCCGCAGTGTTGTCACTTCTTTTCCATAATATTCAACCTATTTAGAATATTTCCCTACTCACATTTTATTTGATATTATGTCGGTAATTTTAATTTACAGGTGAATATTTAGTTAATAAAGTGATGAGATTATTTTTTATAAAGTATTCAAATTAACAATATTTAATCACACTGAATTAGCAATATGTTAACACTATTATTAGTTTTATTATTATTAAATGATTTAACCAATACTGAAATGGATACTTCACCGTCATTAAAATTCTTCTTACTATATGAGTATTTTTTAGCTGTAGGTACATAAAATAAAAAGCAAAGTTAGTTTAAATATCTGTTTATATATTGTATTAATTTATTCTACAGAAATAATACAGGTAAATAAGACCTTTTCAATATTTATTTAATGTGAATACAAATTATTTAAGTTTTGTGTAGATATTTTGAATATGAACTTTTATTTTGAGCCAATTTTTGTTTTTTAGTATATCTGGATGTTTGTTGATAAGCTCCTCGCATTCACCTCTTTTTGGAGCACGTTTAGATTGAATATGTCTTTTGAAATAATTAATTAGTGTAATTACTTGTTCTTTTATTTGTGTTCGTTGTTTGCGATTCATTTGTATCTAATATCTTTTTATTCATTTCCTCTTTTTTATTGTTTTCTTTTACAAGCTGTTTCTTGTTCTTCTTTGTTCATTCCTTCCCTTTAATTTCTTTCGGAAGATTATCACCTGTAAGTTCAAAATCAATGTTTTCTTCATGCGCATCATCAAAATTATCTAGATGATCAATTACTTCGTCATCATCATCCCAACAAACAGTATTCATCAAGTCCTCATCCAAATTTACTTCAATCTCATTTAATGCTTTCCCTTTATATTGTGTTGCGGCTCCTTTCTCCATCAGTAATAATAATTTCGATATTTTTGCAGTCTGGTACACATCATCGGGTAATCTATATGATCCTTTGTGTACTCCTGTTGTGTGCCCCATAAAGGATGCCAGTTGTTCGATATCATTGTCGGACATGCTTAAAATCTGAGTTAACGTGGCCAAGTGCTTGCGTAATCCAGTAGCTGTTATTGCATGTGGATTCTTTGCTCCACAAGCAGATAAATATTTTTTTAAAACTTTATAACCGCAAATTGGTTCTACTGTATTTAAATTATTAAACAAATATAGATTTGGTTTTTTTGAAATTAAGTCTCTGCATTTTATAAGAATTGATATATGAGTTTGTTCGTCATTACTAAATAAAATTGGAACTCTTTTGCCCTCTTTCCTCGAGTCACTACCCTTTTAAATGTCTTCCTTAATTTTTTTGGCTTGGAGTTATTGCATCTGAAAATTCCTCGTAGTTTTGATTTTATCCTGCTTTTTCATAAACACGTAATAATAAGCGTTGCAATTCACCTGGTCTTCTACGATTATGTAGTAAAACCCTACAGAATACAGTTTCTAGTAAGATATTATATGATGGTTGATCATAATTATTATTATTTAACCTCATTGCAGTCTCGTTTTCTTTTGAGATAAGATATTCTTTTAAAAGCTTAAGATCACCGGCTAATGGAACCAGAGTGATTTTGTTCCATTTATTAGTATTTAAATCATTAGCAGCTAGGCTCGATACATCGAAGCGCCAATGAGATTGTAGAAGTTGAATCGTTGCCTTCAAATTACCTTCCGCTTCTGCTGATGGTATAGTAGAATAAATATCTTTCCTTTTAAGAGCGTATATCATTGCTATATCGCAGCATTGCTTGAGTGACGTACCGATATTAATCGCATACGTTAGTGATTCATAGTATTCTCTTTCGACATTATATTTCGCAACGACTTTGGTAGCTGTGACTAATAAATCAAAATATATCGGGTTCAGTGCTTGAAATAGATTTTTAATTTTTGGTTCTAGGTTGCGTACTTCTAATAACAATTTTCCTAATTCGCGCATTTTACGCGACGTTACGTTTATAAAACGTTTTTCCTTGCTGGACCCCCACGACCAATCCATGAATCTGGAAACCTTTCGTCAAGATATTCCCTAACGGCACCACTATTATGTGCAGGAGTTCCATCGTGTTAGAAAACTGTCGGCGAGCGGCTAATGGGACATTTTGCAAAAGTTCAACCAAGTCGTCACGAAGGAACCTTAAATAATTGTTGCCATTCAGGTTCCCATCGAAGAAGTAAGGACCAAGTAGGTGTTCTCCGAGTATGCCACCCCAAACATTGAGTGGCCATCTTTGCTGGTGGTTTCCAATTCTCATGACGTGCGTTTTTTCATCGGTATAATGATGGCAGTTGTGACGATTGACTACCTTAATTTTATGGAATGTCGATTCATCCGAAAATAACACGCGCATAAGATAGCATTCATCTTGGTCGATTTTGTTGACTGCCCAATTGCAGAAATTCTGCCTGGTTTCAAAATCTTGAGGTTGCAAATTCCTGATGCAATTGAATTTTAAATGTATGGAACTTGTATTTCTGAAAAGTACGATGCACAGAATGCACTGAAATATTAGTGTTCCTACTAATTTCACAGACACTGATATGAGGTCTTTCAACATCAGCCTCCAGAACTTTCAACTCGTTTTCTACGGTCAAAACTGGCTTCGTTTTAACTCTCTTTGCTTGTTGAATAGTACCAGTAGACGTAAATCTATCCAACACCTTTTTAAACGCACGTGGCTTTGGACGCGTTCTGAGAGGATATCTCTCAGCGTACAATCGTGACGCCAACATACAATTTTTGAAACATTCGCCAAGAATAAACACCATGTCTTCTGGCCGCTGTCAGTTTATTGTTATTTTTTCTGTTTGCATTGATAATTGTACTTCTATTGTTTTATCATGACAGCTGACTTTGAAAAAGAACGTTTTTCGACAAATTGACCAAACAACTTTGTTTCTCTTTTTAATTTTGTAATGAAATGTGTTCTTTTTTAATAAATGGAGAACTTGAAATTTTGATTATCCAACGATATAATTATTTTATATGGTTCCCATTTGATATTTTAGAAAAAATGACTATTTGCTAAGCCCAATCAAATATTATCTTCTTTCCTTAAATCACTTGAAAAAAAATTAAGAGTAGGTAGATGTGGTCTTAGTTTATCCCTAAATTCGAAATCGAAACACCGGTACAATTTAGTTCCTGCCAAAAAAAATGTCGAAGTACGGTCTAACTGCGAAGAAAAACCGTTATAATAGCAAAACCGCTAAAGTTAGGGGTATGGCTTACATAAGGGAAAAAAAGTACTCTTCGAGGGCTTTCCGAATGAGCCACAAAATATATATTGCTCCATTTAAAAAAACATAGGTTAGATACGCCACTGGAATACGACACGTCACTGATGACCAAAAATATTTTAGGGAAATGGTGATTGTAATTATGGACAATTTTTCTTTTAGACTTTTTCGATATATTGTATGATAGAGGAGCTACGGTCCGAGGCATCCTAGGTTCCACACCCTGTAGATGCGAACGTGGCATGGAATTAACGCCAACATTTAATTGTCCTACATCTATAAAATCTAGCTTATTAAACATCTTCTTTACTAATATATCATATAATATGGCTATTAATTTACAGTACTGAAACGGTAGGCCTTCTAGTGATTAAACTTCTAACAACTGACATTGTTATTTGACATAAACATTGACATTTGGATTTGGTTAGATTGGTTATCTGTTTGCAAGTTCTTAAATAATTTTATCTACTGAAGAAGAAGTCTTTTTAGTTGAGCATTATTTTCACTCATACAGTTTAGGTAGAGAAAATGATTCAAGTATTAAATTCGTCCGCGATCAATTTTCGGAACATTTCAGTAAAGAGGCACCAAGTTATGGTTTTGTACTGAACATTATAACCAAATTTAGAAGAACTGGATGTATGCTACACCAAGAGAAACGTAAACCTGGACGAAGAAAAACAGTGGATACCAACGAAAATCACGAACGAGTATTCAATCAAATTATGGTCTCACCACGTCGGCGTCGCGTCGTAGTCAACTCTCTGCTGCAAAATTGAATATGAACAGCGGGACTTTTCAGAAGATCAAGAAGCAACTTAATGTTATTGATACGTTATTCAGACGATCCAACAATTGAGAAAGGGTAATTATGCTGCAAGACTTGAATACTGTGTCAGTAACATATGGTATAGTGACGAATTGCTGCATGTTCGTTGGTGGATTTATAAGAGACGAGAAGCCGATAATCTAGTCTAGGCGGGAAAACACGCAGCTCGTTGACAATTATTTTAAAAATATGTAAACTCAACAGCTTTCCATTTAAGTTTTATTTACATTTAACTACTTTGATTACTATTTTTATACGTTATTTAGCATTTGAGAGTATAATTTTTTGAATTGATAAAGAGAGTGTTTAAGGGAAACAAAATTTTGCATATAAAACAGGCTGAATGTTCCAACCTTATTCAACGCACATCTAAAACATTTTACAGCGCTGCCGTTCTGGGGGACGCACACATATCGGCAAAATGAAAGTTGATATACAGTAGTAAATATACGCTGTTCGATGAAAACGCCTCTACCAGAAATATCAGTAACTAAAAATATTCAATATCCTTCATATTGCTATTAAATCAGCGTCCTTAACAAATTTCGTCTACAGGCTGTAGATGTTATGTACATTCAAGAAAAAATAAAACTTATTGAAAACAATTCTGCGTCCGTATACCGGACGCAGAATTGCACGTGGACGTCCGAAGAATAGAAAATGGGCAATGATCGGACGTCCGATGTATAGCAGAATATATATATATATATATATTATTAAGACCAAATAATGTTATAGAGTTATATATGTTTTGTTTTTCTGTATTTTCATTTTATTTTTCATATATTTAACACAAATTATAAGTTAGTCAACAAACAAATATCTAAACATTACGTCGACAAACGTTCGTTTTTTATTGTCCTCTTTTAACCCGGCTGAAATACCTATGGCAACCCTAGATAAGGGAGAGAAGGGAATTAAAAATTACTAAAATCTGCTTACGTAATACTTGAACTGGCACCGTGTAAATTGGCATTTTACTCCTATTGTTATATATTAGTTGCCCATAAATTAACATTGCTTTTTCAAACTTATACCGTTACCTACATTTTAATTAATTTTTGAACATGCACTTTGTTTATATTTTTAATTTCTAGATTTTTTTTCATCTGTACCAGGTAGTTATTCTTATATTTATTCTTCATCACGTATGTGTGTGTGTATATTATTTGTCCATTTGTTGACGGAGAATAGTTATGTCTTTTTTGCACGTACACATATTATACAAACAGGCATACATGGAGCGAGTAATCCATGCCATTTGTCACTGTTTACTTTTTTAACAGATGGCGAATAACGCGTTGTATGGCTGGTTTAATATACTCTTTAAACACAAGTATAGTTTTAAAATTAATAACATGATTTTGCAAAACCAATAGTATTCTCATTCAAGTGCAATTCATGAAATTTTAAATGGTTATTTGCCATATGTCGACTGCCATGTTCGGTTAGCGAGGGATTATTACATACAGTTTGCCACGTGTCGACCTTTTATTTCTTGTATAGGTAAATCCATTATCCTATTATATAATAGAATATACACCAGTTATAATTATCAATCACATTTATTTACGAGATTAACCCTTTCAAAGTTATTGAATTAGGTAGAAAATATTCAAACACAATTAATAAATGTATATAGTATAGATTTTTTTCTATTTCGGTACTATATATTTCACTTTCCGATATCAGTTTTGGTTTCATAAAGTATTACTTTATGGCACTCTAATTTTATTTTTTAGGTTGGTAACAAAAAAAAATTAACAAACATGTGCAATAGAAGTTATACAAAGAATAAAAAAAACCTCACTTGTTAATGTTTCATTTACGCTAATTAACAATATAAGTTGGTACTTACTGTAACTTGATTAATTTATGACATTTTAAAATCATAAACCCCAAATCATAATAATACACTGGCCAGATCGTTGTTTTGCTAAGAAAATAATAAAAGACAATGTAATAGAAATTGTTATACTTCAATATGTAATTAACAGCAATAAATATTGTATAAATTATCATTATTAATCCTTTTCAGAAAATGTTGATACATACTACAATTTCACCAATCAGATACTGATACTCCAAGGATTAACTAGATTGTTTCAATTGATCCCGATTGTGAGGGTAAGGTATATGATTGATACTATTATTAGATAAAACTTGTTGTATTTCATATATCGAACAAGTTGCAGGAAGAATCGACTCTGACTGCGTCATTTTTTAGCCAATTGAATTCTGCTATGCAGAGACTTTTCGACGTATCATTCTGCAACCATAGATGATTTCCATCCACCATGTCTTTTAATTGTGAGCAAGTCACCTCCTTGATTTGGCAACAGTGTCGCTAAACTCCTTCCGAAACAGTGACCTGTGATGTTACTTGGGCTATCAAGCTGAAGGTACTGGTATTTTAGCAATTGTATTAAGATCAACAGGTGAAGAAACACATTTGCCATAGCGATATGTTTCGTTGGTTGTTGTCTGGTCTTAAATTTGCATATTGTCGAATGAATGCAATCCATTCTGGGGCTTAATGATTACAAAATTGTACACGTCGACATGCTCCGCAAAAACACGCCTAAAAATACATATATAGTATTGCTGCAGAATTGTTGAGAGGTTCAATATTGAGAACTATTTAAATATTTCGAGAACACCATGCTGCCAACTGTATGAGAACTATAGCCTGACAACAATTTTGAGTTCCAGCAAGACAACTGTCCTATACACACTACACGGAATGTAACCGCGTGGTTCCGAAATCAGAATATTAAACTAATGCCATGGTCTGCACATAGTCCTGATCTCAACCCCATGGATAATGTTGGGGTTGTAAGATAAAAGAAAACTACAGGAAAGAATTCGTCAGTCGGAAACCGCAGAAGAACTTTGGCAGCAAATTAAGGCACATGGAATACACTAAAACAAGACCAAAATTTAATAAGGTCTTTTATATCTTCCATACCTCGTCGTTTACAGACTGTTATTAACAAAAACGGAGGAATGACTAAATATTAATTTTATTACTGTTTGCTCATATTATTTTGTGTGACGAAAGTGCCAGAAGTGTGAATGACGTTAGCACAATTAACAAAATTCATGCCTATTTGAAATAATATTTGTTCTAGTTTTTTATGTTACCGATAGTGCTATACGAGGTGTGATCAATATATAACCGTTATTTTCAAATTTCGTGAGTTACGTATGTTCGATTTTCGCATTTTTGTTTCTCTTATGTTGGTACACATGTCTGTTATATATGTTGGCAATATCAGCCATTTTGGATTGTCAGTTTGTTTTTGACAGATAAAAAGGTTAGTCGTGTTTTGGTGTGCTCTTCGATTTTTTACTATTCGAAAAAATGGATCAAAGAAATTGTATTAAGTTTTATGTAAAAAATGAAATTAAATGCGCAAGGACATTTGAAATGTTGACTGTGGTGTTTGGCGAGTCTACTATGAGCAGAACACAAATTCAATTGTGGTATAACCGGTTTAAGGAAGGCCGAGAAGATGTCAATGACGATGCTCGTCCGGGTCGCTCGAGCACGTCAACAACCGATGAAAACATTGAAGCAGTGAAGAAAATGATTTTGGATAATCGTCGAATCACTATCAGAGAGGTTGCTGATGATGTTGGCATATCGTTCGGCTCATGTCAAGCAATTTTTACGGATGTTTTAGGCATGAAACGTGCGGTAGCGAAGATTGTTCCAAAATTGCTAAATTTTGAGCAAAAACAACGTCGCATGGACATCGCTCAAGAGCTGTTGAACATCGTCAACGACGATCCAGATTTCCTCAAAAAGGTCATAACTGGTGACGAATCATGGGTGTATGGCTATGACATTGAAACCAAAGCCCAATCATCCCAATGGAAGCGTCCAGAAGAGCCAAGACCGAAAAAAGCACGTCAAGTTCGGTCAAATGTTAAGGTTTTTCTCACTGTTTTCTTCGACTGCAATGGCGTGGTGCATCATGAATTCTTGCCACAAGGTCGTACGGTCAATAAGGAATACTACCTTGAAGTTATGCGCCGTTTGCGAGAAGCAATTCGTCAGAAACGCACAGAATTGTGGAAAAAACAATCATGGATTTTGCACCATGATAACGCACCAGCTCACACATCGATGCTTGTGCGTGAGTTTTTGGCCAAAAACAAAACCGTTATCATGCCTCAACCACCGTATTCACCGGACTTGGCCCCCGCTGACTTTTTCCTCTTCCCAAAACTGAAGACACCGATGAAAGGAAAGCGTTTTGCTACGATTGAGGAGATAAAAGAAAAATCGAAACAGGAGCTGTTGGCGGTACCAAAAAGCGCGTTTCAGAAGTATTTCGAGGATTTGAAAAAACGCTGGCATAAGTGTATTATATCTGAGGGGGATTACTTTGAAGGGGACAAGATTGTTATTGATGAATAAATAAATACTTTTTGAAAAAATTGAAAATAACGGTTATATATTGATCACACCTCGTATGTATTTTTTTTGAATTGATAATGATTCCAAATGGTTGAAATGGTCATATAAAAAACAAAACCTATCCAAATCTAAATAAATTTCCTTTAAAAATATTTTCATACTAAAAAGAAGTAAGTATTCTTAATTCCCCTGTATATATCGAAAACGGTTCCATGTTTTCATCCAATTAATATAATCTGCCCATAACACCCTTGTATATGAAATACTTCCTCCCGAACAACAGTTTATCGATGACAAAAACACGACACGAGGAAAAGTTCAAGGATGAGAAAGTTATGTTGAAATATGTATGTATGTACAGTACCGTGTCGCCCCGGATCGAATACATCAATGTGTAGGATGATGTTAGTTGTTTGTGAAAATCGTCGAGAACACCGGGAGATTAAATTAAAGTAACAAATCGCGAAGCAGGCAGGGGTTTCACGGGCATAAACATGTAACTTGAAATTAACGTGGTTGTTATATGTCTTGAAACTCGTCTCAGTCGACTGAGCAAACAAGAACAAATGCAAATGAGGCAGAGAGTATTCACAGTAGTGATTAACCCCACAGCGTATCTCCAGCTCGAGCTCGTTGATTCGAGGCGGGCACGGTTGAAGACGACGCGCGTACTCGGAGATCATTTTTAGAGAGGCAACAACGACGTCTATACAAGCGTTGTGAATTTTTCCTTTTAAAACACATCCGTACGCAACCAAATAAACACCTTAGTACTCCCGATTGCCTCGTTATATTTTATTTTAACAAGTTAATCTCTCCGCAAAGGTACGATAAACTTTAATATTTCAAAGTGAAAAGGGTTGCGCCGCGGTGGGACGATAATACAAACAATATCACCTTTTTAACAAGACCCTTACACCTTTTTATTTTTACTTCGCTTTAATTATTTCATATTGTATTGTATTGCTACTTAAGTAACTGTAAAATTTAACTATATAGCAGCAGATAATTCGATTTACATATAAAAATATATAAAAGAAATAATGCACACTCATGTCTGATTTTAATATACAGGTTGTCTGTTTAAGCTAGGCCACCGCCATATCAACGTTTTTCGTTGAACCTGGCGAAAAAAATCCTGATAGTAAAACAGACCAGGGGAATTTCAACTACAATATTTAGTACAGTCAACGCGAGGTTCTTTTATTTAATAAATCGTTAGTAGGGCATGTGACGAGTCTAAAACCAAAAAGTTGAGGATTTTTGGTAATCTTAAAAAGTTTTTTGAATCGCTTTTCTGCGTAAATGGTTGGTCGGACAAAAAATTGTAGAGGACAAAATTGTCTACAAATTATCTCAAGTACTCGCTGCACTGTGTCCAAAAGCCCAAAAAGCAGAAGGCGCCAAAGTTTCCGAAAATGCGTTTTTTCTATTTTTCCACGTGAAAAAAAATTTTAGCTTTTTGATGCAAATATAAAAGTTGTAGAGTATGAAAAAACACACAAAATTCAAACTAACCTTTTTCTTGTGCGATGAACTGTTTTGAAGTTGTAACACTTTCAGTTTCAAAAGTGCGCTATTATAGAATAATGCTTCGAATCCAACGTCGTATGAGCGGTCTATTATTATTGCCCCTTGCTTGGAAACGCATTCTACGCAGTAGAAAGCGGTTCTAATATCTGCCTTAATTCGTCTGAAGGGCAATAGAGAGATAATCGTTGCTACGTTAGAACGTAACTTTTCTTCGAAAATTTGCGAAAATAATGCCTGTGTGTGTGTGTGATTAAAATTTGTGGGAATGAAGACACGGAAAAAAATAATTGCAGTGTGTGAATCTCTTTTCTTTATTGCCTTCGCCCGATGCAGCTACTTTCCATAGCCGAAGAGCATATTTTCAAGAACAGGCTTGGTTGGGCAATGATTTGGATCCATTGGATTGGGGTTGGAAGAGGACGACACAAGGAGTTGAACCAGAAACGAGCACCAGGGAACCAGCGCCAGCAAACCTTATGAACGTCATCAGCATGCAAGACCAACAAATGTGGTGCAGCTTGTAGATACCAAAAAGCCGGCCTCGTTTGCTTAGTCGCTTGCAAATAATGTAGAGGGGAGAACTGCAGCACCGTGCCTTCATTGAACATGAAAGAAGCTGAGATTGACGAGCCCCCGTCACAAGTGCTTTAATGATCCCCTACATCAATCGTAGACGGCAGTGACATCATGGGACTTCATCGAACAAGCACACGACGTTGAAGAGCCCCCAAGGAACAAACGAAAAACGTGTGGGAGATGCAAAAAATTATAATGAACATCCAATGTTATCACTAAATTTTTATCCTTGCAGTTTCAATCTCTCCTGCAAATTTCTATTTCCAAAAGTATTTTCCCCAAACCCAAAAACTTTTTGCATTTCCATCCTGTCTTTCTTGAACGATAGTACCGTTTTTTTTCCAATTATCAACAACATTTCATGCAAATTTTTTCCTACACCATAATATAATTCGTCATTATAAATTTACTGTTGCCTGTTTTTACATTATTGAAATTAATTCTGCTAACCTCAAAATATCGGGCTTTAAGTAACGCCACCTAGTGATAGAATAATAAACCCAAAAAGATAATGAAACAAAACAAAATAAGATTAACAAAGTGTTTCTGAAAATTACGTTGTTGGGTAGTTCCAAGAATAACAATTTTAATTACATTTCTAATTTTTTTCTTCATACAAAAGGTAACATTAATTGGAGATCAAGTATGTGGTAATTGTGCTGGTAGAGTTGTCTCAAAATAAGAAATACATATGTCGTCATCATATCTTCGACGAGAATAACGCGAACTAACGCTGTCAGTGGCGGAGGTATTTTAAGCTAATAAAAGGTACAGCGGTAGTAATATTTGACAGAAAATACACGTCAATAATAGAAATTACTGCAGAATAGTAATAAGTTTAAATATGTAGTAATTATATTGTGTAATTTATATTATTACAACATGGGTACATCAATATTTGGAAAACCATTTGTGTTCATATAAATCACAGGTAATTATAATTACATTGCGAATTTCAATGATTTAGGAAAGTTTTTTATTAGATAATAATAAAATACTTATTGATTTGCAGAATTATATACATGGAACATGGACTCAAAAGGCAAAAATATTGGACTGAATTTTGCAACATATCGTTTAATGACAACCAAGTTTTTGAATTACATCTAACGTAGCTATGGTTAAAACATACAAAATTATTTCATTCCAATTCCTAGGCATTCAAAGAAAATTTTATAGTAAACAAGAATATATACATTTGTTAAGAATTAAAAAGTCCGTCGAAATAGCTATTGTTATTTATTCAGGAATAAAATATGAATTACAATGTGTAGTAAATTATATTATATGGTAAAACATATAATTAAAAATTGAAGGCATACAAAAAATTACAATAACGAATTATTAGCGTGATCTTCAGAATCGTCATCATCATACAGATCTTCATCGGTATCTGATTCACCAGTATTTACAATAAACACCAGCTCTTCTGTAATGTTATCCAGCAGGTGCTCTTTTTCCAAGTAGTCTGCTACGACGTTATCAACATGATTGCAAACAGATGCCCATTCTTCACAAGTTATAGAAGCAAATTTGTTTCGGGCTAATGCCTCTACATCGGCTAACTTGAAAGTAACATTTCTAGCTGCAACCCAGTTTTTAAAAATAGCCCATATTTTCTCAATAGAGTTTAATTCAGGATGGTACGGTGGCAACCTTAGAACACTATGTCCATAAGATGCCAGTAATGTATCTAATTTATATTGTGGTGTCCCACTTTTATTTTTCTTTATTAGTTCATAAAGCTCTGGTTTTGTAAACGTAGAGTCAAAATATATATTCCTTGCCATTAACCACTCGATCATTTCAGCTTTTCTTGTTCCAGAAGTTGGGTCTTTTTCGACCTTTACATTGTGATACGATGCATTGTCCAGCACCAAAACACTTCTAGGTGGAAGATTGGGGACCAACTGTTTTGTCACCCATGTTAAAAAATTGGTAGCATTCATATCATCATGATAATCTCCTGATTTTGTACCTTTAAGAAAAAAAAAAACAGAATTTACTAATGCCCTAGTTTTAAAACAATATCTTAAAATACCTGATCGAAACATGAGTAATCCGTTATCTATAAACCCCATTTTACCACCAGCGTGCACCATAATTAAACGGCTGCCCTTGGAGATAGGTTTCTTTAATCCTAAGGCTGTATCATCTGACCATTCCTTCGGCTGTGTATGGGAACTGTGAATGTATGATTTATCTGTAAATACTATTGGCCTGCTTTCATACAGGTAACCTTGTAGTTGGCGTAGATATTTTATGCGTTTAGCACGTATATCATAGCTTTCCATCAATAATTTCCGTTTATCAGAAGTTTTTTGCCATCTACAAGTACATAAATACATAAATTTGCTGTCGTAAACTGATCTGCTGCATGAGTACATACCTAAATCCCATCTTTTTGAAAACATTTGAGAGTGTGGTTAATCCACCTTCGAAGGGTATGCCATTTTCAAGAATTTTATCATAAATTCCTATAATAAATAAAATAATGCTATTATAAAAACATTAACAGAAAGAAGTTTATATTTTGGTACCTCTTATGGTTGGTCGTCTTCTTTCATGTATATAAAAATTGTGTACAATAGTACGGATAGTTTGTTTTTCTTCAGTACGAAGGGTGCTTTTTGGACTAGGGCGACTTCGTTTTTTGCCAGGACTACTAAAAGAAGTAACCCTTCCTGCATCTACATCCCCAGCTTCCTTGTCAATACTTCTGTATGTACTGTCGGAAATTCCAGTTGCTGCAAGTAACCTCTCTTTGTAGTGAGACAATGGTATCGTTGGAGTATTATTTCCAGCTTCTTCCTTCATAAATTTTAATACGTTGGCAATGATTTCCCTTCCCTGGCTGTGAATTATTTTTCCTTTCACGCCAACTTTCTTTGGTGTTGATAAGCTTGCTTTTGCTTCAGCCATCATAACCTATAATCTGTTCACAAAAGACACATAATATAATTATATCGCACTGCTGTATTCAATGCAACTTACCACTCTGACCAAAGTACGCAACGTCTTGTCTTGAAAAAAGACACTTCTTAATATAAATTGGGTAACGGTGGATAATAAATAACACACGAAAAACTCAAACGCACAAACGCTAATTAGAATTGTGACAGTTGCTCGTATGCAGTTTTAGAACCGACGCCACTGAACTTTCGACGATTCCAGGGCCAAAATAGGATATGTCGACATATGTATTTCTTATATTGGGACAACTCTAGTAATTTGACAAACAAATGTGATAGCTCAATTGTATATAAGTGTATAAATTGTGTAAGAAGAAATGATAAATTTAAAGTGAATATTGACACTAATCACACCGCGTTTAATAGAAATTGTATAAACTACAAACGAATATTAGATAATCAAAAATCGAAATCTCAATATATGTATGTAGCAATTAGATAGTCATTAGAGTTGATTCACTTAGTAATGATTAAATTGTAGTTTTTTAAGTGGACTTTAGAATATTTTAACAATTAGGTAATTAAGTATATTATAGAAAAAGTTTTAGTTTCTAAGTAATTTATATTTTTGTAGGAATTGCTAAATACATATTATTATTATTATTACATTACCCCCCAAGAATTTTGCCGCATGTTAAGTAAACAACCTGTATAATATATACTATAACATTTAATTCATTTTATTGACGAATTTTATGCTTGTGCGTGATGTAATGTATAAATATTATTATTAAATAGCACAGAAGAAATAAGGGAATTTGCTCGAGCTAATTTCCATATAGTTCTACACAGTAAAATAAAATGAAATTGCATTTTCAGACTTTATTTTTAAATGGACATCGTTCAATTTGCCTTAATAATACGTATACTCCTGTACTGGCGCTAGATAAAGTTCCGGGAAATATTCCGGTGAACGTACGGAAGCGAGAATGTATAGATAATTTACAAAACAGTAAAAACGACAGCGCTAGTGTCATGAAATTATAAAATTCCCTAAATGTCTGGAAAGTAGCTGACTCGCCATCGTTGTTAGAAGTTAAAAAAATTACTAGAATCCGTGAAAAAAAAAGGATTGGCTAACGTCAATATTTTATGTAGACTACATATATATATTTCAAGGATCGACCGAGAGAACAACGAAATTGAAACGTTTAATTTTGAACGACATGCTCGAATATATAGACGCTTTTTATATTTTAAACGCCAGATATTTGGATACAAGATTGCTTTCTTCTATTTCTTTTGGTTTATTTTTTTTAATCTATATTATTTACTTAGAAAAACCTATACGATTATGTAATTATATTGTACTGTAAACGCTGTTTTATCTGACTATATGCCTGTACTCAGGCTTACCATAGCTTGTAGCTTATGACCTCTAATATTAATAATTAGTGATGTGTTTATAGAATTTTCTTGACAATTCTTTTGATCTATTGAGCTTTACAGCAACTAAATGAATTCATTTTCTTGTTATTCTGTTGTATTTTACATATTTGTATTTTAACATGTTATACTATTGTATATCTTTTAATTGACAATGTCAATATCGCATGATCTATGACAATAAAGATTATTATTATTATTATTAATCTTCAAGCTTTAAACCAGGAGAATACGGCAAAAAATTACCAAATATAGTTTATTAAAGGCACTAATAATCTTTTAACATAAAATTAATATGCTGCATAACATATTGTGACATACATTCATTTATATAGAAAATATGAGCAGAAGTTTAAAATATTTTATTTATTGTACCAGTACACTTGAGTTTAGAAAAAAAAAGTACTATAAGCAGTTTTATCAATATTTTTTGTATATAAATTGAACTTTTCATAACTGTCATATTAATGTCATCTATTTAGGTCAAATATAAAAAAGTAACAATAATATTTATTTGTTTAGTATACAGCATGTGTAAAATCATATTGGGGATAGGACAAATGTATACTATGCATACCGGCAACAATGCGCAGGTCGTGCCAGTAGTAAAATACGATTATAGATAGCATTTCAGTTGCTTACAGTCAGCTGACGGGTGAACATGTATTTATGGAAAAAGTCAAACTGTCTGAGAGTGGCGACATGGAACGTGCGATCATGGAACAATAAAGAACAGGAAATACTGATGGAACTTACTAGACACAAAATAGATATATGTGCAATCTCCGAAACCAAGAAGAAAGACAAGGGCACATTGCAATATGAAGAATATGTGATGTTCTACAGCGGAGTGGAAAGAAGAAAGAGAGACAAGGAAGGAGTCGCATTAGTAATACAAAAATAGTATAGAGGAATGCAGATATGTCTCAGAACGCATTATAGCGGCAAAGCTACAAACGGAAGCAGGAAAAGTCAACGTAATATCAATCTATGCCCCGGAAAAAACAAACCCACACATGAGATGGAAACGTTCTTTGAAGACCTTCAAACAACAATAGACAGAATTGAACAGGTGATGCAGGTGAAATACTTGGGCACGGTAATAACAAGTTCGGGTGACATAGACAAAGAAACAAATAAACAAATTACGAAAACTAATAGACTCGCTGGATGCATGAGCGACGTAATTTGGAGCAACAAGTACCTGAGAATGACGCAAAAGCAAGGATATACAAGAGTGCATTGAGGCCCATACTGATCTATGGAGCCGAAGTAAGGTCAGAAACAGCTAAAACCAGAAGACAAATACAAACGACGGAAATGAAGGTCCTGCGAAGAATAGCAAGAAAAACCAGATGGGACAGAGTTAGAAATGAAAATATAAGAGAGACATGTCAAATAACGGATATTGATATGTGGACAAGAGAGAGCATACAAAACTGGGAGGACCACATGTCTAGAATGAACAACGAGAGATTACCAAAAATAGCAAGAGACAGCAGACCACTTAGAAGAAGAAGGACAGGAAGACCGAGGAAAAGATGGCGAGACAGTTTATTGAGATTGGTTATATAACAGGAGAAATCCTAATAGAAACAAGAAGAAGAAGAAGAAGATGAAGTATATAGTGTATAAAGTGATGTAGTTTCTTATAGTGAAACATATTTTAATATAAGTTTTAGGAGAAAACCTTATTTACAAAAAAATTTGATTGTATGAAACCCCTCTTGGTAAATAAAAAAAATAAAAAAGCCAGTAATCATTCAAGATAAAATAAAGAAATTTTGAAATTATGTCGAGCTGTTGATTTTAAATATGACTAAGTCCGAATGTTAAATAAAAAAAACAATAACCAAGTGTAAGTGTAAGCAGAACAGCATTGAAGAAATTAATTGATAAGTTTGATGAAACGCGATACACGTTTCCGACAAGAAGAAGCCTCGCAAAGCGTACAATGATGATGATGATGTGACAATTATGGCAAATTATTGCAATATTGCCATATAAATCTAGATTTAGCACACCTTAGAAAATGCAGATCACGCTTTCAGGCTCGGGTTTTGTTTATGCGTTGGTTAGAACACTATGGAACATCGCCTTTTTTTATCAGAATTTAATGTTTCGTAAACAAGCAACGTTTTCGACAAATGGTACTGTTAGCTCACAAAATTGTAGATATTGGTCAATGGATAATCCAAATTTTAGAATTAATGTCCAAAATCAGCGATATCAAAAAGTCATTGTTGGGTGGGGAATGTTATTAATGAATATCATTGGACCCTATTCTTTTAATGGAAATTTAAATCATCGCAGATACTTGGAAATGCTTCAGAATTTTTTATTGCCATCACTTGAGCACGAGGAATTGCGACGCGTCTACTTCCAACAAGATGAGTGTCCAAGTCATGGTACCTTCATTGTAGAATTCTTAAATTCACACTTTCCTAATTGATGGATTGGACGACATTGTCCAATACATTGGCCAGCTCGGTTCCTGTACTTAACTCTCATTGTTTTTGTTTTTTTTTTTTTTTCTTTGGGGTTACCTAAACCAAATATTGTACAGAGAAACAATGGGAAATGATTTAAATTATCTATAAACGCGGGTTACGAAGGCTGTTCGAGAAATTAATGTTGGGATGATGAACAAATTTACAAACAATTTAGAAAAAGAGTTGGAGGAGATTATGTGGAATAATGTTAATGTTTAGTGGTCTTCCTTTTTTACAAACACAAAAATAATAAAGGTTTTATCCAAGGGACATTTGCATATAGTGTGCATGATGCATTTTACCCCAGTCAAAAACAAGCCGATGCAATATAACAATAATCACAAAATCCTAGAATAAACTGCCAAGGAACACCGCGCTCGACAGAGATCTTCAGATGGATAGGGTTGACCAGACTATTACAACCAGTTTCGCAAGAAGTCATGAACAGCGACCCTACTATCATGGGAACATTGAAGCATTCGACCTCTGTGATAACACAAGTTAAACAAGAAAGATCAAAAAAGCGAAACCTTTTGTGTTAGATAAATAATACATAGTAGCATTGTAAGTACAAGAAATAGTTTTTAATATTGTACCCCTAGTTAAGATAGCATAGAACAAAATTACTCATTGATCTATTGTAATATTATAAATGCTCCTTAAGTGTTCTTTTCTCTAAAATATAAAATAAAATGAAAGTAGAAAGCACAAAAGCTATCCAAAATGTCTGATAGCTAATTACACCAAGAAAAATGTATGAAATATATATTATATTATATTAGTTGAAGAAATCAAATTAAAAAATTATTTACAAAAATTTTAAGCAGAAAATTTCACCTAGTCAGGAAGGGCAACTTTGTATTTTAGCAATATTACCAGTATTGCAGTGATTCAGTTAGTAAATATTCATTTATGAGGAGGCTCGTGAAAGTAAGCAGGTTTTCGATTTTAAAATAATGAGGTGTGGCCACCACACGACCGTCTTATACGTATGAGAGTTTCATATAGAATTTTAAATATTTTTTTTATATAAAAATTATTCAAAATCCTATTATAAATACTTCTATTCCCTTAATAAATCTCTATAGAATGCATACTTCGCGAGATATCCCTAAGAAAGTACTACTCGCTAAGAGTAAAAGTATTACTTCCGGTCCGAATTTTAAAATTTTATTTATACAAATAATATTCCAAATTAAACTCTAAATACTTTTGTTCTGATGATAAATATATATAGAATGCTCAATTTACGAGATACGTGCAAAAAATCGGTATTCAATAAGAGTAAAAGTGTTAGTTCTGATCAGAATTTTGAATCTTTTTTATACAAAAGGTACTGAAAATTAGGTTTTAAATACTTTTATACTCGTAACGTACCTGTCTAAAAAGCATGACTTGCAAAATATTTACAAAAAACTGATTTTCGATAAGAGTAAAAGACCTACTTCCGGTAGGAATTTCGAAAAACTTTTTTAATAAAATTGCTCTCCAATTTTAATTTTAAGTACATATGAATTCTTTATAAATTTGTTTAAACTCAGTAGTTGACGATATATTGACAAAATTCAACTTTTTCACTGAAGTAAACCACTACTTCCAGTCTGCCGATTTTACTGAAAATCTTATCGGATCTCAAAAGGGAGATTATACATGAAAATGCAAAATTTGGAATTGATATCTACAGCGGTTTGACCGCGATCGTGGTCACACACACACACACACACACACACACACACATACAGACAGACAGACATTTTTTAAAACCACTTTTTTGGTATCAGGGGACTTCAAAACATGGACATCTGCAAAAATCTAAGAAAGTATAAAAATATAAGCTAAGTCTGCAACTACGTTATAAAACACTCGGTATATGTTTATCTAATTTTAAAATATAAAGCTTAAGAATACCTACACCTTTCCTTAATAATTTTTTTCATAACGTTTATAATGTCAAATAAAGCGGGTTTCCACGCACTAATGCCCCTGTATATAGTATAATATATTAGTAATTGTATACATATAGATAATTTATCAATATTTTGCAACAAAATATCTTATCTACCAGTTGGCAAGTATTTTCGCATTATGTACGTGTGATACCTTTACAGCTTAAGGTTTTGCAACTATTTCCCGTCCTCATATATATCCTGTGCCGTTTATTATTAAGGGTCCCCGCATACGAGGGTTATTGGTATCTATCTATGAGGTGACATCGAGGTATTCGTAATATATTCCGAAGTTGGTCTAAGACGCTCCCGTTCTCGCGAAGTACCACCGACTAATGCCTTTCTGACCAAACTACATAAATAATCTGCAAAGGGCAATTAAGATAAAGACGTGTTTAATATTTCAATGTGCTTATAGGAACAGATATTAGGGGCGGCGGTGTCTATAGGTACGTATGGAGGACTATATATATTGCTGAGGTGTTAAGACTATTGTAAATCCCCTTTATTTTAATTAATTCCGACTGTTCCCTTATTGCTGGTACACAAGTCTATATAAATTGTTTGAGTGCGCGATTGGAACTAGGTAGATATAGTAGTAATGGGGGGGTGCTTGTTTTTACAAGCACCAAAAACAATTCGTCGTTGTTCACAATAGTAAATATACATAACGGTTACGTTTTCAGCACTGTATAATTGATTATCTGACATTAACGGCAATTGTAAATTATAGAAAGCTATTTTAAGATATATAGTCGGTATTTAATTTAAAGTGAATATGTACTAAAACGTATCCTATTTATAATACAGATTTATTTTTTTGTTCTCTTACAAATGATTTAAGTGTATGCGTTATCATACGGTACAAACAGAATTATTTAATATAAAGAAATAGTCAAACTACCCAATTAGCGGCGGATGGGGTAATTTGCAATAATAATAATAGAGCAGTTCTTTAAAATAACTCTTAGGGAACGCTAAAGATAAATGTGAGCTAGATCAAAAATCTGGGATTTATGAAATTACTTGTAAAGATTGTAATCAAAAACATGTTGGGGAAACTAGATACTTAATTATACTAATGTAAGTTTGTATGTATTCTTTATGTCCATTTGTTTATTTAATACTATCTGCAATATATGTAATTTATTTTAGTTTATGTTACGCCATTTGAGCGTTTTAAACGTAACCATGTAGTAAATATTAATTGAAATGTCAAACACATTATACATTATTACATTTAAATAAATTTCCTTAAATAATACAGCAATATAACATGTCACCGGTGTTTGTAGTATAGCAACCTCAAATTATACTATGTGGCACATTGCCACGACAGGTATATTTTATAATAATAATAACCTTTATTTTACGAGTATCTATACCTTTGAATAACAAGAAGAAATAAACGTAACTATATCAAATGCACTAGGCAATAACTGAAATCATAAAATAATCATTTGCACAACCACAGTTTAAGTAATCTTGTGACAATGACAAATGCAATATATTCTTTTCAAACATAGCTTGACTACATACAGGTGACAATAAATAGTTAATTTGTCTTGTATTATATTGATGTTCATCAATACTTAAAAGATGTCCTGAATGATGATAAGCTGCAAGTAATACAGAATGACAATTTTTGTAATAGAAGAACGCTTACGAATAATACTATAACGCGTTATATTGCAAAATGTTCAATTACTTGATTATAATATGAAACCCAAAGATTTTTTATAGTGAAACAAAGTATATTTTTGAAGTGAAAACTTCTATGGGCGCGTTGATGCATTGATCGTTGGGCACTGAACGAGACTGAGCCGTCAGGCTCGGCTATGTAACGCTCGTTCGGGTAAAGTCGGCTCGAGTCGAGTCGACTAAGGCAGCGACAGAGATACAGTTAACGCGTCTCTGCCGGTCTCTGCTATACTCGCTCGGCAACCGTTTCACGCTCGGCTTTGTATTATGACGCTAACTAGCGGTATTTAATTTCAATTAAATTGAAATTTAGAATAAATACGCGAAATATTGTATCTTTATTTTCTGAAAAATTCTTGTCCGCGTGCAGATGCGATCCCGAGCCGCCCGGGTGTGAGACCGGCACGTTACCATTAGACCAGCGCGGTACTCGTATGAGAATTATCATATTGTCTATTTGTATATATACATGCGTACGTATGAATTTTTGAAGTGAAAACTTGATCAGACCGTGCGAAATATACTAGAATAATGTATACACAATAATAATAAATTGCATTTCGTATTATTAACCACGCCTTGATGAAGTTTTCACTTCTGCCGTGTGGTCTTAAGCACACCCATTTTTTATCTACAGTAGTGTCTAAAATGTTCAGATATGTTCAACTAAATCTTATAATTGTCAAAATTTTGTTATTAAAAACACAACTAATGTTGTTGTAATTAATTAGTTTATTAAGATATATTTAATTTCAAAATTATGAACGAAATCAACCTTAGTATGCATATCGTATATTTGCAGAGTTTAAGTATTGAGATAAATCGCTGAATGTTTTGTTTACAGTAAGCGATTAAGAAAGCAATTTTGTAAAAATATGGAAATTTAATATTTTACTGAGATAAATTCATGAATAGTTTGCTTACAGCAAGCGATTTTGTAAGAAAATGTAAATTTCAAGTAATGGTTTTCGTTGGATGATGGCCTAACTCAACAATATAAATTTGCGGAGTGAGTTAGTGAGGTAAATCGCTGAATAATTTTGTAACGGTTCAAAAATTATAGGCTTAGTTATTCCGATTTTTAATTAACAATTACTAATATTTCCGATATTATTGTACATTTGGTATAGTAGCGTCATCTATCTATTGGATCGTTTAAGTACGTTCGGTCCATTACGACAGCTACTAGCGTAGTTGTGGTTATCCGTTTAAGTTTAGTTATCATTATTTGTTTTCCGACAAATTTAAAATTATTTTAAGTCACTTGTTATTTTTCTTTCTGGATAATTTAATGACATTTTTAAATTGAAATTATAATTTACTTAATTCTACTTTACTGGTAATTTTTTGGAAATTGACTTGCTCTTCCGTCCCCACTCTTATATGCAGCACTTATTGAACGTCTAGCCGCGCAGGTTCGGATTCATTCTTGTTCTAACGGTCTTGTAGCTAGCATTTTATTTTATTGTGTGGTATATATTTGGTAAATCTTTTACCATCGTCTTAACGACGGTTGCTTATGATTTAATGCTATTTGGGAATATGTGTATTTATGTTTTGGATTAGTTGGAAGCACGATTTTTTCCCTGATTCGGCTGGCCGGAATTTTTGATTGATTTACACGTTGGCTCCGTAGTAATTATTAATGCTTCGCATCATCGATTACACGTTTGAGGAATATGAGAACAAATATGTCAGGGAAACTGTAGGCGTTAATTTTGGATGTTAAATCTTGGAGGCGTTAAATTTTGGTGACGTATGAAATTTTGGACGTTAGAGTTTTGGACGTTGGAATTTTGCTGATGTGAAATTGTGGATTAACCTATCTCATAATTGAAATTTGTACCATTTCCTCTGGACCACGAGTTGAGTCTACCTTTTTATCGCTGATACCGGCTGACGAAGACCTTATTGAACCGCCACCTAAGTGTCATAATTATTTTTTAAACAGAGTTTTTTTTTTTGTATTATCACTTAGTAAATTTGTTGCATATAAGTCCACCCTATCGAGTGCCTTTAAAGTAACTTCTGTAATTTTGATTTTCATTCTGAAAGTATATTTAATTTCTTTTGTTAATATACAGAGTGAATTTAAATAATTGTTGCAATTTGTTTACGGTAAGCCATTAAGGCGTCAATTTTGTAAGAAAATGGAAATTTCACGTAAAAGTCTTTGTTGGATGATTGCCTAACTCGGTAAATCTCTGTAAAACGCATAAATTCCGAGATAATCGCAAAAACTATTTTTCGATAAGAGTTCCAGTAGGAATTTCTCATAATAAATGTTGCAAATATTCTTTTGAGTACTTTTGCTTTCTTTAAAAGTTTGTTTAAACTTAGTAGTTCACTAAATGTTATTGAACTTTTATTTTTTCACTGAAATCAACTACTAACCCCGGCTTACCGATTTCACTGAAAATCTATTCTCACTTCTAAAAAAGGAGATTATATTCGCAAATATAAAGTTTGGCTGTGATAAGTTAGCCATTAGCTGCTATCGTGGTAACACACACACACACATACAAATATCAAAAACCACTTTTTCAATATTAGTGGACTTCAAACGTGGACATTTGTAAAAATCTCATGGATCAAAATTTTCGTCATCACAATACTTCATTATACTGCGTATAAGAAAGTAAAAAGACAAAAATGCAGTGATAGTGTATCTAAATGTAATATAAAATATGTCAACAAATCAATTAAAACAAACAAATTAAACTAATACTCCATCAATAATTATTAATCAATTTTTATGCTAAATTGTATGCTACATATAATCTAATTTCCTTTAAAGCGCGGGTAATTTAAACAGGATTATTCTGTTGATGTTTCATGGTATAAAATGATTTTACGTGAACTATTTCAACGTCCATTATTAACATTTGATATTTTTTGATCTTCACAAGGTGGTTATGTCATATTTATTGACATTTTCTTTAATTTTGTCGTTCTTGATAGTTATAAAGGTTTAGATGAATTTACTGTTTAAAATTAAGAAGAATTTTACTGTCTAAAGATTATGAATTTCAATGCTTCGAAAGACAAGAATTTCACTACAAAATATCGTGTGAAGTAACAAAACAATTGGATGATGTATTCGAAAATAAAAGAAGAGGTTGATAAAAGTTCAGTTCTAGTATACAATTTTTGCAAAAAAAACTAATTTTGTGATTTGTCTATAGCTGTAGTGACCAATATATAGATTAATATTATTATTATTATTATTGATAATATTAATACTTAATAAATATTTAGTATAATATTCACTAAATAACAACTTTGCGAATTTCCATAATCCACTTTATTATATAGGTACATTTAACTGTATAGGACGATTGGGGCTTGGTAGGGATTGGTGTTGTTTACAGCCCATACCTAGACTATAAAATAGAGATTAAGATATCTGAGTATAGGCAAACCTATGGCCGCAATTCCACGGATTTTAACCCACTTATTTCGCATTTACATAGCGTGGTCGTCGTCTCTTTCTATCTATCTATCTCACTCCGGCTCGCCACAAAATTAATTCAAAATTTCCATAACAAAAAAAGTCCCATCTCTTCCTTTATTATACCATTATAATATGTTTAACAAAACGGAACAACAGTACATATAATTCCCTTGTTCGTTTTATGAAACATATCCTTCCCATTTTATTATTTGAGTAAACTTTACGGAAAGAGAAACTTTTTTACATTTTTCTAAAGACTTTCTTAAAGACGTGGTTCAGCGAGGCTAGAATAGTACCCCCGGTTTTATAAATTTAAATTACACTTTTCCACCTCGCTCCACCCCCTTTACTTATGCGCCCTTGTCTCTCCTCTATACACCCCTTACTCACCCTCAGTACTCCGCTCACTCGCGCTAACAGATTTTAATAATGTTGAATAAACATGCATTTAAATCGAGTTAATTTTGTGTTTTGCATAGAATTTTTATTTGTTCAGTTGTTTAATTTTTTAAATTATTATAATCACCTATAATTATAAAATAAAGCCTAATATGTGTTTCTATTTTCTATATAAATTATTATGACTTACATTATTTGTTTTTAAGTATCAACATTATTTTTGAATATTTTACATTTAAAAACTGCATGCACAAGACCGTACTTTCTTCTTTTCCTTTGTTAATACGGGCAGGGCAATAAAACGTTTCTGTACCCAACTACCCACGACAAGATATTTCATACCGGGTGTCCCAATAGTGCGGTTTCGATCGATATCACTATACCGTTTGAAGGTAGAAAAAAACTTTTTAAAGAAATGTTGTTTAACTCTTAAATGGGCATTGCCTAAAACTACTTTAGTGTATACAGGTTGTCTCAGAATAGCACTTCTGATCCTAATATTATTTGTTCAAACATGCTTGTCATATACCATATATACCAAAGTTTTTCAAATATTTAACATTTTCTCTAATTAATAACTATTTTAAATAAAAATAAAAATAAAACTCTTGAAAACTTTCCACAATTTTTATTTAGTCTTTGCGACATATGTTTCGGTATTTTTCATACCATTATCGAGCCGAAACTAGCAGGTCAGTTTGTGTGTAGGGTTGTTATATATGTCGTTGTATTTATTGCCTCTTTGTACATAAGTGTCTATTATGGGTGTGTGTGTGTGTTTGTAAAATCTCTCTGTGTGTTCGTTACTTTCTCTTTTCTTTGAATTGATTTTTTAATTTCTAATATTTCTAACAGATTTAATTTCGGTCCTTTGTTTACATTACGTATAAGTTTACAACTATCTATATCGGGAAAATGGAGATTATCTATACAATGTTCAGCAAGGCCTGTATTTCTAATATTATGCAATATTGATCTTCTACGTTCTTTTAATCTAGTTTCGATCTTTCTGCCACTTTGTCCGATATAGATAGCTTTACAGTCTGTGCAACTAATTTTGTATACACCTGATTTATCGGTAAGTTTAGTTCTTTCCTTGTTATTAACTAAAATAGCACCTAAATTGTTTTTATTTATGTTGACTGTTTTGATACCTATTTTCTTAAATATTCTGTTAATTTTATAATTAATATGTGGAATGTATTGTATAATGTGCCATTTAGTGTTGTCTTTTTCTATTATTTTAGGATAAAAGTGTATTTTGAGTTTTTCTCTTTGTTTGTGTTTAATAATGTCATCTACTCTTTTCTCTTTAAATCCATTATTTCTAGCTATGGTTTTAATTATGCGTAATTCTGTGTTGAAATCTTCTTCACTTAGTGGTATGTTAATTAGTCTGTAAGCGAAACTATGTAGAGCTGCTGTTTTTGTGCGCCAAGATTGTTTGGAATTAGCTGGTATGATTGTATCGGTGTATGTAGGGTTCCTGTATATGCTGAATTTTAACTTTTTGTCGTCTTTTTTGATAGTTAAATCTAGAAAGTTTAATTTTGTTTCTTTTTCTATTTCTATAGTAAATTGGATCTTTTCATGAATAGTGTTGTTTAGATAACTTAGGAAGTCGCGTGCCTGTCTTTCAGTACGTGGCCATATACAGAAAATGTCATCTACATACATGACCCAATGTTTTATTTGTTTAATGTATTTATTATTACTCTTAAACAGCTTTTCTTCATAGTGTGGCATAAATATTTCAGCTAGAAGAGGGCTTAGTGGACTCATAAATTAGAATTTCCAGAGTGTGTGTTTTTTCTTTATCTTCTAAATGGCTGTTATTAATGAGGTTTTCTAAGATTTCTTTTATTTCATTTGTTGGACTTGATGTGAATAAGTTTTTTATGTCAAAAGAAATTAGTTTTGTACTGCTATTGATTTCAATATTTTCTAATTGTTTGACCATTCTATACTGTTTTTAATGGCTTTCTCAGATTTAAAATTAATTAATTGTGGTAGTTCTTTGCTGAAATATTTACAAAGTTTGTATGTGGGTGCATTAATGTATGAAACTATAGGTCTAATAGGGTTGTTTTCTTTATGTAATTTTGGTTGGCCATAAAGGACAGGTGTTCTTGGATTCATAATGAGCAGTTTTTTATCTTTTCTCTAATTAATGTCATGTGCAGGTACTAGTTTCATGTCTTACTTATGTTTGAACCCAGAATCGAAATTTTTGGTATGGGAGTAGTTTATCCTTGCTATAACTTTAATTGTTAAAATTTTTTTTTTGATACAGAGTGTTCAGGAAAGGGTAAGCAATATCACAAATTTCAGAAGGAAAAACCTATTTTTTTTTAATGGAATGCATAGTGTTTTTTTATGTTATTTTTCCCCTAAAGTAAAGCACTTTATTTTTACTTAAGCATATCATAGATTTAGATTTTTGAATAAAGGGGGGCTAACTTCTCACTTTTGGATATAGTTTTTTGGCAATATCTTTTGGCATATGAGATATGGTTTTGATGTATTAGAACAGCGATCGAACAAATCTAGAAAAACCTGAAACACCCGTCAGAATTTCAATTTTCGAAAAAAGGGGCGCTGGCAAAAAATTGTGTTTGCCATTTTCGCGGCCGATTATAATTTATTTTTTGAAATACTTTGGAACAATTGAGAATAAACCTGGAACAACCGGCAGAATTCCGATTTTCGAAAAAAGGGGGCTAACTTCACACACCCAAAAGTGAAACTAAAACGACATTTCCGGAATATGTCACAGAGTGAGTAATTAAGAATTTTTTGGAATACTCACACACGCAATTATACCAGCACTTCGTTATCTATACAAGAAATTATTTTGAAGCGTACGGCTTCCTGAGAAAACCCAAAATATGTAGAAACGTATCCGTGTCTCGCTAATTCTTGGACCGATCCTATTCATTTGATATATGAATGACCTGCCATGTAGTGTCCCAGGCACGTAATTGTGTCTATATGCGGATGATACCTCATTGTTAGTAAGGGCGAAAGAACTCGAAGAGCTAAAAGCAAAATCTGCAGTTGCCATCCGAAAAGCAGAGGGCTAGTTTGCGGCAAATCAGCTGAAAATGAACCCGAACAAAATACAAAACATGAAATTTTCCACGAAAATAACTGAAGATCGGGAAAAGGCCAAATTTTTGGGTCTGATAATGGACTCCAATCTCAGGTGGGGGCACATATAAATAGCCTAGCTGGTAGACTGACGTCTGCGATATTCATCATAAGAAGACTGAGACATGTAGCTACATACGAATCTGCAAAGGTGGGAGTACTGTTCCTATTTTCATTATCTTCTAAGTAATGGAACTCTCTTCTGGGGACAGACAGCTGATGCAAATAGAATATTTCTACTGCAAAAAAAAAGCTATTAGAGCTCTGAGAGGTCTATAATATAATGAATCATGCAAAGGCCACTTCAAGACAGAGAAAATACTGACTTTGCAGTCAGTATTTATTCTTGCTGCTGTAACATATGTACATACCCACAAACACACAGTTTATCCAAATGGAAACATCCATGAGTAAAACACACGAAGTAGAAAGCATCTAAGAACCCCTTATCATCAACTTTCACTGTCGCAGTCGGGTGTCGATTATTGGGGTCCCAAGCTATATAAGCACTTGAAGGAAGAACTTAAAGACCTACCAACTGACGAGTTCAATAGAAGAGTCAAACTACTGATGGAGGGAAAGTACTATGGCGTCGAAGATTTTCTGGCAGTTAACCCGAGCTGCTGAAGTATATAACATTCTATCGCTTATTATTATTTGTTTATATCGTTGTTTGTCATATTGTTGATAGTGTTATTGTTAAATACACTTTAATCACAAATGTGATAATTACCACAAGATTACTCAGATGTGACGATAATCTGTAATTAGTATAATGCTGATAATTATAGATGAGTAAATATATATTATTATTATTATTATTATTTTTATATTGTTATTATATTATTATATTAAAACAATGGTAATATATTTTCGAATTAAAGATGACTTTGTTTTGTTGGAGTTTGCAAAACGTAAAGAATGTCATTTTTGATTATTATATTATAATTTACTATTTTTTGTGAGTGAAAGAGATAAGTTCTATTGGTGCTATAATATGTTAAAAAAACAATTTTGCAGTTTCTTTGATTTTACCTATTCCGGAAATTATTGAACAACCAAATGTTGCACGTTCGAGAAGACCCCAATCCAAAGGATCCATTGCTAAACCAATGCATCCATCGGGTGAAGGCGGTAAATAAGAGAGATTTACTATGCTTTTGGTCGCGGATTGCGTGAATTCCTTGAAGCGAAGTTGAGATAGTGTGTACTTGCATGTGGCTCCACCGTACAATGCCATGAAGATGAATTGTCTCGCTGCTTCATCGTCACTGAATTTTCAAAGAGCCAAAAAAAATACGTTCTAACGTAGAAACGATCGTCTCTCTACTGCCCTTCAGACAAATTAAGGCATTCCCTGTAATTTTGCATTTGCATCAAACGCGAAAAAAATGTTTGCGTCGAAAAATAGTAAAAACTCTGCTTTTTACGCTTTTGGCTGCAGCGCAGCGTGTACATTAGATAATTTGTAGATAATGTAGTCCTCTACAATTTTTGTTAAAAAATTTTTTTGTCCGACCAACCATTTACGCGGAAAATCCTTTCATAAACTTTTTGGGATTACCAAAAACCCACAACTTTTTGATTTTAGAGTCGCCGCATGCCCCACTAACGATTTATCAAATACAATAGCCTCGCATATTTTTTCAAAATACAGATTGACTGTACTATAATATCATGTATTGAACCGAATTTCATTGTTTTATTATTATATATAAATTATTTAAAGTTTAATGTTTATTCATTATTATTATTATGTAACTACATCTGTAAAATAATAAGTACTAGTATTTTGTCTGTTTTTTATTTACGAAAACATGAAAAGTATTTCAGTAAAATTTTGAAAATAAAAGATATCCTTTCCAAGCAATTCCTGGTTTACTTGAAGTCTTTTTATAACTGGCCCAACACCGGATCGTTTGAGAGCAATTGTTTGCTCCTTCATAAATTACTCTGATGAACTTGCGTCTAACAGTCTGATACAATTTCTGACCATCTCTGCAGACGAAGTACCCACCATCTATCTCCATCTCATTTCTTCACATATTGTACAACTGCCCGACAGAAGGCGCCACTGTACAGTGGCAAAATTCACATTTCAAAATCGCCAAAAAAAACGGGGTAGGCATATTTTTATTCGTCTATTTAAATGTTTTTGTTGTTCATTTATAAATCTATAATCGGACCGGAGCAAATTTGTTTTTAATTATTTAAAAGGTGGTAAAAGTAGACTCAAATGAGACATTGATTATGCTGATTATCGTTTCACGTTGATCTCTAATTGTCATTAAACGAAACTGAATATTAAAAAAAAGCTCCGGGTGGATTGTACCTAACAAAGTATATTTTTGAAATCTTACATTTTGTACAGGTCCGTTGGATAATAAGATATTTTGGCGCTCATTTACATGCATATGCATATGTGTTGAACCGTACAGAGGCCTCTTAATAAATACAAACATACATAAAATGTTATTATTCACATTTTTATTTATATCCTTTACGTTCCCTTATGTTGAAGTAACGTAAACAAATATAATATTGACTTATGTATTTATTATTAAACATAACAATATATTAATATATTTATTAATTAAGAACAAACTTAAAAATGAATATAAAATCAAGAAAAAAAATATCTATTGCAATTAGGATAATTCCTCAACATAGACACCATAATTGAAGAAAGGGGTCCACTGAGGATACCTCGGTGCCACTAAACCCTTTTTAATCGTTTCATTCATTCCGCTCAATTTTGCGTGAAATTACAAGTAATATCGCTACAACCAAAACGCTGTTACTGCGAACGCGAATAAATACCTCCGAAGTGATAATATTACCACTTTGCCGGGAGAAGTTTTGCGGCACGAGGTGCGCCGCGCATTTCAACACAACAAACACACGTAAAGCAGACCCGTAAACAGCGATATATACAGCAGCAGGCGGACGCTTGATGAAATTTGGCGGGGGTAAAGAGTTTTCGAAACTTTGCGTGAAAGTTGCGAAGCATTTTGACCTAAGAAGAAACACATTTTAAGTGTATATATGCAATTTTATTTTATATTTACTTTATTTAAATAAAATATATGATGTAATTTAAAATAGAAAATCAAATTAATTTAATATTAAGAGAAAATATATATATATTTATTTAAATTGATATTTTGCGAAGCCTTGTTATTAATAAAGTATTTATTCGAATTACAAAAAATATGCAATAACGGAAGGACAAAGAAAAGTTATGTGCTACTACTAAATAATTATATGTATACAGACTTAGTTTAAAATTTAATATTAATGTACTTATACAACGTCTCCCAAATCAAAACCAATCTTTAATAGTTATTTACGAACCAAGTGCGGGAAGACAGTTTTCCCGCATGAGCGCACATTGTAAGCACGAGCGACCGCAGGAAACGAGTGCTTTTAATTGCGCGAATGCGTGGAAGATGTCTTCACGCATGTGGTTTGTACAATATTTTTTGTACGAACATTAAATTAAAAAAATATTATTGATTAATGTCATTGGTATCATACCTAACCTAAGATAGATTACCTAATTAATTTAAACAATTCATGTACGTAACTATTACTCACCTTTCCCTAAAATTAAGTTATTATATTCTTACATATGGCAAACATGAGGTATTTATTCTTATATTTATAAATTTATAGTACATTTATTGCGTTTTTTGATTTAAATGCAAACAATTCCGAACTGCCAATATGAATGTCGATGTGTTTCAAATAGATGGCGCTTGAATCTTGCTTAAGATGTCGATTAAAATGTCGTCGAATAGATGGCGCCACAATTTTTTTTGAAGAATTTTTAATTATTACTCCTATTTCCCCAACTTTTAGTGAAGAATAGTGGGGGGAAGTAGTATTTTATAGACTATATTTTATTACTACCCAGTTAGATATTTTTTAAAATGTCCCAAAATGCCAGTGTTTTTTTCAATTTTTACAGTCACCTCAACCGGGAAAACGTATTTCCCAGTCGAGCTACACATGCGCCAAATGTCACTTTACAGGCGGTGAGTACAAAAAATAATTTTCATTCTGACCTTTTTTTAAAAATCAATCTAATGAAATGTATAAGATGTTCCATGTATAATAATTGTTTTCTATTTTAAATATTTGTTGTTAATATTCTTACCTAATACTACTTATTCTATATTTAATACTGAAGGTGGTTATTTATACCTATAGACATAATACATCTAAAAAGCGGTGGTAGGTGGTATAGAACAAGGAAACTTCAATCAGAGAGACAATTGTGCTGGAGAAAACAAAAATCAAATTGTAATTTTTATATTAATTTTTTTAAGTATATTTGTTACATTTACGGAACTTCAACATTATAAAATATATTAGTGATAAATATGTCTTAGCATCCAAGTTAATAAATAATTATAAAATTATACCCCATCTATTAATATCATTACAAACAGAAAAAATAAAATCAAAATGATTATTTCAAACAATTTTCATTTAATATGATATTGTATTACTTCTTCTAATTAGAAAAATTAATACTTTATTAAGTCACTAATATAATTTTATATACATAAATTAAACGGGTAAATAAGTGCCGTGGTTAAAGACAAATATTTAACCAATCCCAAATATCAGTAGGTTCGAATCTTCCGAACAACAGATAGAATCAAAATCACCTGAATTACTACCTCTCTAACACCCTGTAGTTGTTGAAATAATACAACTCAATAGTTCTTAGTGCTTTAAAGCCCCTAAATACTTTACATTATGTACATTAGGTGGCATCATAGTAAAGAAAAGTGTAATGTCTAGTATATCCCAAATGAAGTAGGTTAGTAGGTCAGTCTTATTGTTAAATATAGAGATATTTTCAATTAGTAAGATGATTCTGTTTTAAATACTAGTACAGATTTCGTTGAGAACTTTTTTTAAAATGCTTCAATATATCTTTATAATTGTAAAATACATGAAAAAAGGTTGCATATAAGAGATACACTTAGACATTTATTTTAAATTGTCGGTTTTTGAGAGATTAACAGCAACTTTCTTATTTTAAGTGAATGTTTTTATTTTTACCTTACACATTAGCTATTTATTAATATCTATAGTCATTCATGTGCAATTCTTGTATTGACAAGCATTGTTTACAATATAATGAAGTTAGTTTATACAGGGTGTCCAGAAACTCTCCTGGCAAACGAAGACCGGAGATTCCTCAGATAATTTTAAGACAATTTAACTCAATTCACCCTAGTGCTTCCGAAAATGCTTCCTAAGGGAGCTAGAGCTCTTTGAAGATGGCGCCTTGTAATTAGTTTTTTTTTAATATCTCCCGAACGCTTCTATTTAGAAAAACAAAAATTGGTATGCTTATTTATCCTCCAGAGATGAATCGATTCCATCAATTGCGAATTTCTAGTACCGGTCATAGGCGTCCGTTTTGGGTAGGTTAACGGTTATTTTAACGCATAACTTTTTTGTCTTTAACTTTTAAGCATTTGTGACACTAGATTATTAAATTTTCAGGTATTCTAGTACTAAAAAGTAGTCTTACTTTAAGTCGGTAGGATACACCGTTTTCTAGAAAAATCGATATGAAAATTTTTCGTTTTTTCGTCATTAAAATTCAATTTATTATTCTTTGCACTAGTTCGCTCTGAACTGCCAACAGAAATAAAACTTACGTTTTTAGTTGTCAAATTGGAGGATGGAGGATAAATAAGCATACCAGTTTTTGTTTTTCTAAATAGAAGCGTTCGGGAGATATTAAAAAAAAATAATTACAAGGCGCCATCTTCAAAGAGCTCTAGCTCCCTTAGGAAGCATTTTCGGACTAGGGTGAATTGGGTTAAATTGTCTTAAAATTATCTGAGGAATCTCCGGTCTTCGTTTGTCAGGAGAGTTTCTGGGCACCCTGTATAATTAACACTTTCATGTTTGATTTACACAATTCTACATTATAATATCTTTGACACATAGTCAAGTGTAATGAAACTCTTGATATTACCAGGTAAATATTGCAACGTCGTATTCTTTGGCCGTACTGTGAGTGCGACGAAAGAAAGGAGAGAGTAGAGATAACTGCTATATTGCCAGTTGATGCTTCACCGTTAAATGTAGTGAGAGCGGGGATACAGTACGCCACGTTGCAATTCTGGTGTATTTTGGACTTGCTATATCAAGTGTTGCATTACACAACCGGTATACGAAGAGATTAGATGTTCGTCGAAGATAAATCTACACCTTCTGATCAGCCTACATGAATGGTTTGCGACAGCTCTACTCCTAATTTTTACAATTACTCTTTTAATCAAACAATTTGCGCCGATATTAATTGTGTAGTGGAATTAAATGCTGTCTATATTAAATCCAGATCTTTTGATGAAACTACATAGCTAATAGCTGTTGTTCTATGCTTAATTGTTTACATTTCCACTTTTAATTACACGTTTTGCATTGGCATCTTTCTGTGTTAGTCATTAATACAAAGGTCGGCATTGTTTCCTTGTATTGTTGTTGGATATTGTTTTTGACAAATCAAAGGTTTTCCCATGATTCTACTTAATTAGTTACTTTTTCATTGTATGTTTTTGTTATTATTTGCTTTTTTTAATCAATATTAATTGCAATGAAACTGTTTGGATGACAGCTTGCTCTTCTATTGCCGTTTTTGTTATTAATCACTGCTGAATCATGTAATCTGATAACTTAATTATGGGTGTTGTTCGATCTCACAACCTCTTGATCGCCAGTCAGGTTCCTAAGGTAATGAGAGTTGGAACTCTCAGCACTCTCGGTGGTCTAATGGATTGGACATCTGACTAAGCGATCGGAAGGTCTTGCGTTCGAATTTCGCCCTTAGGTAAACTTTTATAATTAATTAACAATATAATATTTAATAATTTTTATAATTAAAATTATCTAATTAAATTATCAGTGGTATAATTAGAAATCAACGAACAAGTAGACAAAAAACAAATATACTGCTTTGTTTTTAAAAAAAAACGTGAAGCAGCTGATTTGTCCGACCACTGAATAAAGGTTAGTTTATTGCTATTACCCTGTTATTGGAGCTATTACCAGTAAAACAATGAACCAACAAGCAAACTCATATTTTAAAATGCAAAGGCGATTAATTTGACAAACTATTATAGTTGTGGTGTAGGTGTCAAATGTAGATTAGCTGGCAATTCCTCTAGTAGTGTTGCCAAATCAACGTTATAAGCTATTTAATAATATGTCAGACTAAAACATTAACAGCAAAAGAAACCAGTTTCCGCTATAGAACCACAACATGAGCATTTTCCTGTGGTCAGTGGTAATATTTAAGTAGATTAAATAACCCACACATGGATAATTAGGGGTTTTCGGTCTAAAAAGATATATTTTTTTTTAAAATTACTATCACATTAAAACCGGAATCAAATGGTTTTCGGTTTAGAACTACAATGCGAGCATCTAACCGATATTAATTTTTAAATATATATTACATATCGCACATTAGACCTTAATGCCTGAAAAGCATACAATTTTTGTATATGAAACCACACTACTTAATAATGTAGCAAACGAATATTAATTGAGACTCTAAACTAACGACACAAAATGTAATTTTATATCCCTGTCTTAATGTTTTTTTTATTTTTTTGTTAATCGTCTTTACATGTCTATTTGACAATACATGTATTAAAAATAAGAAATTTGCTAATTAAATCTCAGAAAGTCAATTTACGTTCATATTATAAGAAAATTTTTCATATCGTTTATAGTAACGATTTTCTGATTTTGTCTGAAATATTTTCTAATGTGCTAATTTCAAAATATCTCCTACATCAAAACTCAAAATAGCATTGCTTTCCTAATGTGAACATGTCAGTATTTAATGAGACAAATAGTAGTAGTGTTTAAATACTTATAAATACGATTCGCAAATTATTATTATAATTATTAATTTATTTATTTTTTAATATAAATATTACATTATTTAATTCGCAAACATTGTTGATAATTTATCATTTATTATGTTACGTAACAAAGTTCTACTTTTCTTATGTATAGTTATCTAGATGCACTTAGTGTGGGTCTATGTATAACCATAGACCCACACTAAGTGCAAAATTTATGGTTATGTTTTTTGCAATTATTTCATCACCTCCGTACAATAATCGTTGATAATAGTGGAATATAAAAAAGTAAATATTATTAAGCTGTACCTTTATTTCTTATTATTTACACATTTAGACAATTTTTATATTCGCCTAGTTTTGTATTAGTAATCCCTTCATATTTCAATTAATCTTCTATTATAAGTAACCTATGATTTTAATATAAAGTTGGTGATATTAAATAATGCTAATATTAACTTTCAGTTGACATCAGTAAAAACTTTAAGTATCACTAATTTTTTTCTATGTCGCTAGCTTGATACTTAAACAGTTAGTAGACGAAATTTGACATTTTAATTTTAATATGACAGCAATCAAAATTTTAACGTCATTGACATATCTGAATTGCGTAAATTTCATATTAAAATGGTTTACAATTTTATATATAATTGACAACTTCGAAAAATTTAAATGGCTTAATTTTAGGATGACATCTGTCAACATTTTTCTTTAATATTTCCAACTTTTTAAGAATTTATTTGAAGACAATGTAAATATCAATGTCTTTTGAACACTAAGTGGGAAATAAAATACCACTCTTTCTCTTGATTGTCAATTGTTAATTCATCCACTATGCCCATCTACAATTCAAATTCAGCGCTTCTTTACATTATTACGCATATTTTATCTTTTTAAGCAATATTCTATTTTATACCGTTATGTGAGATTTCAGTAGCTGTAAGACATCTGCCTATTTACCAAAATATTTTACTATAACTGATAATGATAATTTTTTGGGGGCCGCTCTTTTTAATATATATATATATATATTAATATATATATATATATTAATATATATATATATATATATATATATATATTAATTCATTTTTTCTTGGTATTAGCGACCATTACTTTACCAGCTAATTAAACATTAATAAAACACATTTTTTTAGACGTTTCGACAAAAATTTTTTAATTGTCTTCTTCAGTTTTTTTTTTTTTTCGATGTATAACACATACAAACATATTAAAAATTCTTTCGAATATTAATTTATACAAAACTAAAAGATCCCATCCCTACATCCAAACAGTCGCATATTGTGTATAGTATTCCTTGCAATGACTGCAACGGAGTATATATTGGTCAGACGAAACAGCTTCTTGAAGACAGAATAAATGGGCACAAATACGCGAAGAATCCCACCTCCTTAAAAAAACATAAGGACAAAATGAAACATAGTTTTAATTTTAAAAAAGTCAAAATACTCAAAAAGGAAAACA
Source organism: Amphimallon solstitiale (assembly GCA_963170755.1). Taxonomy (NCBI): domain Eukaryota; kingdom Metazoa; phylum Arthropoda; class Insecta; order Coleoptera; family Scarabaeidae; genus Amphimallon; species Amphimallon solstitiale. The sequence continues at coordinate 9,773,110 of OY720684.1, forward strand.
ATACAAAAGCTCGAAACATCTTAGAGATGATTGAAATAAAAAGAACAAAGAACACTGTTAATGACAGAAACGAAATTGATAGCCTATCGAGAATTTATTTTCCGATATTATAAACATTAGAGGTAATTTTTATAGTAACCCTTGTATGTTTGAAAAATTGTTATTCGACAATACTAAAATATATATAAGTAGAAAAACAACCATAGCAAGAAACATACAACACGTGGTATTTTTTAGCGGTAAAGTGTTCTCGGACAGATCGAAGAATTTTATTTTAAAATCGTTTTCATTGACATGCAATATTTAAACTATGACTATGTATGCATAATTGTTACACTTTAAAAATAAAAATCTAATTTTTCATAAATAAGGTGACACAAAACAAATAAAATTAAAATGGTACTCATACCGAGTATTTTAAATTCCTTTTTAAGAAAAAGTTGTATTGACGAAGTCCTGATATGTGTGGTAAGTTTTTGTTTTTGAGAACGTGGGAAAAAATAAACATAGCTCTAAATTATAATTGTTATTTTGCAGGATTATTAATTAATATTCGAAAGAATTTTTAATATGTTTGTATGTGTTATACATCGAAAAAAAAAAAACTGAAGAAGAAAATTAAAAAAATTTTGTCGAAACGTCTAAAAAAATGTGTTTTATTAATGTTTAATTAGCTGGTAAAGTAATGGTCGCTAATACCAAGAAAAAATGAATTAATATATTAACAAATGACCAAGAAAGATTAAATATTTATACTATATATATATATATATATATGTGTGATATTAAATTTTTATTGACCTTTAATTCATATATGTAAATATATATTAATTTTATTGGACGATTTGTAGGTCGTTATACTAGTTTTAAATAATAGTATATATATATATATATATAATATAATATATGTTTTTCTTGGGAATAGCGGCATATGTGCAAGAAAAACATATATTATATTATTGAATATACGGCAAAGAAAAATCTAATATTATATATATATATATATATACATGTGCATATATATATAATTTAATTATATATATATGCACATGAATATGTGAATAAGGTCAAGAAAAATTTAGAATTATTTATTATATATATATACTATGACTGTATAGTTTTCGAAAGTAAAGGATATCGTTCAGCATAATGTTCGTAAATGTGAAAAATAGAACAAATGTACACAACGCGAAGTAAAATGAAGAACTACTACTATGCGAAAAAATGCATGGAAAAGATTTATACTCAGTACGTCGCTGACAATGTTAAATAGCATACTGGTTTTCTTTTGTTGGTTTAAAGTGAAAGAATTCTACTATTCATTTTATAAGGTGGCTAAGGCCCAGATTTATAAATCATGCTCAAGGCGCTGCAGATGCTCAAGTACGTATATATATATACGGCACATCTTCGATTTATAAAACAACCTCAAGCACCGGCCAGTGCTCAAGGCGACGAAAACACAACCTCAGCCGTAAGGTTGTGTTCGACCAGGCTTGAGCACACGATTGACAGATTTATTTGAAAACATAACCTTTCTACAAATAAATGTTTGAAGAATTTGCATAGTTTATGGAGTATTAACTAATGACACCGATTGAACAAATTGACAAGAACATGAACGTGTCGTGATATATTTGAAATAGGATATTTGATCTATGAATTCCCGATTATTATCGCATCCATGATATTTGATTGCAGTACTTTTAAAAATAATGCTAGAAATATGTATTATCCCATGCTTATTAATAATGGACAGAGGGATATGCATGTTGAAATTAAATTACTTATATGTCCAGTATATTATAACAAGGAGGTATACGTAAGTAATTGTTATCACATTGCAACTTATAATTGACTAAACATGTATGTATTAGAGTTTATAAACAAGAAATATGATTTAAAGGAGACATAAGAACAAGTAATGTTGTTAAAATATTATATGTAACCTCGAAGAGAGAATATTCTATAGTGTTTATGAACACCATCGAAAACTATATAATGGTGAACTAGACATTTTTGAAAGCATTAAATTAAATGATATTTTGCATAACATGTAATGGTTATTCACTATGTTTTTGTAATATAAACAATTACATTATATTTATTCACAGTAAATGAGGCTTTTAAACTTTCGAAAGACAATGTTTTTATTAATCATGACTACTATACAATTTTATTTGAGTCATCCTTTTTTGTTGATCAATTATAAATAATTGAAACTTACTTTCTAATGAAAGATAACTTAATAATATGTTATGAATCAATATAACAATTAGCACATTGGACATAATCTTAGAAAATATATCTCTTAAAAGCAGTAAGCTTACAAATCTATTACTACAATAATTACACACAATCAAAAAAAAAAACTTAGTACTCTTTTTTTTTACAATTACAATTTGTGATAAAGTAGTTCAGATATTGGTAAATAATGAAAGTATGTGAATAATATTATTACTAAACCATATAAATAATTTAACGATGAGAGCATGAATATTGCATACATTCATTAAAAAAATAAATAAACATTTCATTACTTATAAATTAATAATTTTCTTGGGTTTCTGTATATGCCTGAGAATAATCATCGACTTTTGTTCTTCTTCATATTTTTCTGTAGTAAGAGCGATAACTAAAATTAATATTTATTAATTATAATCCTTTGCAAATATATATATGTATATATATTTTATTAAAAATGATACAATTGAATACTTAAATAAGAACATATTATGTATATACATATATCTCAGTGAAAATAAGACTGATCACTATATAATGGATACTAAAATATGGACATTCCTAAATTCCACATGTCTAGCTTTTTCAACAACATTTTAGGTGAAACACAGTAAACTGCTTTTGGTAAGCCATAGAAATGCACAATGCATTCATTTCTTCTTCAAAAGCAACTGTTTCATATTCAACTGGCAAATATACTGCAGATATTGTATTTTTCTTAATTTAGAAATACTTTCCACGTAATAACTATTCGAGTTATTATTTCCATTGCATTTATGTGAAAATACAAATTATTTAATTACCTACATGTAGATGTATAGATTTAAATATTTAGCAATAAATTACTAATAAAAATAGCTATAATTCAATATTGCATTTAAGGTATTTCATTTTCAAATTACTTTAAAGAAATAAATACTATACTACTACTAATGATTGCTTGATTTTAGTCATATTTTTCTTTTTAAAAGCGGTGATTACAACAGCTGATCGATGTTTGCAACCAAAAGTTACTAAAATTCCCTAAAGTTGCGTGCTCAAGGTCCCCCGTTCACGAGAATTCCCGAAGTATGTTTTATAATATCAAACACATGCTTAAGGCGATGATACAGAAATCCCGTGCTTAGGTGAGTTTGTGAATTACGTGAGATGAGCTCCATTTATAAATACCGGCATAAGAAGATCAGCACTAACATCGACAGCAATCCACAATATTTCCTTTATTATCCATTTTTAGACAATAGTGCATAGGAACTTTAATATCACAAATTAAATTATTAATCAATATTATTCATAATATATAGGATGTTCTATTTAAAAAAGAAAAATATTCAATTTCACCCGGAAATGCGTTATTTAATTGTTTATTCCTGAACGTTAATCAACATTAAAAACAGTATTATTTTGCTAATTTAACCTACTTTCTAGAATTAATAATAACGGAGTTAGCAATGGTGCGCACTTAATTTGAATCAGCCTGTATATACAATGTAATTGTAAAATTGTAAACATTCTTAAGCTTTCAATAAATTCAAAATTCAAAAATGTTATGTAAAAAATGAAAACGTTATAAGTACTATAACGTCTTCGAAGCAAGAATGCTTAAGAAGGGTGATTATACTTAATACATATACCTATGCATACCTATAGAAATCTATAATGTAATATTTATTTAGGCTAGTGATTTTAAAACACAATTAGTTATGTATATAAGTAAACCTATAGAATTTCTTTGTCTATTTTTTATGTAATTTTGTATTTTTGTTCTCGTTAATTTTAGGGTAGCTTTGTCAATTTAAAATGGTGAATATAAACGCAATGCATATTAAGTAGAATACAAGAGACTATAAGAATGAACAAAAAAGAAACGAATGAATTTTTAATTATTCTCCGGAAGCGGAAATGAACAAGTTATTGTTTCCTATCATCAGCATCGACGTTTCCAATAATATTGTAATTAAGGTTGAATGGATTCGGGTGTTTGTAAAAATTAAAGAAAAGGTTCCGCAGACAGCGAAATGCAAATGATAAATAAGAAGATTCCGGTGATGGGACGGTCGGTCAGAGAGGGGGAAGGGGGGGGAGTACTACCCGGGAACGGGATAGAATGGGATGAAGACGACGGCACACAACGATGATGATGATGAAACAGTGAAATAGAAGAGTAAAGGAAACAGTGGTGGGGTCTATAGTCGTATAGAGTCGACGGAGACGCGACCGTGGGCGGTGGGAGGAGCTCGCGATAAAGCCAAGACGAGATCCTCCTTGGAGGTCGGACCGATCCACCTCCCCTCGCCGCCCGCTCACCCATTAAAAACTAAAATAATCGGTCCGATATTACCTGCACGGGCCTCCAACGTGGCTCCAGCATGCCGAGTCCTTTCGAGGAGTCGGTGCAAGAAGTGCGACGGGCGGTGTAAAAACGGAGAAAGCGGCGGTGGCGCTTAAATTTGGTGGTGGTAGAGATCTGTCGATGTTGTTGGAGTCCGACAGCGTGTGACACGTGTATCGCCACGGATTACGGAGTAGACAGTACACAGCGATACCGTGGTTGATGTTAGACTGTGGACGCCTCTAGTAAGCTCGCGTTGTCTCGCTTAGTCGGTGGTGGCGGCGGCGCACTCAATACTAACGGCCAACGGCACAACACATGCCAATCACCGGCGATGCACAATAAAGGATTCGCCAGGCGAGTTTAGTCGGTGTAACCGGTCCCGTAAATGAAATGGGAAACGCGTATAAGCAACGAGCTTCCCATCCCAATCTACTTGTTTACTCGCGTCTACTGATCAATACCGTTGTTTGCTATCAGCCAGAAACATACATACGCTTAGTCCGTCCGTAGAACTTATCGAGTACCGGCTGAGAAATGTAAACATCACCGCATCATCAACTAACTGTCGAAGTCTATACATCCTGCCATAACCGACCATTCTTTCAAACGCCCAACGTGAGCGGTAACAGTGAAAGTTGCAGTAACAAAATCACCTCGTGCTGCTCTTCACGATCTTGCGATTCTGGCTTCTGTCCGCCGGACACACGAGACGATATTCAGAGCACCCATTTCTATCAGACACCACCTACTCTCAGCTCTCATATCCGCTCTCTCTTCTGTTCCTGGCATGTCCGATTATTCTTTCCACCACTCGCGACGGGACACCCCCGATTAATTATTCTTCCTCCGCCCGCCACCGATCGACCGACAATACAAACCACCTATCTTTCTTATTTTCGCAAGACGTAGTAGTTTCCCCATTTCTTCCCTTTTATCTTTCTCCTTTTCTACGTTCCCTTACATGCAAACAACATACGCACACAGGGATATGCAATTTAAACTTTCAAGTTCCCCTAATGTGATCTAAGTCTCTCTTCTTTTATTTCCATTGTGTTCCCGTCTTCCTTCCACTTCTATACATCGCAAGTACATAATACCAGTTTTCATTCAATAATTTTCGATTGTAAACATCCAAGTAATTCTTTCTAATCCAATAAAGAAAATAAATTTACCTATACAAGAAATTGTGTTGTCCCTGTCGGAATTCAAAATAAATTATTAATAATCCAACAATTAAAAATACGTTTATGATGAACTAGAAAACAAATTACTTAAACTTCTTCGAAGTACCACCCAAGGAATCTTCCCATTTATTTCAAAACCGTTTTTATGATATGTTAAAAATTATTGGTAAATTAAGATTGCATTTTATTTCATTGAAAAATTAGAATTGCTTATCGCTCATCAACAAGAAATAAAACTTCAATTTCAAACCAATAAAATCATAATATTATACTATATATCTATGTGTATATTTTTATTGGAGTTTTATTACTAGGACCGCTGAAGCTGGTAAAGTAAAATACTGTTGCGTTTTCGGGTTCGCAATAAACAACTCGTGCAATTTATTTATTTAAAACAGTCTGTATATTCACAAACGTAAAATTAATTACAGTATAAAAATGTAAAACTAATGTATCACACTTAAACTACTACGATTTAAATTAACACAGGTATTTATTTACTACTACTATTTATATGACACAGTAATATTTATGTCTTTATTACACTATATTTATGTTTATTCTTCGACTATCACTTAAGGAACTATTTATTTATTTCTTATATTTATTTCTACTTTGGTCTGTTCCGCGCGACGGCTACTTCTTATTCCGGAATTATTTATCTTTACTTTAGTCTGTTCCGCGCGTCGACTACTTAAGGAATTCCTTATCCCGACGCGCCCGCTGTATTATATACGCACACAAAATTTCAGAAACATTCGAGCAAACGTCCAGCGGTCTTCTCGATAGGCCTAGAAATACACTGGGAGAAACTTCAGACATTATGTCGCGTCGAGATGATTTACAACCTCTTTTTATTGTCGCTCGGAAGTCTGCCTTTCTTTGTGCACTTGTTTCGTTACAATACAATTTATTTACAAAAAAAAACATTTAGTAGAGTGTTTATTTCATTTTTAAAGGCATCAACCGCTTCTTCGGACGATATAAAACGTAAATCCCGTAATTTATACTTAACCCGCGCGGAAACACAGTGTTCTGCTGCCAAAGTTTCGTCAACTATCCTAAGGGACATCTTCAAGGCTGTTGATTCTACTGCGATTACCTGAAATAAACACGCCTAGAAGCCAAGACGTAATCAACGCTAACCGTGAAAGCCTACGGTTTAAATCTACTTATAGATCATTCAAAAAAAGTAATCAAATTTCGTTAGAAAAGCATAATAACAACACATGGTCGTAAGTAGACCCTCTTAGAAGGAATTATGTCGGCAGAATCCTTTAATGTTTAAAATGACTTTTTATTTGAAATCTATTCACGAATATAACATATTTTTATTGATATTAACGTTTGAAGAAAATATTATTTGTGGGTTTGTTTAACCGCTCCATTTGTCTTGTCAAGTCTGGTTTCACCCTAGTACAAGTGCTGCAGCAATCAGTGGTGATGCTAGTCTTAACTTAAGAACTATACGGATCCAGTGTTTTAGATAGTATCTTTAAAGGTAGACTGTCTGATTGGTCTTTAGCGTATCCTTAGTTCATATCAAATTTCTTGACATGGTTGATACTACTTATTCCACGGAGTTATTATAGTCCTTATGTCTGATAAGCTGTAGGATAATATACAGCATGTGTCAATTTTCATTAGCCATAGGCGATCAATTCATGCAATACGTGACAACGTGGAACCCCTACTTTCCTCTCCAATGCCAGTGCGACCGATACATGCTCGAAAATACAAGTTAACTTAGCAATAACTATTGGACCACTGACTTGGGTGTTTGTAATGCGTTCAGAAATAATATTTACGAATTGCAAGGATTTGTTTTTCTTTTCCCTTTCAGTAAATGCAGAGAATTATTAACTACGTTCACGCTGCATGACACAAACAAAAGCGTAATTCTAATAAAATTAAAAAATAACCCTAATAAGGTAAATAAAAGAGGATTCTGAAAATAATAATAAACTACTAGATCAGGAGATCGCCGCGGCTATTTGATGTTTCCCGTTCCAGTAATAATACGGCTTTTATTGCAGACTAGATCGCAACGTGTTTGCAGCTAAACATTGAATGTAAAATCTGGTGGGGAGAAGTGGGAAGATCGGAGAAAATCGTTGTGATGTCGATTGTTGCCGGGATTGGTGACGGACAGTAGGGGTGCCACGTTGCCACGTGTTACTTGTATACGTATAAATCGCACGTAAACATTGAATCCCTATACCTAATGAAAATTGACACATGCGGTATGCAGATTCTCACTTTAACATATTCATCTCGCTATTGTAAATCTGCACGGATACTGGCACAATAGTTGAAGTTTCTCTACTATTTGGACAATCAAATCAAATTTTTCTCTCAAACAATGTCAAATTTTTCATGCGCATTTTATGTTGGCCTTTGAATATCGACTCTCGACTGTACCCATATCCTCACTGAGGAGCCAACCTTGAATATTCAGGCAACGTGCAACCAGAACTATGTTTTTACAAGTATTGAAGCCAGGTGGCCCGGTTCTGTGCATGTTTCTCGTATTTGGAGAAATTCACCAGTTCGGCAATTGATGCAATGGACAACACACACAGTTATTCTTGGCGACAGCGGTTATGGCATATAGCCGTGGCTAATGGCACAGTTTGCACATCCATTAAATGATGCACAGAAGAATTTCAATACCTTACTGACAAGGGAAAGAGTCATCATTGAGTGTTTCTTTGGACATCTAAATCTTCGATTTCCTGTTCTGCAATACAGAATGCAGCTTGCAAAAATTGGGAAAGTGGTAGTCGCCTTTGCAGTTCAAAACAACATTGTAAAATATCACGAGGACGAGAACTTTAGAGAAGCGGATGAACAGGCAGTTTTATACAGGTTACCCGATTTCCAAATTTAAAGAAATTCACTAATTCGTCCAAACTGGCTCATGCATTGTACCACAATTCTCTCTAGCGCAGCTTCCTTCTTCTGCTTGGCCGATTCGACTTGCAACTTGCTGAGACTCTCAGGATTATCTTTAGCCTTCTTTACATGAACAATAAATTGCTTACATTTCCGGGCACATCAACAGCATCTTCAAAGTCTGACTCTGATATAGGTATTTTATTCTTACTAACGCACTTTAATTGTTAAAATTAAGAAGGGCTCTCAAAACAGCAAGCGCTTTTTTGTCGCCGAAATTAAGAACTCCCCACACTTCACACAACAAGTAATAAATACAATATCACTATTAATTTACAGTACTGAAACGGCAGGCCTTCTAGTGGTTAAACCACTAACAATTGACACTGTCATTTGACATAAACATTGACGTTTGGTTTTGGTTAGATGTACTGATATGTTTGCAAGTTCATAAATAATGTTATCTACTGAAAAAAAGTCTTTTTAGTTGAGCAGACAAAATGGTCCAAGCATTAAATTCGTCCGCCATCAATTTTCGGAACGTCTAAATAAACAGGCAGCAAATAATGCTCTTGTACTGAACATTATAACCAAGTTTAGAAGAATTGGAAGTGTACTACACCAAGGGAGATGTAGAGCTGGAAGAAGAAAAACAGTGGATACCAACGAAAATCACGAGCGAGTATTTAATCAAATTATGGACTCACCACGTCGTAGTCAACGGAGATCCGCTGCAAAATTGAATATGAACAGGAGGACTCTTCAGAAGATATTGAAACAACTAATGCCCATTCATACGTTATTCAGACGTCCCAACAATTGAGAATGAATGATTATGCTCCAAGACTTGAATTTTGTGTTAGAATCCTTGCACTGCAATATGATAACCCCAGTTTCATCAGTAACATCTGGTACACCGACGAATGTCATTTTCTATTGTTGGGTCGTGTAAATAGGCATAGCAATAGATTTTTAGGTGTCCAACGATCAGAAGAGGTGCCAGAAATACCTTTGGATAGTGAAAAAGTGACTATCTGGTGCGCAGTTTCTGGGCGAGGAATTAAAGGGCCTTACTTTATTGAGGAAAACGGACGTCCAGTAACTGTTAATCAAGAGCGCTATATTACTCAAGTTCTCACACCGTTTGTAGATGACCTTCGAATGTTTTGCAGATCATGAAATTTATCCTTCGGTAGCCAGTTTTTTCAGCAAGATGGAGCAACGTGGCACACATCATATGCTACGAGAATTTTTCTGCGGGTGAAATTTAGAAACAATGTAATTTCACGCTTCACCAATTTTTCTTTTCCATCTCACTCCTCGGACTTAACATCATTGGATGCATATTTATTATTATGTATTATTTTAATTGAATGAAGTTTGAAAGTTTCAGTACTGTAAATTAATAGCCATACTGTATAAAGCATAACTAAAGGCTGCCATACACGTTACGGTCCACCGGAGAGGTCTACCTGTGCAGGTACGCCCGCGCAGGTAGACCTGAGATGAACCTGAGCGTGTGTGGGACATTTTTTGAACCTGCGCAGGCGACCGGTGAAAGAATCGAAAATCAATTCTTTCACCGGTCGCCTGTGCAGGTTCAAAAAATGTCCCACACACGCTCAGGTTCATCCCAGGTCTACCTGCGCAGGCGTACCTGCACAGGTAGACCTCTCCGGTGGACCGTAACGTGTATCGCAGCCTTAAGGAAAGCTGTGTACATTGTTGTGTATCTGTTGTCTGCCACAAGCATTCGCTTCTTTTAGGTGAAATGTTTACTTGGAAGAGAGAGCAAAAGGTGTTTGCATACGAAAACAAGCTATAGCTTGCACTTTTACCTTTATCTTCAAAGAAATTGCTTCCACTTCTAACATTTTTTATGCATACGGCTTATTGACTCTATTTCATGACAAAAACAAATTTTATAAAAATACTTACATTTTACACTCTGGAACATTCTTAAAGGGGGGTTTACTTGATCGGCGTATGCCACAAAATGGTCAATTTCAACGTAAAAAATCCAAAAAATTAAGGCACTTGAAAAAGTTGCCGCTACATGCACGAAATAACCAATATTTGTTCTAGTGACTCACGATTAAAATTTGCAATTATATTAAATAATAATTAAAATACAGCACTTTGAATTTTTTTTTGTTTTATAGCGATATAAAGCTTACTGTGCTTAAAAAGTACTTTTTTGAATCGTGAGTACCTATATATTTTTATTCTGAACACGACAATGTATTTACTTTACTTTCAAAATAACTCCTGATATCCAAAAAATTACTTTGAAACCATTGAGAATGATCACAAAGTCAGCACTGAAACACTGGCACTGTTGTTACAATAGATTTTTTTTAATCAGAATTTAATTTTCGCTAAAACATTACTCATATTATTACAAAGCCTCAACATGTAAAGTAAATACAAATCATGGTGAGAAATAATAAAAAGTACAACTTAAATAATAATTAATAACCATAAATAATAGTAATAAAACTATATACTTATTGTAGAATAAGATTTAATATCTAATTAATTCAGGCAAATATCATTAAAACAATTACATTATTACACAACATGGGAGTTTTCGAACACAAGATATGCACCAATATTTTCATGTAATAAATGCAGGAGACAAATATCCCAAATTTATTTGCTTTCCAGTTGACCAGGCATCGCTTGTTACCTATTACTAAAGCCATTTTTCGGTGTGAGAAAAGACATTATTTGGAAATGTTCGAAATATGATATTTCTTTGCACAGGATAATATGATTAATATGATAAATGTCATTTTTGACAATCAGTCAGAATTTAAAATGCAATGACAGACATTCGTATCTAATCAGTATTTTTATTATATTTGATTTACTTTGATTAAATTAAGTGAAAATTACTGTTGTTTTTTTTCTTCTTTGAAAATACGGTGGGTGGATCCTTTCGAATTGGTAACAATTTGGCGCGCCAACGTTTGGGCAAGATTTCCTGGTAAACGGAAACTTTCGTTGCAGTAGCATCGACGAATCCAAGAGAGACAATGGCTACAAAAAGTCCGAAGTCTCTGCGAAAGAGAGAATCCCGCCGGAACAAAGCGAATGGATCGGAACCCTCATTGTCTCCTGGACGAGGAGCCAACCCCAGGTCTACTGGCAACAGTTACTATGAACCACCACACCCCTTCAGTGGGCATCCAGCCGAGGACCCACTCGATTTCATAGAAAAGTTAGAAGACTATCTCCAACAGTCTGTCCTGGACTTCCCAGAAGACATTGATAACGCAGTAAGCCCATATCTTCGAGGGAAGGCCGCTGCATGGCACCACCATAATTTGGGCACCTTCTGGCACATGGAGGGGTTTGGTGGACGATTCCGGATGGAATTTCTCAACGATACAGACTATGCCGCCTTCATGAAAGAGTCACCTCAAGGTAACAGTGTCCAATCTCCACTTGCTAACACCACTAGCTCACACACCCCACAGATTGAATATGCGTATGCATTAGAGGCAATTGAAAGTCCAGTACAGTCCGCAGAAGATTATCCTAGCATAGATACTATCCAGCCGGCATGGCCTTATAGTGGCCAATCTCATGAAGACGCCCTGGTCTTCATCGAAACATTGGAAGACTATCTACAGCAATTCGCATTGGACAATTCGAAAAATATAGACAGTGCGGTCAGCAGCCCGTATTTGGAAGGGAAGGCCGCGGAGTGGCACAATTATTTTCGGGGCAGCTTCCATTCAATGCAAGACTTTGGCGAACGTTTCCGTGTGGAATACTTTAACGATCAAGACTACGCAGTCTGGTTCGACGAAACACAGGCCCCAAATGCCTGCATCAACCCTTCAGCCGTCAAACACATGGAGTATGTGTATACCATAGAGGATAATGAGACATCATCGCAGTTCTCAGAAGCTGAACACGCCGTGGCAAAGGACGTGCCACTTCAAGATGAAATGTGTGTATGCAATAACGGCCAACAAGACACCATTGCAGTCCTCGGAAGATGCATTCAACCTGGCACCCCAAAACGATGTCATGGTCCACATTGCTACTTCCCGCACACAAACCGATTGGGTGTGCACGGTGATGGTTAAGAGGTTGCCAAGCCAGGCCTTGTATAAACAACCACGCAAAGATCGACCCACCCCAAGATTGGTCAACCATCAAAAGTGGGATCCAATCTCTAAAACCAAAAAGAAGCCCGGAAACGCCGAAAGCCATCGCCAAACCAAAACTCATCGTACTGCAAAGAGACTCAACCATCGAAACCGATGCCCCAGCACCCGAACCAGGAAGCATTCGGGAACGACCTGCAATCACCGCCAAACGAACTATGCAACAAGTTCGTATACGCCAACTTTGAAGGCAACCTTGAAAGAAGGCAGGTCTGGCAGTCGTCAACGTCGACCTTACACTCATACAGGTCGAACACCCTGGACCAAGCCGGATCATCTACCATTTGATCCCGGCACATGCCTGCCACGACCGCCGTCACCACAAGAAGGTACAGGAGCCCCAACCGATAGTCAACCGCACAAACCCACCCGGATCAAGAGGAAACGTCCAGTTGTCTGTGCGAAAATCCCTCTTCCCACAAATTAATCCTGATTTGTTTTCTTTTATTTTTCGAGCATCCTCCAAATAACGTCTTCCCCGGGACTGGCCGAATTGTTACCTATTACTAAAGCCATTTTTCGGTGTGAGAAGACGTTATTTGGAAATGTTCGAGATAATATGATTAATATGATGAATGTCATTTTTGACAATCAGTCAGAATTTAAACTCCGTAAATATATTCAATATATTTCAGGCAACCCGACATACGCCGTTCGAGAATTTTTCTTAGGGAAAGCCCACCCTTAACATCAAGGAGAAAACTTTGGGTCTATGTAAAAAATAATTAGTTAGGAAAAAATCGTAAATATCATGTTTAATAGGTGAGAAAGACTTTCTAATGAATCATCAAGAAGTGCGAAAGCACAAATGCCGGCGCATGAAATGCGAAAGAGGAGTGACAGTAACGACCCTACTCCCATCAAGAGAAGATTTAAGACCATGTATACGAAGAAACAGGAGAGATGAGAGAGTGGAAAAGTAGTAGAAGGAAGCGAAAAAAAAATGGTAAACGGCCGCCTAACACGACACTCCCAATATGTATGGGCTCTTTTAAAAAGTAAAGTTAATGCCCGCATAGGTGGGGGAGAGGATAACGGGGGGATATCTTGTCCTCTATGCAAAGCCCAACTTCCACGGCGTTTTTTTTTTTCCAAAATAAGAGCGCATTGTGCTGCCAAACTTTGAAATAGATGGGCAGCATTTAAAGGTAGTTATAAAATATATATTACCGTGCTATATATAAAACAAATGGTCTCCTGCTGGATAAAAGAATTGAAGATATGAGGATATGCAACGGCCAGCACTAGGGCGCGTAAGATATACGACCAGGCAGGTAGCGGAGAGGAGTTTCTCAGTACGGACGAACGAACCCCCTTGCTCGGCGTTTACCGCCGGCTAGGATCATACTCCTGCTGTTGCTGACTGAAGGATATATTCATTGCAGGACTGAAGAGACGCGTTAAAGGGTGAATGACAAATAAAGTAAACTAGTTAAGCTCACGCTTTCACTAAAAGGGCAATTTTATAAGGTGTTTAGTTTGTTCATGTCCGTATATACATATACATTTTTTATTTTAGGCAATACACGCAAATTTACATTAATTTCAAGAAGTGATATTTAATTAATTATAAAAATGTTTTGAACTATATACTAAATGATTTAATAACTTTATGGGTTACATTTCGGTAGGCATTTATGTACACAGAAAAAAATAATTACAGTACGGATTAGGTGAAATCCCTTTTACTCTCAATCCGTACCGGAATTTTACGTTAGATGGTAATTTCTCCCGATCATTATAAAATTACACCCGAAATTTACTCCATAAATATATTGAAAAGGAATTTTAGTAGGTAAAATTGACAAGTACTTTTACTTCTTATATGTAATTTTACTGACTTTTTTTATACGTTTGTGTATTTTTAAACAGAAATTTTACAAATTATTTTTTACTTCTTTTATGCAAATTTACATCTACAGGGTTACCGCTTCTATCTGAACCTGACCACAAACAAAGTGGTCAGGTTCAGATAGACACCTAGATAACTTTTTATTACAACTTAATAAAATTAATAATAACATTCAATTCACTATAGAGAAAGAAGCACCTGATCGATCTGTAAATTTCCTTGATTTAAAAATCCAGATTAGTAACAACCAAGTTAGATTACAGTATTTTTAGAAAACCCACCTTTTGCGATACGTTGATACCAAATACCTCCAATCATTCCACTAACGTCAAACATGCTGCGTTTAATTCAATGATTTATAGACTATTGAAAGTACCGATGAACACATTTAACTTTACTAAAGAATTAAAAACTATTAAAATAATTGCTCAAAATAATGGTTATAACTCATCTCTAATAGATAAATTAGTCAATAGAATGGATAAATCAATTACATTAAAATCAGCATTTCCCCCGTCCCAGGACTTGACATTAAAACAATGGGTTAAAATTCCATATTTAGGTAGTATATGTATGAAAATTAGTAATGTTTTAAAGAAGCTGGATTTTAAAATAGCCTTCTATAATAATAACACTTTAAAAAGTCAATTAATGAATAATAAAACAGCGAATCCTAAACTAAACAAATCAGGAATTTATAGAATTAATTGTAGTGATTGTAGTAAATTGTATGTAGGTCAAACGGGGCGAAATTTCAAACTAAGATTCTCAGAACATATGCGAGCAGTTAAATTAAATTATGAAAATTCAAGTGTAGCTAACCATGTGTTAGACACGGGACATCATTTTTCAATAGACAATTTAGAAGTACTGTATAGTTTAAATAAAAGTAAAAAAATGAATGTTCTAGAGGGTTATTTTATAAAAGAAAGTTTGCTTTTACAACCAGGCAATGTTCTTAATGAACAAACCGAACTCATAAATTCACCGCTAATAAACCCTAGCATTGTAAAAACGGTCTTTCCAGATAAGTCATGACATTTTCATAATTTTCTATTTTTGTATATTTTTTTCTATTTACATTTTTGTTTGAAGTAGGTAGTTACAGTATATTAAATTTTACTTTAGTTTCTCGAGAACTCCTGACGATGCCGCAAGGCGAAATGTACATCGAGTATTTAATTATATATATTTGTGAAACAATACCAAGTGTGTTATTTGTTATTACTTGCTTATATTTCGACATGTTTCACCAAGAGATTTCCATCACTTCATTTAATTAGGTTTAATTTTGTTTGTTTTTTTAATTCTTTGTAAATGTGATTTGCCAATTAAATGATTTAACTGTGCAGACCTTTCTCGTAAGGATAATTTCGGATATGTTTCTACAGAATCTAGAGCCATTATTGTAGCAGCATCGTCTTCATCGTGTATCCTTTTTCCTGATGTCATGTACACTACCTGTTCTTTCAAATTTTTCTACCAAATTTCGTAAAGCATTAACGCACACGCGAACATTAATAAATTTTTGTTGAAATTTTTGAATTGCAAAGTTATAAGAAAACTCACCAGTTTCATAACATTAAATGAGGTAAACTCTTTGTTCTAAAGTTGGCATTACTATTAAGTAAGTCTCATTAAAGATTCACAAGTACGTAATGAAAATGACAGATGCCAAGTAACTTGACCTACATATTAGGTTGTCATGGAAGATAACAAGATAATATGATTAAACCAAAAACATGAAACTTTATTGCTTAAATTTTTGTCTCCGCCACTTGTGGGGCTGCCCTGATACCATAATGACTTTTATTATCTGCTCTCGCTTCAGACTATCAAATGCCTGCCTGAAGTCAATATATACTATCTTGTATCCCTATACTATATATTCATAGAACTTTTTAGTTATTTGACTCACCATGTGTATAGCGTCTATGGTGGATCGCCTCCTTCTACAGCCGTATTGGTAATCTCCCATTTGCGCTTCAGAATAGTTTATTAGTTTTTTATTTATTAGCGTGGTTAGGAACTCATAAGCAATATTAAGCAAAATAATTCCTCTATAATTTGCACATGCTTTTGGCCTTCCCCTTTCTGTCACCATATTCCTGTCTGTTAATAATTCCTTAAAATGATTTCTCCATACTGATGATCTGTATACACTTCAAAACAGTGTCGCCTGCATGTGATATGCTTCTGAATTTAGCGACTTCAAAGAGGTGGTTTATGTATACTAAGAAAAGTAAAGTCCTCAAAACTGACTCTTGAGAAACACCTTTTTTATAGCCTATCACTACTAATAGATTAATTGATCAACTTTAGCATACCTACTACTGCTTCATCCTTATAATGTACGTTTATAACTTGATAAAATTAAGATAGTATATGTAAGAAACACATCAACAAAGACTTGTTAGAATTTTTATTTTTGAGTCCTTTTTTGCAAACATATATTTCTAAAATATTTCTTAAAATCATAAAATATTGTGTTTATCTTAAGTTTATAAATGTACCCATATGTCCAATTTCCTCTTTCAAACGATATATAAAATATTGCAATATTGTAACGGAAATTTAAATAAACCAACAGTTTTTTTCGTTTTTTTTTTGCGTTTTTCCTTATTGAATCCATCATCAAGAATTTCGAACCTTACATGAACCTTCTCGAATTGAATAATAAGAGAAAAAAATGGGGGAAAAAGCAATATCGATATCATAACCGTTTGTTTACGAATTGGAAAAAAACGTTCAAGTGAAAATGTTCAAAATGTTGAATACATCAGTTTGTATCTTTTTCAAATATAGTGAAAGGGGACACCAACCCGACGACCGTCAAGCAACCGTCTGAGGTAAAATTCTCAAGGGATAAATCTACACGATCTGATTTGCTCTAGCGAAGAAGCAAGCAAGAAACTGTGCTAAGTCAACCAGGAACCTCTCTGACAATTCGCTATGAGTTTCCGCTGCTGCCTTTTATTAACTTTTCATGAATCTCGTATTCATAATTAACCTCTCGCTCTATTCAGTTATATGCACATATAAGTTTTCTGTGTACATGTTAGTTACAAATTAGATACCTCGCTGCATATAGAATCAATGTTCAAATAATCGGTTATGGTGTTTGTGTTTAAAATGTAATTAAATTCATTAACGTAATAATTCATTTTTTCGAAAATCACAGTTTGAAAGAGAGAAAAAGCAAAATGCTTTGTGCAGAAATTGCTTTGTAACATAGTGTGTACACCTCATTTTCAAGCTAGTTGACAACATATTAATTAGTTTCAGGCCAAGTTTAGTATTTTCATGTCATTTGTCACTTATTATTATATACAGCACAAATTGCATGTTAAAATCAATCTGATGAATTTTTATTATTCATTCAATGGTGTTGTAATAAAGGCCATTAATCTGTAGTACCTATTATTTGCATCTCTTTTATAATTGTTATTCATATTCTTTCTAAAGTTAAACATTCGTTTCTTACGTCGTAGATCAGAATGCAGTTATAACTTTCATTTAAACCTTCCTCAAATAGTTCTATCTTCAGCTGCACAAGTCCTTATATATATATAATACAAGTAAAGAACTTCATGGTGTAACTCAGCTGGAAATGCGACTGCAGACACGTGTTTCGAACTAATTGCTTCTCGTTAATGCAAAAGTTTGAAACACGTGTCTGCAGTTGCATTTTCAGCGGAGTTATCCCATGAAGTTCTTTACTTGTATTATCTAAGGTCCGCATTAATTTTTACTTATTTTATATCCTATGCGTTCAGATGGCACGCAGGTGGACAATGTTTTCCTCACGGCAACGTTTAGATAAATTCGCAATATTGAGGACATTCTGGCTGAAGCCTCAATTGGTCTCTCCTGTCTCTGACTGTTGCTTTTCATCTCCAAGGTTATCCCATCTTATTCCTTGGCTACACCGCACTGACGAGAACCAATTAGTTCGAAGCACGTTTCTGCAGTTGTATTTTCAACGGGATTACTCCATGAAAAATCCTTATTTCATTCAGGATAATTGTATTAATTTAACATGTACTTAATATGCATTAAACACATATATCAAATTCTTATGTTTAATGCATATTAAGTACATGTTAAATTAATACAATTATCCTGAATTAAATAAGGATTTTTCATTAATACCGACGTTAAGTACACAATATGTGTTTCAAGTCGGTAGGAGGCAAAATATATAAATATATTTCCTTCTGTATCATAGAGTGAATTAAGAAATTAATTCTCTCATGCTTGCAAAGATCACTTCGGTTTGTATAAATACACAAATCGAAAATTAGATGGAAGGTCTGGTTTCATTATTGAACTGATGAGCTTGGGCGAAACTAACATGTTAGTCTTCGATAATGAAATTACTCTTTTCCATAAGTTCATTAATTAACTTAAAAGAAAGCAAGTAATTTTTCAATTTCATATAAGCCGCTAATTTCAAGAAATCTGCTCGCATGTATATAGATATACGTGTGTGTGGTTCATGTGTATTAACAGATACGGCTAAGAATTTAATATATGTGTTTAATGCATATTAAGTACATGTTAAATTAATATATATACATATATACATATATATTATATATATATATATTGTAAATGTAATATTATTCGTATCCACGAGCTTTAGGGGTGAGACTTCAGGTGACAGTAAAAGACCGAAGTCAAGCTTGAATGAGACGCAGTGGGTCGTTGCGTAGCAAAGTTCTTTAATCGTGGTTTCCCAGTGCGCCAAACTCGCATTCACGCGTCTTGCTGTTATGCAATGGCACCCTTGTGTATAATTTCCCCGCAATCATTCTCATTTAAACAGTAACTCGAGAAAGGCAGTTATGTACACGTTAATTTTTAGCTTACGTGTGCCCATTTAGGACGATTCTTCTTTTACCGTTATTCCCATCTATCTATCTGTTTCCCTTTTTTTTTGTGCGTCGGTTATACTGTGGCGCGGCGAGGGTGATTAGGAATTGATGCCGGCAAAGGCATCATCAGTAATAAAAAAAGTTCCGTCTCTGAAAGGCGTATAAACGATATATGTCTCATCATTGTCTCTGGAGGATTTGTGTAAACGCGGGCTTCCTTGATGGTGTCAGTTCTTGTCATCTACTGTTTCGCTTTAGGCAATGCGGGCATACTCAAAAGACGTCGGTGTCACAACCACTGCAACTGATTACTGCTGGCCAAAGCAGAGATGTATATACATATATATATATATATATGTATATACATTCTATAGTTCGTATACATTTTGCATTGTCTCTGCTTATTCTGCCGTGTTTGCTCTATACAGCCCTTAATGCTAGTGTTATCGCTGAATAATAATGAAAACTGTTCAGATTCGTAACTTACATAAAAGTTGTACTTATATTTGACTAACGGTGCAGGATTGTCTTGCGTACATATTAAACGTGAATGTTGCATAGTAAAAAAAGAAACTGTTTTAAACTGTATAATAGGCATCGAATATATAGTATGGTATATAGTAAAATTATATATATATATATATATATATATATATATAAGAAAAATGTATTCTTAGGGGGGATCCAGCATCAAAAGATAAAACTTTATGTGAAGTTCTTTATTTTTTGCCAATATTTCGTATTATAATCTAATACTTCTTCAGGGCCAAAAATGCGAACTTATCGAGAGAAACACGTGCACATAACTAGAAAACATCACTTTTTTTGGATGGATGAATTAAATTGACATTATTCGATAATTTAAAACTACAGTTAAACGTTTTACAGTCACATTACTAAATTAACAAAAATTGAAAATTTTAAGGAACTTCTTGGAAGGACCTCTAAAACTTTGAAAACTACATGTTAACACTTCAAACATCTGACAGGATATGAAATGAAATGAATGTTTGAAGTGTTAACATGTAGTTTTCAAAGTTTTAGAGGTCCTTCCAAGAAGTTCCTTAAAATTTTCAATTTTTGTTATTTTAGTAATGTGACTGTAAAACGTTTAACTGTAGTTTTAAATTATCGAATAATGTCAATTTAATTCATCCATCCAAAAAAAGGGATGTTTTCTAGTTATGTGCACGTGTTTCTCTCGATAAGTTCGCATTTTTGGCCCTGAAGAAGTATTAGATTATAATACGAAATATTAGCAAAAAATAAAGAACTTCACATAAAGTTTTATCTTTTGATGCTGGATCCCCCCTAAGAATACATTTTTCTTGACTTTGACAGCAGAGACTCCTTTCCGTTTTATATATATATCTATATATATCATAGAGTGAATTAAGAAATTAATTCTCTCATGCTTGCAAAGATCACTTCGGTTTGTATAAATACACAAATCGAAAATTAGATGGAAGGTCTAGTTTCATTATCGGACTGATGAGCCTGGACGAAACTAACATGTTAGTCTTCGAAAATGAAATTACTCTTTTCCATAAGTTCATTAATTAACTTAAAGAAAGCAAGTAGTTTTTCAATTTCATATAAGCCGCTAATTTCAAGAAATCTGCTCGCATGTATATAGATATACGTGTGTGTGGTTCATGTGTATTAACAGATACAAATTACACTCTTTCCGTTTTGAAAAGTCTTCAATAGAAGCGGTTTTATTCAAAATTTTTGGAACGTGAGTAGTATAAAATCGCCTTTGATGCATTATGGCATCGTCAGTTTTTGAAATAGAAGGTTGAAATCAGGATACTAATTATTCTACGACTCAAGCTCTATAAGGAAAAGTTTTCTGTTTTTAAAAATCTTGTTTAGATCAGATTTTATTTATACATTTAAGTTCAGAGAGTTATCAAAAATTCGAGTTTTTTTTTAATCCTGGCAGTTGGTTCAAATCCGACTGGCGAAATTTATTTTGTTTTTAATTTAAAAATCAGTTTCTGTGTTGTATATAAGAGAATCAAATAAACAACCTATAGACATTTCGGCATTTGTTATATTGCATTTAAATTATTCATTTCAATGGAACGATATTATTTGCATTATATTCTCATTTTGAGGTAAGGCTTTAATTGCCACTGAAAAGCTATAGCTATTGGAGAAAGTGTCCCAAAGGAGGCAGAAAAAAGGTGAATATACTTAAGCAAAAAGGCCTCGAATATGAAAAAGAAGTGTACAAGCACGAAAAGGTATGTGTACAACTGTTGTTTTCATTAGCACATTAAGAAGAGGATTTAACTGCTGAATTGTACTTATTTTTACCAAACAACACTCATTCCAAGGGAGAAAGCATCGAGATGGTCCAAATTCTACGGCTTATCTAAAGTCCACAAGGAAGGTGCATCCCTAAGACACATAGACAGCTTTATTGGATCACCTTTTCAACAGTTGGCAAGGTACCTAGCCCAACAACTGCAACCTTATGTCAAAGAAGTCGAGTCTTACGTCAAGAACATAGCCACTATTAGTAAGCTTTGACGTAGTATCACTATTTACTAATTTACCGCACCCACCACAAACCCAAACTATGGCTACGCTACGTCGATAACACTTTCGTGATCTGACACATGGAAAATACCACCTCGAGAGCTTCCTGGAACATCTAAACAAAACCCATTAAAATTTACGATGGAAATAAAATCGAAAAACCAACCATTCCTCGACCTTTTGGCCAAGAAAAAAGGAAATGGGAAGTGAAATCATGCGGTATATCGGAAATCCACACACATAGACCGATACCTCAACGCACAGTCTCACCACCATCCAGATCAGTTACAATCAGTAGTGAAAAGCCTAGTGACAAAATCGCAGAGATTTTGAGATGAAGCTAACATCACTCAAGAAATGGACAAACTCCACAAAGCACTCCAGCAGAATAGGTTCAGTGAATCAGCTATCAAAAAAGCATCCAAACTGAAACGAACAATAAATAGCACAAGAGGAAAAAGAAAAACCAATTGCCAAAACCTCCTTACTCTATGTTAAGGTCACGACCGACAGAATATCCAAAATCCTACGAAGACACAATATTCAAAGCGGACAGAGAAATCAACACAGTTTCTCGAAATCCTAAAACAAAAATGCCTTTAGAACACCAAGGAGTTTATGAAATTCCGTGCCTCAATTGTGAAAAAACGTATATCCGACAAACAAATAGAAGGTTAACGCAAGAAGAGACGAACACAAAAATTCCGTAAGAAAAGACGAAAAAACATCATCATTCTTGGCCCAACATGTAGAAGAAACATTCCACACGATAGACATCAATAATACCAAACTATTAGCGAACATGGAACATACGCAAGCCAGAATTATCAGGGAAGCCATCGAAACTGAAAAAGACATTTATTTCTATGATTAATCAGTGCAATAAATTGATCGATCTTTCCGTACTAAATGGCGGTATTAAATCATCTTTTCACATTTCGATAGCTGGTGAAGACAATGCAGGTATGAGAAAGAGTATGTTTCTCGCTGAGAATGCCTTAAGATCAAAATAATCACTCGTGGTCGAAAAACAATTATTTATTTTGTCTGCACAGCTAAAGTGTTATGATTCACGTATATGTTATGAGCTTATTTACTTTATAAATAAACAACAAGGTTTGCATTTCATTATTTTATTAGTTGTGTTGTCACATAGGTTTTGAAATCTGGGTTCGTCTAGTAAGGTATTTATTTAAGACGTTAAACAAGTTTTTCTGACCATATCATGCTATTTTATGACTACCATCAACTTATTTTACCTTGGCAGTTCTTATAGACTGCATTTTGCTATTTGTTCATTCTTACTTTATGTACACCAACCAGTTGGAGAAACTGTCAAAAATCTGAGGTTTCTCATTCGTGTTTAGTATAATACATTTATTTATGGTATAAATATTGGACTGTAAAACAAAACATACTAAATACTAAACGTACATTACATGTTATACATTTAGTATTATTAAGAAGTAAATTTGTTTTATTAAATTATAAATTATAAATAAATTATGGTATTGTGCAGTTTGAATTTTATTATTACTATAATTGATTACCATGTTAATTAAGTATTATATATTGTATTCAGTTCTAATGGCAAACGAATAAATCCATCTATTTTCACAGTATTCAAAAAACAGAAAATTAACTATAATCCTTTTATATTTATAATATAGTCACATAAAATTTGTATAACTTAGAGTACTAATTGATAATTATTTTTGTTTTTAACGTTTACTTTGATTAACAAACTTAAAAAGCTTATACACATACATACGCATGGCAATAAGGGGCACGCTTATATTTTAATCACAAAAGAAAAACATTCCAACCCAAAATTAACAAATGAAAATTTTAAATTTCGAGCAAATATTGGGAGGGTATAGAGATTGAAAGTTTTTTAATGAAACTGAATACTAAATAAGTTTTCGGTAGAGTAAAGTTTATTATTCTGTCTTAACGGGGAGTGTTTAGCAAACAAGAGCAAGTTTCAGGGCGATTGTTTAATACGGCTGGCGGAGAGAGGTAGTTGGGCTCCTGGCTTACGATTCTCTCTGGCTCAGAGTGATTTTCGTGCTATCCTTGGCCATATCGTCTGCTTGGGAAAGGTTCAATTAACCCCTAAGTAGATTAACCTTACTTATGTCTCTGTTTCGAAGTCAAGGGTCACACGACAACCCTGCCTTGTATCGGGGGGATCTTTATTAATAACTATACACGCAGTGAAAGCCAATGAAATAGTAGATGTTATACGAAAACACGTAACAGAACCAAGTACTTAATTTATAAATAAATATTACTACAGTAGAACCTCGTTAATCAGAATCAATAGAAAACGCCGCGATTCGGAATAATGAAAAATTTGGATTACTGCATCGGATTTATTTTAATTATTTAACATATTTAACACTAATGATAGTCGACAAAATAAAAAATAAAAAACATCTTAAATGTGAAGGAACAAAAGGATTTTTGAAAAATACCTTATGGCAGAGTTTTAGTAATTTGAAATTTTCGTTTGATTTGCCGTCTTAAAATACAGCACAACTTGTTTATAACGTCATCGGTTGAGCGGTAACTCGCATATAACGTCATACTCGTGTTGGTCCCTGGAATTACCTATAGTAGACAGCCTAAAAAACAATACACATAACAGCATCAAATTCTGGTAAACCTAAATAAATTAGTATCGCCATAAACTTTCTTATGTCATCACAATTCATTTTCATATGTTCTGCCGGATTTTTTGTGCACTATATAAATAATAAAAGGAGGTGAAAAAGCAAAACATTTAAAAGACACCAAAATGCTGCTGTCAATAATAATAATAATAATAATAATAATATCATTTTATTGTCCAACAGCTAACACCATTTACAGGACATTTTACAATAATATAATAACAAACAAACAAAAAAACAAAAAAAACAAAAAATACACGTGAACCAAAATAGCACAAGATAAAACATAGAAATATGTATACACATATCTATTATCTGCATGAGCATAAAAAAAAAAAAATAAATGAAAAGTGAAATAAACAATATTTAGAAGTAAGTCAAGAAAAATAATCCGGATAATGCCTATTGTGATTACGAGCCATGTGTGTTAGAGGAGCCTTTGATAAAACATTTGTATTACATCTAGCCACGCGAATAGTTTCTACTGAGCGCGCATTGTAGGCAGGTACAGAAAAATGAATCTGTGACAGCAAATACTGTGAGCTTATGCTGTTTCTTAAAACATTAACAAGAAAACGCGCGCTGTAGCGATCCCTCCGCACCAATAAGGAAACAGTACCGTGTCGTTCAAGTAGATGGTTGTAATCTGAACCTCTAGCTGGATAGGTACCATCCATTTTGTATGATAAATATTTCAAGAAACGCTTCTGCATACGCTCAATTGCTAACTGCAGATATGTGTAAATGGGATACCATACAATTGAAGCATATTCAAGTTTACTCCTAACAAGTGCATTGTCAACCAAACAATATCGAAGACTACCTCTTCAGTCTCAATTGGGGGGGGGAAATAAATTGAAAAAACCGATGCAACATCGACAGAACATTTTAGATATTACTATAAAACTGAGGATATCTTTGACATCATTGAAACAGCCCATATTGCAACTAGACATAGATTAAAAGCAAGGATTTCTTTTTAGAATACGTACGTAAGTATTTATTTGTTACATCTTTTAGTTATGGAGAATGAAATTATGAAGAAATATTGTAACGTCACTAGAGCAACTATTCAGATCTACTTACGCTCTGTGAACAGTGTCAAAGTAAAAAGAAAATGAAGAATGTCAAATCATATGAACTTATGATGTCAAGTGGAATTGATCGATATGCAGACTGGACCGAATGTCGACTATCGTTTTATTTTGAATTATCAAGACCATTTAATCTAATTTACGTTACTCAAACCACTTAAAACCAAAACTGCTGAAGAAGTTGCATATAATTTAATATATATATGTCAGAAAAAGAAAAGTATTGGGTATAATCCGCTGTAGAGCAACCGTAGACACGTGTTTCTGACCATTTGCAGCTTCAGCTAGAAGATCCTCGGTTTTGAGAACAACAACTAACGTCGCCACGAGGAAGACAATGTCAACCTGCGTGCCATCCGAGACCCAGGAAATGTAAATGAAAGAATAAGAAATTATCGCGGATACATAAAATATCAGAAAAAGAAAAATATTGGGTATAATCCGCAGTAGAGCAACCGTAGACACGTGTTTCTGACTAATTGGTCGTCATCAGTACGGTGTAGCCAAGGAATAAGGTGGGATAACCTTAGAGATGTAAGCTAAACGGAAGACCATCAGGTGACAGACCACCATTTGCAGCTTCAGCTAGAAGATCCTTGGTTTTGAGGACAACAACTAACGTCGCCACGAGGAAGACAATGTCAACCTGCGTGCCATCCGAGACCCAGGAAATGTAAATGAAAGAATAAAAAATTATCGCGGATACATAAAATATCAGAAAAAGAAAAATATTGGGTATAATCCGCTGTAGAGCAACCGTAGACACGTGTTTCTGACTAATTGGTCGTCATCAGTACGGTGTAGCCAACGAATAAGGTGGGATAACGTTGGAGATGTAAGCTAAATGGAAGACCATGAGGTGCAAGACCACCATTTGCAGCTTCAGCTAGAAGATCCTCGGTTTTGAGGGCAACAACTAACGTCGCCACGAGGAAGACAATGTCAACCTGCGTGCCATCAGAGACCCAGGAAATGTAAATGAAAGAATAAGAAATTATCGCGGATACATAAAATATCAGAAAAAGAAAAATATTGGGTATAATCCGCTGTAGAGCAACCGTAGACACGTGTTTCTGACTAATTGGTCGTCATCAGTACGGTGTAGCCAAGGAATAAGGTGGTTGCGTAGATGTTGGATAATAAAACCAAAGAATAGTCAAAGGGTTTCAGATTCATTCAAAGTAAAAACAGTCGCTCATTGCATAAAGGCATTAAAAAACCTTATGAAGCCATGTTTGGTAGTAAGCAAAGAATTGGGTTGGCAGATTCTTTATTGGAAGAGGAAACATATGAAACTATGTAAACCGAAGAAGATATGGAAAACATTTTGGATGCGATGATGCGTGGATCTAACCATGAAATAAAAGAAATTCTAACTAGCACAGTTTTATGTACCATATGCGAAGATTATGGGATTCTCCAGCCATGTAGAGAATGAAGACTAAAGGTACACTCAAGGTGTGGAATTACAATTGAAAACGAAATCACATGTAGGCGTTGTAACAGAACTGATGCTATTACAGAACAACGTAAAAGGACAAAAATTGAATTAGAGAAAAAGCTGAAAAAACGTGTTGGCTTTGCCCCGTGATAAACTACCTCCTGCCGCGGTGGGTGCAAAATGTTATGGTCAATGTTCCGGACTTTGACAGAGAGCGACTTGCTTCTAGAAATGTCCTGACTGTGGTTCTAAACGTTAATGAATCTGGTTTGTATGAATTGGGAACCAAAGAAGGGACGCTGAAAACTCATTATAGTCGAAATGAGTTTACTTTCGAGGATTTCAATTTTATTACCCTCTGGAATATTTCCAGTGTTTCATTAAGTTTGAGACAAGTTTCAGCTCTAGGATCTGGCTCAAAACAAGGTTTTCTAATGTACCATTACAAGCGTTATTGTACTGTCGTTTTAAAAAGGAAATGTGCAACTGCAAATTCCAACCGCGGTGTGGTTGTTTTTGCATTGCACGGTATTTGGTCATCTTACAATGACCACAACGCGTTGTAGCCCTTTTTTTCGCTCAGTGAGCGTTCTTTGCTGTTTGGACGTAACGTACACATCAAATATGGTACATTGAGAAGTCCAGGGCTAACTTGACAGGATTTTTTTACGTGGTTCCACACTTTTCTCCATCATTTTATAATAAATTTAAATTATAATTAATGCGCTACAATTTTCAACAACTACAAAGAAAATATAGTAATAAAGATAATGATACACATTTTTTCATATTATTACTTGTGATTACTAATCTATAGTAGCAATGTTAGTGTGCTTTTAATTAGTAAAATGTATCTTATAGAAAATTGATTAATCATTGGTATTCATCAACAAATGTTTAAGTTGTATTTGTGTGGTGTATATATATTAAGTTATGTTCTACCTTAAGGACGTTATTGTAAACATTCTTGACTAGAAACAGGAAGCAGAAGAAATTAGGACATGTTTAAGGGAGACGGTTTTAGGCAGTGTGCAGAGAGCGTTCAGTGTTTTATCTGTCGATGAGAAAGGAGGTATAAAAGGATGGGGGAATTCCCCTACTTCTTGATATCCTAAGAAGCGTCATCTTGTTTAGGGACTAGTAAAGTTACAAGTGTAACCTATATTAATTCCTGTTTCCTGCTATTATGCCGTCAGATGAACGCATTAAAACGGAGATAACTATACGTGGCCGTAATTGGGATACCCCGTGACAAGGCAACGCCGTCAAATATTTATTAGACGTAGTGGAGGTTTTACAATTTGCAACAAATCTTACTAGTCTCTTATGTATACGTCAACCGTCAACTTGATTCACAAATTACATTCTAATATTAGAGATGCCGTTCCGGGACCCTTTATTTACGATCTTTGTTGTAAATTAATGAAATTAATTCAAGAACAGTCATAATATTGTTCCTACTGTAAAATAACAACCATAATAAGTATCCAGATAGCTGGCGTTAAAATACATACTCATAAAAACAAACAGTAAATGAAATAACGTAATTGTTATACTTAAGAAAAGAAATAACGGTTTATACCAGAGAAATTATTTATTTTTAAATTAATAAAATGGTAAGTATATTCTGTAACAAGTTTTATAAACCTCATTTTAGTCACGAGTTTTATTAATCACGAGGGAAGCGTGGAGGAGCGAGTGTTTAGTAAAATGAGTGACTAATTAGTTTACTTTTACTTTTTCTACAACAGCAAATAATCGAAATAATACAAAGTTACAATTATAGTTTAATACATTGCATCTGAAGCTTTCGAATTGTTGCGTTTTTAATACGACTTTAACCCATCAAACTTTAGACAGTTAAAGCAAAATGTAGCACATTAAAGACTTGTTTGCTATTTATTTTAGATGTCTTATGTTATTTTTGGACTAAAAATAAAACGTCGAAACGAAAACTCGAAGCAAATTCAACAAAATTAGCGATGTAACACATGCCTGCTTTAATTTTCATAAAAAAACGGTTTTTTTTTTGTTTTTACGAATTCGAATTTGAAGAAAAGTAAAAGTAAGTTAGCTTGATGATGTTTTTAATCTATCGTCAACCTCACTTCGACCAAAAATAATAAAAATAACGCATTTTATTTAAATTGAACTCATTTTAAGAATAATGAAAAAAAATATTTAAATTGTATAAATATTTTATATTATAGAATATGCTCAAAATGCTGTCCTTTAACTTCTTAACAGTAATGAATTCGATGGACAAATTTCTGCAAGGTGTCAATCAAAAGTATGAGGAAAATCATGGCAATCTCATTTCCTATTCGTTCAAGCAAATCTGCGATACTTAATGGTCTGTTTAAATAAACTCGATTTTTTAAATGACCCCACAAGAAAAAATCAAGTGGGGTCAAATCAGGTGATCTAGCTGGCCATTCAATTATTCCCCTCCGTCCTATTCATCTATCAGGAAACGTTTGGTTTAAATACTGACGTACTACACGACCAAAATGCAGAGGTGCTCCTTCTTGTTGAAACCATATGGTGTTCAGTTAGTGTAGTTTGGGAAGATTTCTCTGAGCCAGGGAATAATGTTGTACAAGTTGTAAGTATGTTTGAGAAGTTCAATTACCATTAATTAAAGAAGGACCAATAATATTCCGACCAATAATTCCACACCAAACATTAATTTTTTGGGGATACTAGGTATGAACTTGCTCCATCCAGTGCGGATTTCTGTCAGACCAATACAAACAAAAAGTTGATTCATTAGAGAAGAGAATGTGATTGATAAAGTTACCATCTTGATTTACTTGGTTCATCATTGTTTCGCAAAATTTGATTCTGCGGTCAAAATCATCTTCACTCAGTTCATGTAACAGGTGGATTTTGTAGGGATGATATTTTTCGCGTTTCATCATATTGTGTATAGATCTTCAACTAATATTATGATTTAGAGCCAACTGGTGTAAAGAAGTTTTTGGATTTTCTTCCACATCTAATATACATCTCAAATAATGTAGTCTAAATCATTCTAACAGTGTGCCAAATTTCAGCCAGTTTCAATAAACCGTTTTCAAAATATTTAGCTGTATCCATACATAATCTTCTTCTTCTTTTTCTACTACTTAGAGATCTGTCGATCTGTTAATTCTGAAGTTGCTCCTGCGTCTTTTCCTGAGAGGTAGATAGCCAGCTATCTCTCCATCTCTTAGGTGGCCTTCCGATATGTCTGTAGCTGGGCGGGTTGTTTTCTAGGACTATCTTCGGAAGTCTGTTCTCGTCCATCCGTCTTACATGGCTGTACCACTGCCTCTTACGTTGTCTTCCCCATCTCACAATGTCACTATTGTTCTCAGTGTTTTCATTTCGGCGACCCTTAGCATGTGTTTCGTCTTCTTGGTGTCTTCGCGGACTTCTATAC
Source organism: Amphimallon solstitiale (assembly GCA_963170755.1). Classification (NCBI taxonomy): domain Eukaryota; kingdom Metazoa; phylum Arthropoda; class Insecta; order Coleoptera; family Scarabaeidae; genus Amphimallon; species Amphimallon solstitiale. The sequence continues at coordinate 9,803,859 of OY720684.1, forward strand.
CGTACGTCATAATCAGTCTGATGCAAGTCTTGTAGATTCTAATTTTGCTATCTTTTCGCATGTAAGGGTTTGACCAGACTATATCTCGTAGGCATCCTGATAGTGCGGATGCTTTGCTAATTTGGCTCCTCAGGTCTTTAACTGGGTCGTGGGTACTTGATTTGTCTATGCCCAGATATCTGAATTGCATCACCTGTTCTATGGGATTATCCTCCACCACTAGCTTGCATCTGAGCAGATCTTTCGTGATTGTCACATAATCGCAACCATATAATATTGTATTGTATGTATAAGAAATAATAATATGTACTGGAACGTTTCGATAATATCAATATTATGTCTTTGTACCAATATATTAATACCATACAAATAATGAAATTGTAAATTCCATGATATCCTCTTTTGATGTCTAAACATCTAAGATCTTTTCGAACTAAGAAGAACAGTTCTTTGTACTCACACCCCATGTATTAGAAGAAAACCATACTTTAACTTATAACTTGTATACTGAAAATAGAAGAATAAAATTAAATTTATTAGAATCGTTAGAAATTAATAATATTAAATTTCTGACAACTTATAAGCTACTATTTGGATAAAAATCGACCACATGTTTCCTAGTTTCCTGGGGGTGTTTCTAATATATTGTTAAAGGCTGTTTTGTTTATTTCCATTGGCTGATCTTTAATGGGTGCAAGAACCATACTTTTATCCATGGAAACTAGGAAACATAAAAAACAGAAGAATTTTTCTTTTACACTATATGCTGTTAGAAATTTAGAAACAAGTAATTATCACGGATACAGAAAATGCAAGAAAGAGAAAAATATCGGGTAAACTCCGCTGTATAGCAACCGTAGATACGTGTTTCTGACTCATTGGTCGTCATCAGTAAAGCCCGGATTTTAGGCAAAATGGCTATTGCTGAATTTTTAAGGCCCATTGGTAAAACTTGGTCCAGACTGTTTAAAATCATAAATGGAGTCAATCGAGCCATATGTGTAAATGCCTAAAATGCCTATTTTTGTACTTTTCCTTAATAAGTGCCTAGAACAAGGATGATATAGCCTAAATTCAATATTTTATGTGCCTAAAATAGTCTTCAATTTTTTTCTTTAAAATTTTTCACATTATTTATTAATTAATAATTATTAATTGTTACGTTGGAGCTTCTTGTTAATGTTGGGATTTGTTGTATTTTGGGTTGCGGCTATTTTTACAGCGCCGTGCGGTTAGCCACTGACTAGAGTGTTAAAGGGTAATTGTAATTACTAAAATCCGGTCATCTCGTAATCTAACCTCGTTTAAGGTTATATTAGGTTTAACAAAAGGGTTTTACTGTTATTGATTGTGGTGATATTAATGATTTGATCACAATGCCAAAGGTTAAACAAGCTTTCGAAAAGAAATTGAAACAATGGTTGTCAGAACAAGACAAAGACATTTTTCAAGAAGTAAAAGGCGGCTCAATTTTATTTTGTCGCGCTTGCAGTAAACAGGTAGGTTTGATTTTATTTTTGACAAAAAATGATAAGTATAACGATCATATTTCCAGTTTACATGCGTCAAAAGGGGACATCTGGAGCAGCATAAATCAACATCTCTTCATAAAAGTAGCATTCAAAAGCCTCTACGTCAAACTCTACTTTCTGCACCTGCACTACAAACAAAAACAGAGAATTTTACATGGACTTTTGTAGTGCAATGGTGGCGGCAAACATACCTCTGTACAAGATGCGCTGTAATAAATTCAAAGCCTTTTTAGAGAAATATTTGAACAGGCATTTACCCGATGAATCTACTCTTCGAAGAACATACTTACCTGAATGCTATGACAAGACGATTGAAAATATTAGGAATTGTATAGGAAATTGTGATATATGGATATCTATAGATGAGACGACAGATCGTACAGGAAGGTACATTGCCAATTGCATTATTGGCAGACTGACTGAAACAGAAGCTGGGCAGCCGTTGTTGCTGTCGACAAAACAGTTGGAAAGAACTAACAATGAAACATGTGCTCGTTTTGTGAATGAATCCATGAACATTTTATGGCCTACAGGAATTCAACATGAAAGAGTCAAATTGTTAGTAACCGATGGGGCCGCATATATACTTAAATGTGCTAATAATTTGAAAATATTTTATCCTCGTCTAGTCCACTTAACTTGCCTTGCTCACGCTTTAAATCTTGTTTGTGAGGTTATTCAAAACCACTATGGAACTGTTAATGGCATAATTTCTAACACAAAAAAAATTTTTTTGAAGGCGCCTTTACGAGTTGAGCATTATAGAGAAGAACTCCCAAATCTACCTCTTCCACCGGAACCCGTTCTAACCAGGTGGGGAACCTGGCTCCAAGCAGCACTATTTTATGCCAACAACTTCGATGAAGTTAAAAATGTGGTGATGGGATTTGATCCAACAACGGCGCAGTGTATTGAAAAAGCCCAACAACATTTTTGTTCAAACAATGTCAAGCGAGACCTTTTATATATTAAGGCTCATTTTGGACCATTGTGTGAAAGCATTACAAAATTAGAAGCTGTCGGTTTACCATTGACTGAATCTCTAAATATATTTAATGAAGTGCTCACAAAATTAAACCAAGCGCCGGGTGCAGTAGCTCAAAAAGCTTTAACAAAAATGAATGAATTAGTAAAAAAAAATCCTGGATATAAATTTTTGTCGGACATTAAATTACTTTTGCAAGGTGAAGATGTTTCCACCAGCTTTGAGGTAAATCATGTTGTTTATAAATATGCACCGGTAACTTCAGTGGACGTGGAGCGAAGCTTCTCTAAATTTAAACAAGTATTGACAGACAGACGCACATGCTTCACAACCGACAATTTAGAAAGATATCTAGTTTGTATGGCTAACTCACATGTATTTTAAAATTAACTTTTAATTATTTTTTTATATATGTATAAACCTAATTATAATTAATTATATAATGATTTATTGATTTTATATAATATTTTTTGAGAAAAGCTTTTATTTTTGTTATTTGTTTTTTTTTTTGTTAACTCGATATGATATGACTGTTTTATTTTGTTCTGATTTCGTAAATACACTATAGAACTATATTGCCTTTTTTTCAATTGTTAGGGCCTAAACTTCAGTTTTAAGTGGCTATTTTAGGCGCCTATTTTCAATTTTTTTAGGGCCTGAAATCCTTGCTTTAGTCATCAGTACGTGTAACCAAGGAATAAGTTGGGATAACCTTCGAAATGTAAGATACACGGAAGACCATCATATGACAAACAGCATTTGTAGCTTCAGCTGGAATATCCTTAGTTTTGAGGACAACATTCATTTCGTAAACAGCCCCAGGGTTGGCAAAACAATAGTTAGGCTTGTAATTAATATATTCTGCTTATCACTGGCGATTTTTAATTTGGTAAACTTAATTATAAAACTTTAGCCACTGGTGAGATTTTAACGCGCGATCTCTCAATCACTTATCAGGTTCACTATTACATTTAAATTTTGATTTGTTACTTTTCGAACGCAATTTCTTGTTCTTTATTTTTGGGACCCGTGCACGATAATTTAAAACTAGAATCTCAATTTTGAGTTTATTTTTTCTTTACCTTTTTGGGACTTATCTCAATTTCGAGTTTAGAATTTTACATTATGTAATTGAATTATTTTTTATTTACCTTTTTGGGACTTACCGCGCCATCTTCCGGTAATAACCTTTAGTAGACCTTTTCTTCTTATTCACATACCTATGTAAATATTTATGTTATATTTGTACTTACATAATTAATATTTATCTTAATGCTCAGATTTGTTTCCAAAATTTACTTCACTAATTTTTATGTATAGTATATTTTTCAATCTTGAATTCTTTTGATTTCGTCTTAATGTAATTGCGTATATTCTTTTTTCGTATTTTTGGTCATACTCTAGGCATATCTGCAAACACATGATTGTTGATTTGAGTAATGTGCACTTTGTCTTTAGATTTCGTCGTATAAACACCAATTTTGCGTGCAGTTCACCCTTTACTTATTGCATGGATGATTTTAGGCGGTATCCCAATACGATACTAAATGGTATTAGAAGCGGAAATAAATATATGTAGTACTGGGTTGTTTTTGTGAAGAAATTCACGAATATGTTTCGCATCATTATTTGAGGGGAGCTCGGTTAACGTTTAATTAGGTAATCTAGTGTTTTAATTACTCTTTGTGGATACTTTTTACCTTTTCATGTGCCAGGTCATGTTTCTTCCTTAGTGATTTGTTTTATTCCGTGTTATCCGATTTTCATCACGAGGCTAGGTAATTAACAATTATTTAGTATATTTATCCTGCAACCTGATCACGCCGTTGTTCACCCATTTCGCCGCTCTTCAACACCTGTCGTAACATTTACTGGATTGTCATTTATTTATGATATTCAGTATATCTAAGCCTTTTAATCATATAACCATTACATATAATTCTTAAGGCTCCTTAGCAGTAAAGGATATCTGAAGAAGATGCTCATGCATAATTCCATAATCGTGGACTGATTTGACCCAAACTTTTTATCATTAAAAGAAAAGACTTCCCAAATACTTTCGTGTCAAATTAGTCAGGACCTGATCATGGAATCAGAAGGCAAATCATTTTTTCTTATTTGGAGGATACGTCATTTTCGTTTTGGTTTTATAAAAGTATATACTTAATAATCTAAGAGTAAAGAAATTTGAAGTACTGAGTGTACTGAAAGAAAGTCTTCCCATTTAACGTTAAAAAGATAACTTTTAAGTGTAAACTAGTACGTCACTATATACATCATTATAACATCGTCTGTACAGATATCATTCCAATAATGTCGTTAGTGAAAATGTTTGTGTCGATTTGTGTTATTTTTTTATTGCCTCTCGGAGCGTTTCGATGAATAAGCTCTAAAAGAAAGTATGTAATACGAATAGTGGCAGCAGCGAAGTCCCCCGTCCGTAGGGCATCAACTACATCGGCACAAAGGAAACAAGCACGGCTCGTTAAAGCAATGGCCCCATTGATGACCGAAAAGATTCCTCTCTCAAATTACGAAATCCCGTCTAAGCTATTCGGACGATGCGTTGTTGTACAGCTGAATATAGATACAGGAAAAAAGTGTAATCATTGGAGTTTTTAAAGGTTCACAACACATTTTTCTGTTTGGCCTATTTTTCGTACCAGGACGAATCAATCTTCGTATTTGGTGATTAGTTGTTTTTTTCTTTCCTGGCGTTTTTGAGGGGATAGCGATAGAAAATATCATCAAATGAGGAGCGACAGGGATGAGAAACAAGTGAGGAGGAGGTGGAGGTGGTTGCGGGCGGTGGTATGTGAGTGCGGTTTCGCAGACAGTGCGGGGTTGTTTACAACTTGCCGGAGGCGGCCGCAAGCTATTGTCTGCCCATGAGGGGCGATCCTAAGCTTTATCAAAAACTCGAAACGTTCCGTGCTGACGTTCGCACACTAGGTATACTAATTTTATTGCCGATGAAAAGGCGATGCACATTAATGGGACCCTAATTCCGTATTTTTGCTTCATCTCTATCTCTCTTGTGGTCTCATTTAACGGACACATGTGTATGTATGTTTCTATATACATACATACATATGTATGTTTATGTTTATGGCTCCTACAGTTTATAGACTTATATAATACAAACATATTATCTTATTATATACAGGCTGTTTTCAATTTCAGCGTTTTCTACATATTATGGACTACCAATATTTAATAAAAAAAAAATTAAATAAACTATTACTACATATAATTATCCTTTTTAGAAAAAATCTCGGAAAGGTTAAGTATTAATTTATTTGCAGAAACAGTGATTTTTCCACATACGACTATTGTTGTGGAATTAATATGAAAAATGTATTGGTTTTATTTGGTCGACAAATGTGTGCGCAATTAATTATTTTTTTAATTAGAGAATATCTCATGCTCACAATGTTACTAACAGTTTCTATATTTAAGAAGTTTCAATAAACCACTGTGTATCGTACATCAATCTGGAGAGAGTCAAGTATCTCAAAACCGGTCGTTAGTTTGGCCCGCGGTGTCAAAAGAATTTTCATGTTAATTTTACGACAATACTCTCATGTCGAAAAATCGCTGCTCCTGCTCAGCAATGAATCTGTACGTATCTGTAGAAAGGAAGGGGCATTTCGACGATTGTACGTACAAATGAAGATACTTCAAATTGGAAAATATTTCATGATTACAAACCTTTTTTCCTTTTCGAAGGGTCACTATTCGAAAGGAGGAGTCATGAAGTGCATCTCGCAATAATCAATACGTTATATTTTCGAAAAATAATTGCTATATTAAATGAATTGAGTTTTATTATAACACGATCATTCAAAATTTATATATATATATATATATACAGTTAAGTTAAAAAAAAATTAAAAACTTGTATCATTAGATGTAAAATCCATGTACACTAATATCCCCATAGATCTTGCTAAAACACTTTTGATTAACAAATGGAGCAAAATAAAACAATTCACAGAATTACCTTTAGAAGAATGTATAAAAGCAATAGAACTAACTCTTTCCATAACCTATTTCTCATTTAAAAATAATTGTTACAAACAAAAATTCGGTCTTGCTATGGGTGCTCCAATATCCAGTATAATCGCACAATTTGTCCTTGAAGACCTTGAAGAAAATATTGTTCCACATCTAGACACTTCCATCTCATTTTATAAGCGATATGTGGACGACTGTATCATAGCCTGCCAAGTTGACAAACTACAACATATCCTTGATCATTTTAACAGCTATCATCCTCGTGTACAATTTACAACAGAAATCGAAACAAACAACACACTTAATTTTTTGGACATAACATTAATCCACCAAGACGAAATTATTAGAACAAAATGGTTTGTTAAAGACACTGCATCAGGCAGAGTATTGAATTTTCATTCATCACAACCTAACTCATACAAAAAAAATGTAGCTAGTAACCTGATTAATAGAGCAGTAAAATTAACTGACATAACACCCAGAAAAGAAGCAATCGACAGAGCAAAAACCATCCTAAAAAACAACAATTACCCGTCCAAATTCATTAATAAGATAACTAAACAACAAATCCATAAAATATAAAACAGCACTAACACCACCAAAAACCATCAAGAAAACAATCAACAAAAAAATATATATCTATGCCTTTCGTTAATCACCTGTCTCAAAAACTACACAATATTCTTTTACCATACAATTTTAAAATAGCACATAAAAACCATAACACCCTCAATCCATTATACACCAAATTGAAAGACAATATACCACTCAAAAAACAAACACACATCGTTTATAAAATACCATGCAATGATTGCCAGGGGGTATATATAGGTCAAACCCAACAAGACTTGGTAGAACGGATGAAAGCCCATAAATATGCTAAGAATAGTACACCCCTCAAAAAACATAGTAATAAATTTTCCCACACCTTTAATTATGATAACGTGTCTATTTTACAAAAAGAACAGAATACCAAAGCAAGGAACGTCCTTGAGATGATCGAAATTAAAAAAGAAAAAACTCAGTTAATGATAGAAATGAAATTGACAACTTATCAAAAATATATTCTCTATTATTACAACAATCATTTGATATTTAAAAATAAAATTTTAAGAACCTTTTAATACACATAAAATTTTACAAACCGATTCAACGGAAAGAAATAAAATAAAAAGAGACAAAAAGTTGTTCGACACCACTAGTGCCTGGCCAGTTTATTTCCAACGTAAACGGCAATTACATGCGAAAACATAATATACAAATTAAGAATGAGTTACAGAAACTATTTACCTGTAAAATTGAAAGAAAAAAAGTATCTGTTCAAACCAAATGTGATACAAAAAACCACAAGAAAAGAATACTTCGTATATTTATAAGGTGAGTGTCTTGCAGTGTTTTGTTTTTGAAAATATGTTATTAAGTCATTACAACAAAAGACCATCCCATTTTATTCAAAAAGAATTTTTGTAAATAAAAACTTTTAAATTAATTTTAACATAACACGTAACGTAACATATACATTTTTTAGTGTTTCCAATATTGTAATAGTTTAATTTATTTGTTCTGTGATTAATGTTATTTTTTAAAATTTAACAAAAAAAGTTGAATATTTTTGCTATTAATATACTCTTTGTAAAACCAATTTTAATGTAACTGACTGTCTTTTATAAGGAAAAAAAAATAATAACTTGTTACAGAAATAACCAAGATTCTGAAGAAGACCGATTATTTCTGGGTCGAAACGTCAAATAAAAATTTTACATCCCATTATACATGAGATTTTATTCCAAAAAAAAAAAGCCGAAATTACCCAAGAAGAAAATATACAATTATATATATATATATATATATATATATATATATATATATATATAAATTTTGAATGATCGTGGTATAATATATATATATATGTTAAGTTGTTCTTTCGGGTGTTGCGCCGTGTAGGTATTCTTGAAGCCTGAGAAGGCCTGTTTCTTTGTTGAGCTTTCGGCAATCTCTCTGTTGCCATTTTCAAAACGATGTTGCTGCTGCTGCTGTTCTTCGAGTTATACAACTCGAAGAACAGCAGCAGTAGTTTCATGATATTTAAGAGATATACATTCATAACCATATGAGGCTTAGTTTAACTCAATTTTATTAATATTTTTAACAGAAAGAGCATACTTATTTCTAATCGTATTGTAAAGAAAAAAAAATTATAACAACTGAACGCAAACTGTCCTAGTTGCTATCATTGTCTTCCTCTTCTTCAACTTTTCTTCTTCGTCATCATCATCATCACTGCCATTGTCATGCTCTGAAAAAAATTTTGCAAGTGGAGGCTCTTTGAGCATTTTAAGGACAGCTTCATCTAAAGGTTTTTTTATTGGAACGTTCATCTACGTATTATTATTATTATTGCGATAGAGATGAAATATAGGAATCGGACGATAATAAGAGGCCACAAAACACATCTCTCATTGTGCGGAGATTGGCGTAAATTAAGCCTATATAATGCAAAATTCAAAACAGGTGCTATAGTTTCTGAAATAGTATATTATTAAACGAGCATATGAAGTAGTCTATATTGAGGATGAATTTTTTTTTTGTGTGTGAATTGCATTCCTAATCCTATTCATATTGTACGCCCTTGGAAACCATATTCCACGAGCGCGAAATATGAATAGAATGCATTATGTCGTAGCTAAAAATGTCTTTTTCTCAGTTCTTCTCACTTCTTGGCAGCCAAGTCTGCCATGAATCAACAGATAATAAACTGAGCTAACATTAAAAAATATTATTCAAACAAACATGCCTAAACACTGCATTCTGCATACTCTTTAAATTCGTTATTCCAAAAAAAATTACAGTTTCCGAGCAGTTGTGATTTATTAATTTTTTAGTATGTACAAAGATTTTAAAATAACAATATTTTGTCTATGGTGAGTGCTTACCTTATGCTTTCTTACTGCATATTCACTGTTTAGAAAATTTTTATAGAATCACCAAAATGAACCATGCAAATGCACTGATGGGATAGCACTAAATATATAAATCGCTCAAATAAAATATATCATACTTTTTGTTTATTGTCGTAGCGACGGGCGATGAGGTATAACAATTCTGGCACGAAAAAACCTCTTTTACAAACTGTCTCTTTGAAGATAAAGTCATTGGAAATATATATTTGAACATTTGCTGTATAACAAGATATACAGCTGCGTAAGACCTTACGTCTTTACAGTACAACATGGTTTCATGACGAGAAGGTCTACACTATCTAATTTGGCTGAAATTACTCAATATCTAAGTACATCAATGGACAAAAGGCAACAGGTGGATGTCTTATACACTGATTTCGCAAAGGCATTCGACACCATTGATCATAATATACTACTGCTCAAACTGGGTTCTATCGGTTTCTCAGCTTCTCTTACCGAATTAATCGCTTCATATCTTGAGAACAGATCGAGTTACATTTTTACTTTGGTTTCTTATACTTTATTGTGTTATTAAATAAAATCCGTACTTTTATGTACAACATGAGCATACATTGATCAGACGGCTTAAGGCCTAAGGAACAAGTGATCATGCATATGATCATGCATTTGAAACTTTGAATTTGATGAATCTGTCAGAAATACTGTACGTCAGTGCAAAAATCAAACATTCAACAATTAATATCATTGCAGAAACTATAGATGAGTTCATACCATAAATGAACTGGACAACTCACACATATTCTAGAATTGACTCATTAATTTCATGTAAGTGTTAATTAAATACTAATTATATTACCACATGTTCATATACATGTTATATTTCAGATATGTCAAACGTAAAGAAACCTGTAGTAATAGAAAAAGGTGAAAATATCTGGTAAAGAATATGGGAAATAGTTTGGATTGCCACAAGTATAATGAGTGCACGACAAGCTTTGTTGAAAACCTGTAGGATTAAATAGACATACAGATAAAGATAGGCTATTAAGAATACTTCATATAGGATCTAAATTGATACATAAGATGAAGTTGCTTCAAAAAAATCCCCTTTCAGAATATCACTTATATGAGAACTTTTGCCAGAAGCAATTACAAATGTTACAATAAGTATGTATTTGGAAAAATTGTGCCGACCATGTAAATTTTTAATCTTTTTAACATGATGTGAACACTAAATTATTGTTAATTTCCAATATATAGTAGAAATAAATATTTGTTATAATTTATATATTTTCATAATAAATAAATTTTAATAGGAGATAATAATTAGTAATGTGTAGGTATATATAATTATCTTTGCAGTTTGTGTAAACAACTTCAGCCGATGTAAATTTTTCTATTTATTACTGTTGTATATAAGAAACACATTTCCAAGACAAGTTGCTTGAATTTACCTCCTCAAGGTTTGTAGCAGTAATACGAATGATTTATCTGTATAAGTTCTTTATTGATATTTAAAATAGAAACTAATAAGCGAAACCTTTTCTGCGAGTTCTTAAGGACATTTTGATAAAAGAAAAAAGGTTTGATTCATTCTTGCTTTCTGATACAAATATTTAATAATAAATAGACTTGATTCACAATTTTCATGTTGATATAGCACATTCACTAAAATGTGCAGTAATTATATATTTATAATGGCAATCCTTCTCAAAACGCTCAGAACAAAGTCTATGCTTTCATTTGTAAATTGGGCCTATATCTTTATCCATAGATTCTTCTAATTTTTTTGTATAACTAGAATTGAATGTTAAGAGATTTGTATTCATCAAATTATAGATGTATGCACCTACTTGTGTTTATAACTTTACCCTCCTGTTTCCAATTGCCGTGCACTCGTATTGCTGCTTCGACTGGTAGAATGAAAAGCGCCACATCTATCTATTTTAACGAAAGTAGTAAATGAAACACAAAACAGCTAAATCCTTAGTTAGAATTTATACAGTCCCTAGTAGCACACAATATCGGACCAACGTTGGCTGTCGGTCGTTTATTCATCGGCCTGACATCGGCGTCTGATATCAATCCGATGTACAAGTGTTAACATTTTACAACGTTGGATATATATCACTGCATAATATTGGCCCAACATTTTTCCGATTTGAGCATTTACCTTATATTTCATAAGACAAATAAGGTACAGAGAATTTACTTGATTTGAATTACAAAATGAACAAACAGGAATGTGTTTTGTTTTTGATAGATCAGAACCCACTTGTTAGCCAATTATGTCAATAAAATAAAAAACTATTTAAAAATACAAAATTTCAATAATGCGCCCGTGGGCGATGAGTCACGGGCCCCTCGCGTCCGGTCTCTAAAATTATTTATAAAAGTGTGCGTAGTACTTTTAATGTTAATTTGGTGAGAATCATGATTGCAAATGCTTAATTAACTTTGAGGGTCTATATATTTCATTTCACACACCAACAATTATTCATGGTACAGTGTGTAATATATTCTCTGATAAAGTAATATAGACTATGCAAAGTTAATAATACGATGTTGGCGTTTAATCGCAGAATAACAAATTGTGACGTCATCCCCTTTAATCTAAATTTATATCGAACACTGACCTACAACCAACCAATCACAGTGACTTTGTGAACTTGATATTATGTAGACATTTTTCTTTAATGTTAATAGTATGTAGATTTTTGTTGTCAATAAAATATCAGTATCAGATATTTAACCAATATATTACCAATGTAGACAACGTTGGTCTGATATCAACCCAACGACATAAATTGACATTTACTTGATATAGGAATTTTATATTCGTACGACATTGAATGGGGGTCACTTATGTTCTACCGATCTTAGAATATTGGAGTGACATTGACCCGCTTTGAGGCCAACGAACTTGGCTACTAGGGGTTCTTCTAACCTCAATTGTCATGATGTCATATCAAATTGTCTACTAAATTTTAAGCTATTTGTTTCATGCTTTGGCGGGATATTTGAATCACTCCTTCTTATTCTGAGACAGAGTATATAAATATTCAATCAGCATAAAAAATTTCTTGTCAAGAGTCGTACAAATTCGTAGAGAAATATTTATGTATTATAAATAAAGATGGGTTTTTCAAAACTGACATGATTTATATTGTTTTGTTTTACGAATAGTTTTATTAAGAGTTTTATAATGGCCTGGTGTGATTTATCCACAGTCAGTGCATTATAAATTAGTTAGTTAAATGAGTTGTGAGTTATTTACGTGTTTAAAATTTTTGAACGAATCCCTTCGGACGAGAAGTGGCTGTAGAAGTTAAAGTCAGTGGGGCAGGAATATCGTTCCTGGCATACTATCTGTCTCCCTCGTTTCATATACTTCGTTCCCACTCCGTCCCGTATAGGCAGTATATAGTGATTGTAATTTAAGAATTAGTACCTTTTCCCGTTTTTCCCGCTTATTTTATCTTTTCGGCATCTTCTCGCATTTTTCGCGAAACTATTCAGATACCCACTGAAGCTTACAAAGCCGGTAAAAAGCGTCGTAGCTCCTTATTCTGATTTAATGAGTTTAATGTCATTATCCCGCAATGATTTTCGCCGTTCGGTCCCCATTGGCGGCGTTCAGGAGGCATTCGAACTCATTGAGGTGGAAGCGAATGCAGGCAGACGGTGAAATTCGAGTAGAATAGTAATGTTGGTGTTGCACTCTATCCTTTGCTATCTAACGCGAAGCGTCGAGCTAAATATCCCGGTCGGATCGTGACGGACCTGCATCCACGGCTTCCTTGATTGAACGGATGGTTCTGATAAACTGCTGCAGTTCGCCACCCATCCAACCCAACGATACTTGCGAGATTTTATTTAAATCAGAGGGCTTTACTTGAAGAGACACATCTCACTATACAGTTAGCAACCCTCGTTTATACGTTTCCACCTTGGGCAATATTTATCGCACACTGATTACTTTTACTAGAGGAGTTTTTCGTTTTCTCTTCTCCAAGATAGAGAACAACACTTAATCTTTTATTCGCTCTGTTGAATATATTTAAATTTATATATATCTTTTTATATAAAGTATGTAAGTAGAATATCCTTGAATTAAATATAGAGTGAATAAAAAGTATTATCCCATATGTCGCAGACTGAGAAAAAAGTGTTCAAATAAACGCTTTGCATAATATGAATTAATATATTAAAATGATCTGGCTAAAATTTTATGGAAGTTAAGAAGATACACTGAAGAAAGGAGACAGAAAATAAGTATGAAATAATTATATACCTGACTTTAATCCAAACATTTATTGTCCATTTTATAACTTCCCGTTCGCTATTTGTTCGATAAAACAAAAAACTCTGTCGCCGCTTTGCTCAGTGAGGAAGGGAGTAGGTCTAACACAAAGTTAATAAAGGTTAAGTGAATTCACTACGCACGACATGCAGGCGACACACGTGTAACATGCTTGTCGAGTAGGTGTGGGAAAACTGTGCCGACTATTTGAACTGCGACTGTTTGGGAAAACTCTTCTTTTCAGAATAAAAATTACATGTTTTTGATAAAAGTAATAATAATAAAATATTAAAAGCTATTTATTCAGTAATACATACATACATAGTATTGAATTTGTCAAAAAGTACATCCACACAAATAACGCAATAAAACATATTCACATTCATATGCGTCAAAATCTATCATTAAAATTATATATCATATAAATTTTAAAGTTCTTTGCCTTTTTTGAGGTAAATATTTTATGTGTGAAGGTAAATGATTATACACTCTTATTATTTGGGTGGTACCACTCCACAATACTTTTTGTTGGTTGTAGAGGTACCAAATGTGAACATACCATACCTTTGGTCTCGTAATGATATCGTAATCTTGCACTTTGACGTGAAGGTTCTGGTTCAGTATGAGAAGGTCCTGGCTCAATGAATAAAGGTTGGGGCTCCGTTCAAACTCAATGGATAAAGGCTCGAGCTCATGTCTCAAGATATTATTAAAATAGAATTTAATTGTAATCATTATCGTATTGACTAATAGTTGAGATCTAGTTTTAGATACTCCATACTATCAATTTTATCGGGCAACTGGAACTTGTATCATAAAATCTTTAGTTTAAGTTCTAACCTCTAAAGTTGTACCGTTAGTCCCTTGTGAAGATGTGTCAAAAAAGTTATAGTTGTGCAGCCACCGTTTATCAAATCAAGATTACGATTCATTTCCAAATCTCAAATGTTTTCTCGCAACTACTGAAAAAAACGTATCTTATGAAAATTTACAAACTTGAGCATAACAGATCTTCAACGCAGCTTTCGTGATTATATTCCTGTACCAGATGCACACAAAAATTTGATATCGTAACTTTGAAAAGCCCGTAGTTCTACTTCACACATTCAAGAACATATAAGCCCTGGCTGCTTGAACCGATGTTACCCACAACATGATGTCTTGACTTGTCGACTGATTCACAGATACTGCTATGATACGTAATGCATAAGTAAATGATGATATCTTTTGCCGCCAAATGGTCAATAAGTTTTTTCCAGTTCAATCGAGGATCCATCCATTCCCAAGAACTTAACTGTCAGATGTTCCATATTTAGCTGCTGATCTCCATAAAAAAAAATTATTGGGTCCTTCTTGAAACAGCCAAAGTTCAATACATTGTTTTTTTAAATATTCAGCTTCAGTCTGTTTCTATCAAACTATGAATCACAGTCCTCAACAGTAATCAGTATTTCATTGTATGCTGCAACTTTTTCAGTTCTTACAATTTCCGAAGTATCATCAGAGTACAGTATCGTTTTGTGTTTAGTCCTGCGAGAGAGATCATTCACGTATATTAAAAACAATAAAGGAGCCAGGACAAAGCCCTGGGGCACGCCCTTTTTTGGTGTCCCCCAATCAGAAGCAGCACCCGCACTGTCGACTACGCACTGCTTTCTATTATCTAGATAGGATTGTATCAATTGCTAACAATGTTCTCTTATTCCAATTCCTTCCAATTTTTCAAACATCACATAGTACTCAACATGTTTCAGACTGTCAATTATCTCATGTATATGAAAAAGCTATTTAAACTAATTATTTAATGTTGGTTCAATAAAACGAGGTAATTTGTTTTGTTTAAAAAAAATTATTGATCATTTGGTATATGATTTAGATAACTTTTTCTTTTCGCGACTTTGCTTTTTTAAACGTATATCTTGTTGCTTCACAAAAAAAAAACGCATCCTTAATAAAATATAATAATGTACTAATGAAGCAAATACGTGTCTTCAATTGGTTTCGCAGTCAAATTTGGGATTACGCCAATTGCCCCCTTACATTTTTTCATGTTTACAAACCCCTTAATTGAATTTTGTAGATTATTATTACATACCACAAACGAATAACCACCATATTACTTGTGTTAAAACAATAGGAGGAGGAATAGATACTTCATAATAAGTATCAAACCATTAATTACTTTAATTTTACACCTGCTAGAAAAGAATAATTACATTCTTGATATTTACCACGGTTTTTTTGAATATTCTAAAATAATAATAATCAGCTGTTTCCGACATTAAAGAGCAACAACCTTTTTAAAAATAAAAACAATCTTTTATTGTCTGCAATAAAGTGCGTCGCCCATCTGGGTCAACAACCAACTACATAGCTGCGTTATGTAGATGCATCGGGCAAAAAAAAATTATATGAATGCGTACGATATAACTTTTTTTCCCGTTTTATACAAATAAAAGCGTATTTTTCTATGAATGCGTGTTCGTTTCTATTTACAAATGATCATTCTTACGTGTATTTATAAACATACATTCTGTGCCATGTCCGTAATGTAATTTTTTTATCTAAAAAACAACATAGAAAATTAAATTTTTAATTTCTTCGTTATTGCGGTATATTTGGGCTTGTTTCTGTTCGGACTTTACGTATCTGCTACTCCTTCTTTTTATTTCTGGGACAGCCTGTATAAAGTCTTAAGGACAGAGATATCATCGAAGTATCTAGAGCTACGCATCAGGAATACCAAGGTTTTGGACGCAGCCAGACAAGAAGACGATATATGGTCGTTGAAGGAAAGGCGAGAATCAAACAATACACCCAAGTGACACCCTGACAAGATTTACTTTAGATATAGATTGTCCGTGAATATCATAGTGAAATACAAGGTTTGACAGTTTCTTGGTAAAGGTCATATAAAAACATTTAGGAATAGTCAGAACCAACTTATTGTCAATGCACCACTGGTAAAGAACATCGAGATCTTTTTGCAATAATAGTGAATCATCATGCGAGGAAATATTGGAGTAAATTTTCAAATCATCAGCATAACACAAAACAAGGGAAGTCAGAGAAGTTAATAGATTATCAATGAAAAGAATAAAATAAAGTGGACCCAAATTAGATCCCTGTGGTACACCCGAGCCAGAGGCATATGACCTAGACGTATAACCAGAATAAAAAATATAATTGTTTCTATTGCGCAAATAGGACTGCATCAAATATAAAGACAAAGAGCTCACTCCAAAGGAAGCAAAAGCACTAGAAGAGTCAGTGTAGATGACATCAACTTTGTTGCAACCATCCAAACGCTCTGATATATATTGTGTAAGTGTGACTAGGTTCGTCACTGTGCACTGTACACCCACCAT
This sequence comes from Amphimallon solstitiale, assembly GCA_963170755.1. NCBI lineage: Eukaryota > Metazoa > Arthropoda > Insecta > Coleoptera > Scarabaeidae > Amphimallon > Amphimallon solstitiale. The sequence goes on from OY720684.1 coordinate 9,820,985, forward strand.
GCTGATATGGAGATATATATGAGCGAACATTGTTATAAATCGTTTTGTAAATTACTATTTCTAAAAATTTTGCAAAATTTGATAGAATGGCAATAGAATGGAAGTTGTAAACTTGTTTTGGATCATTTCTCGTATATATGGGACATATTCGAGCACGCTATACAAGACAGTAGCAGCATCGAACAAGTCATGCACTGCAACTATCTTAGGTGCAAAATCACATGCTACGAGACCTCGCAGAGAAAGTTAGACAACAAATCAATAAGGCAGCGGTGATTTCATGCCACCTGCAACAAAGTATCTGGCAAAATAAGCACATTAGCGTGGTGATGACCCACGGCGCAAAATTAAGGGCGGAAACATCTTTGTCAAAAAGACTACTAAGAGCTAAGGAAATGGGGATGGTACAAACAATCACTGGACACAGCGTAATTAGGGAGGAGTGTAAGGTAGCCCTTACGCTCCCTGAGGTCACAATTGTGACTTCCGTATTTTCTGTGTACATAAAGGTCAAAATCGTTCTCAGGACGGTTTACTCCGGCATCGTACAATTGTAACTAGTGTAACTGACCAGTGTGTACGTTGCCACCACCACCATTTTGCTTTCATCCTCATTTGTGTCGTGATCAATCCTAACGTGTTTTAGTCACCATGGCAGCCAAAAGTAAGTAGCTTATATTTTTCAAACTATTCATATTCGTTGGAATGTATTGTTTACACCTAAAGGAAAACACTCTAATTGAACGGCTTTCAAAAGCTACAGCGGAAAATTCCTTCAAAAACAAATGTGGGTTAGGTTTTTGTTTGAGTTTCACAATTGTGACTCATAGGAGTGAACCTAGACATCACGTGAAACAAGTTACAATTCAGGATTCTATTTTTTTTTCTTTTTTGCAACTTTCAGAAAGAAGAACAATCGATTTGACCTGGTTGGAAAATAATCCCGATGAAATTTACGATATTTTGGATGAAATAGACTCAGATTTGGAACTGGGTGATGGTAATGAAGATGATGATGGTTAGGAATCAATTGACAATGAAGACATTGATCCTGCAATTAATAGTCCACAAGATAATGACAGAAATAGTAATACTGATAATGATTCTGATAGTGATAGTGAAGACAACGTACCTATAATTCAATTTCAAAAACTTCATTGGAGAAAAGAGGCTTTTACTAGCAAAGATGATCCACAGCAAACGAATTCTAGAAATCAAGTTTTAACGCCGTGGCAGTATTTTGAGAGGTATTTAAATGATGACTTTTTTGAAATTGGTGCAAAATTTACAGTTCAATATTGCGTACAAAAAACTGGGAAACCGCTAAAAGTTACTGCTGAAGAAATAAAAAAGTTTTTTGGGTTGAATGCAATTATGGGTTGTATAAAATTTCCCAGAATCCACATGTATTGGAATTCTAAATTTAAATTTGAACTTATCGATAATATAATGCGACGCGATAGATTTTATTTTCTCAGGGTAAACTTTCACGTTGTGGATAATCTATCTGTTGACGATGATATTAAAAAAAAGAATAGACTTTGGAAAGTTCAGCCCATGATCGATTTAGTGAAAAAGCGTTGTCACGAAATTGAAAGGACTGCCCAAGGGGCTTACTCAATAGACGAGCAAATGATTCCCTTCCTCGGGCGTTGTCCAGTTCGACAGTATGTAAGAAATAAACCAAGACCAGTAGGCTTAAAAAACTTTGTTTTAACTACTTCTAGTGGAACTGTGCTAGATTTTGTAATCTATCAGGGGTCAACCACACCATTATCCAATAAAGATTTGGGTCTGGGACCTTCGGTTGTGCTTACACTAGTCCAAACTCTACCACAAGAAAGTTACATATTTTTTGACAGATATTTTAGTACAGTAGCCTTGTTTGACAAATTATCGTCACTAAACCTACATGGAACAGGCACAATTATGACAAACCGAATTAAAGGTATTGTCTTCAAAACAGACAGTTCGATGAAGAAGGGTGAATGTGAGGAATTTGTAAGGAGCGACAACAAGATTTGTGCGACGAAATGGAAAGACAATAAATCAGTTGTGATGATGTCCACAGCTTTTGGATCACAACCAGATACTACAGTAAGAAGATGGGACAAAAACCAAAAAGCACGGGTTGATGTACCATGTCCAAAAGTTGTTAAAGCCTACAATGAAAAAATGGGTGGAGTGGACATGTGTGACCAAATGCTTGAATACTATAGATCTTTTTTTAAAACCCGAAAATGGACATTTAAATTAATTCTTCATTTATTTGATCTTGCGATAGTCAACAGCTGGATGGAGTACAAAAGTGATGCAAGTGACCACAACACTACAACAAAAGTTATGGATCTGTTAGATTTTAGACTAAATCTAGGAGAATATTTAGTTTCTGGAACCAAAAAACGAAGACCAACAGAAGAAGAAGAAGAAGCAGAAAATGAAGAAGAACCAGAAAGAAAAAAGAAAAGGAATATTTCAGCACCAATACCTTGTCAAGATAAACGTTACGATGGATTTGAGCATTGGCCAACAAGCGACGATTCCAAACACCCGGCTAGATGTCGACTTGAAGGCTGTGGAAGTCGTTCTAGAATTCGCTGCCTTAAATGCAACGTTTATCTATGCTTAAATAAGAATAATAATTGTTTTATAAAGTTCCATAAGAAATGAATACCTTCGTTCACAATTGTGACTTTATTTGTTCGCTCCCGATGTTCACAATTGTGAATGTCAAAAAAATCCAAAAAGACGTGACCCAAAATTTAAAAAAAAAAATGGCTTTGCAACTGAGGCTATTTCACCGATGAAAAATAATTATCATATTTATATCTTGCAATTTTTTACTCAGGAGTGTAAGGGGTAGGAGATACAGAGCGATAGATAAGATGTCGCAGGAGAAAATAGAACCGGTATGTAACAAGACTGATGGAGGATCGGTTGGCCAATATCTTTTAGAAATAACAAACCACATGCCAGGCGAGCTATTGGAAGACTCCCCCTCCATTTTTTAGGTTGTTTATTTTTATTATAATTTATGCTTTGTTTTATAAAATTAATGTATTTATTCACTTGTAAATTTGAATTTTAAAATTGTTTATGATGAGAAGACATGTTTTCCCATATGAAAGTAGCACTACAGAGTATACACATTGAAATTATATAAACAAGATAGAGACTGTATGCTAAACACATAATTAAAACCAACCCCTTTTTATGCGAGAAAAGAAAGAGCAGAATCCGACGGAAATTATAAGCAAGTGGTAGTAAAATGGAGCGGCTGATCCAACAAATTGCATTTTTCGAGTGTTTAAAAACAACTTACAAATGGGAAATAAGCCGATACAAAAGCAGGAAGGCAATAATAGGCCACAATCAAACGATAAATCAGTCAGGAAGCGACCGAAAATGACGTTATGCAAACGATCCCAGGCGCTAAAACGACACAATAAGCTCGCCAAATACATCAAAACAATTTGAGAGTTTCATTTCACGCCAGGAAGGCGACGGAAGAGATTTGACAAAAATTATTGCGGTTCGAATTTGCTTCTCTTTACCTCTTACCTATTCTGTACCCATTCCATTTAGGGAAAGAAGAATTTATTTTCTCGATTTTGCAGTTGTCATTCTTCCGTGAAACGCAATTTATATATATACGAATGATAACTGCATATGCGCATTAATATAAACATTTAAATTACGTACTACATTACCTTTTTCTATTTAATAAGATGAAGGATTTTCAGCACATAAAAACTACACTTAACATTACGATTTTTACATTAAACCTGCAATTCTTTTCAACGTGTTATTTAAATAATTTGTACTATATATTGTACTTTAACAAGTTATACACAATAAAGTGAAATTTGTTAACTGGGGCCTATTTTTACAATAATTCTTAATAAACATTTTTATATTTTGGACACTCATTTAATTAATTAGTTTAAATTCGAATAAGTAATTTATTCATTTCTTAGCTAAGCTCAGAAATAAATTCTACGTCTAATGTGTCACTTAGGTTCATACTGATTTTTTATTTTTTTAACAGTGAATTCCAGTTACCTCGAAATTTGAGGTAACTCGAACTTACATATTTCTGTGACCCTTGCAAATCAATTATTCAAGAAATTTATTAAAGGTCAATATTCATAAAAGTAAAATTTATGAAGGTTCATGCGTGTATCTCAGGAAATTAGCCTGATGCTAATTTGAGATTTTATTACGCCTGCAAAAATGTGCGTTAAGCAATGTCGCACTTCACTAGCTGAGGTAATAGGATCACTAATAAGATCTCACCTCAGGGGCAGAAATATTCTTTCTCCAAAGGATTTTACTCTTTAGCTTTTCGACAGGTCAGATACATTAAATAAAATACTGAAATATCTTACAAAATCATTTATTAATCACACTTCAAAAAAATTAACAAAGAGGAGCAAATTATTTTAAAATTATTTATTCGTATACAACTTAACACTAAGCATACATTATGTACCTATAATAAAAATGTAAATAGGTATAACGTACGTGAGTTCAATGTTTCAAATACAAAATAAAATCAAGAAATTTATTACGGGTGATAACTCATACCAGGTATTGTTATAATAAGCAAAAGAAAAATTTAATATTATTATATTCAATTTTTCTTTTGCTATATTCTAATGTGTATAATTACACATTAGGATATAGACTTTGCTTTGATATTAATTTTATCCAAATGCATTTTCTCACCTCTGAATTATATTCTCTCTATTGTAAAATAATATTATACACATCAAACGAGTAAAATTGCTCCCTATTCAAAATCAAAATCCTTTGTGGGAATCTAAGCGTATACAGGAAATAAAGAATATATGCATACCTATAACTTATATACCGGGCTCTTTTTTTATCATTACACATAGCATTTTCCCTATGTGTAATGATAAAAAAAAATTGTCAATGCATTAGCGATGTAGTCACAAAAACATTTTTTATGTCTAATATTTCTGAATTTTTATTCAAACATAAGTCATAAATTAAATACATTTTATTAAAAAATAGATAATTTATTTATAAATCATGGATAAATACAACAGAAATGAAAAGGTGGCAATAGTAATGTGATACCAGAAAAATAATAGTTTAAGGCAAGTAGAGACATGTTTTCCGTCAATTATCCAGACAGGCCTATACCTTGTGCAAAAACAATTCTGAACTTTTTTAAAAAATTTCAAGAAGATGGTTGTGTTCTAAATTCTCACAAAAAAAAAGAAATAGAACCAATCATGTTCGAACAGAAGACATGAAATTAAATATCCTGTGTTACGTAGAGGAACGGTCTGTAGGATCGCTTTTAGATGTAGCTAAACATTTTGGAGTATCGTACAGTTCGGTATACAAAACTCTGAAAGAATTTAAATATAGCCCATACAAAATATCAAATCATCAAGAGCTTTTCGAAGAGGATAAGATAAAACGAACTGAGTTTTGTGAAATAATGTTTAACATGTTAAATGAAAACCATGAAATTTTAAATAAAATAATTTTTACTGATGAGGCTACATTTACCGTAAACGGTGAAGTCAACTCTCAGAACTTTCGGTTTGTACCCTACATTTATCCATGAAAAATTATTAAATTTCCTATCCATTAATCCATTAGGTACTGGTCTCGTACAAATCCTCACGCTCAAAACCTGACCCGAACACAGTACCCTCAAAAAGTTAATGTCTGGATTGGAATAATAAGCGATAGGCTTATTGGCCCATTTTTTATTGACGGTAACCTCACTGCAGTGAAATATTTGAATTTGTTGAGAGACCATATCATTCCATCAATTGAGATGATGAATGTTGATGAACACTGGTTCCAAATGGATGGGGCCCCGCCACATTCTACTAACGCTATCAGGAATTTTTTAAATAACTTATTTCAAAGACGGTGGATTGGTAGATTTGGTCCCATACTATGGCCTCCAAGATCAGCTGATTTATCTCCAAATGACTATTTTCTTTGGGGTTACCTAAAAAGTAAAATTTACAACAATGTACGAATACGCAACTTGAATGAACTAAAAGAGCGTATACGTACTGCATGTAATGGAATAAGGCCAGAATTTATTAGAAATACACTTCGTTGCTTTCAAGATCGCCTCGCTTATTGCCTTGAAAGACAAGGTGGACATTTCGAAAACTTGTTATGATATTAGACTTCACATTTAAGTTCGTTTAATTGTTATAATAAACTAATTATTTTGTTCCAAGTGATATTCTGCATTTTCTTTATTAAAAACATAACCTAATTCTTCTAAGCTTTATTTTGCTCTGTATCGCCCAGTGTTACCAGTACAAGTATTATTGCCGAATCAAATACTTTCGCGCTAAATTTTAACAGTTTCGTAATAAATGCAAAAGGTTTTATGTACGCTGCAAAGTTTAATTTTTCCGTACAAATAATTTATGGTAGAAGTAAGAGAAACGGATCTCCAGAATATTATTTTATTTGTATCAACGTTACGCGGCCAGTGGGAAATGGCGGGAAATCCTTAATGTAGCAATTATGATGTTGACGACGTGATATATTTCGAATTTTAAAATTGTAAGAAAAATTGTACAAAATTAGTTATTTACGATATAATTGTTAAAAGTGCTATTTTATTTTGCGAGTAAGATTTGCGACATGAGGGTGATTAGGAACTGGAGCAATTTAAAACAAGCAAAATAAAATAACATTTTAACACGTGTATCGTACAGTGTTTCTGCTACAAACTCAATTTTTATTTTAAAATTTTAATAAAAAGTTTAACGAAAATTGACTGATAAAAATCTTATGACAGCTCACTGTTCCTGCTTGTCAAAATACGAGTGTATAACTGGTTGTTTACTATACAGTGAAAAAAAAATGTCAATGCATTAGCGGTATGCATTGACATTTTTTTTTATCATTACACATAGGGAAAATGCTATGTGTAATGATAAAAAAAGAGCCCGGTATAATGTAACCTATAAACCTAAGTGAAAATGAGGTGTTAGCCATTACCTACGTCTATTCCTACGTATAAATAAATATAGTGCAGATACATACCTACAAATTTTTCAATTAGTTCAAGTAATCCCCAGTGGTTTAACAACTCTGTTAGATAGGTACTCATTATTAGATAAACTCAGTAGCCCACATATGAACATGAATTTACAGGCGTTAATGAGTCACAACTAAGAAATGAAAACGTCATGCGCATTACCACTATTCCCCAATATTATTTATATCACACTAAATAAGGGTTTCATTTCATGCTTTACGTCACAAAAAATATATATGTGCTGGAATTAAGTATACTATACTAAAACATGTGTGAATTTATTGTGAAATGTAAACATTAAATGATAAACGAAAATATATTCCCTTATTGAGAGGAAATAAGTAATTTTAAGAAAAATTAAATAGTAATATATTTCTTTATATGGAAGAAATTGTCCACAAATAAACTAAATATTGTTTTACAAACGTAAATAAAACAAAACAGACTTGTTGAACTACACTTTAATAATTAAAAATTGAACAATTGTTTCACCATACAGTGGCTCCGTCAGTAATGACTAGAAATATAAGTTACAAAGTATATATTTTAATGAACGAAGGACATAATTTTAACGAAGATTTTTCTGTTAGGCGTACAACATAAGAATATAAAATTGAATTTCTTAGAAGCCCTAAATATCAATAAACACAAAAACTCTAATTTTCTTTTAAATGATCAAGTGGATGTAAATAAATCTCCTTTACTTAATTTATTTGTTTAGTAGTACAATACACATAGTTTTATGAGGGTTTTAACCCACTTCCCCCTTTGTGTCCTTTTTTTCCATTTTTTCTTACCTCCTACAACCGATACACATGAGATATAGATATAGTAACTTATATTTTTAGTCATTGCTGAAGAAGCCACTGTGTGGTGAAACAACTGTTCAATTTTTACTTTCTTATACGTAGTATAAGGAAGTATTGTGATGAAAATTTTCGACCTCGAGATTTTTGCAGATGTCCACGTTTTGAGGTCCCCTGATACCAAAAAAGTGGTTTTTAAAAAATGTCTGTGTGTCTGTCTGTCTGTGACCACGATACCGGTCAAACCGATACAGATATCAATTCCAAATTTTGTAATTACGAATATAATCTCCCTCTTGAGAACTGATTAGATTTTGAGCAAAATCGGCAAACCGGAAGTAGTAGTTTACTTCAGTGAAAAAGTCGAATTTTGCAAATATTTCGTCAATTACTAAGTTTAGACTAATTTATAAAGAATTCATAAGTAGGAAGTATCACTTTTACTTTTACCGAATAACGATTTTTTGCAAATATGTCGTAAATTATGCATTCTATATATATTTATGAAGAGTACAAAAGTATTTAGAGCTGGATTTGGAATATTTTTTGTATAAATGAAATTTCAAAATTCGGACCGGAAGTAACACTTTCATACGTATAAGAAAGTCGTGTGGTAGCCACACCTCATTTTTAGTTATTAAAGTGTAGTTCAACAAGTCTGTTTTGTTTTATTTACGTTTGTAATATGGAACTAAATCAAGTAAAAGCCGAATCTATTTTATTTTTGAAACAAGTTGATATCAGCTTCATGGCTATTTGGTATTTTAAACTAAATGTTTCCTACCAAGAAATATCATTATAGGATGTGCAACGAATTCAGAAGCACGTATTTTTTCATGTTAAATATAAAGAAACTGATCTCAAATAAATGCATTTTTTCTATGAAAATCGACTGCTCTCTGGGTGTAATTTCTAAGTTATACATTATATTAAACTTCTTCGTCATATAAGTTGTATGGGGGTCCGTGATTTTTAGATATTTGTAGGTATTTTCTGTTTGTTCTATAATTGGGAAACCGTTGAATAATAAAGTATTATTATTATAACTATTTATGATCTATTTAAGAGTACGATTAGGTGTAATTAATTAAAATCTAATGAAAATACATCTTTCATACCAAGACGTATAAAAAATACAATACTTTATGACTACAATGCAACAATGTTTAATGTAACACAATTAAATGCAAGACCAAAGCGAACTGGGGCGATTTCAAAATTCAATGGTGCAAATGCATAAACTGTCTCGGTGTCAGTGCCGAGGGTGGGTAACGTTAGCCGGGAGCTCTTGGTGCTGCTGCTACTACTTTTCACATTGGTATTCTGGCGAGCTGCCATACCTCAACCTCGGCCACCTCACGAAATAAATTTACAATAATCTGCATCGTATCACGTCAAGGGACAGAGCCTAACTAAAATCGGATTTTCCCCTTAAAACATTATATATATTACACTGCGTTCTCCATCCAGGCACAAACGGATGAAATATCGCGAAGAAACGTTTTCACATATACAGACTCAACACAAACAATATTTGCCAGAATATACATGTACAGTTTGGTATACTAGAGTATTAATGAGAAGTTTATTTGGAATATGTTAAAAATAATGATTGTAAAGACAAATAGTAATTGTTCAAAATATGTTGAAAAATCTGTAAATTAGTGAAGTTTAATCAAAAATTTCATGAAAGTTTATTGTTAGGTAATGTCTAGTAGCTTGTAACTGAAACCTGCGAAACATGCCGTTGTTTTAATCATTTTTAATTAAAAAACTATTTTTTCATATTTTTAATATATATACTGTATGACATGGAAACTGCAACACCAAGAAGGGGTGCGGATTTTTTGACAAAACTTGGTAGAAACGTATAACTAGTCAAAGGCAATAATTGATTAAAATTTCAAAGAAAAACAACAAAAGACTAACACAATTTAACATAATTTTTATTAATAATGTGTTGAACCGCCCCTATTAGTGTCACACTCCCTCACTCTTCGTGGCATTGATTCGACTAGGTGGTCGATATCCTCTTGGGGTATGGTGTCCCAAGCAACCTGTAATTCATGCCGGAGAGCTATTAGTGTCTGCGGGGGATTGGCTAAATTCATAAGTTTTCGTCCCATAATGTCCCACACATGTTCTATTGGCGAGAGGTCGGGGGATTTGGGTGGCCATGGCAAGATATTGACATGAGCCTCTTCCAAGCGATTTATAGAAATTCTCGCTACGTGGGGAGGGGCATTATCCTGCTGGAAAAGTGGGTCTTCGAGCGTTTGAAGATATGGTAGAATATGGGGTTCTACCACCTCATCAATGTAACGCTGGGCGTTCATGGTGGTTTGGATGAACACCAATTGAGACCTACTCCCATATGCTATAGCACCCCATACCATAACACCCACTGCTCGATGCACATGCCTTTCAACGGAAAACTGAATATCACGACGTTCCCCACGTCTTCGTCTGACCCTCATACGGCCATCATGCATCCCTAGACAAAATCGAGATTCATCACTGAATACCACCCTGTGCCACTCCACGTTCCAGTGCAGTCGCAATCTACACCACTCCAAACGTTGCTGTCGGTGTTGAGCCGTAAGTGGTAACACAAGATGTGGACGATAAGATTGTAAGCAAACCCCTAATTCGACGATAAACGGTTCGAAGGGTTACAGGACGACCAATATTACCTAACCACACGTCAGCAATTGATCTGGTACTGGAAAACCTGTCTCTTAGTGCCATTAAGCGAAGGCGGCGGTCCTGTATCTCATTAGTTCTTCTTCGGCCTCCGGTTCCTCTTTGGCGTCTTTCCTGACCTTCCCTAGTCCATGATTGATAACAGCGCATAATGGTGGATTGGTTCCGGTTAAGGCGATTTGCAATTTCCCTGTATGAAAAACCACCTTCTCGCAAACCAACAATTCGACCTCTGTCGAATTCGCTTAATAGGCGATAATTTCCACGTTGCCGCACTCTAGGCATAATAAAACTCTTTAAACACGTTAAACAACGGTATAATAAGACAAAACCGTTGAAATTAATTTCAAACAAACAATTAATACACCACACATTAATGTCAGCGAAAACTGAATGAAGTGTCAGATGTGTCATGACCACTTGATCTATCGCAACAAAATTTTAATCAATTATTGCTTTTGACTAGTTATACGTTTCTACCAAGTTTGGTCAAAAAATTCGCACCCATTCTTGGTGTTGCACTTTCCATGTCATGCAGCATACTTTCATTAAGGGAATTTTTGGTTGTAAATTTTCTGTTTGTCTTTTAATAAATGATATGATTTTATTGTATTTTGATAAATCAATATTTCTATAAATTAATAAACAAGACTTTAACATTGAATTGAATAAATTGACCAAAGTGACTTTCTATGTGGTATTTCTTGAAAATTGGGAAAAAAGAATTTTCTGTATATATTTTAATTTTTTTGATTTTGCACCATTCCATAAATTTTGCATATGTAACTTAGTACTTTTGTTTCGATTTGGCTGGTAGCAAATTACTTATTACTCTGTTTGCAGCATCCCGTATTGTTAGCAAAAAAACAAAGAAAAACAATAGCTTATGCAATTAGAGCTATTCTAATATCGTGTATATCTTCCTCTACTTCTAATTACTACATCGAATACTATTCAACGAATTAATTCTTTCTGGGCACCGGCTGCTTTTATATCGGCATATAAAGACTCTAGAAATATACGCGAAACCTCTCGCTTCTTTCTCGATAGCCCGAGAGAAGAACCAGACTTTCTGTCGCTTACGCATTACATATGTGTGGATGATTTATGACTTATTTACTATGCGTCGCGCCGATGTTTACTTTTCTTTTGTGAACTTATTTCATTAAAATATTACGTTTTGTCAATAATTAAAGAGAAAGAAAGTTGAATAAATATTACCACTTCTATTATGAGATAATTATATGATTTTTTTCTTCTAATTATACTTATTTTTAGCAAGTGTGATGGTCATTCAGTTTTTATTTGTAACAATAGTATTAGAAAAAATATTTTAAAAATTACTAGGGATATCGAATGAAAATTTTGAACTGGGCATTCGAATTATGATAAAATACTTGTTCGTGGATATGAAAATTTTATTGAATGCAAAGAAATTGCAACTTGAATAGAATGAAAATGTAATATATGAACTAAACATTATAAACGCATGGACAAAATTAACGTATCACACAATTAAACTTGTATAATTACAATACTGAATTTAATATTGCAAGAAAATGTTCACAAAACCTTATTTATTATTATTATTATGTATGTGTTTGTCTAGTAGCTTGTAAATGAAATCAGCGAAACATGGCGTTATTTCTATTCATTTATTATTAAAAAACTTTTTTCCTTAAAAACAACGCAATCATGTATACAAAAAACAAACGAAAACAATAGAATTTATGGACTTAGAGCCATTCTAATATCGTGTATGTCCTCCTCTACTTCTAATTACTGCTTCCATGTGCCTTGGGATACTGGAGATCAAATTATGAACTTCTTGAGGAGTAATTTCCCATTCTTGAATTTCTATGCACGAAGTTGAACCCTTCTTTTAATATCGTCCAGTAAATGCTCTCTTGGGTTCAGTCAGAACTATTGGCTGGCCATTTGATGAACGGAATAGCAACAGCATTTAAGTAGTGAATAACTTACCCAGCCACATGAGGACGAGCATTATTCTGTATAAATAAGAAATTCTGCTCCACAAAAGGATCAAATGGCATTACATGGGAAACAACGATGTGTTCAAGATAATAATCTGCATTCATTTACCTAATACGTATAGGGACCAACTCTGTGCGTCCATCGAAACATATGCTTTCCCAAAACATTACAAAGCCACCATCAAAGGGGACTCTTGGAGAGATATTGCAACTAACAAATCCCTTTCCTGGCCTTAGCCAGACACGCTCACGTCCATCAGGAATTTTAAGGCTAATCCTCGTTTCGTCTGAACATAAAACCATCTTCCAATCATTAAGAGTCAAATCTTGATGATTTCTCGCAAAAGGCAATCTTTGAATTTTGTGCTCTCTGGTGAGCAGGTATTTTTTGGCCGGTCTTCTGCTGTCTAATTCAGCTTCCTTTAAGCGCCTTCTAATCGTTCGGGAAGATACAAGAAGATTTCGAGCAGCTACGAGCATATTTTTTAAGATGGTGCTAATCTTTCTTTTGTTTCTGAGATCGAATTGTCTAAGAAAACGCTCATCTATTGCATTAGTGCACCGTTTTCACCCTTGTCCCAGCCTTCGAACCTGAGGACCTGTCTCGTTAAATTGTCTAACCATGCGACTTAAGCTAAAATGGTTTCTTCCTATTAAATTAGCAACATGACGCATCGAATATCCCACTTCCAGCAAAGTTGATGCCCTTACTGCTTCCTCCACTGACAAGTTTGTTCTGCGATTTATTACTAAAATGCATTACACGTGCACTGACACTATCAATAACAAAAAAAACTTGGTGGCTAAGGACAACTTGTCTTAATAAGCAAAAATTTCAGATTTTGGATGAAGTTTTGCCAAAAATATTTTTATTTGCAATTGTACTTTTAAAAGAAAACTAGAAAACTAAAAATCATCGTTATTTTGTAATAACACAAAAGTAATTTTATATAATTTTTATATTACACATGCACTTTTAATAATTCTTGTCTCTTTGATAATGGTAAGTGATCAACACTTTTAAAAGAAATCCATGCGTAAATATCGAAAATTAATAACAGCATCTGATTGAAGAAACAGAAATATATTTAAAATTTAAAATCTATGTACAGGCATAAAACAATCCATTTATCCAAGAGTATATTAAGTCTGCTTACAGATTATTTGCTGTGTTTATGAGATTATTCATTTGGAAGTATTTGGACAGGCATGGATAATGGTATTTAATTTAGAAGTTCTGACATCAAGAGAGGAATTTAATAGTCGGATATCTAAGCAACCATTACGCTAATTGTACTTTACAAAACGTCATTAACAATTGTAACAGGTGCGCTTGTATTGACGAGTTCCGAGGGGATAGAGAAACAAGGGAACATAAATAAACATCATTTGCTTATTATTAAGAAATTCGAAGGGAAGCGCACAAAAAACAATATCCAAAAAGTCCGTCAGAAGACTTACTGGGATTACACGGCCTCATATATAAATATCGCCTACTATCTCTTCCAGATCAGAGTGTAGTATCGCTTTTCGCTCGGTATGTCTGAGCTTTTAAAGCGAAAGCTCTCGTCACGAGTACATAAGATTAATAGTAGGCTTTGTTTATCCTATGTAAATGCTATTAGCGCATTTACAGCACGCTTAAAACCCTGTGCTCGAGCATTTATTTGCTACAACACGACATCCAAAATACTTGATGATTTATCATGTACCCGCAACTAATAGATGATATAGGTGTTGCAAGATTCGAAATCGTAGATGGTAGACATCTTTATACTATAGGAGAGGGTTAATAATAGACGATGTCTTGTTGTCAAGGAAGAGAGATACAATATACGAGAGTAACTGAGAGAGAGAAAGAGAAGGAACGAGGAGAACTTTAAATAAATCCCACCAGCTACGCGCGCGGACGTTGTGGCTTTAATTGATTTAATTACATTGTGTTAATTAGGGTAGCTGTTTGGAAGCAATTGGATATATCCAGCCTGCTGCGCCACTAGGTACTGAGCGGGGGCCTCCTTGCCACCGAATTTTACAAATATTAAATTCAATTTATCAAGTTCCAATTCGGCTTTAATTCATATCTTTCATATTATTTCGTCATTAATAATGTTTATATTACATTACACAGGTTTTGTCTATCTAAAAATTACTCAATTTTACTAAGAATACATTTTTAAAAATTATCATCTTACATCGTTGAGGTTTCTTCTCTAATTAGGCATTTTTAAAAAGCTTTTCTTAGGTCAGATGATATATCGTGACATATAGAAACCTCTATTTTCAAAACTATATATAATAAGACTACTTAGAAAATATATATGTTTATATTCAGCGGTAGGTAGGTATTTGTCAATAACATGATTCGGCTTGATGAAAAAGGGTCTTTCTTTCTCGAAATATTTACGTGCATCTATATTCGTATGTATATCATCCATTCCTAGACAAGCCAGGCAGTTTTTGTATTCGACGTTAGAATTTTTTTGCTTTATAAGACATATTGCCGTGGTCTCTTGCATATTAATAAGATAATAGTAATAGCATTAAGATTTAATTTAAGTATATAAAATATAAAAGAGACAATAATAATGTTTTATTGTATTCCAAGATTTAACATGAGTATATTAAGTTGCATACATTTTAAAGTGAGAAAACATAGACATAAAAATGAATTTATATTTACAATTTAGATATGAAACAGGTATAAAATAAAAGACGAGATAAAATTTAATATATATATATATATATATATATTTCTTTTATAGAAAAGAGAAACAAGATGTATGGTTTGTGTATAATGAAAAACAACCTGACTTAAGGATGGAAGTGTGATAAGAATTAGTCATCTAAATGCAATAAGATTGTATGAAGAAAACAAAATTCGATATGCACGGGGATATGAGGATGGCGTTGAGAGCGGTCACGTGTTTTCCCGGGGATATAAATTGAAAACAAGAATCGACAAGATTCATTCATTCATTGATTGGATTGATTCACGGATTAGCTGGTTATCTGAAAAGAGAATAACAGTAACTTAAAATCGTAGGGTTAGATACACCACGATTCATATTTATTTATTTTGTATTAGCGTATTAATTTTTATTTGCATTTAAGTTTCATTCATTTATTTTCTTTGGTTAATTGCCTTTGTATTTTTAAAAATAATGGAGATGCAAATGGCAGAATTTGAGAAGTTTTTCAATGACTCAAGGTAAGTTTGATACAAAGATTTATCAATGTGGCTATGCGTGTATTGAAATATAACGTGCAAATGTATATTCAATATAACGTTGTGCAACAGGAATAATAAATATTTTCCTGTAATAGTAATAAACATTCATTAGTTTCAAGTTTACAAAAATGAAATTATTAATGGTGTTGGGTGTTAAGAGGATATAGCGTGCAAATGTATATTTTCTGGCACTTAATTAGGCATCATTAATGTTTACAATAATTTTTGATTATGAATTAATGACTTAAAATTAAATTTTTAATAAAGAAAGTGTTTCTGGGTAGCGGACTCTGAGATGCTAGATATAACACGTGCGAATGGTTATAGATAGTAATCAGATTCAAGCTTTTTCTCCGAACATTGACCATTGCGAAGTTCTAAGTTTGTCAGAGCATTACGTGCGAATATAATGTCTCTGATGGAATAGAACTCGCATAAAATATAAATAGTATACAAAAGTTAATTGAATTTTATTTGTTTTGAAACAGGAAAATATTTTAGATTTCTATTTGATTAAATATAAGAAAAATATATTCGTACCATAAAATGTTACAACCTAGAACAAGGTACAAACGTTTTCTCTTAATTATGTTTTTTTTAAATAAAATGGTGAATATAGTATAGCAATGCTATCTATTATGTAATAAATGTTAAATAAATTATACAATTATGTTTTATATGGTTTCTGGTTTTCATTAAAATAAGCTATAACCTTATCCCAATCAAAAGTAAAACAAGAGATTTGACGAGAGAGGAGAAATTTAGATACACTGATAGAATTCACGTATACTTATAAAGTACGTGCTGTTAAGATAAATAAAATATACATTAAGGATAATAAAAATTATCATCATCTTTATTATTTATGTTGCTGGAACAGCACACAACATAATTTATTTGGCAAAGCCTAATGTATGGCAATACTACAATTATCATATTCCAAATAGTCATGTTGCCACAGCAATATGTATATGAAGTTTTAGGCTAGTAAATGTAATCGCGAAACTCTTCAAATTCTATAGGTTTGTCGTAAATAGTATGAGGAAGAATACGATTTGGTCCTGGCTTAACTTAGTTTCTTGAAGTAACTTGCACGACGTGGTCGTTGTTGGACGCGATTCAAGAGATAGTGTAATAATATTGAACGTTCTTTGGGCATTTAATACAAGGTATATATGTATTAGTATTGCTTTGCCAAAATATAAAATTAGGTCGTTTGACTTTTTTTGTAATTCAGATAAGTTAAATTCTGTTAGAACGGTAGCATACATTTTATTGGCTTGATTTTGTTGCTAGCGATATTTATGTATATAGTAAGTAGATATGTATTTTAATAAGTAATGTTTCTCAACTAAAATGAAACTTATTTAAAATATGGGACTGTCGAAGAGAGAAAAAGTTTTTTGTTACCATCGAAGAGACAGATTCAGAGGCATTATACCAAAAACTTGTATTATAAAAGGTTCGCAGTACGATTGCGTATTAACATTGCACTTCTTTAGTCTTTTCTTTTCTTTGTTTAGCATCCGAGAAAATTCAGATTGATACAAGCCAATTTAATGCTAGAGAGTGATGGAACAGTCATGGACGACGATGTTACGTTGAGGTTACTAAATAAAGAGCCACTACTGTTACTAACAAAAAATGAAACTTGGAATCAAAAAGCAGATCTAAATTCATTGAGTACATCAACGGTTACAGTACAGTATGAAACTTTATCAGATACCTTTGAAGCAGCAAATCAGTTAACACGAGTATTATAGATGGAGAATATTGGGATAAATTTGAAGTTTCTTGGCAAAGACTATCTAACAAAGTAATTAGAGTCTGCGAAAAAGGCAACCGTATTAAGTGTACACTATATAGTGTTGCAAAGGTAATAGTGGATGTACTATTTTTGCAGGAAGATACTTTCTTGAATTTGCAATTAAGAAAAAATATTATTTTGTATAGTAATTATTATTAATGAATTTAATATTTTCCAGAGCGAAAATTTCAAAACTGTTGACGTACCCACAACAGCGTGCTGTATAGTCTATTTAAAAGGTATAATAATAATAATAATAATAATAATAACTTCCAAAATAACAAGCTATGACTACATTTTTTTTCTACATTGCAGATACAGAGAATTATACATTATACATAGAAAAAGAGAAACAACAATAACAGAAAGCTTGATGACAGCAATTAAAATCACATTTGCATATTAGGATAATTTAAACTTGGTGTATCCCAAAAGATGTTCGAGCGTACTGGAGTTTATTCAGAAATATTTTAGGAAAATTCGTCCAGACAAAGGATCCCGAAACAAAAACAAAAGGTCTGAAAAGATACTATCCTTAATCAATCAATTACGTAATACGTGAAAATCTTTCCTTTATTGCAATGAAATATACATATATTAATCATCTGCTGCAAGAAGAATGTGCAAATACTTCTAATAATTTTTTTTAGATTTTCTTGCTTTTGTTTTTACCTAACACCTACTGTAGAAAGGAGTCTTGTAAATTTACATTGATAATCGAGGGCAACTTTGTTTCTCGCGATTATCACAGTAAAATTACCAGTCCATGTAATATTAAAAATGGCTACAATATTACAAAATTTGCATGTAAAGTTAAGACACATGGCTTCAAAGTTACAAGTATTACTTGTAAAAATACAATTGCTATATGTAATTATACTTTTAATATTACTATCTTTACGTTTCAACACTGATTTTGTAACAATACAAGTAATATATGTAACTTTGAAACCGTGCATCTTAACTTTACATGCAAATTTTGTAATATTATAGCCATTTTAATATTACATGGGCTGGTAATTTTACCGTCGACGCGATTATCATTGTAAATTTACAAGATTTCTTTTTACAGTGATACTTAACTTATCCTTTGTATTTCTTATCAGTAGCTCATCTTCATCTCTACAGTAAATTATTTTGATGTTCTTCTCTGCTTGTTCTCCTGATTTCTTGGTAGATATTTCTGATCTCTCTGGTTACGTAGTGTCCCTCTATTGCTTTTTACTGTTTCTCCAACATATTCCTTTTTTTCTGTCTGCATATTCGTTTCGCTATTTTACTCTTGTTTTCATAATTTCTAATTATCTCCACTGTTCTGTTTTGATCACTTTCGAATTTTGCTTTATTTTTTATTTTACTTTATATTCCGCTTTTTCTAAACATGTGTTTTCTACACCTGCCATTGCAGCCTGTATTTTGCCCCAATCTTCTTTTATTGTTTGAATTTCAATGCTTTCTCTAAACTAGTAAAACTAAAACTTGAAAACAAGCGAGAATAGCATCATTTATTACATGAAGGCTATAATTAAAATAATAAAGAGTAGTACACTGTTTGTTATGAAGCTCCGATTCGAAAATAACTAAAAATCTAATAACTACATTTTAGTTTTTTTTAATTTTACGTGTGGAAAACATTTCATGAAACAGTAATTTTTGAGATTCCTATATTAACGCCATCAGGAAGGAATGGGCTAGACTGGACCCGGTTTTTAGACGGCGTGGCACGTTTAAAAGAAAGTGAGCTCCGTGTTCATGGATCATTGGTTACGCTTCCGGGGTCTTTCTACCGGTCACTCCATACAAATGGAAACTGGAGTCCTACAGCCAAAACCACTTATCCACTTCGCCACTCGATTTCCCGATACTCAAACTTAGTAATAGCCACGATACAGACGCCTTCCTTATTCGTATGTATTACATACATATGTATATATGTATGAAGTACTAATAGCCCACAGCATCATTTTCCACGTATATAGTTTTTTAATCGATTATTCAGTAGCAAGTTTGTCGTTAACGAATCTATAAACAGACATTATAACTTTAAATAGGCATACAGATATATTATTTAGATAGATATTTTAAACTGCATTCTAAGGAGAATGCATTCCATTGCCAACAAAATGTAAATTATACCGGGTTCATTTATACAGAGTGTTCGACAACGACGAACCAACACAACACTATTGTTTTGTTTTAATGGAATACTACGCTTTCTTTTACTTTTTATGATAGCCCTTGAAGATCTGATTAAACTGATATCAGTTTGTATTTATCGATTTTTAACTGTTTCTGAGGTATGGAGATTTTTCGTTAAAAATATATACAACATTTGAAAAGCTATAAAATAACTATTATTGAAAAAATACCTATTATGGGCTCAATTAGTGGAGGTATCTTTTCAGTACGTGAAATTAAAGTTTATTTCGACATTTCTACGTATGTTCTTTAGAATTACATACCATTCTCAAAAGTTAAGAATTCTAAAAAAAAAATAGTTGGATTAAAAAGTACTTAAAATTTACCAATTAAACATATCTGCTTTCTTATGCATGTGGCCGATATTGTAAAAGTTATAGAATATTATATCTGAATACACCCGACTACAATTTAAAAATATGAGTTGCCCTGACTTGCATAGCTAAATTTAATCGAAAAGGCTTACTTCTAATATTTTCTTTTCACAAATAAGTAAAACATAAAAAATGAAGAGCTTGTAAGTTCATCAATTAACAATAGTTAAAATATCGCAGTTGCTGTGTTCCAAAAATTGTTTATTGTTATAATTAGACTAAATTTAAAATTACTTTAAAATTAAACAAGTCATACTTAGATTTATAACTTCAGTTGAAAAGCAAATCGTCAATATAAGTATTTAAATTTATATTATTAAAAACTTCTATAACTTTCGCAATATATTCACTAACATGTAAGCTACTATTTTCAAGCATCACAGTTATTATAAGTTATCATCTAACAAATTCATAAATGTTTGGTTTTATAGTATGTTCATATTTTTTAGTATTTAAATTATATAAACTATGGAAACAAATACATTTACGGTAAAACAAAAATGACAACTCATTCAATTCATATTTTTAAGACGTAATCAGGTTTATTCAAATATAATATTTTATAACCCTCAGGCGGAAGAAAGTAGATATTTTAAATAGTACATTTTCAGTACTTTTCAATGGCGTATAAAATATACAGGATGTTCCATTTATTTTTTTTTAGAATTTTTAACTTTTCCAAATTGTATGTAAAACTAAAGAACATGCGTAGATATGCCGAAATAAACATTAATTTCACGTACTAATAATAGAATAAAATTTACCTAAATATGAGCGAAATACATTAATAGATTATAATAAAACAACAAACAACTTAAATAAATACTTTCTATAAAAAAAAAACAAATAAAAACCACTATTCCAACAAGTTTTAAATAAAATCCTAAATATTAACCGTGTTTTCTAGTCTCAATAATTTCAGCTTGTCCATCGTACTTATCTACTAATAAATATTATCTTTAATATTATAAATTACTGACCTATGTTTGCTAACTTCCTTCAATTTGTTATATGTAAACAAGAATATGTAAAATTTAAAGCAATTGCTAATAAACGTATATTATTATTATTATTATTATTATTATTATTATTATTATTATTATTGTATATGCAAATTTAATGAAAGCAGTTTAAATAACAAATACATAACAAGAAAATGGGTCTGCTTAAAACCACACAGCAGAAGTGTAAACTTCATCAAGGCGAGGTTAATAATACGAAATACACGCGTATAATATTCAGTAACGTATTATACGAGTGATGCGTCATGCTATACCATGTAACGGTCGCCGAACGAGTATAGCAGTGACGTATGTATATGTATAAATACACGATAGGAATAATCGATTACGTGTCCCGCGTTGGTCTGATGCAACGTGCCGGCGTCATACATTGGTCATACCCGTTCGGCTCGGGTTCGAATCTACTCGGGGACATGAATTTATTTATTCATTTAAATTTCAATTTAATTGAAATTAAATACCTCTATACGATATATTTATCTTGTTCCCTTAGCCGACTTTACCCGAACAAGCGTTACACATATCCGAGCGTTGCAAGTCAGTCTTGTTCACTGCCTACAATCAGCGCAACGCGCCTACAGAAGTTTACATTTCAATAATGCGCCATTTCTCTAGAGAATTGTTTTTAACGGAATGTAAATTAAAAGTATTTTTTCTAATCAAATCAAGTTTAAAACTCAAATTCTGTCAAAGTATCATAATTTTGCGTTTAAAATAAAACTTACTAAATTAATTAACCAGAAGAGACTTGGGCCGGCTTATTAAAACTATTTTAATTAAATATTTGTCACTAACGACGACGAAAGTTCATTCCCTGTGCCATAAATATCAAGGATATATTAAATCTTGGACTGTCCCTGTCAATTCCTGCGGCCCCGACGAACAAGGCGTTCGATTAGGTAAATGAAGATTCTGGAAGAAGACCCACGGGCCGCCTCTAACTTGTATGTGTCGGTCCCTTCCGTAATAAATCGAGCCAGATTTGTCCCCATACCACTTTACAATGAATACACTCATCCTCTTCTATCACCCTCCTACCCATTTAGAGATGAATGTCAAAAGGCGGACGAGCAACGAACTAACCCGCCTATGATTAAAATTATTTTCCAAAGAATACAACACATTGCATGTATGCAGATATAGATGTATGCATAACCATGTACGAGTTGGGAATAAAAAGAAAACAAAAAGTACCGGCACAATCCCAAGTACAGATTGGAAATATTGTTAATCGTTACATCGATGTGTTATACGGTAGATATCCAATAACCTATCGTCTACAATCTACACGGCTATTCTGTATTTTCAATTTGAACGGGGCGCAGATCTATTCATCTTTTTTATTGAACCATCTAGACGTTTATATTTTTCAAATATCTATTAATGTGAGGATATTACGTTTTATATATATGTTCTATACACATAAAATGCGCATGGCTGTAATTCTATACAAAATAAAATTAAATCCCTTTACTATCGTAAAAATTTTAAGTTGAACTTTATTGCAGTAAATTAGAAACATATCAAATTTAGAAAATTGAATATAGAATTAAACCACGTTCTTTCTCGTGTGTAAGTAAGTTGAAAGAACGAAGATATATCCTCCTGAGACCCAAACTCAAAAAAATGATTGACAATTTTTTTTGTAACTTATCATTGCAAATATGTAACTAAACACAACGTAATTTTTTCGAAATGTCTTTTTGGCCAAGAAAGGTGTCCATTTAAGTCAGTGGTTCCCAAACTTATTTTGCCTACTGCCCACTTTGAGAATAAATTATTTTTTAGCGCCCCCATTTTTTCACCTACTCAAAAACCACTATAACTTCAAATTAAATTAATTATTGTGAGCTATATTAGCGGAGATTAAACATTCATTCTAAACGAGACTTTTACTATGGGTTATAGTAAAAGTCTCGTTTAGAATGAATGAGTTAACTTGAGACCTGAGCGTAGTAGGTAGTACACAACGGCGCTCAGGTCTCAAGTTAACTTTTACGGGCTACACCTGCCAATGAGAATGATTATTGAAACGCAACTTTATAGTATTCAGACAAAGTATCTTTTATTCAAAATTCAAAATAAAACAAACATAATCGATTCTAATATAAAAACTAATGTGAAGGATGAATCTGATGCTGTTTAATAAGTTTGTTGATATCAGGTTCCAATTTACTCAAGAACAGCCGCAAGTCACCACGTTCGGTAACATGCAAACGATTTCTCTTTTTAGTAAGCAGCGTTGCTACAGCACTAAATCCACGTTCACACAAATATGACGATGGGAATGCTATCAAGAATCGTTGAATGATTGAGCACAATCCAGGGTACAATTGCGGGATCGGTTTTTGTAGCCAAAATTCTTGGTAGCCATTTTTGAACTTGATTTTTATTTCCTCGTTCGTTGTCAATTCTATAAGTTCTTCTTCCAGATGTGGTGATATTGCTGTGTTGACATTTGAAAACGGATCCAACACCCAGTCTGGTATTTCCAAGTTCAAAATATCCTGGTATCGTTCGGTGAAGTCAATGTGGAGCTTTTCCAAATGTTGGCAGTAGGCAAACAAGTCGTCGTTACTGCAGGATACTGATAAATTCGGAAAATTATGAAACTCACGTCTGCCCATATTCTTTTTGTGTAGAAGCAGTTTGGCTGCGAAAGCAGCAACGACATTTTTTGTTTTAATTAAATTTAGTTCATCGCCTTGCAGTTGGAGATTCATGTTGTTGAACAATTTATACAGGTCTGTCATGTAAGCTATATCATTTTTTGATGTAATGAGCTTGTTGCGCAATTCTGTATCTTTAGTTTCCAAAAACTCTATCACAGAGTCAAACAGGTTGTAAAATCGAGTCAGACAATTGCCTCTTGATAGCCAACGAACTTCGGTATGAAACAACAAACGGTTGACATCTTCGTCATTAGTAACACAAAGCTGATGAAATAATCTATCATTCAAAGAGCAGTTACGGATTTTATTGACTGCTTTGATGACATATTGCAGTGATTGAAATAGTCGTTCACTTAAATTTCTAGCAACCAAATGTTGTCTATGAATAACGCAATGTACAGCAAGGACATCTGGAATTTTATTTTTTACGTACGCTATGAAGCCTTTATGGCACCCTGTCATAGCCGGAGCGCCATCCGTAGCAACTGATATAATATTTTTCAAGGGAATCTCTTTCTCATCACAAAACTTTTCCAATGTATTGAATATGGTTTCGCCTTTTGTATCAGTCTCTAAATTTCTAGCAAACAATAGTTCTTCACATATTTTCTCATCTTTAATAAACCTCACGTAAGACAGCAACAATGCTTCATTAGTTGGTAAAGTGGACTCATCGAGCTGAATTGAGAATTGACTAGTCCTCAGATGATTGCACAATGATTCTTCTATGTTTCCGGCCATTTCATCAATTCGTCTTTGCACAGAATTATTACTCAAAGGAATTTTTCCGATAATATCTGCGGCCGGTTTATGAAGCACAGTAGTTATTACTTCCTTTATTGCTGGCAAAATTAACACTTCTCCGATGTTGTGTGGTTTGCCTTTTTGAGCAATTAACAAAGAGATGTTGTACGAAGCTCGAAGTCCGTCGTCATCTTGCTTAGCAGCCGCCGAAAAGAGTTTTGCTACACTTGGCCGAGTATTATGCTTCTTCTCTAGGTCTTGAAAATATGCTACATTCTTGTCTTTCTTATCTGGATGCATTTTATTCAAATGATCTTGAAGTCTTGAAGGCTTCATTGCTTCATTCGAAAATGTTTTTAGGCATAGAAGGCACAAAGGCGACGATGGGTTTGTAGGATTTTCAATGAATCCGAATTTAATATATTCCGCACAGTATTGCCGTCTCTTCTTTTTTACTTCCGACATTGTTTTGTTTTGAGAAATACGTAAGTATAAGTGTTGAACTTAAGTACTGCTTATCTATTACGCGCGAAACCGCAAATGAAAATAAAATAAATATTACGTTGTTTATATAGGATTGCATAAGCAGCACGCACCGACAGGAATAAGACAAACATGCATAAACTCGTTTATCTCATTCGACGCTCAATCGTACTCAACAAGTAAGAACAAGTATTCTATGAACCAGCCGATTGATACAGTTGCCTTTTTATTTGTTTGTTTGTGTCTCTTTTCGTTTCGAAACGGAGCGACCGATTGATATGTTTTTTATTTTATTTATTCAATAAAACAGGACAGATATATGAACTACTCGGAGAGAAATATCGAACCGAGTTGGTTTGAGCAATCTCTTAATTAATATTAGTTGATGTTCACAAGCTGTAGTCGAGAGTAGGGATGGGACATCGGTGGGTAAACATCGATATCAAACATCGATGTTAACATCGTTGATCAACATCGATGGTTGCAAAATATCGACTACCAAACATCGATGTTTTTAAACATCGATAATTATATTTATAGATTTATTTTTTGGCAGTTTAACAAAAACTTTATTATAACTTAATTAATTTACGTCCTTAACAAAATGATATAAAAGATATCACTATTCAAAAAAAATAATAAAAGAAATATATACATTTATAATATGTAGTTAACTTTAGAAACTACTCAAAAAAAACTATATAAAAAAACAATATTATGCAATTACGCATGAAACAACCACATGACTTAAATCGTCTGATACTTAAAAAATATATACATTTACGTGTATCAAAGCTTTTTAAGAGAACGATTTTTATTTGGGATTTTATAGTCTTGCATTTTTTTTTGACTACGCTGGCAAATACCGAGATACATATGGATATGGTTTTATATTTCTGATGTGTCATCTTGCATTTAATACGTGTATCGTCGTGTATGATTGTACGCACTAGGGAATTTCCCGAAGAAGTATACATCGGTAATGTCTATCTCCCTTCTTTTTCTATGAAAATACGTTTACCTCCTTCACTTATTCTGCATGCATACATAATTTAACTTTTATTCTGCACATTAAAAGTACTATAAATTTATGTATTTAATTATATATTATTTAAATATTTATACTGAGTAATATTTAAAAGAGCCTAAAATGAAATATTCGAATTTATATGATATAGCACTGTGTAATTTAAATACTTCTTTTATTCGTAGACAATTTTACATCCTCGTAGCCTGTATGTGAGCTGTTAATTTGGAAACATTTTTGTATTTGTCAACAGAGGACGCTGTTTTATTTTGTGATTAGTGCAAATACATTTTGTCAAGCTTAAAAGTTCGATGTTCACTATATTTCTTCTAACATCGATAGTTTATCGATAAATCTAAATTGCAAACATCGATGCAAAAACATCGAACATCGATCCTAAAATATCGATGTTCAATGAACATCGATGTTTATCGCCCATCCCTAGTCGAGAGTCGAGAGCTCAGTCGGTGTCTAAGAGTCCTCCTAGATTCTAGATGAAATTACAAATCGCCCCCTAAGCCTTTACACAACGCCCCCATTTTTTTTCTGGGTCTCTTACCGCCCCCCTTTAGACCTGCAGCGCCCACAAGGGGGCGTTATCGCCCACTTTGGGAACCTATGATTTAAGTGGACATTAGATTTTTATCGCTTAATAATATTTTATATAAAACTCTCCATCGATTACGACTTTTAAATGATTTCTGATGGCAAAAAGTCTGTCTCTTGTCTTTGTTGAGGCAATTACATACACTCTAGTGGTCTTTTCCCAGTATATTTTGATAAAATGACAATGCCAAAGAATCTTTTTCTTTTTTCCATAGCTAAATTAAAAGCTTTGTCGTGTAGCAAAATGTATTTCACATTTGTAGATCTACAAATTTTACTGAAATCTAATTTTCAAAATACATAGAAAAATATTCAAAAACCTTGAAATTTATTCTTTTTTCGATGGTTTTATCGACTACTCCAACATCAAATTTCTTCTCCAGATAAATGATGACACTTATTCCATGTGTATCTTGGCTCAGTCTTTTCTTTTGGCTTCTTTGGTTTTGGTGTTCTTTTTCGCTTTTTACGCTGTTAGTATGGATTACCGTAAGGAAGTTCGCTTTTTTCTCCCATAGTATCAATAGATTCAGATTTATGTGCATATTGTAAGAATTCTTCTTTGCTTCCTTCTCTTTCATTGTAGACCGCCTCTGAATCTAGCTCACTTTCTCATGTATTTTTCTCTTCTTCGTTAGTTTGCAGATGATTCCCCTCCATCTCATTTTCTGTTTCTTTATACTCTTCTTTCCAACCACTAGTATCGTCTTCAGAATCTCCAGTCGCTATCTCCAGATCAGAGTGTCTGACTCTAGTAACTGTAATAAATATAATCTATCATCGTCTTCTTCTGGTAGAAGCCAATAAACCCATACAAACAACTGTTCGTAAATTTGGTACACCATTTAGAACGTTATATGAAAGAGTTAAATGTGGAAAGTTACAACCAAACGCCTAGGAAGACGAGCAATCTTCACAGAAGCCCAAGAAGAATAAATGAAGGAATACGTAATCAAGATGGCTGATTTATTTTACGAAGTCTGCAACAAAGAACTGCGAAAAATAGCATATGAAAAACGATATTAAGCACAACTTTATCAGCAAGAAAAGACAACACTAGTTCTCTATAGTTCTGTATATTTCAATCCAATTACCACTGACAAAATAAACAAAATTGTGAACTACACCAAATGAAAACATACTATGGATACATACAATGTGTCAATATACATATTAAAACGCGTTAGAGACGAAATAAGCTCGCCAATGGCAAATATTTGCTAGTAGAGTAATCCAACATTTTGAAAAGAAGAAATTCTTAACGAGCAACAACATGGTTACAGAAAAGGACACTCCATAACAACTGGTGTATTGACGGCACTGGACTCCGTCTTTAAGGCATTACACGATAGCATGTTTTTAAAAATGTGTTTAAGTAGGGCGTTTGACACCGTTTGATGTTAGGCTTACTGGAAAAGCTCACATATTATGGAACGATATTTTTAGTGAGTCCATCATTAGCCAACACAAACAAACTGCATGGTTTACCCACGCGAGAACATGCCACATATAATTGTCCGTGTGAAAAACACGGTGTGTCCAAATCTAAGCCACAAACAGATATCGTTTGACCTTGATGAGAATATACTTAATATGAGAGTTGCACTGAGAAAGTAAAATGATAAGTATAAGCGTCACTGCTACGGTCGACGCACAATCAATAATAATGGCCGAAAACGGTTTAGGCCCTAAACTTTAGTGAGTGAGAGAAAGCTTATTGTGTGAGAAAGACAGGGGACCGACTTCGTTCTCATCCCTACTCTGTGCTGTTTACGGGGTGAGAAGTGACATCGGTAGACGCCTGGCGGGAATAACTGATCGAGTGGTAAATGATCAATTATCGACCGCCGAGAGTAGAAAATTATTAAAGACCTAATATCGCTATTAAAAAATAGGGGTTGGTGGTGGAAGGGTGAAAACTTAGGGTTGTATGTATTTTTTAATGCCGAAACATAAAAAAATAAAATACAAAATTTTGTCCAAAAAAACAAGAAAGAAAAATTTGGGGTGGACCACCCTTATCACTTAGGGCTATGAAAAATAGTTTACGTCCTATTCTCAGACCTGCTGAATATACACACAAAATTTCATAAGAATCGGTCAAGCCGTTTCGGAGGAGTTTTGTGACAAACACTGTGACACGAGAATTTTATATATTAGATAAAAGTTAGATATCTGCAAAAATCTCGAGGTCGCAAATTTTTGTCATCACCATACTTCTTTATACTACGTGTCAGAAAATAAGGTGTAGATACCACACGTCTTTTTATGCGTACTATTTATCATCAACAGATCAAATTAATCAATATTTTCTGTTCAATTTTATCGTAAAATAAAAATGAAGGAAAGCATCGTGTCTTTATTTGTATCCTGATGAAACAACACTGGTCTTTTTATTTTATGGAGAAACTGATAAGTGAGAGGGCTAAGTAAGTATTAAGACAATATTTCGGTTTGTATTTTAGTGAATTAAAACCATTCCCTTCAATCCATAATTAAACATTTTGCAACTATTTAATTTCAAAGAATGACGTTCATAGAATTTCAAAAAAATATATCTTTGAAATGCACAGTAGTGCACACTAAAGCAGCAAATTGTGCTAAAGTTTATAAATAGCGTCATTCTAAGATCAATAAAATTAAGGTTTATGATAAATTATGTTATTCTTTGTGTTGCAAAAATTACAGTAGAATATTTTATCCAATACATGTCTTCTTAATGCAATAAATTAAAATAAGGAATTAACTATATAATTGTTACAATATCATGGGTGGTCTGCGCTACATAAGCAATAAATTATTCAGAACAAAACAAAACACTCCAAATTCGTTGTAGTAAAGAACAAAGTAGGGCCAAACAAAATTAAGAAATACCAGCAAACACATTCAACACCAAAAAAAATATGTATTTAAAGGTAATTAATTATACGAGGGATGGCAATTGAAATTACCAAGTGGAAAGGACCACAAAAAAGGTGGACCATTGTCGAGAAAAAAATACTTTATCTCTTTGTCCTCTTTCGTTTAGAGCTTTTTTTTAATCCTCATCTTTTCCGTATCGGAAGGGAAAGTCCATAAAACATTTTTATAATTCGAACGATGATGGTGATTTTAATTAAATTACAAAATGTGCGTGTAAATATTATTGGTTTTAGTGTCTAAAACATAAAACGTACTGCCTGGCCTGACCTGCGGATATTGAAAGCGTTCAAGCATCGAAGTACACTCAAGTTCGGGGAGTATTCATTTTTGAAGAACCCTCGTATCCGCCAGAAGTGTGTGGCTTAGATCGACCGTAAGTTCAATAAGTACCCGGTGTGAAATTAACACACCACGAGACCATTTCTCCGGCTCTTTCTGCATCTATTCCGGTATGTCGCTACTGTATAGTATAAGCGCAACCCCTCTTTTATTCCAATTGAATATATTTATACTCGTCATAAGTGTACTTCGTTGTATAATATTTTGATTTACGGATAACCGCTTTTCATTCTTTTTTAGTGAGACTTTAGGCTTGCTTTGAAAAGATAAAATCAATATGTGGAGAAATGCCGCAGCAACACTACACTTTTTAATTTATTTCAGCCTAATATTCTAATATTAGAATAAATAAAAATCGCAAAAATAGTTTCAAATAATTTTTATTGTTCACTACAATATTGTTTCGCCAAACTTTGGCTTTGTAACGGTAAAATAAGTATTAGTTTGCTAAGCAAGTATTTGTTAAGAACATTGGCGTCGAATATTTGTGTTTAGCATAAGATTAGTGACGTGGTATTAACAATTTCGCACATTATACGTGACATTTCGTGTGAAAACCACAACGGGGATATACGGGCATCCTAGAAAAAGGGGAACCCCAAGATTGGAACTATAAGAAGTGAACAACGAAATTCCACAAAGAAGTCGACTGAGGTCCTTCAATGAGATCAGTCACCAGGGTAGATATCTTGGTTTTACTGCAAAGTGATAAGGTCCTCTAGTTAAAAAGTATGTCGACTCACATATATATATAATATATAGCGGTCGATAAAATATAAAATTATAATTAGAACCTTAAAGTAGTTACTTTAAGGCTTTACTATTTAGTTAAATAGGTTGTTTTTTACAAAAGATCGACCGCTGCCAAAGTGTTAAAGTGTACAGTTTATCATATCTTCCAGTAAAAAGCTATTGTTCCACAAATAGCAGTTTGTGAAAGTTACCGGCGTCTTGATCGTCGAAGCTACTTAAAGATCAGAGTAGTACCTGTAAATGTTTGCTTTGGTGAAGTAGTGCTTGTGCATTGTGTTCAATTTTCACTAAAAAATTCTTTTAAGAAAAATAAATACATAGTGAACATACATTAAATCATTATCCATTCAATTTCATTCTCTAAAATAAACAACATCGCATTTAAAACAATCTTAAATAAGAATCACTGAGACAAAATTAGTTTAAAGTTAATTATTATAAAGACTCGAAATATATTCACTGTTATTATTATTAAGAGACATAGATATTGTGTTTAATTTCTTTACTTTATCCCCAT
Organism: Amphimallon solstitiale; assembly: GCA_963170755.1. Classification (NCBI taxonomy): domain Eukaryota; kingdom Metazoa; phylum Arthropoda; class Insecta; order Coleoptera; family Scarabaeidae; genus Amphimallon; species Amphimallon solstitiale. Next base: position 9,852,242 of record OY720684.1, read on the forward strand.
AATAGACCAGATAAGAGAAAGGTTACAAGGAGTAAAACCGCTGTTAGAATCCACGCATAAATTTTAAAATCTATGCTGTTAAGGTATCATTATTGTTTTGATATTTAAAAAGTAGATACCACAGCAATATGTGGAATTTATGAATATTGCAATTTACTCTTTATTCCTCTTTTTTTTCTAAAGTTTATTGGTTAAACTAGAGATATACACAGACTAAATAGTCAGTGTCAGTTTAGTCAGTGTAGATGATATGATTCAGTGTGAGGTAAGCCGATAAAACTCGCTTATGGACGTTTTATTCCAATTTTTTTTAATGTTCAAACTTTCAAGCGTTTTTCCCACAATTCACGTTTTCAAAGTCGGTGCCCCTCATAACTTCAAAGCTACTGCACCGATCCTTTTGTAGTTTTGAACACTATTTCTGTACATAATTTACGAGGTAACGCTGGAGAGTTTTTTCAAATTTGTTGATATTTTTTATTTTACAATAACAAATTGGCTGATTTTTTCCGCAAAAATCGTGTTTCTCATTTCAAAGTGTTCCCAAAAAGTGAAAAATTGAACTTTCGAAAAACCCTCCCAGGGTTATCTGGAGAAAACGATTATCTAACGAAAAAACTTTGATTTTTTCATTTCAGATGATCCAGCACCGAGCTATGAGGGGCACCACAATTCAATTTTTTTCCGAGACGCTTCCAAATAATTGCTGCCATTGCCGACTTTTTTAATATTTCTTCATAAAAATTTCAACATAATGTTCTTCAAATGTTATACTTTAATGTACCTTTGGCTTTAATTTCTTTTTGCTTTATATTTCAACTGTGTCGTCAAAAAAAAATTCACAAAGATATGCTTTTTTTTGCACGAATAACCTTAACCCATTAATGCCCAAATTATTTTGTTATTAGTTTTTTTTTCTACTTTTGCTATATTTTAGTAGGAGAAGTATGGAAATAAATAAAATATAGGAATTTTCAAAAGCAAATTATTTTAACTGATATTTTTGATACGATGAGCAACTTCATAATATAAGGTAAAGTACAAATTAAACTAAAATTCTAAGATTCACATATACTAGGAAAAAAAGTAGATTTATTGAAATGAAAAACCAGAAAATTATTTAGTATGATAAGAGCCTTAAAGCAGGCTTCTGCGGGTGGAGTCCAATATTGCATTTATTACACTCAAAAACTGTGCATTTTCTACACTGGGCTGTGTACTGTTTTTCGAAATCCAATGGCTTTTCTGGTCATATCAGATTTCTTGAAGAACGTTTTTTATATCTTGGTTTGGGTTCTCTTTCTGATGGCGTTTTCGAATTAGAAAGGAACAATTCGTCTTGTGAATTCAAGTAGACCTATGCTAAGATTAGTATGCCTATATAAGTACCACATGTTTATTACAGCGCCATAAAAATAGAGATGATGACCCGAATTTTTTTTTTTTTATTTCTTTTTACTTTCTTATACGTAGTATAAGGAAGTATTGTGATGATGAAAATTTTCGACCTCGTGATTTTTGCAGATGTCCACGTTTTGAAGTCCCCTGATACCGAAAATGTGGTTTTTAAAAAATGTCTGTGTGTCTGTGTGTCTGTGTGTCTGTGTGTGTGTCTGTGTGTCTGTGTGTGTGTCTGTGTGTGTGTGTGTGACCACGATAGCGGTCAAACCGCTGTACATATCAATTCCAAATTTTGTATTTACGTGTATAATCTCCCTCTTGAGATCTGATTAGTTTTACAGTAAAATCGATAGACCGGAAGTAGCAGTTTACTTCAGCGAAGAAATCAAATTTTGCCAATATTGCGTCAACTACTAAGTTGAAACAAATTTATAAAGAATTCATACATATTTAAAATTAAAATTGAGAATAATTTTATCTAAAAAGTTTTCCGAAATTCCTACCTAGGTCTTTTACTCTTATCGAAAATCAGTTTTTTGCGAATATTTCGCAAGTCATGCTTTTTAGGCAAGTACGTTACGGGTATAAAAGTATTTAAAACATAATTTTCAATATCTTTTGTATAAAAAAAATTTCAAGATTCAGACCGGAAGTACCACTTTTACTCTTATCGAATAGCGATTTTTTGCAAATATGTCGTAAGTTATGCATTCTATATAAATTTATCAAGAATACAAAAGTATTTAAAACTGGATTTGCAATATTTTTTGTATATATAACATTTCAAAATTCGAACCGGAAGTAGCACTTTTACTCTTAGCTAGGAGCACTTTTTTGATAATATCTTGCAAAGTATGTATTCTATAGAGATTTATTAAGAGAATAGAAGTACTTAGAATGGGATTTTGAGGAATTTTTATAAAAAAATTCTTAAAATTCTTTAATTTGAAACGCTCATATGTATAAGAAAGTCGTGTGGTGGCCACACCTCATTTTTTTTTTTGTTACTAGTCACGTATAACTAACCTACAATTTTATTTTGAGTTCTTAAAACTAAACATTTATCTGCTAAGAAATCCCCAGTGGTTTCCCTCAGGTTCTCAAATAAAACACTGATGTTCTCGTGTTTTGCACTGCACTAACACTGTCACTGCGTCACACGCTGTACACTACACCAACTCGAATGGTTTGGTTCGTTTCAGTCTACGTATTAGTTGAGTATTATCCAGCATTTGCAGAACCTCAGCATTCTCGTGGGCATGGAGTCTCTCCTCATGCTTCGCTGCAATTCTGCTGATCTCTTCCACTACTGTTGGGTCTTTTAAGTCTCTGTGTAGATAGTGGTTCCGGTAGTACCATGGGGCATCCACGATATTTCGCAAAACCTTGTTTGGAAATGTTTGAATTTTGTCGATATGACTCCTTGCTGCACAACCCCATAATTGAATTCCATAGGTCCATATGGGTTTCAATATTTGTTTATAAAGAAGTAGCTTATTGTGTACCGACAGTTGGGATTTCCTTCCAAGAAGCCAGTACATTTTCTTATATTTGATGTCCAATTCCTTCCTCTTTTTTTTTAACATGCTCCGCCCACCGGAGTTCCACATCCAAGTTCATTCCAAGATACTTTGTTTTGGAGTGTATTGGAATTCTTGTGTCATTAATTGTTATCGGTACATATGTATTCTGCGTATAAGCAAAGTTAACGTGTACCGATTTGCTCTCATTGATCTTTACTCGCCATTTCTTCGTCCAGGTATTTATATCATTGCTCGCCTGTTGGAGGTTTTTCGCTGCCTCTTCACTATTTGTGTCGATAGCTAGAATAGGGATGTCGTCAGCAAAGGTCGCAATGGTGACATTTTTTGTTTGAGGGATATCGCATGTATACAGTAGGTATAAGATTGGTCCCAAGACACTGCCCTGGGGTACGCCTGCCTTTATTTCTCTTATGCTAGAGTATTTATCTTGTTGTTTAACTCGAAACATTCTTCCGGATATGTAGGATTCTATTAAACCTGAATACTGTCCTGGTAACATACTTTTGATTTTATTCATTAGTCCTGCATGCCATACTTTATCAAAAGCTTGGGCTATGTCTAGAAAAATGGCAGAGCAAATTTTTTTCTCTTCATATGCTTTTTCAATTTTTTCTTTTATTCTGTGCACTTGGTCGATAGTTGATTTGTTTATTTCGAAATCCAAACTGATGTGAAGGTATTAGGGACTGTCTTTTAAGGAACAATTTTTCAAATAGGTTTGATATTATCGAGAGCAGCTAAATTGGTCTATATGATGTTGCTTCATTCGGAGGTTTGCCTGGTTTGGGTATCATTATTACTTTAGCCATTTTCCAGACATCCGGTATATGTTTCAGACGGAATGCAGCATTTATTATATGAGAAAGTTTAATGATTGCTTTTCTCGGTAGTTTCATCTCCCCTATTATGAGGTCATATCCTGCTGCTTTCATGGGATTAATGTTATTTTTGATTTCCCTACTTACTTCACCCTGGGTTACTGGTTTCATAACAGCTTCTTCAATTTTCTGTTCAGGCGACATATGCTCGATCTGGTTTGCATTTACATTTGGTTGAAAGGTTTGTTCTAGATGGCTGGCAAATATTTCTACTTTTTGTTGATCATCTCTTGCCCAATATCAATTTTTTGATCTAATTGGTGGATTATGCATGCAGGGTTGTTTCAATTTCTTTGTTGCTCTCCAGAGGGAGTAATCTGTTTCTGAATCATCCGTTAGGTTACTCAGATATTTGGCTACGCCTTCATTTTTGTATTTGGTGATTTCTCTACTTAAGTTTTGGGTAGCATTATTTAGTTTGTTTTTATCTTCTGGTGCTCTTGTTTGTTGCCATCTTTTCCTTAATTTTCTCTTTTGAGCTACTAGTTCTTTAATTTCTTTGGTGTAATTATTTCCAGCTGATAGCCTTGACCCGAATAAATCTTATGTTTCTTTCAAAATTTGAATTTGTTTGGCTCATATCAAAGTAATATATGTTTAGATCACCTCCATATTTTTTTGATTCAAATTATTTTTTTATCTGTGTACTTTTTACCATACTAAGATACATGCCTTTGATAAAATATGGACCAAAACTGTGGAAATGTACGGAGATCATATTGAAAAGTGACAAACTAATCATCAATATTGTGGTTTTCAACCTATGTAATTGAATTTTAATTCTTGACAATTAAAAGGAAAAAAAAATAGGAAGCATTAGTTATTAACTGACCCTCGTGTTATAAAACAAACTGAACTTCTGTTTTATGTGAATGTGGAAGATACGTTGTAATTAAATGTATTAGGGTAGCAAATGACTTGACAGTGTAAAACGTATTTAAATAGTTACTTGTTTTCCAGACTAAAATTTAATCCAATTAATACATACCTAAAGGATGTTATTCTCTTTCCCGACATGTGATTAAAGCAAAACGAACACGTAAGTACCTAGACGGATATATTGATACTATGTAACAAGAGGTTTGAGACAAGAATACTTATTAGTGGACATAAAATAAGCTACTTAGCTTCAACGGATCGGTCACTCATAACATTGTGCTTATTTCCATTATCAGAAGATTACTGGGACACACATCTACCTACTCGATCCTCCTATAGGGTCATCTTGGTCCTCTTGTTATTAAAGCGATAACTCAAATAATAATAATAATCACCTTGAATAAACGGAAAATCCCTGATGAATTCGCGGTAATAAAAGTCAAAGATGAGTTCGTAATTTGTCGTTCGCAGAAGAGCTCGCCCACGTGGTTATAATAGGGGTGGTGCGGGGAGGGGCGTAACGGAAGTTTGCCCTTTTTGTAAGGTTTATAAATGAGGTAATATCCTCTGCATTTTGGGCTGCATGTTTTAATCTCCCGACAATAATTAAAAACAACGCTCATTTTGTCTTCGCAAAGGTTTTGCTCTCTCCCGGGGATCCCCGAAGACGGCGGGAGTTTTAGGTGTTAGCCTTTCGCCGGAAGCGAGACACCATCAATTCATGTCTTCGTGTAACAAGCAGTCGTGTCTTTCTCCTCCTCCTACTCCTCCCTTAAATCTCTTACGTAATATTATTAAGACATGGACCGACCGCTTTCTTAATAATTTAACATACCGTATTACACTGTTATAAATCATCTTGATATTATTTATTATGTTTCTTATTGCTCTGAAACTATTCTATATTCATGTGAGGTATTATACCAAATGTAAGTCATTTCCACATTAAATTCTGTCTAAATTTACATGATAAACCTATTTCTTATATATATGTACCTATTATATATATATATTAACGATTGAATAGTATTATAATAATAAGGTTAGGAAATAAGCGTGCATTATAAAATGAACTTATGCGCATTAACCAACTATTTTTTTCTATAAAAAAAAGCGCTACTGAGCATTTAGAAACTTCTGTTTGAGCATTATTTTTTTTTTTATTTTCAGAAATAAATTATTAAATATTAAGCGTAAAAAACATTTATTTTAGAGCATTAAAAAATTAAATTTTATTGTTTAACTTCTGGGCATTATTTGTTACAAAATAGGCACTGAAATAAATGAAAATCATACTGATATAGTTATTTACGAACCAAGCGACCGCAGGAAGCGAGTGCTTTTAATTGCGCGAATGCGTGGAAGATGTCTTCACGCAAGTGGTTTGTACAATATTTTTTGTGCGAACATTAAATTAAAAAACTATTATTGATTAATGTCATTGGTATCATACCTAACCTAAGATAGATTACCTAATTGATTTAAGCATTTCATGTACGTAACTATTACTCACCTTTCCCTAAAATTAAGTTATTATATTCTTACACAATGCAAACATGAGGTATTTATTCTTATATTTATAAATTTATAGTACATTTACTGCGTTTTTTTGGTTTAAATACAAACAATTCCGAACTGCCAATATGAATGTCCATGTGGTTCAAATAGATGGCGCTTGAATCTTGCTTAAGATGTCGTCAAATAGATGGCGCCACAATTTTTTTGGAAGAATTTTTAATTATTATTCCTATTTCCCCAACTTTTAGTGAAGAATAGTGGTGGGAAGTAGTTTTTTATAGACTAAATTTTATTACTACCAAGTTAGATTTTTTTTTAAATGTCCCAAAGTGTGAGTGTTTTTTTCAATTTTTACGGTCGCCTCAACAGGGAAAACGTATTTCCCAGTCGAGCTACACATGCGCCAAATGTCACTTTACATGCGGTGAGTACAAAAAATTATTAATAACGCATTCACTGCACAATTAACGCTTTTTTAGCTTTCGTAGGTCGGCCACGTTTTCTTTTGGTGCCTAATGGCACATTCTTAGCCTCAGGGGTGCTTCAACATACTTAAAACGAAGAGCTATTCCTAATTTTTTTTACCAGTTAAAATATTGTATTTTTTTATTTTTTATCTTACCTAGCAGATGTTTGCAAATATAATTCTTTAAAAAGTATGGACATGTGCACCGTCCATCTTTCCAACTGACCTCGTCCACAGGCAAGAACAATTTATAATAAGAAGATTTCTTCCTAATATATTTATCCAATTCTTTAGACTGCAAGTAATCGGGCATCAAAATCTCCTTGCTGATTTCCAGTTTTTCGGCAGCAGGAATAACATACGTGCTTAGAGTACCATCCTCTTCATCAATATACATTCAACTTTTTTGTTTAGTCGTGCCCATTGATACGATGTGGTCCATGTATGTAAATCTATCGTAACTGAATCCGAAAAATGATATAAAGAATTTTCATATTTTCTTGAAAATGATTCTATTATCTCCAGTAAAAGGTGGCAAAATCTGGGAAGTGGAAGTATTTCTCGCAAAGTGTACTCGTCTTTAAGAACACGGTTTGTTGACTCGAGCGGGTTGTTTGTACTAGGAGTTCCTAAACATGCTCCTTCAAAACAATTTTTATTTTTATTGTACCATTCTTCTTGGAAGTACTCGATGAATCTCGCTTCATGTAACCATTTTTCTAAGAAAAGTTTATAGGCGGTTTCAAATGCTACTCCATTTTCATTAACTTGAATTTGATCTACGTCAGCCAAAATTTTGTTCCAGTTTGATTTTTCAGTTAGACTTTAAACTTTCTTTTGCACATTACTTCTCATATGTGCCCAACACATACGCACAGTACAATTTCCAAACACATTCTGAAACCCATTGCGTATACTGACTGCAGCATCGGCCACCAAAACTTTGGGTTTCATGTCAAAATTAAACAAATCAAAAATTTCCTCCTTCAAACTCTGAAAAATAAATTGAAAATCAGCAGTTCGTTCATTGGGGCATACTGCTATTCCTAAAAGATTTCTTTATCGCGGTCAGTTGTTCCTATTAAGAAAACAGGGAGCCCCTGCCAAATCAATTTGTACGTTGCATGTGCGTGGATAATGATATTCTGTTTTACTCCATTTTCAAATAGAATTTTACTAGTTGCCATGAATCTAAAAACACCGTCGTCCTCATCGGTTGTGAATGTTTTACGATAAAAGCTTTGCTTCGTTCATTGGGGACAGCACTATTCTTAAGAAGCCAACTTTCCAGTTCACCAAGAGTAATTGTTGGTGGACCGTAAATGGTTTTTCTTAATTTAGCCAGAAATTTTTTTATTTGGTTTATATTTGATGGTGGATTATATTTCTGGGCAAGAACATCCAAAATTGCTTTCGGTTTCATTTCTTTGATAAACAAATCTTTGATTTCGTTCTTTAGTTTATCGTTCATTTCAATACCGGCCTTTGTTGCATAGAATCACAAGAATGACTTACTTGCGATCGAAATAGGAGAACATTTTCACAGGATGAATCCAGAATTAATTTAATACCACTTGCACATTGTTGTCCTCGACATTTAACTTTATTACATCGAAAATACTTAACTACACCAGACTCAGTGTTGTTTGTGTTTTTTAAGCTCCACCAAGTTTCCGATTTGACAAAATCTTCTGCATCGTTACGGTTAATGAAGGTTCTTTCGTAATTCCATGTTATGGATCTTTTCTTCGCACGTTCTTTTTTCTGCCTCTGGAAACTGATCCGTTTCTAAATCACTAAATTCGGGTACAAATACCATTTTATTTCACATTTACATACGCGAGGAGTCACAGATTCATACTCTAAGAATCTAATCAGACAAGTAACATAACAACGGAAACTGCGCATGACCGCCGAAGCAAAGAAGTCTTCCTAATAACTTACATTTATTTAACTTGATGCTCATTTATTCGAAATAATGTTCTTTTACTCATTTTGATGAGCAATTACTCGTTGTAAGTTGAATGTATTTATTTACTAGCTTAATGATTTATTACTGTAAACAAAACAATTGTATAGTGTCCAGAGTTATTTTTATAAAAAATAACTATTTTAGTAAAGATTCATTTTGTTATCTGAGGGGTACTTTTTACGCTGATGTTTTTGTTGGTGCGCATAGATTTTTTAGTGTTAAAATACATACACTGGGGGTGCATTCACTTAAAATGAATTGCAAACATTTTTCTTATTGCATTTTTAATAATGCCCGTTTAAATTGTAGTCTAATAATAATCTGTATTAATCACGTCACACATAATAGAGTATAAGAAACGTCACAATATGAAATATAAAACTATATCAATACAGGTGTATTATCCCTTATATCGGGTGTCCCAGCGTAGCAGTTCCATAAGTCCATTATTGGTATCTATAAGAATTGTAGATAATCAACAGCTTTACAATTAAAAAATATTTTCATTTATAAAGAGTGTTCGACAACGATGAACCTACACAAACTTATGTTTTTACTTTCTTATACGTAGTATAAGGAAGTATTGTGATGATGAAAATTTTCGACCTCGAGATTTTTGCAGATGTCCACGTTTTGAGGTCCCCTGATACTGAAAAAGTGGTTTTTAAAAAATGTCTATGTGTGTGTGTGTCTTTCTGTCTATCTGTAACCACGATAGCGGTCAAACCGCTACAGATATCAATTCCAAATTTTGTATTTACAAATATAATCTTCCTCTTGAGTACTGATCAGATTTTGAGCAAAATCGGCAGACCGGAAGTAGTAGTTTACTTCAGTGAAAAAATCGAATTTTGGAAATATTTCGTCAATTACTAAGTTTAAACAAATTTATAAAGAATTCAAATGTACTCAAAATTAAATTTGAGAAAAATTGTATTAATAAAGTTTTTCGAAATTCCTACCGGAAGTAGGCCTTTTACTCTTATCGAATATCAGTTTTTTGCGAGTATCTCGCAAGTCATGTTTTCTAGGCAGATACATCTCAAGTATAAAAGTATTTAGAACGTACTTTTAAATATCTTTTGTATAAAAAAAATTTCAAAATTCGGGCCGGAAGTACCACTTTTACTCTTACCGAATAGCGGTTTTTTGCAAATATGTCGTAAATTATGCATTCTATATATATTTATTAAGAGTACAAAAGTATTTAGAGTTGAATTTGCAATATTTTTTGTATACATGAAATTTCAAAATTCGGACCGGAAGTAACACTTTTACTCTTAGGGGGTAGCCCTTTTTTTCGAATATCTTGCTAAGTATGCATTCTATAGCGATTTATTAAGAGAATAGAGCTACTTAGAATAGGATTTTGAATAATTTGTGTGTAAAAAAAATCTTAAAATTGTATAGTTCGAAACGGTCATACGTATAAGAAAGTCGTGTGGTGGCGTCACCTCATTTTTTTGATAATATCTGGCAAAGTATGCATTCTACAGCGATTTATTAAGAGAATTAGAGTACTTAGATTAGGATTTTGAATAAGTTTTGTATTAAAAAAATTCTTAAAATTGTACAGTTTGAAACGCTCATACGTATAAGAAAGTCGTGTGGTGGCCACACCTCATTTTTTAATTTGTAAAACTGTTACACCTGCAATAATATGTAATGTTTATTATATCTATATTATTAATACACGATGTTCATTAATACGTTTTTTTTAATCTATTATAGTAGGTACCTACCTGAAATTCTAATGTAATTAGATTAGCCTGTTTCTTAAGCCAAGTATGTTATTTATTTAATACTACCAGAATAATTATTATTTATATACTGATTTGATTAAGAATACAATTTACTTTATGCAATAAAAAAAAGTTTATTGGCTCAAATATATCAGTAGTTTTATTTGAAGTATGTAAATATTTTGTTGGATAAAGATAAGGAATTATCATGTTAAGGAAATCCATTTTTTTATTCAAATATACATATATATAGCTTGAGAAAAGGCAGAATTGAATTAAATATTTTAAATTATAACAAGAAGCTTTATTGACTACAAAATTTAATTTCTTGTATCAAGTTTTTCAATAGAGAAATAGTCTACTTAAGAGAAATACTCCCTTTCTTGAAATAAGTAAATCGTTTCTATAAGGAAAACAAAACGTGTTGAATTATAAAGGCAAATTATTGAAACAAGAATATATTTTCTTATAATATAAAAAGATTTTTTTTTCTTTATTGAAGTAAATATTTTCTTGCGCATATACAAACGTGCCGGTTACTTGACTCGAGCCAGATATACTTGATCCAAGAAAGTACTTTTCTGTGTGCATATTCACATGCTAGTCATGCTACCATTTACATCTGTTATCAAAAGCCCGTAGAATACGAATTCTACCTTGTTTGTAATTGCCTATTCGCTTTCAGCACCCTTCAAGACGTCTATATAATTTTCCGTAGCAATTGGTGAATTGACGAAAGTTGTAATTTAAATTTAAATAATAAATTTAAATATATGGTGACATCTTCAACTCAATAGCTAAACTATAGTTAATAAATAGTTTTTTGTTGCTGTCGATAGGGAAGGCATTTACGAACCTAGTTCAGCTACTGCAGTGAAGATGGAGCCATAACTCAAAAAACTTGTTTTAAATGGGTAGCGTCATCTTCAAGTCAATAGCTCAACTATAATGAATAAATCCTTTTTCTTTCTTTATTTTCGATTGGGAAAGAATATACTTACGTAGTTTAGCTACTGCAGTGAAGATAACTTCTTATGTTATAGATTTAATTTTAATCTTCTACAAGGAAAGAATAGAACTGGAGAAAGTCACTTATTTCAAGTTTTATCGGTGCTAGAAGCGAAGACATGACAAATATCCATATTTAAATGCCTTATTCGCTCTCAGCACCAATCAAGATATCTATATATAATTTTCCGTGACAATTGGTGAATTGAGGAAAATTGCAATTTAAATTTAAATAATAAAATTAAATATATGGCGACATCTTCCAGTCAATAGCTGAACTATAGTTAATAAATAGATTTTTATTGCTGTCGATAGGGAAGGTATTTACAAATCTAGTTCAGCTACTGCAGTGAAGATGGCCCTATATATCATAACTTCCTTTAAATATGTACCGCCATCTTCAAGTCAATAGCTCAACTATAATGAATAAAACCTTTTTTTTTATTTTCGATTGGGAAGGAATAATACATATGTAGTTCAGCTACTGCAGCGATGATATCATCATATATTATAGATTTAATTTTAATTTTCTACAAGGAGAGAATAGAACAGGAGAAAGTCACTTATTTCAAGTTTTGTCGGTGCTAGAAGCGAAGACATGACAAATATCCATATTCGCTTTCAGCACCCTTCAAGACATCTATATATAATTTTCCGTGGCAATTGGTGAATTGAGGAAAATTGCAATTTAAATTTAAATAATAAAATTAAATATAGGGGCCATCATCCATTCAATAGCTGAACTATAGTTAATAAATAGATTTTTATTGCTGTCGATAGGGAGGCATTTACGAACCTAGTTCAGCTACTGCAGTGATGATGGCGATATGTATTAAATAACTTATTTTAAATGTGTAGCGCCAACTTCAAGTCAATAGCTCAACTATAATGAATAAATCCTTTTTTATTATTTTCCATTGGGAAGGAATATGCTTATGTAGTTCAGCTACTGCAGCGAAGATGACTTCATATATTATAGATAATAATTTTAATTTTCTACAAGGAAAGAATAGAACAGGAGAAAGTCACTTATTTCGTCTTGTCGGTGCTAGAAGCGATGACATGACAAATATCCATATTTGAATGCCATATTATTTCGTGACAGACTAAAAAATATCTGTCTAGACAGAATTTAAGACATCTGCCGCCACGATTCCGTTCATAATTAGAAATTACCTTACATGCACAGTATAATTATTTCTGGAATTTAAATTCTTTTAGGAAACTGTAGTTTACGAAAATAATCTCAATAATTAAATAATAATTTTAAATAATATATAATTATAACTAAAATAGAGATCTTTTAAAGTACTAACTGATTACTGGGAATATTTTCATAAATTACGCACACTTTCAGTCTGTCGAGAATAAGAATTCCATTAACTAAGCAAATCGAAAACCTGCATTTTACATTTGAAATTTCGTCCATAGTATCAGCGCAGCAGAAAGGCGAAAGGGTATGTCAAATGTATCAGGAGTGAAATAAAACATATTATCTCTATAAAAACAAATTTATATAGGCAATTTTCTCAGGAAATAGTATATTAAAATACAAGTTTCATAAGACACGATTTTTGCGCACGCGTTCAAGTTCAAGAACAAGTGCGCAAAATGTCTTATGAAACGTGTATTTTATACTATTTTTTCTATTTCGGTTATTAAAAGTTCAAAAAAGCTTAAAACAAGAGACATGTTTTGTTCGAATATTTTAGAAATTTTGCTATTTTGAAGTTGGTTACTCTGATTTTTAAGTAGAACGTTTTAAATATTTGAATATTGGTGGTGTTATATGTAATTGTGTCTAAAATTCAGACTGATTTATACAATAAATTATTTCGAATTATCAACAAAAAGGACGAAATAAATATCGGTACGCCCCCAGAGGTTCGCAAAATAGAAGACAAGTTACAAAATCTTTGGCCAACAAACTCTCTACATATTTATCAAAACAAACTTTTATAGCAGTTGTACTATTCAACATGGTAAGTAAATGTCAATAGTAGCATCCGAAAACTTATCATCCAACTCTGCTTAACAATTTATATTGCTAATTAGTAAGTGAAATGTTAGCATGTGTGCTTTTTATTCTTTGTACAATTTTATTGCACATTTTTGTTACTTGAAAGGCTTATATTTTGACATTTAAATACGATTTGGTTCCATTTTTTTTGTTACCAACTTCAAAAAAATAAAATTAGCGTGCGATAAAGTAATACTTTATGCAACCAAAACGGGTGTCGTAAAGTGAACTTTATAGCACCGGAATAGAAAAAGGCAATTTTATGAATTGTTAGTTGCAATTTTACCTTTGAGCAGATGGCAACGCTGCTTGCACTTGTTTGGAATTATTTTGGCAGAATTTTTCAATTTCAGGGATATTTAATGATATAGATTCGTGATTAAATCCTACTATATTTATTTTTTAATGTTAAGTACACCATTATTTATGTATTCTGTTATACACGCTTTCTGTTTCTGACGAATAATGTATGTCAGCATATAAAGTTGTAATAACCGTACCACAGATTATTCTCTAATGAACCATACTAATTTAATAATTAAATGAAACGCAATGATAACAGAAAATATATATTTATTTTATGCAATTTATTAAGTACAAATAACTTTAAATATTATGAAATCTTTTCATATGGTATGGAAGACCTACAAAAATGTTCATGGTACTATATTGCTTGCAAATTATGAATTAGGCACTAAGGCAATAAGAAAAATATTGCCTCAAAATATTCTCTGTATTTTATGTAGGTCTTCATATCCTACATTGTCATGTCCAACAAGTGAATGAGTATTTACATGAGCACAGCAAAGAATAACTATCGTAAAGATTACACAGTTATTCTTTCTCGCAACTCGATGGAGTAAAACTGTTGACAAATAAATATAATACACAAATATCATATTAACAAATCTTATTTCTTTCTATATAATTATAAAAATAAAGATGAGGCTTGAATGATAATAATCATTTACAAAAATTTACTTTTAGTTCAATCCAAAACAGAATATGAATTTCAAATTACAAAAAAATAAAAGTTCATATTCATATTTCAACTAAACATAATCATTGTAAGTGGCCTTTATCACAGTCCTCTCATGCAAGGATTTTAGAAATTTAGTAAAGAAACAAACCAGTTTTATGCAATTTTAAATACAATGTATATATACAGTGTGCTTACCGACGACCTGCGTATAGGGCTTACTGTGAGATAAAACGACGACACCGAGAGTTTGTATGAGTTAGTACGAAAAACCAATATACAAACTGCTCCTTGGGAGAGTGTAGTGTTGGAAAAGAGGGGATTCGAGTAGATTTACGCTGAGGCTAGAACGGGCTAGGCTGACTCTCCGTTTAAGCAGAGCAACGAGGATAGATAGCGCAGCTGTACTGCAGTTTGTATATTGCTTTCTCGTACTAACTCATACAAACTCTCGGTGTCGTCGTTTTATCTTACAGTAAGCCCTATACGCAGGTCGCCTGCAAGCACATGGTATATCCCTACATAAATGAGTCGTCAGCAGAATAACAGAAGTATTTATCTTATTAAGATAATTTCTTGGATCAATTTTGAATAGCTCATTTCCGGAAATCCAAAATAGTTTCAAAAATAGTTTCACTTATAATTTTAGTACATCTTACAACGCTATACAGTTCTTATATATTGCATACCATGTATTTCATCAAGTATAATTATACAATAAGCTTGTTTGTACTTACAAAACATATATTAATATCAAATTTGCTGCAAGTAACGAGCAATCGAATAAATCCCCGGAGTCGAAGTAGGTTGTGCATGCAAAAACGTATTTCCTAACTTACGCTTTTGTTATATCAACATACATACATACATAACTGGCAACGC
Organism: Amphimallon solstitiale; assembly: GCA_963170755.1. Classification (NCBI taxonomy): domain Eukaryota; kingdom Metazoa; phylum Arthropoda; class Insecta; order Coleoptera; family Scarabaeidae; genus Amphimallon; species Amphimallon solstitiale. The sequence continues at coordinate 9,867,531 of OY720684.1, forward strand.
TAACATTTGATATTTGGTTGTCAACGTTGACATTTCACATCACTCTAAATTCTAAGTTAGGAAAGACGTTTTTTCGTGCACAACCAGTGCTCAAAGTGGGAGAGGGTACGCGGGGGTACGGCGTACCACTACTTTTTTTTTAAATTACAAACACGTACCCCTAACTTATTTGCCGGTTTGGAACGCGTACCCCAACTAATTTTACGGTGGAGGGCCGATCAAAAATATAAGCATTTTGAAAATGCTTTCAATGATACATTAAGACAGTCTATGGAGCGTTCAAAATATTCTGATCTACCAGAAAGGCTAACTGAAATAGCGTTTGTTCATAATTTAGCTATATTATTTGACGTTCTATGCGAACTTTCGTACTTGTCATTAGAACTTCAGAAGCGCAGTAAAACGATTCCTGAAGCCCATAAATTAATCTCCGTCAGATTCGCGTTTGTTATTACGAAAATTATATTTGCGATATTTTTTTGTAATAGGTAGGTACCTACTAGGGTGGCTCTTATTTTAGCAATATTGGAATTTCTTTGGTCTACCCCCTTGAAAACAATAGTTATTAAAAAAAAAAATCCTGCGAAGTTTGAAGCAAATCGGGTATCACTGACCCGTGCGACAAAGGAGTTGAAATGAAATTTTAAATGCAAATTACATGTATTTTTTTTTTCGTGCATTTCTGACTTCCATGAAAATCGGCGGAAAATGCTGAAACTTGTCAGAGTTGTTGTCCATAATGATAAGTAAAATACCTATATTTTTTTTTAGATTTTTGCTAGTGTTTCATCACTCTCCGAAAATACATTGATTCTCAAGGCTATATGTGGAATGAACGAGAAAACAGGATATAACATATCGATACCTTACTTTGAAAACCTCGTAACTTCACTTTTTTGCAAAATTGAGCTTGATGACATACTTCGTTAATGCTCTTATTCTGTATGTACTGTGAAAACCTCGTAACTTAAATTTTAATATTGCGCCACCTATTAACTTATTTGTAAACCTCGTAAGAAAATCAGCATTATCGACAAATCGAAAACCTCGCAAGTTCTCGATTTTATGTTGACAGTTACAGGAAAGTAGAGTGAGTGTTATTTGCTTCGTTTTTTGGGGTTAAACATTATAAAGGTAAGTGGTTTTTATTAAGTACAGTGCAGACTAGATCCCATTAAAACCTTGTATGTAATTCAATTGTCACATTACACTACATAATCCTTAGAATTGCTCCTAATATTCAGCGAAAAACTTAAGAGGTTTTCATATTTCAATTGTTCAAAATATTCAGATCTTACGAGGTTTGCTTGATAAACTATTTTTAACTGTTTCAGACTAAAATGAGTTCCAGGGTGGAAAAAATAATGAAATTATTGCAAAATAACAATGAAGAAAACGACCAAAATAATTTGAATATTCAACCGTCCACGAGTACGAATTCAGTCACACATTTTGAAACATCAGATGTTGCACTTGATTCCAACCAATTAATTTCACTAGCTGATATAGAAGACAACGACGATTATCTGATTTTGCCTCTTGATGACGAAATACATCTTGCCAGTGATAGTGAGTCACTTACTCACACTAACGATAATGAAGTAGTTCTAGAAATTTCGGAGAAAAAACGTCGTCGTCAAAGAAGAAGTAACAAAGAAACATGGGATTGTAACCAAAATAAATATAAAAGAATGAGAGGTTTAGAGTATAAAGGGAGGGGAAAATCAGAAGATGGTAAAGCTGTGTTCAATAAACCTAAATCAGCGCGTAAAATGTTGCCACCTTGCAACTGTAAGCAAAGTTTCAAGGGAAAAACTTTAAAATGTAAAGAATTTTCGGAAAAAAACCGCGAAGATATTTTTAATGAGTTTTGGGAAAATTTCAGCTGGCAAGAACGCAAGCAGTACATACGAGGTCTAGTGGATGTTTTGCCGACAGTCAGAAGAAAACCCCAGTAGGAATCCAGACGAAATTCTTCGTTTGTTTTAAAATTAAAAAAAGATGGTGTGTCTTACAGAGTTTGTAAAAAAATGTTTATAAATACCCTTGGTATTGGAGAATGGTCATTACATCATTGGACCAAAACGAAAGTGAAGCCACTCAATTCTAATGATGACATTGGAAAAAGAAATCCACAATGGATTGAAGCGAAAAATATGGTGCATATGTTTTTCGATAGTTTGCCCAAAATGGAATCGCACTACTGCAGATCAAGAAGTAACAAATTGTACTTGGAGCCTATCTGGCAGACTAAAGCTGAGCTGTTTCTAGAATACAAAAAATTTGCAAATGATCGAAATCCAGAAATCAAAACAGTTTCGATAAAAACCTTTGCATCAGTGTTTGAGGAATTTAATCTCAGTTTGTTCGTACCGAAAAAAGATCAGTGCGATATTTGTACCAGTTTTAAAACAAAAAATCTTTCTGAAGAGAACTATTTACAACATCAGAAAAATAAGGAAGCTGCTAGGAAAGAAAAGGAAAAAGACAAAACAGAAGCTAAATTTGTTTACTGTATGGATTTACAGAAAGTATTAGTGTCCCCGCATTCAACAGTTTCTTCATTATATTACAAACGAAAACTATGTGTTCACAACTTTACGCTATACAATATGAAGAATCAAGAAGGATTTTGCTTCATATGGCATGAGGGCGAAGGTGATATAGGTGCTTCAGAATTTGCAAGCATTATTTGTAATTTTATATTGAACCAAGAAATAGAAGCTGGAGAAGAAGTAATCCTTTACAGTGACAACTGTGGCTACCAAAATAAAAACTCAACTTTATCTAATGCACTTTTGAATTTAGCGATACAAAAGAACATATACATTATACAGAAATACTTGGAAAAAGGTCATACCCAAATGGAAGTGGACAGCATGCATGCGTGTATCGAAAGGTGGCTCAAAAATCGTGAGATTAACATTCCTGCAGAGTATGCTGTCCACTGCCGTAAAGCTCGTAAGTTGCCGAAACCATATGATGTTCACTACTTAAATCATAAATTTTTCCGTGATTATTCTAAAGTTAATTACTTTAATTCCATTAGACCAGGTAGTCGCGTAGGAGACCCAATGGTTAATGATTTAAAAGCGATTAAATATTCACCGAATAAAGAGATTCATTTTAAAATAAGTCATACTGACGATTGGTCTTTACTGAATAAGCGCCCAAATAAGAACGATAAGTATATCCCAAACGACTCACTGCCCAATTTGTATTCTAAGCCCAGAGAAATAACAAAAGACAAATTTGACAATTTGCAGGCATTAAAGAATAACTTGCTGAGCGATTTTCATTCATTTTATGATAATTTAGCATTTAAGTAATTGTTTTATAATAAAATGTACAATATTTAATGTCTATCATTAAAATTATTGTTAGTTTTTTTTACTTGTAAGTTGAATCGTTATGTTTAACGTTATTTCAATAAAATGATTAACTTAATCAGTAGAACTGCCTCTGATCCATTTTTTAAACATAATTCTACATTCTTTAAGTTTCCTACTTTTGCTTTAGAATTAATCATAAAATAATAAAAATGTTTTTTTTAAAAAAAAACGTACTAAAATCTCTTTCTGTAAATTGTAGACTAAAAACCTCGCAACTTTTATTTCTTCCCGTAATTGATTAGAAAACCTCGTAAGTTATCATAAAATCCTTCAAAAATAAAAATGTTCAAATTCTGAATCGACAAATTAATCTTTCAGTTGATATATTAGCGTAGAATGTATGATTATGACAAAGTTAAAATAACAACCAACAAAAAACAGTTTATTGTTGCTCGTGTAAAATTTGCTCATATGGACATACGAGGTTTTCAAAGTAAGGTATCGATATACAGATTGTCGTATTTAAAAGTTAATATGCAAATACACACACATAAACATGTACCTATGTATGTATGTATACAACAGTTCAAGAATGTGGCCCCCCACACCACCGGTCTTATGGTGGTGTGGGTAAACCGAGAGCGCGAACACCATGCGCACATGGCATTCGTTCCGTATCTTTAGAGCGTGAACTTCGTGAACTTATGTACATTGTGTCTGAGCAAACTCGCAAATATTAAAATAAAATGCCCTTAGCTATCGAGGAAAAAATACAGATTGTGTTATGGTATGCGAAGGATAATTCGTACAAAGACGTGCAAAATTTATTTGTATAGTTCATTATAATATTTTGTTTCGTTTTAAATGTGAGAATTTTATTTTAGGTACAATTTTTATAGTTTTGTTTCAGTTCAATGTTAATACATTATACATCAATTACCAAAATAGCGGAGCAATTCTTTAAAGCAAACGTCTGCATACTAGCTTTCAACGTTTTGCACTGAAGACTCGGTCTCGGTACCCGGTGTCCCTCCGATATGAACTCATCTGTATTCCCCTATTATCGTACCCCTCCATTTCATGTTTGCATGCACATGTGTGCGTGTCTGTGTTTCCCTATATCTACTTTTATTTCAGTCAAACGATATGTAGAGCTCGAAAATCATGATGAAATATTAGCAAAAATCTGAAAAAATTAGGTGTTGTGTCTATTATCATGGAGAACAACTATGCGAAGTTTGAGAATTTTCCGCCGAGTTCCATGGAAATTAGAAAATTGTATGTGAAATGCAGGAAAAAATACATTTAAAATTTCAACTGCTCGTTGGCACAGGTTAATGACATCCGATTTGCTTCAAACTTTTTTAATAACTTGATTGTTTTCTCAGGGGTGTAGACCAAAGAAATTCCAAAACTGCTAAAATAAGAGCAACCCTAGTGCCTACCCACTTATTATTTTTGACTGGAACAGCCGTACCCTCACTAATTATTTCCCACTTTGACCACTGAGCACAACCTACTTCAACTATGGATTTATTTGATTGCTCGTTACATAAATAAGTGAGAATTACAATGAACATAAGCAAAACATAAGATTACAATAATATTTACTAGGCATAAGTTCTCATCTTATGTGTATGTTTATGTTTATATTCACTGTAAATCCAGGATGATTTCGAACAAATTATGTAATCACATTTAGTTCAAAAACAAATGAACTGGGGACTTATTGATACAAAATTATATTACCATTTTTGTAACAATTATGGATTATTTATTATGAAGAATTATGAACACAATCGATCAGTTGTATAAAACTAATACAAAACAGCATTTGGAATTTTCAAATTCGGCAGGCGCCTTCGTCTTAATTATAATTATTTTATTTATCATCACTTGTATTTCATCAAGTTACAAAAATATTCTCTTAATAATACCCGCTTTTCGGCCAGGGTAAGTATAATAGCATAACAATTGTCAATTAACAAAAATAACATTTTAAAAAACGTGAAGTTCGGTCTTTTTTAAGAATTGAAAAAACGTCAACATGAAACAAAATAACTGTTTTACATATAAATAGAATTGGCACAAACAACAAGTATTGTTTAATAGGAAAGAACGACAAATGTTATGTTCTTGCTGCTGTAAGTCCTACTTTCTCAGCGATGTTACCCAATATGGATCCCAGCGAAGAATCTGCGCCCTCATTATAATTAAATCCAACGGACTTAGAATAGTTATGGTAGAAGAGTTCCCTTACTTTAAGCAGTCTTTTCTTGCGGCTAAAAAATACAAATTAATTTATTAACAAATTAAAATTAGGAATTGAGATTTATTGTTGAGGTGCACAAATACAACAATGTATCGCATGTCAAACTTTTCAAAAAATTTCAAAGAATTGAGATGCCTTTGAAAATGATTTCACTCTAAAGAGAAAGAATTAAAGTGACGGTTAAAATGGATATCAAAACTAAAAAATCACAATTAAGTTAGATTTGTATAAAGTAATAGCTGCTTTTTAGAACCATTTTATAATGGATATAGTTAAAGACATAAAGCTATTATGAGAAGACTATATTCGATAGTACTGTGGTATTTGTCTCACAAATCGTTATTTCACATATAATAAAAAAATTATAGATGCAAAAAATTAATTGCCATTACTCATTAGGGAGACGTGGACGCGTTTCGATATCATTGAATCTCATCAGTTTTTCGCAATGGTAATTTCATATCTTATCGTATATATACGAACTGGTGGTGTGTTTGTGCGTATGAGATATTCCGTAAATTCGAGAAATATATATATAACAGAAAATAATAACATAAAAACATAAAAAATAACAGAAATACCATAAAATAACATAAAAAACACCCATGAAAAGAAAATTAAAATTAAATAAGAGATTCTCCCCAGTAAATATAACAAAATAACAACTTTAGCAGAATTATGCTTTAAAAAAAATAACTACTCTTTATTTTTCCGAATGTACTTCGGAAGAATATCGATTGTGTTCGATGATCATGGAACGCGCTCTTGCTGTATATAGGATAAGATATGAAATTGTCATTGCGAAAAGCGTACGGCGCACAGTAGTTCAAACGCACGTATTTACTGCAAAATGCTATGCGCGTCGCATATAATGAATTGCAGTTCAAGAAACGTATATTACGAACTTCTTCAGATGTCATTTTCTCAGAAACGAGCAAAAAGAAACCGCTAAAATGTGTAGAGCTTAATAACAGATATTATTATTATTATTATTATTATTATTATTATTATTATATTAATCATATACGCAAAATATGAACTTATAGCTACTTGCTGATGAATACTAAAAGCCTATGCGAATTTTATAAGCATTTTAAAACAGTAATCAAAAAGTAGTGATACAATGCAACATTCTTCAAAGCGTATTATAATTGTTTCCGTAAAAAATACTATATTTCTATAAAATTTGATAATTTAATTTCGTATTTACGGCAAATACACAGTAATATTCACTTTTTTTCAAAATCCACTTTTTGCCGATCCCGAACCACTGTGCAGCGTGCTGATGAGATTCAATGAAATCGAAACGCGTCCGCGTCTCCCTAATTAGCAAAGGCAATTAATTTTTCAAATTAATTTAAAAGCAATAGTCCGTAAATCGAAAAAATCGCTTCATCTGCAGATAAATTAATACTTTGTGATTTGTACATGTCTGTAAAAGAGAAATGAAAATAGATCGCCATGGGTGTAATTAAAGATTTTTCGAATTTATGGAATATCTCATAAGCACAAACACGCCATGTATAGACAGATTTCTGTAAGGTTGTTCCAACTAATACTTGTATTTTTAATATGTTTACATAAAAATTAATGCAACAAACATGATCATATGTCAAGGGGACAAAGGCAAACAAAAAATGTTGACACACCACTTTATTTGTTTAGTTTTGTTTAAAATTATGCACTTAAATTTTGAATTGGTGAAAATATCTGAAAGTTGAAGGGTTTTTTTTTTAGATTTTTCTTATGTGACCCCTACTTCAATTATTTCTTTATAATGCAGAAAAACAAGCTTTATCAAATAAAGTAAAAAAAAAAAACCAAGCTTCATATTAAAAAAAAAATATTGATGACGTCATAACTTTGACAAATTTGACGTTTTATTTTTTTGACTTATGTTAAAAGACGCGGAATAAAATAAACTGTTTGACGTGTTTTTGCATTTTTTTCAAAAATGAACATTGTACGTTTTATGAATTTTGTGCGTTACTTTATCATAACCCTGTATACCGTATGTGTCTATTTTCATTAGCTATAGGGATTCAATCTTTACATGCGATTTATACGTATACAAATAATACGTGGCAACGTGTGTCTCCCGGCAACAATCGACATCACAGCGACTTTCACCGATCTTGCCACTTCTACATTAAATGTTCAGCTGCGAACACGTTCCGAGATATAGTCTGCAATAAAATCCGTCATCATCAAATGGCCGGCGCGATCTACTTGTTTATTATTATTTTCAGAATCCTTTTTTAATTACCTTATTTTTAATTTTATTAGAATTACGCTTTTGTTTGTGTCATGCTTAATAATTCTCTGCATTTACTGAAAGGAGAAAGAAAAATCCTTGCAAGGCGTAAATATTATTTCTAAGCGCAGTACAAACATCCAAGTCAATAGTCCAACAGCTACTGCTAACTTGAGCTTGCAGCGGTCGCGCTCGCATTGAAGAGAAAAGTAGGGGGTGCCATGTTGTCACGTATTGCATGAATTAATCGCCTATGGCTAATGAAAATTGACACGTGCTGTATATATATCATTTATTTACTTTTAACGAAATAAATAGCGGAGCTGAAGAATCTTTGATATTTTGCGTAAAATTAAAAACCCAACAGCATAATGCAATAATAAAAGGTGCTATAAGTAGGACTCTATCTCCCTCTAATTTGTCAACGGCGCTCCCATCTTGATCCCAAAATAAATCAGTACTGCCTCTTTCAACACTTCTTTAAAATTTGGAAGAAAATTTTAAATAGTAATATTTGAGCTAAAATACAACCTTTAGGGTGGGAGTGTCAAATTTCCAAAATAGTATACATCGGCGAGATAGGGGAAGTGGATCCGATTTCACTCAGACTAGACCGACTCGTGTTTTGTCGGCTCTCGGGTACCGTATACCTACGGGTTTTCCCGACAGCCGACAAAACACGAGTCAGTCTAGTCCGAGTGAAATCAAGTCCACTTCCCCTATCCTATACCTGTTAAATAGAGCAACTTTTTTGTCAAATATACTTTTTGCAATTTTGGCGTAATTAGTCATTTTTCTTAATTCATGAGGTAAAATGCGAATACTGATCAGAAACACTGATGTACTTACTTTGGTAGGCCATCTGGGTTGTACGTTAAAACAGTATCTTCATCAACCAGAGTGTGACTTGAATCTTGAGAACCACTGCATTCACTTCAAAAATTAATAAAAGGTAATGATAGGTAAGGTGATAGTTATAAATTCATATTGTAAACTTACTTATGTATGCCATTAGAGTCCGAAGTACTATCTGAACCCCGGAGGCTACCAGTACCCGTTATCATCTGCCAACTTCCAGTACTCAAAGACGGAGATGACTCTTGCTTAGAACGTAGTCTTGTAGTAGCAGGCACTGTAACTGGAGATGTCCTACGAGCCTGTGGAGATCTAGTTAATTCTTTAGGTACTGGAATACCACTAAAACGAAATAAATATATAATTAGATTACAGCACATATAAAAGTTGAAATTCACCAACTAGTATCGTATCGTATCGTTAAATTAATAATAACAAAGTTATGACAAATTTAAATTTATGACAAATAAGAAATTAATTAAAAAAAATCATACTAGCATAAAAAAATTACATTGTTTTGAAATGTCAGGAGCACATTTACTACTAATTTCAAATAATTAGATAAATCTTTCAAGGTTACAGGCGTTGTATTAAAAATAAATCATATTGTAACGAAACCAGTAGACATCCGGGCGACAACAAAAAAAAGGCACACTTCCGAGCGACAATAAAAAGAGGTTGTAAATCATCTCGACGCGACTGGTAAACATCGTAAAGCAATAAATATGTACTGCAAAGAGACAGAATGTCTATCGAATGTTCTACAAACATCGAGAGGAAGATGGAGTTTACGCGAATGCTTCCAGATGTTTCGTATGTGCATATGAGGCGGCTGGGTCACCGATGGATGAGTAATTCCGGAATAAGAAAGTCCTTAAGTAGTCTCGTGCGGAACAGTAAGATAAATATAAGAAATATATAAATAGTTCCTTAAGTGGTAGACTAAGAAAAGACATAAATATTAAGAGTGTTATATAAATAGAAGTGATATAAATACGGTGCAGTTTTTATTATAGTGCAATAAAGATATAAATATTACAGACATATAAATAGTACTGGTAAATAAATACCTGTGTTAATTTAATTCGTAGTAGTTTAAGTGTGATACATTAGTTTTACATTTTTATATTGTAATTAATTTTAAGTGTATGAATATACAGACTGTTTTAAATAAATAAATTGCACGAGTTGTTTATTGCGAACCCGAAAACGTTACAATATTATATACTTAAAGAAAATTTGTTAATTCATTTTTTTTTATAATTCAAAATTAATAAGCTCCAAATAATTTAACCACCACTTAATTGGTGTTTTTTCATATACATCATTTATATCTTTTCTGATGTCATAAATAAATGATTAAATAGAATTACGTACGTTAAAAAATTATCAAGCACGTAGGAATCTTCAGTTATCGCCTGGAACCACATTTGTTGAGCTTGAGCTTGAGATTGTTGTTGGGATAATGATTGTGATTGAGGTTGCGGTTGAGGCTGCGGTTGAGGTTGTGGCTGTGGGTGGGGTTGATCTTGCGATTTACTACTAACCGAAGAACAAGACGAATTTAGACTAATGTTCGAGCCTCTAGGGTCGTGTTCAAGCATCACTGCGTCGAGTTGTGAATCGCTATCTGTGCGTATAACCGTCTTCTCAGTTGTGCGTTCTACTTTCTGAGCCTTATGTCTATATTAAAAAAAAATGATTACTTTAATATAAAAAAACCAAAAAAAGTATAAATCATTGTTTTTAATGAGAACATATGAATATATTAATAATGTTTTCTGAATGTTTCTATATACGGTAGTCGTCAAATTTTAATTTCGGTTTACACTTCTATTCCATGCAGCGATGCCTGCTTGCTAACAGTGGTGGGAGAGCAACAAGTAAGTCGGGGGACCCTCACGCCTTACCTTTGTCGAGTGTACTGTCTTGGCAGCCTCGCTTATGTTTATCTTTAGTTTATTTCGTCGCGCTCTTTTCCTCTTTCTACTTTCGTATCAGAAATTAAAATATGTCGACTACGGTATAACCTTTGTTTATTGCAGCTACACTAACTTTACGCATTACACCAAACTTGTTTATGCAACATGCAATTATTATGTATTTATAGTTTGGTGTTACTACACTAGCAGCATTCAAAATTTCTTATTCATTTGTTCTGTCCATTGCTTGTCTATTGTAATGTAGTTTATTAAATTTTGTTATATGTATGTACTACTTGATTGAATGTTTTTTAATAAAATATATTTTGTGTTAGAAATTAAAGTAATTGATTGTCTATAATAAATTTTTCCTCCGACAGATTTGCATTATTGCATATTGCCATGTATATTGTACTCAAACATTATTAGAGTTGTTATTAACTAGAACTTCACACTTATCCATATTTTAAAAATCATCATCACAAATAACAAAATCCTTCGTGTATTATGCTCACAAACAATCAAATACTGAATTTTAAATAATGCTAAAATTAGTTTTTCCGTGTTTGTATTTGTAATTTTCGGCGAGCACTGATAATTTTAAATAGGTAAATATAATCATAAAAATTTATCCAGGAGTAATCGCTAGTCAGGTGCCTTTAGTCTCCAGGCCACCGGGGGGAGGGGTAATGAGAAGTCCGAATTTTAGTTTTTTTGTGTTTGAAAATTGTAATTTTGTTTACAAATAATTTTTATAAATAAATGTGCCTAATTAAAATTATCAATGCTAAACATAGGATCATAATTATGGGGGGGGGGGGCAAAGCCCAAAATTAGTTTTTCTGCATTTGAAAATTGTAAGTATGTTTATAAATAATTTTTATAAATAAATGTGCCTAATTAAAATTATCAATGCTAAACACAGAATCATAATTATGGGGGGGGGGGCAAAGTCCGAAATTAGTTTTTCTGTTTGGAAATTGTAATTATGTTTATAAATAATTTTTATAAATAAATGTGCCTAATTAAAATTAACACAGAATCATAATTATGGGGGGGGGGGGGGGGGGAATTTTGGAATTAGTTTTTCTGTGTTTCAAAATTGTAATTATGCTTATAAATAATTTTTATAAATAAATGTACTTAATTAAAATCTCAATGCTAAACAGAATTATAATTACAAAAAACGTTCAATAATTAATTTAAAAGGTAGTCCAATTTGCTTTAAAAATTACTTCCCTATTTGTCGTATATTTGCATATCTTTCTGAATTAATGTATAACTATGTTCAGCTTGTCGTTTTCAATGAAAAAAGCAGAGCATAAACTACTACCAACTAGTCAATACTGCCAACTTAACGATTTAGGCTATGCAACCTTCACTTGAGATGTATCACTTTGTAATAACATTTGACTTTATAGATCAAGAAGTGTCTTTCATACATAATTTAAAAGTAACAGCCAAATTAAATCGAACTTTAACAGCAACTAAATGTTATGAAGTTATACCAAATAAACAGTTAACAAGTTAATATAATAATATAAAATTAGGTGAAATATATTAAAAACACCATTATCAACACTAAAGCACAAATAGCTAAATTGGTATTTAGTTTTTTTGTGCATTAATGTGGTAATTGTGTTTTTAGTGTATTTGGTTAAGTGTCAAGACACAACATTAGGTGCATAGGTATATTCTTATTAATCTTCCTAAAATTTAGGAGATTTGAATGCTCTATTGTTGGTAATTGTAGATTTCAAACAAATTAGAAAGCTCTGAGTTAAATAAAAGCCTTAGTTTGACTTTATTTGAGTTCCAGAGCTCACCTCACTTGTAAAAAGAAAAGAGCTTTCGTCACATATAATAATATTAACTTTACTGGTTCCTTACAAATTTTTAACAAAGAACAGCAAAATTACATATTACTAACATACCATAAGACCGCGTGCGTCTGCATTATCGCGATACCTGTAGAGTAAGCGAAACAGATAGAGATGTCTGTGTATTAGAACGGTAAACAAGTAGACGCAGTGTTATACTGGATTACAACAGAGCTAGTATTTCGCATATGCCTATGATGCACTCGTATTTGTCCAAAAATTCCACATTTATACGGTGTAGTCGGGCAGTCGCTTCCACATATGGGCGTCAGTTCGAGTTTTATTATTGCTTAAGAATAACATTTTTTTAGCTAATTACAGGTTAATTGCAATGTTGAATTACAATTCTGTTTTAAGAAGTAAATATTTTATGTTTCAGTAATTTATTATAGTTGAGTTTTTAGATTATAATATTTGTTGAAAAATATTATTTTAGTTAAGAATTTTTTTTTATTTTAAAGTCAAGGAGTTATTTATTATTTATTTTTGCTCTTTTATGTTGTTTATGAAGCTGTAATGAGTTACTTCACTGACATATTATCAGTGATTATCTGATGCTTCAAACAACTACAAATAATTACTTACAACGGGAACGCAATACCTATTACACTGCTCTTCACTTGATTTGCCTACGAATACATTTATACGTATAACTTATACGCCCGCTGTCGGTGTGGCAATTCAAGTTGGCACGCCCATTTATAGTCGACCAGTAGTTACTAATACATGCATCGCGCTATGAACGGCGGCCACACGGTATATAGAAATGACATCATAATCCCATTTGAAAAAATAAATAAAAAACTTACTGCATGATGTTGAGTAAAATAATTGTTCTTTTTTTGTTACAATACTGCTAGATAACTCTTGTCATTTTTATATATAACGTGGTAATTAAAGTGTTAATCAGAATAACAATAGGCGTAACAATTCGGCCCTTTTGAAGTGACTGGAGAGCAATTCTAAATTAAATGTATATTCGCTATCAAATTTTATTTTCACAATATAGTTGCATTATATCAGTAGAATGGCTTATAATAATATCAAACAAATCACATCATTATGCCAATAACGTTTTCGGTAAGTTGATGCTATGCTGATTAAGTGTTCAACGATTCAAATTGCTAAGAACAACAATTAAGCTGTCTAAATATTTATACAAGATATCCAATCTATATATGGAGTTTTCAAATGAACTATGTAATTGTACTTATCATTTATTTACGTAAACAATTATAGGGTGTCCTAACGGGAACTTAGGGATTTCAAGTCCAAATAACATGCGTAGTGTTTAGAAATTGAACGATTTATTAACATAAACTTAAAGTGGAAACCTTAAAATTATATGTTGAACAAGATATCAGATAAATGTCCACCGCGACTCCGTCTGCACATAGTGATTCTTTTCTTAAAATTTTCGATGACTTTATCACATATATGTAAGTTAATTTCGGCAATAGCTGCACGAATGTTATTTTTTAATTCATCAATTGTTTGTGGATTATTTGTGTATACTTGATCCTTAAGGAAACCCCAAAGGAAAAAGTCCAGCGGTGTTAAGTCGCAGGATCTTGCAAGCCAATCCACATCACCATTACGAGAAATCACACGACCAGGGAATTTCTTCTGCAGTAAATTTAGAGTTTCCCTGGCAGTATGGCAAGTGGCCCCATCTTGTTGAAAAAAAAGATTGTTGAGGTCCATATCTTCCAAACGAGGCCATAGAAAGTTATTCAATATCTGTCGATACCGCTCGCCGTTGACAGTTACTACTTCTCCATTCTCATTTTCAAAAAAAGTGAGGTCCAAGAACACCGTTGGTCGAAAAACCACACCATACGGTGACACGTAGTGGGTGCATGGGTTTTTCAATAATCTCTCGAGGATTTTGTAGCCCCCAAATGCTGCAGTTTTGTTTATTTACGTAACCCCCTAGGTTAAAATGGGCTTCGTCACTGAATATGATTCGCTTTTCAAATTCGTTATCAAGTTCTGTTTGCTCCAAAATCCAATTTGCAAAGATACGGCGGTGTTGATGGTCCCTGGGCTTCAATTCTTGTGTTAACTGCATCTTGTATGCTTGTAGCCGTAGGTCTTTGGTTAAAATTCGTTGCAGAGATGATCTTGAGATGGCGAATGGCTGTGACCGGCGACGAATTGAAGTTTTTGGACTTTCTGTTATACTTTGATTCACCCTAACGATATTTTCAACTGACCGAACATTACGATGTCGTAGCGGTGTCTTTACATCGAGAACAGAACCAGTTATTTCAAATTTTGCAATTAAATTCCTAATTGCTGTATCGCTGGGAACATGATTCTGATGAAAAACAACGCGTAGTCGACGAATTGTATTCATCACAGAACGAGCATGTTCATAATAAATTTGAACAATTTGGATACGTTCTTCAGTCGTGAAACGATGCATGATGACACTTACAAGTTTCTAGATGACGTATGTCAAATATTAGATTAATATGTTTCATTATTTGAAAATACTGTGATATTTAAATCCCCAAATTCCTGTTGGGACACCCGTTATAACTAGTAAACGTATTGTAACGAAATATACATATATGAGGCAGACCGGGCGACGTTAAAAAAAGAGGTTGTAAATCATCTCGGAGCGACGTATAAAAACGAAATGTAAATAGCCATGAATCATCTCCACGCCGTACGGCGTGCATAGCGAAAAGACTAGAACGTTTCTCGTACATGTGGAGAAAAAGCCGGACTGTGCCCGTATGTTCTGGAAATCTTCGCATACGTATATAAGGCGGCTGGATCACCGATGGAGAGTAATTGCGGAGTAATTCCGGAATAAGAACTTCCTTAAGATGTAGCCGACGCGCGTAGAAATAAATAAATATAAGTTCTTTGAAGTGGTAGCCGAAGAATAAACATAAATATAAGTAGTATAAAATAAATATAGTAGTGTTATATAAATAGAAGTGATATAAATACGGTAGTGTGATATAAATATACTGACATTAATAATAGAAATAAATACTTGTGTTAATAAATTAGATTGTAGTTTAAGTGTGATACATTAGTTTTACATTTTTATATTGTAATTAACATTAAGTGTATGAATATACAGACTGTTTTAAATAAATAAATTGCACGAGTTGTTTATTGCGAACCTGAAAACGTTACAGTATGTTTGATCCTTCAACTGTTAAGTGTGGAACACATGAAAATCCCACTAATCCGATGTTGAATTTTGTGAGGAAAACAGAAAGAATAATTTTTACTTGGAAGTATAGTACAATTTCAAATTATCATAATATATTTAAGAAATAGACTGCAATATCTCTGTGCATCTTCTTTATGAACAAGCTATCTTTAACAAGCCATATAAGTGTATTATTTAAAAATAAAATGGTAAGTTTATTTCATACCTGTTGGGAGCTATACTGAACTCATCGGGCACAAGGTGTTTCAGCATAGAAAAGCAGAAGAAAAATATTTCCTCTCCTTTGCTGATACGGTCCGATAAGTGATGACCAAAAAGCATCCAATCATATGCTATTGTCAAGTACAAAATTTGCTGAGCATCCAGTGCCTGATGAGCCAAACCATCGGCCCATAAGCTTAGGCGTAATAAAGATACAAAAAGGGGAGTTCTATCCCAACCACTGATACAGTGGATAAGTACTCCAGAATTGCTTTCCTAAAAATGAATAATATTGTAAGAATAAACAATAATTAATACAAAAACCAACCTTAAATTATATTCTTGAATATGTAGCACACTACAGCTTTGGCTAATAAACTAAGTTTGGAGACTCACTTAAGTAAAGTCAAATTCAGATTTTTATCTGAGATAAATGTATATATTCCCTATATTAGCTATAAACCAAATTAAAAGCATCCAAATTCTTCATATCTTTGCAGTTTGAATTTACTTAAACGAGTTTGATGAACTACATTTAATTGTAAAAGAAAAACTTTCAACTCATGATAAAAACTATGTAAAACTAATATTTATTCTCTTATATTATTTAAAAAAATTGGAAAGTATGAAGAGAAAAGGAAAACCGCGAAACGACTATGCAGACAAAAGAAAAGATGTTGACAGAACAGTTAAAAACAATAGAGGAACACTACGTAAACAGGGAGATCAGAAATTTCTAGCAAGAAATCAAGAAAACAAGGCACAAGCAAGGATGCAAAAATGATTTACTGTTGAGATGAAGATGGGCTACTGCTAGGAAATCCAAAGGACATATTAAGTAGATTGGCGCAGTATTAGCAACAACTGCTGAATGTAGTGGTAGATATGAAGGAACAAACAACAACCCCAACAGAAAGATACCAACAAAAATGTAACAAACAGGAAGAAATAGAAAAACCGAGAGAACAGGAGCTAGCAATATAATTAAGGAAATTAAGAATAACAAAAGTGCGGACTGGTATACCAGCTGAAATCCTAAAACAAGGAAGAGCGGAACAACGTAAATGCTTGCATCACTTAGTTCTAAGGATATGGAGACAAGAAAAAATGCCAGAACAAATGGAGTAGGGCTTGATCTTCAAGAAAGGAGACAAAACACTTTGTCAAAATTATAAAGTTGTAGCAAAAGTCATACAAAACAGACTAAAGAGATATGCTAATGGGATAATAAGTGAATATCAGGGGGGTTTCAGGTCTGGTAGATCAGCAACAGACCAAATATTCACATTAAAGATGTTGCAAGATAACAGTTATGAGCAAAATCTAGGATTGCACATGCTTTTCATTGATTTTAAACAGGTGTACGACTCAATTTCTAGGGAAAAAATGAGGTGTGGCCACCACACGACTTTCTTATACGTATGGGCGTTTCAAATTATAGAATTTTAAGAATTTTTTATACAAAAATTATTCAAAATCCTATTCTAAGTACTACTATTCTCTTATAAATCTCTATAGAATGCATACTTTGCAAGATATTATCAAAAAAGTGCTCCTCGCTAAGAGTAAAAGTGCTACTTCCGGTCCGAATTTTGAAATTTCATATATACAAAAAATATTGCAGATCCAGTTTTAAATACTTTTGTACTCATCATTAATTTATATAGAATGCATAACTTACGACATATTTACAAAAAATCGCTATTCGATAAGAGTAAAAGTGGTACTTCCGGTCTGAATTTTGAAATTTTTTTTATACAAAAGATATTGAAAATTATGTTTTAAATACTTTTATACCCGTAACGTACTTGTCTAAAAAGCATGACTTGCGAAATATTCGCAAAAAACTGATTTTCGATAAGAGTAAAAGACCTACTTCCGGTTAGAATTTCGAAAAACTTTTTTAAGATAATTTGTCTCAAATTTAATTTTGAATGTATATGAATTCTTTATAAATTTATTTAAACTTAGTAGTTGACGAAATATTGGCAAAATTCGATTTTTTCGTTGAAGTAAACTGCTACTTCCGGTCTACCGATTTTACTGAAAAACTAATCAGATCTCAAGAGGGAGATTATACACGTAAATACAAAACTTGGAATTGATATCTGCAGCGGTTTGACCGCTATCGTCGTCACACACACACACACAGACACACAGACATTTTTTAAAAACCACTTTTTCGGTATCAGGGGACTTCAAAACGTGGACATCTGCAAAAATCTCGAGGTCGAAAATTTTCATCATCACAATACTTCCTTATACTACGTATAAGGAAGTAAAAAAATATGGAACTTTAGCAGAATTACAAGTAACGTTTAAACTAATAAAAGTCAATAAGAATGACACTCTCGGACTCGAGGAGTAAAATTTTACTAGATGGAAGGTTCTCTGAACAAATTACAACCAGAAGACGACTAAGACAATGAGACCCGCTTTCGGCTGACCTATTTTCATTTGGTTCTGGAAGGAATTATAAGGGAAAGCAACATCCAAACAAACGGCGTAATTTCCACAGCAAAATACAAGTTATTGCATACGCAGATGATATTACCATATTATCGAGGTCAAAGAGAGAACAAAGTATTTGGACAATTTGTTGAAGGAGCAAGACAATACGGAATACAGGTGAACGAAGAGAAGACAAAGTATATGGAAGTGACAGAAGAAAATAGATACACCAAATTTAAATCAAGTCGACACGAATAAAAATTATAAAAAGTTAAACAGCTAGAATACTTGAGTATGACACTAACCAGTACACGGCAAGAAGAGAAAAAAATTGAAAAACGCATCGTAAGAGGAAATAAGAGCAGTTGGGGCTTTAACACGAATAGTAAGAGGAAGAAAATGTATCCAGAACAGCTAAGATACGAACATATGAGACAATAATCCGGCTAGCTGTTCTATACGCAAGCGAAACATGGACAATAACAACACAAGAAAGAGAAAAACTGAAAATCTGGACAAGGATGGTACTTATAATTTTTTTTGGAGAAGTTAAGGAGAAGGATAACAGGCGGTGGCGACGAAAAACAGAGAGTTAGAAAGCTAGTTGGTTGGGACATATCTATCAGATGCCGGAACCTTAGACCATTTAAACATATTGCTGTGACTCTTGCAAATTAATGATTGCATAAAATATATTAATTAATTTAAATAATAAACAAATAATAATAAACCAATACTAACTTAATAAATATTTATATACACTTGATCATGATAAAATAAATAAAATAGTAATTAATTAAATTAAATCTAGAAGTGATCTTGATTATGCTTATTTACAATTTACCACCAAACTCAAGATCACTGCAATATGTATAAATGGTCTAAGTGACGTCACATTCACGGGTGGGCTTGTCTCTGCTGTTGTTGTATGTCTAACGTCTAACGTATATTTATCAAGATTATAATGTTTTTAAACAAATATTCTTCAAATAAGAAGATTGGGGATTTTAATAAACCAAAATGAAGGATTTTCTTTACTATTGTAGTACAAACTCTAGGTATGTAGTTGCATCGTGCCCACCCGTGACGTCACCCGCGCTAAATAATACATATCATTCAAAACAACTTGAGACCATTTGTACATTAAAGTACAGTAGCCGCTCGGTAGAGTGAATACTCTATTCAGTGAACAGCTCATTTATACGAACAACAACAATTTTATTATTAAAGCTCCAAAGAGTGAACAATAACACACTCAATTCAGTGAACTGGGTAAATTCCCAGCTTATGAATTATTTTGCTGAATCGCCTGCGTAATTTACAAGAACAGCGTACATATGTATATACCGATAGGTCCAGCCCGCGACGGGCCATACATAGGCAACAATATACGTATGGAACGTAATGCTATGTGGCAACGTGTGTACGATACCACTCCGCGTGCGCAACCTAATTCCGATGGTCGAGCGCAACAGATGTCCCGTCATTCGTATTTAGCTGTGCATACGTGTAAAGGCAGTTATCATGTCAGTGTATACAACCGCAGAGAAGGTACAAATAGTTTCGTGGTATCTTGCAGGCAATTCCTGTCGAACAACCGCTGATTTATTTGCTGTAGAGTACGTAAATCGGCCTATTCCTTCGCATTCGACGATTGAAAGGATCGTAAATGCGCTTAGGAAATATGGCTGTGTACTCGGAAATTGCCGCAAATGCCAACAAATTGACGAACAGCCTCATATCCCTCTAATACTTGCCGATCGGGAGGAGAGAGACGTGAGGGTTTGTTCGTTAGTTGAAATGGACGACCTTAAGTGTACACGGCAAATTGCAGACGAAATCGGTGTTAGTAGAACTACAGTAAAGCGGATTCTAAAACGCAACAAGTATAAAAGTTACAAAGTTCGAAAGTGCCAGGAGATTTTTCCCGAGGACAATTTTGCAAGAATGGAGTTTTGTGAGTCCGTGATGGAAAAGGCTAACAGGGACGAATATTTTATAAAAAATATTCTGTTTACCGACGAGTCTTCTTTTCCACGTGATGGGAAGCATAACCCCTCAGTCGTGCAATAGTGGTCTCGAAAAAATAAACATCTAACTCGTAATGTTAAAACTCAATACCCCGAAAAACTTAACGTTTGGGCGGGTATCTTGGGTGATAACATTATAGGGCCATTAGTTATCGACGGCAATTTGAATGCAGTAAAATATTTAGATTTGCTGCGAACACGAATTATTCCTGCTGTCCGTCAACTAAACATCGATTTTGATGCAATTTGGTTTATGCAAGACGGTTGTCCCGCGCATAACAGCAGATTAGTAAGAGAGTTTTTAGAAAACACTTTTCCTAATCGTGTTATTTCCGGGAGGGGTACGATAATATGACCACCTCGATCACCCGACCTCAATCCCTGCGATTTTTTTCTGTGGGGTTATGTCAAAGAAAATCTTTACGGTCTTCTAACAATCCCGAACTTGCAACAGTTACAAGTTAAACTGTTTCGCCTTTTCGAGACAATAACCCCTAGAAATCTTCAGGGAGTGAGGCGGGAGTTTTACAATAGGCTCGGCTATTGTTTGGCAAGAGAGGGCGGTATTTTCGAATCCTATTTTGAGTGACTTTCTTAAAATTTGAATTTATTTTGCAGAATTATTGATTTTTTTACTTTTATCTTTTAGAAAACGTTATTGTTTTTTTATTACTTAAAATTACTTTTCCGTAGCAGCTAAGAATACAATAATAATAATAAATTGGACCTTATTATGTCTGAAACAAATGGGCAAATTACGTATACAGAACGAATATGCAAACGACTATATCCTTGCGCGGTTTAAGTCTTACTAAATTCTTAACTGCAATTGAAGCTGCTGCGGGTAGAGGGGTTTCGGTGGGGGTTTCGGTGTTGCCACTCAATGCTGACTATGGCCCGTTCCGAGCTGGACCTATCGGTATGTATTTTATTTTACTCATTTTTAGTTCTGTTGATGTTGTAGGCGTACTGTGCTTGAGTATTTCTGTGTTTACAATAAAAATGAAGCGGAAAGTGGTAAGTTTACACTAAAAATGAGGAGATTTTAAAAAGTCTGGACAATGGAAGCAGTGTAACATATTTGTCTAAAAAGTACGGAATTGCCAAATCCACAGTATGTACAATCAAAAATAAAAAACGAGTTTTTTTAAAAGTCACATCAAAGCGCAGTGAAATGCAGAAAAGAAAGACTTTAAAATCCTGTAAGATGCCAATAAGGGAAAAAAATATATTTCATGGTTTTGTACACAAAGACTTAAAAATGTACCGGTTTCGATGAAACAAAATCAAAAGGTGTCAATGAAACTATAGCTGAAAACCCTAATTTTAATGCTAGTGGCGGATGGAGCCAAAGATTTAAATGAAGATTTGGAATAAGACATTTAAAAATTTCGGGAGAAAAAAAAATAAAGATCGGCCACTGGTCAAAAACAGATAGTAGAAATAGAGTTACTTTTCTTGCATGCACCAATGCAACCGGTGAACATAAAATCAAACCGTTAGTGATTGGATGTGCCAAAAATCCTAGATGCAAAAGAAATTTTCACTTCCAGTGGAATACGCAATACGCAAGAAAAATACTTGGATAACGTCGGGGTTATTTATCATTCATTTGTCCCGCAGGTTCGAAGATTTTTGAAACAAAAGGAATTACCACAGAAAGCTCATTTACTTTTGGATAACGCTCCAAGTCATCCGCCGCAAATTCTTACCGTCTACATGCCCCCGAATATAACAGTTCTTATACAGCCCATGGACCAGAATGTCATTAGGTTAACAAAATTGTTTTATAGAATAAGCCTTTTAGCCACAATAGTTGCTTCTGATAAAAATGGTATTTCAGCTGTCATTAAAAATTTGAGTCTAAAAGATGCTGTTACACATCTTGCATTAGCATGAAATAATGTGAAAGAAGAAATAATTGTTAAGTGTTGGAAAAATATTTTTTCTACTCCCATACTTTAATTGTATTATTAGATATGCCGAACCTGTACTATAAAGATGTTCATTACGATACAGATTTTCATTATGTTACAAGTTTATATCCAATAGGAACACAGATTTTTCATTACGATACAAGTTTATATCCAATAGGAATGCGACATTTCAATATTCAAACAATATTCAATATGGCGACTGCATATCTGACAGATATACAAATTAAATAAATGTGACAGTTCTCTGCAATTTACATGTAAGTACTTAAAATTTGTGCTTTTTTGAAAATATAAACAGTAAAAATGAGGGATAATGACAGTGAAATGTAATAATTGACTCCACCAGAACTTATGGAACAAGCCTTAGTAGCCACGAACAATTTATTACCAGCCAAATTCACAAAAACGTACGGAAAATTTTAACCTCAAATTATGAAATGGATTATTCAAAAAATATGTTTTATTATGGGGTCGTAGAAAAAATAGTGTATGCAACTCGCATTTAATGGCTATTACGACACTCGTACTCATTACAATACTCGCCTTACGGCTCGTATTGTAATTTTTTTACTCGTGTCGTAATAGCTATCATTAAATGCTTGTTGCATAATATACTATTATCAAATTCTTTCAATAGCGACTCTGTTTCAGAAGATGTTGCTATTCTACAAGAACATTACAAGAACAGCGTCGAGGTAGTGACAATTCAAGAAACTGTAGCATTTCTACAGGAAATGAACGGAAACATAACATACACTCGTGAAGACATAAAAACTGGAATAAGGATGTCCAGAGAAGAATTTGAAAAGGATGTAATTGAAATTGAAAATGTGGAAGAAATAATGGATGATGAGCCAATGCCAACTAACATCCCCACCGACGAAGCTTTACAAGGACTTAATATAGTGATTTTTTGGGCAGAACAAAACATGCTAAATTCTGAAGATCTACTAACTTTGCGAAGAATAAAAGAAATGGGAGTTCAAAGATGTTTAAGTCAAAAGAAGGTTCAAAGAAAATTAACCGGTTTTTTTAACAAACAAAACTAACTTATTTAAATCATTACGTATTCATGTATGTAGGTACTTAAAAGTACATGTATATTCTTCATTTGTAAGTTCTTTTTGATGTTACTGAATATATATATATAAACGATTTAAACAGCACATTCGACTGAGTGAACATTTCGCTTCTGTGAACAGGTAAGATTTTAATTACTTCACATAATCGAGCGGCTACTGTAATATTAAAATTGAAAATAAAGAATATACTGATGTAGTAAGAAGTGGTACCAAAGTATATTGCACCAAGATACGATATGGTTAATTTGTGAATTTCATCAGTCATAAGACATTTTAAGAACATTAAATCAGTTCTATATAAATTTTCAAGTAATTGCTGTAGATACAGAAAGAAAAACTTACCTGGATATATTTTAATAATAGTCTCATATAATTCTGAGTTATTTCCACTAAATCCCAACTCTTATAAGTTTCCCACTCAACGTGCAAATTAGCCAAAATTGGATCTTCCGGTACCGAAATATCGGCATCAACATGAGTTTGTGCCCAATCAAACACTAAGCCTTCTGCTGTATAATTATGATCACGGTAGTCTTTGAAAAATTCACAGCCTGGGTACGGCAATGATATTAGTTTGAAGTCGGCGTATCTGTTTTCTTTATCGACCTTCTCCGAAGAAGTAACACTATAATTTTAATAATTCAAATATTAAATGATAATTTCTAAACAGAATTAAGTGCCATACTTGACTCCGAATTTGACTTTCTTCTTTTCCACCATGAAATCAACAATTGTACCAACATTCAATGTTTTAAGTAATTTTATATCATTACTTCTAACACGGTCGAACAACTGCCAATCTGATTGTGTAGCTGGCCCTGGGTTCTCATTGTTTTCTACATTCTCAACGGCCTCCGAGCTTGAAAATAAGTAATCCAAACCGGATCTTCCGTAAATTTCTGGTCCACCAGACAGAGTTGCCGAACGACAAATATGT
The DNA here is from genome assembly GCA_963170755.1 of Amphimallon solstitiale. Classification (NCBI taxonomy): domain Eukaryota; kingdom Metazoa; phylum Arthropoda; class Insecta; order Coleoptera; family Scarabaeidae; genus Amphimallon; species Amphimallon solstitiale. The sequence goes on from OY720684.1 coordinate 9,891,880, forward strand.
TTTCCTTTGAAAAGGATTACTGGAATGGGAAATCTTGCACGGCACCTAAGTAATGCAAATGCAAAATTGACAAATGAACATAAATAATGTGAAACAATTATAATAAAATATGTACTATTCATCAGAAAAATATAGGTACATAAAACCAAAATGATGCATAATAAAATCCACAAAACAATTTAAACACAAAGTAAAAACAAATCCCCACTAACTCGAAGATACTTTCTGCGATAAGTATTTAAACTTGACGCCATGCTATATGTCTATTAGAGTAGAGGTTCAAGTGATGATACAATCATTTTCTTTATTACTATTTACTATCATTGATTATCATGCTTTTAACAATTATTTATTAGTGCCATTATCAATTTACTACTACACAATGAGTTATTGTTCAGAGTACAGTAAGAAATATTCTCAACTTAAAAGTAGTAGTAGTAATATCGTCATTACTAAGGATCGGCAGTCAGGTTTACATTACAGGTCTGAACTTAAATGAATAACGTAATTCAAAATTGGCCACAGTAATACTAATATCAATAACTTTTTCTGTGCTATTTCGAATTATATTTTTCATGTAAGTCCAGTCGTGCAATGTAAACCTGACTTCCGATCCCTATCATAACTCGTAATGAGTGATGATCATCACTCGTATCTTGTTCGAAACCGGACAGAGTAATTGTACATCACTATTATTGTGCCCAATTTTTATCATAAGTCTAGTCATGCAATGTAAACCTGATTGCCGAACCCCAGCATTACACTTAATAAAAAAAAAGAATGTCCTAGTAGAACATTGTTATCTGAACGAAAACTTTATAATATTTTCAACTCATAACTTCCAGGTATTTTACAAGGCAGCTGTGAGCTTGCATTTACATTTTGAAATAGTATCAAATAACAGATACAAATAAATCCTTCTATCATACAGTATGTAATTAATTTCTACGGTGCCAATCAAATTTGAAAAATACTAGTTAGACACTTTTAAATAAAGCAAAATTTTAATATAAACAAGAGGTATGAGTACCACATGACTTATATAAAAAATGAGGTGTGGCCACCACACGACTTTCTTATACGTATGAGCGTTTCAAACTATACAATCTTAAGAATTTTTTTATACAAAACTTATTCAAAATCCTATTCTAAGTACTTTTATTCTCTTAATAAATCGCTATAGAATGCATACTTTGCAAGATATTCGAAAAAAAGTGCTACTCGCTAAGAGTAAAAGTGCTACTTCCGGTCCGAATTTTGAAATTTCATGTAAACAAAAAATATTGCAAATATAACTCTAAATACTTTTGTACTCTTAATAAATATATATAGAATGCATTATTTACGACATATTTGCCAAAAATCGCTATTCGGTAAGAGTAAAAGTGTTACTTCCGGTCCGAATTTTGAAATCTTTTTTATACAAAAGATATTGAAAACTATGTTTTAAATACTTTTATACACGTAACGTACCTGTCTAAAAAGCTTGACTTGCGAAATATTCGCAAAAAACCGATTTTCGATAAGAGTAAAAGACCTACTTCCGGTAGGAATTTCGAAAAACTTTTTAAATAAAATTGTTCTTAATTTTAATTTTAACTACATATGAATTCTTTATAAATTTGTATAAACTTAGTATTTGACGAAATATTGGCAAAATTCGATTTTTTCACTGAAGTAAACTGCTACTTCCGGTCTACCAATTTTACTGAAAAATTAATCAGATCTCAAGAGGGAGATTATACACGTAAATACAAAATTTGGAATTGATATCTCCAGCGGTTTGACCGCTATCGTGGTCACACACAGACATTTTTTAAAAACCACTTTTTTGGAATCAGGGGACCTCAAAACGTGGACATCTGCAAAAATCTCGAGGTCGAAAATTTTCATCATCACAATACTTCCTTATACTACGTATAAGAAAGTAAAAAAGGTTATTCTGAATTAAATTCAAATACATTTTGTCATTCTTCTTAATAAACCGTAGATTTATTTGTGTACCGAAACGCTGCAAATGAGAGCCAACAGATTCAATGATGTGATATTTTATCAATAAATTCACATTTCTGGAAAATGTTGCAATCAACTTTTCAATTACAAATATTTTATGATATTTACATGGATCACCTTCTCTTACCAAGTACTTTGGTAGTTTGTATGAAAGAATTTTAATAATCGGGTTTTTAATATTTTCTGATAATAAATGCTCACAAAATATCGCTTAGAGTGACAATCAACTATCAACAATCTTAACAAATTCTGGTGAAGTTGCTGTATAAGAGCATCTTCAGATTCTAAATTAACGTTACAGTAAATACGGTGTAAAAGAAGTAATTGAATTGGGAGCTGTTAAAATGTAAACCTGCTTTTGAAAAATAGTTTACCCAACAAACAAGTAAATTGTTACAAACAGTGTTTATTAAATAGCCCCCAAAGTATACAACAGAGGATTCTTGTAGATTTGCTTCTGTAGCCGATCCTGTTGACAATATTATCTCAACTGGCAATTTCACAAGCTTTCATCTGACTTGGCTAATTTGGGTATCAGAAGTGGACAATAAAAAAATTATTTAGAAAACCTTGATAGCTAATTCTTCAAATTTGGAACAAGAAAAAGATAATCTACAATTATTAAAACATGGTAATTGAAAGTGGCGAGAAATATTTGTGGTGATAAATATGTTCAATAAAACTATGGTTCTACTATAATAAATCAGCAAAATGTACATTCTTACCTAATTTATTTTGTATAACAATCTAAGTATTAAATTAAATAATGGTTAAAATCAACTAATTTTAGATGCTATAACACCAATAGCAATAATCTTACAACAAAATATAAAGCAAAATATATGTAGCAGAACTAAAAAAAAATAATTACAAAAATATGTTACCTTGCATTTCTAGCTTTATTAAATAGCTCCCTCAATTTTTGGCAGTCATAAACACTCTCATATATAGTATCCGTCAAGCTATTCAAACGTCCTGTTCCTGATGAATTATGTGCATTCTCATTTTCGAGTATAACCAATTGACTAGGATATTGTCCACAAAGCTCACCACTCGTGTTGTTAATGATAGACAAGTTGTAATCTGCCTTCATCAACTCAATGCATTTTTGTACAGCTTCAGTAGTCTGTTAAATTGATAAATTTTAGGTTAGGTTCATGATGCTCCCACATAAATTTGAATAACTTACCACTGCGTCTGCATCTTTGGCTTTGTACGTATTTTTTGAGAAATACTCTAGCAAGTTTTGAACATCTTTAGATGAAACAATGTTCATTCTTGTATTATCCGATGTTTCACACATGGTGCACAAGCTAATCGTTGTAATCGTATTTAAATTTCAATTTGCACTTGTGTTTTGTTTCCTGAAACATATTTTATAACCGCGTAAAAACAAATGAATTTAATTATAACTCATATTTATATAAATTTAACAATGTAACGACAAAACAAACTTTAACGAACTGATTAACGAGGACTATGCATGTATACAGCAAATAATCAGTTTTTGATATACATAACATTAAATACCAAATTTACCTATAGAAAAATTGTTAAAATATACCTGCTTTATAATTGAAAAATTTGTTGGACGTTGCAAAGGCACATGCAAAATGGCTAGACAAAAATTTTGTGCCGATCAAAAAAAAGTTTTTTATATATATTTTTTTTAAAATATTCAACATTTTTCTTGTAGTTTATCCCTAAAGCCCCCGTTTAGAGTAATATTACATCGCACTAATCTTCTCATCGAATCTGGCAACCCTGAATATATATCAAATTAATTTTTACTTTACGTGCGTGCCTTTCATCTCATTCTAATACGTGGCGTTCATGGATATTATTTAGGACGTATAACTCAAAAAAGATAAATTCATGTTGAATTTTCGTATTACTACATTTTGTTGTGATTGTACTGGAAAGAATCTGTGGTTTGGACGTCCGTTTGAGGCTACGGCCTTTTACGAGGCTTCAAATTATTTCAAAATTTATTAAATCCTCTTTAATCTAATCAAGATCATGACGCGTAAGTGATTTTTGTCAGGCACTAGCTTTATTACTATGTATTTACTCGTTTGAAAATCCTTTATAGGTGGAAACCAGCGCGAGCTAGCTAGACAGAAAAACCAAAAGAAACAACAAGAGAGTAGTAAAAGAAAACCTTCTGGTGGAGATGGGCTTACATTAGAGCAAAGAAAATTTAGGTAAATATATCGAAACCAAATAAGTAAGAGAAGTATATCTGTTAATTTTAGAGATGCCGAGTTAATGAGAGAAAAACAAAGAAAAAAAGAGGACGAAGCTCAAGCAAAAAAAGCTACAGCTACAAGGAACCAGTAACTACATGTAACATGTAATGTAAATCATTGCAATGTCGTTTATTCAGAAATTGCAGTAGTTATTAATTTCTAAGTATTAGTAATCATGTTTTGGTATATCATTTTCTGTTTTAACATTTTATGTAAAGTACATTTTATAAGTAATTCGTTGTTTTTATTGTTAAACAATTTTAAAATATATACCTCATGTACATAACAACAAAAGTTTACTTATCAAATTATTTTGCCTGTAATGAGATACCTGGTAAGTATGTACTGTTGATTCATCATTGCCTTGTGACTAATTAGCGACGAATATAAAGCAAGAAATTCTAATATTAACTTCTACATTGTTTAAATATTTTTTTAAACTCATAACATCAAACGTAACCTATAAAATAAGACTGCTTTTGCTTTATGACATAGAGATGAGAGCAGATATTGGTCACAATGATTTTTCACAGTGGTTTCGTAATCGCTGTTTTCACCGTTTGCAAATTCGTGGAATCACAGTGATTGATTTCGTCCCAAGTAGCAAAATCACAATTTTAGAGAAGGATGAAAATATATATTTGCTAATGTAGAACAAGTGTGCATATAGCGATTTTGCTACTAGGGGTATTTATTATGATGAAAAGGGTTCTTTTCAATGGGGGCAAATAAAAATCTTTTTCATGTAAAGAAATATTTCTGTCTGCGATTCTAAGATTTACTTCACTTTAAATAATATATTCAATTTGACATAAATATGTTTCACATATAGCTGCAACGAAGCAATTATGATAATATTTTCAATGATGCTTATCGGATAGACGAAGTGAATTACGTTCTAACAAAGTTAGTAAACTTATATTTTCATAATAATTAAAAATGTAGATTAATATATTGATAATTAAAATGTGCCTAAGTAAACTACATATTTAATAAATATAATATTAGAAGAGAAACTGAACAAATAATAAATAAACAAACTTCATTACTTGAAGTTACTTTTTACTCATTTTCTATTTTGTAAGTTATATTTATTATCCATACAAATTTTGTACATATATTTATCTACATACATGATTATTCATATAAATAAAAATGTTTCATCATGTTACTTATAAATCATACATGGATAGGGTGGAATTATCAATCTTGAAAAATCCTAAAGAAGTATTTAAATATATACATAGTAAATGTGGCACTTCACGTATACCTAGCATACTTCCATCCGTATATCAGCATAGCTCTCAATTCTCATTTGATGATTCTCAACCAAATCAAGTTCCATTTACATTATCCAGTGTTTCAGAAGACGAGCTAATACGAATAATGTCGTCTTTCAATCAAGATTATACAGCTGGCGATGACCAAATCCCAAGTATATTTGTTCACAATGCCAGAATTGCTTTGGCTGAGCCTCTGGCTATAATAATAAATACTTCAATAAGGACAGCTAGTTTCCCTTGGCGCAGGCAAACAGCAAGAATATGCCCAATCTTTAAAAAAGATGACAGAACTAGAGTTGAGAACTACAGGCCAACATCCATTCTACCCAACTTTGCAAAGGTTTTTGAAAACGTAATTTATTCCTACATAGCTTTCAATACCTACAAAATCTTTGATTTCTGAATGTCAGCATGGGTTCATTCGTGGACGGTCTACAGTTAAGAACCTACTCACTATAACTCAGTCTGTCTCTCATGAGCTGGATGCTAATGGCCAATTAGACGTGATCTACACTGACTTTAGTCGCGCGTTTGACACGATAGATCATGGTATCCTTCTGGAAAAGCTCGCAGCAATTGGATTCAGCTCATCCCTGCTCAAACTTCTGCACTCATATTTGACAAATAGGCGCAATTACGTCTTTTACAATGAATTCAGGTCATTTGAGTTTACTCCCTCATCCGGGGTGCCACAGGGCGCTAACTTAGGGCCTCTGTTATTTACTCTATATACCAACTATCTGCTTCAATCAATAACATGCAATGTACTCACATATGCGGATGACATAAAGATCTACTGCTCTATACGAACTTGGAACGGTGTACTTCATCTTCAAGAAAGAGTTTCATGGTACACGCTTCATATGGAAGCTATGTAATGGAATAATTGATTGCCCACATCTCTTATTATGCTTAAACTTTTACATTCCCAGGATTTCCTCTCGCTCCTCCTCCACGTTTTGGTTGCTCTTTTCGAGGACTAATCTTCTTCGGGGATCGCTACTGGTCGCTGTGTCGTGCTGCGAACTTATATTATGAGGATATATTTTTTGTTTCTAATTCAGCAAGTAATGCATAATTCTTCAACCTTATATATAAATATATGTATATAGTTATAAATTATTTATATTACAAATAAGAATATGATTGATTTGTTTTGTATTAATGTACGTTACTTCTTTGTCCTATAATTACATTTAATTAATTATAATATAATATATTTTATAATACTGTTGGACTAAATAAATTATTATTATTATTATACAGGTTGAGCCGCGGGTAAGGTCGATTATGCCTTTATGAGTAAAAATATTTCGAAGCGGTTTTCTTCTTGTGATAGCTGCTCATTAGGAGCATAATTTAAAAATATTTTGTATTACACAGGTGTTCCATAACTTGGTGGCTAACAATTGTTATAGTTTTTTAAATGGAACACCCTATATATTATTGCATTTTTGTATTTCCCGTATAATTTTTAGTCAAAAAGTAATAAGATAATATAGGCCTAAAATCTAAAGTTTTTGACTTGTTCTCATTTTTCTGAAAAATTCAATTTTTGTATAAAACTATATTTCTCGAAAACGACGTATTAGATGGACAAAAAAATGTTGCAGAAGCATGTTTTACTTTTTTACAATTACTAACTGCATGTGCAGAAAACTGGATTAAAATTATATGACACGTTTTTGTATAAAAGTTATTTTTTTTAAATGGAACACCTATATATCAGTCTATTTTTGAATTGTTTATTAAATTTCATGTCAAAAACATGTAAGACGTTAATACTTTAAAAGTGACTATTACTGAGATACTGTCGTTTTTTGATATAATTTTGTTAGCTTTTGTATAAAAGTGATTCTTTCAAATGGAACATTCTGTATATCAGTTCATTTTTGAATTCCTTATAAAAATTTCACATCAAAAACATGTAATACCTACGTTAATGCTTTAAAAGTGACTATTACTGAGCTATTGTCGCTTTTTGATATAATTTTGTCAGTACTATACTATATGTTTTTGATGTGAAATTTAATAAGAAATTCAAAAATGAACTGATATACAGGGTGTTCCATTTGAAAAAACTGACTTTTATACAAAAACGTGTCATGTAATTTAAATCCAGTTTTCTGCACATGCAGTTAGTAACAGTAAAAGAATAAAACATGCTTCTATTAGAACCTCTTATTGTAAACAATACTGCAAAAAATTTTGTCCATCTAATACGTCGTTTTCGAGAAATATAATTTTATTCAAACATGGAATTTTTCAGAAAAATGGGAATAAGTCAAAAACTTTAGATTTTAGGCCTTATTATGTTTTGACTAAAAATTATACGGGGAATACAAAAATTCAATAATATATAGGATGTTCCATTTAAAAAACTATCAGCCTTATTCATAATCATCACCCTAATAGGGTCTTAGTACGCTACTCGTAAGTAGCTACTAACATCCTACTAAGACGCTATTAATTTATCTTATTCATAAACGCTTATTTAGTGGCTAGTAAGTAGTAGGATGTTAATAGAAAAATTCATATGGCAACAGGGTAATATGAAGAACGATCGTGCGCACTGATGTACAAATTTAAATTTGCGGTAATCACGATAGAAAGCAAATATTAAAAGGTTAGAATTTACAATTTCAGATTAACTAAAATCTGCAAAATAAGAAGGTACGATTATATATAAATTGTATGTATAGCAGAAAAAGTTTTCATGGATTATGAACAAATACATGTTAAAGCAGAATAGCAAGAAGTTGAGGAAGGTCATGTTAATGGGGCTCTAAATCCAAAAATGTTCTAGAAATGGCTTAATCCACTGGAAATATATAATTCAATAATAATAAAATTTCTATACAAAATATATGTAGAATGAAATAAAATAAGTTACAAACATGATAATCAATAGGTGGAAAGACGTTATAGGTACTACACATTAAATTATATATATATATAGTTTATTCTTATATTTTGCATTAATAATAATCTATGCGATGCTAAGGCAAGGATTTGTGATACATTTGCAAGGTAAAAAGATTGTACCGATGACAGAGAATTTGGAACAAATGTTCATTAAACAGGAGATTTGAAGTAGGTAATTCTTCATTAAAATTAAATTCTAAGAAATATGTAAATAATATTAGGTGATATTAGTATGATTTCAGAATGGAGATATAGAAGGTATTTTGATTAGTGATAATGGATATGCATGTTCAAGATATCTGTTAACTCCATCACAAACACTAACGACAAGTCCTGTGTTAAAATATAAGACTCCATATATCAACAAGAAATGTCTTTTAAAAAGCATTTGAAATTATGAAGAATAAATTTGGATGCTTTTTTCATTAAACTGGACACAACAAGGGCATCAATAGTAGCAATATCCATTATGAATATTATAAAAGGAAAAATTGCAAACAGAAGAATCTTCACATTAAAAAAATATCTCTTCACTTTCATTAACTTTGTATGGAATTAGATTGATAATGTGGATAAAGATTTAAAATGATTATTAATGATAATTTTGGCAATATTTTTAAGCATTAGATTAGCATATAATGAGACATTTTAATTAAAAGCACCTATTATTATAAGTATGTTTTATTTAAAATAAAGTCTAAATATAAAAATATCTTTATACACTCATTCCTTCCTTTTTCTCTTTAAACAATTTCATTTTCATAGCATGATATTGAATTTCATTTGTATGTTCATATCGCGGATCTTTTTCAACTGTAAATGTTTCCATTTCAATGTATTTAATTAAAAACTTATAATCCTGGATCTAAAAGAAGTCTGACAAATATGTTTATTTTTATTCGTACGAATTGGTTTTTTAGGTTAGCTTTAACGGTGAGCTGTAACTTTAAACATACCCCTACACGCTACTAACAATTTAGTTGGCTACTACGCTTAGTACGCTGTTAAATACGATTATGAATACGACTTTTTCTAGTAGCGTGTTAGTTGGATCTTAGTAGCCACTAACTTTCATTATGAATAGGGCTGTATAACTATGGTTAGCCACCAAGTTATGGAACACTCTGTATAATACAAAATATTTTTAAAATGTACTCCTAATGAGCAGCTATCACAAGAAAAAAACCGCTTCGAAATATCTTTACTCATAAAGGCATAATCGGCCTTACTCGCGGAGATGACTCACCCTGTATATTGTTAATTTAAATCTTTTTGCACATTCATGTGTTTTATATACTTATAAAACATAAATTAAATGCAAATACCTAATATACGTAAATTAATATTTTATAACCTAGGTTAGGTATATAGTTTATCATCAATTCAGTAATTTTCATTATATATTATATAACGAGAATTTATAGATTCATTTTCACAGAACCCAGGTACTCAGGTGGGAGCTGCGATTAAAAAAGCAGTTTCAAATAAAGCAAACGGCGAAAGCTGGAGTCGTTTATTTTGACCGCTCATGGTAAACAGCTCGGAGAGCAGCAGAGAAGTGATTGAAAAAGCTGTTTATAATCACCACGATTTTGAAATTACCGTTAATACCATCTCTAGATTCAAAATATATATTTGCTAATTGTAGGACAAGTGTGCAGATTGCAGATAGTAATCTTGCGACTAGGATAGTTTAGTCATGTGCACCGGAATAATCAAATGTTGGAAGTTCATATTTTAAAAATTTAGGATGTTTGTGAAGATCAAACACTATCTCACAAACACACTTTCCAAAAACTACAAATGCTTTATAGCATTCAATATATCAAATATTGTATCGCGTTCTGAATAAATCACCCGAGCTTAATATACAACTAATCTCTAAATATGAACACAAGAATTATATAGCATTACAATAGATATTAATGCAGATAGACGTCCGTTTGAATATGTACATATTATACTAATATCTATTTTACTGTACATGTCACTGTATAATTTCTATAAATATATTTTAAGATCTTTTGTTTATTAAATTGCTTTCATTCATTATCAAAACTAAACATTTGTAGTGTCAGCATTTACAGTGTAATTGATATGTTGCATTGTGTTAAGGAATCAGAAATATAACAAACAATTTCCAGATAGAAGTGTCTTTATTCTGAAAAAAAAATATATAATATAAAAAGAAGAATTATTAAACAGATCTAGCATGTATGTATATATGTATAGACATAAATATACATATAAACATTAATGGGTACAAATTATATAAAATGTTTTAATATTAACAGGTGGAAAAAAAATATTTATAAAATTAATTTATTCACCCATATAAATTGTTTATCACAGCCAATCACAAATTGATTAGGTTGTGCATTAAAAGTAGCAATTAAAGAGAAAAATAATAATAAAACAAAAAAAACATGCATATTAAGATGGACAGTTTTTATTTAAATAAATCTTTGCTAAGATATAATTTAAAAAAATATGTGTTTGAAGTCTTTCAAAGAAAAAAGATAACACAGCATTTTTTTTACATTTATCATAAATGTATATTAGTTTTTTTGTACATTTTTGAATCAATTATAATACACCACTCATTAAAAAAAAAATAGATAAATATATTTCTCATACAGGCCGTTTCAATTTTCAATTTGACAAATTCGAAAATTGACTAAAACTCATTAAAATATATATATATATGCTGTTTTATCTATTTAAAGTACTAATATTCAATTATCAATAATAATTGAACCGGTCTGTATAATCACTGGTTTTTTTTTATATATATTTTAAGGAAAACATACAACATGTTGTCTTTGTTTTCACAACGTTATATTGACATAAAGCTGCAGAAAATCACAAAACCTTACAACAGACTATTTTTATTATTCGTTAATGTATCGAAATTAAGGTAAAATTAGGACGGGATAAGGTAGGATTTCTTTAGCAGAGAGGAAGGGAACGAATATATCTCGAAAATATGAAAATCAATGAGATCTTAAATTAATTAATAATATCAAATAATCTATGTACAATTATCGAATGAATAATAAAATTAATAAATGAAAAAAAAATCAGGATTCGATTGTTTGCAACACATCTCTTCTTCTTTTCTTTTAAAGTATTTTTAAGAGGGGGGGGCAATTAGGGAGACATTAATTCTAGTCAATGTAGTTAAAATTTTTTGCATAAGAAAAAAATTAAATACATCGAATGGTAGGATATGACAAATGGCTGTCGTCAGCATATAAGTAAAGGAGTTGTCATGTCTTCAGTATGAAAAATGAAAACAGATATTTGTTTAAGTTGATTTTGCTTCGACATTTGCAGGACGTCCCCAGCTCGGTATGAATTCGGCAGCATGTGGATTTAAAGTACTACTTTTTGCCATATCAGAAACTTCAGTCTTGTTACTTGTCGTATTCGATACATCATTTATTCTAAAACAATTAAATCAGTTAGGACCTACTGCATTTATATATACAAAATATCACACATGTATGTAACTGTAATAGAATTAGGCTACTAATTAAAAAAAAGAGCATAAAGAAAATCTAATACAATTTTAATTCACAATGGAGATGCATACATTATAAACCTGCACAACTAATACAACAATAGACGTTTTGGGAAAATTTACAGCATTTAACTGACCCGGTCAGACAGTGCCTAACAGGTTCACAAATTCTACCCGGTTATTTCAAACATTTCCGAACGCAATTTGCGGTCATATACCGTTTGACTGAAATAAAAGTAGATATAGGGAAACACAGACACGCACACATGTGCATGCAAACATGAAATGGAGGGGTACGATAGTAGGGGAGTACAGATGAGTTCATATCGGGACACCGGGGTACCGAGGCTTTAGTGCAAAACGTTGAAAGCTAGTATGCAGACGTTTTCTTTAAGGAATTGCTACGCTATGTACGGCTTTTGTATAATATTTTGGTAACTGATGTATAATGTATTAACATTGAACTGAAACAAAACTCTATAAAATTTGTAACTAAAATAAAATTTTTATAAAAAATTAAATAAAAGTCTCACATTTAAAACGAAACAAAATATTATACTTAATGAACTATACAAAATTTAATGTTGAAGATGTTCAAATGTCTGTCCCTCTTGCATCAAGCAGTACCCTAAACGATTATAAAACCCATTTCGTACATTCGATAGCATTTCAGGAGTAATCATTTGTATGGCGTTAAGAATTTGTTCTCTTAAGCCATCCAAATCAATCGCTCTATTTCCTTCAGCAATGTATGTACGTTCACGCTCTAAAGTTACGGAACGAATGCCATGTCCGCGCTCTCGATCTCCCCACTATCTCCCCACACCACCGGTCTTATACTATGGGTAAACCGAGAGCCACATTCTTGAACTGTTGTATACATAGATACATAGGTACATGTTTATGTGTGTGTATTTGAAGATGCATATTAACTTTTAAATACGACAATCTGTATAGTAACGTAACAACCTATATTCGTAGCTTAGTGCTGAGGTGGCAAACCAACTGATGGCACGTGACAAAAGGTACCTACACTCAAATCGCTGAACATATTCAGTGATCACGTTGGGTTCACGTGATCACACCAAAGTCGTATGCACACAGGCACATAAAATCATTCAAGGATCAATGTCCGATGTAACTAAAGTTGCTCTTTAGCTGTTTTTGCTCGATATTGTGTAGTAATCAACATCAAGGAAGAAATAAATGCGATAACATTGTTGCCAACAACGGCTAAGGGCAAAGATATTTGTACGGCGGTAAAAATTCACTTGCTGAGAGAGAAACTGATTTAAGCAAAATTGTTTCGATAACGACTGTTTATTTCTGTACAAAATGTATTCTTGGTTGCAAATAAACGAGTTTTAGGTTGATAATAAAGTGCAGGTTTAAACTACTATTACTATTACTAATATTTAATTTAATTTTTTCCCCATAAGTCAATATTGTTTGATGGCACGTCGTGGCCTCATTAAATATTTCTTTATAAAAAATGGCAAGTGGGCCAATATAGGTTTGCCCCCCGTCATAGTGAATACTCCACATCCGATTCTCGGAAAATATCTTTCTTAGCAAGTTTGTTTGTACTTGAATCTGACAATGATACTATAATTTGTATGCAACTCAACGCAAAGAGGCAAAGACTTTGCATCATACTCTATAAAGCAGTTGTCGCAAAATATAAATTATTAGTTTTTTTTTAATTGTTTCGTTTCTAAAAATATAAAGAATGACTGGAGTAGCGAACGTGTATGTGCTAATCATGTTCTAACATCAATGCCAGGGTTTAATTTCCGAAAACGCCTAATGTTGCATTAACTCAAAGTTTTGTATACCCAAGAAAGTCATGAAGTTTTTTTATTATATTATAAATGAGTTACAGATCAGGTTAAATCATTCTGACAGTTAAGTACATACAAATGTTTGAGTTGTAAAAATTAATTAAATAAAAATGAAGTGTGATCACCACACGATCTTCTTTTACGTATCTGCGTTCCAATTTTTTTATATAAAAGTCGTTCCAATTTAAGTTTTATATACTTATACCTTAATAAACTAAATCTGACAGTAAAAGTGTTATTTCAATTTCAAATTTTGAATTTTGCCAATATTTCGTCAACTACTAAATTTAAACAAATTTATAAAGAATTCATATGTACTTGAAATTAAAATTGAGAACAATTTTATTTAAAAAGTTTTTCGTAGCTGCTACCGGAAGTAGGTCTTTTACTTCTATCGAAAATCAGTTTTTTGCGAATATTTCGCATGTCATGCTTTTTAGACAGGTACGTTACGAGTATAAAAGTATTTAAAACGTAATTTTCAATATCTATTGCATAAAAACAATTTCAAAATTCAGACCGGAATTACCACTTTTACTCTTATCGAATAGCGATTTTTTGCGAATATGTCGTAAATTATGCATTCTATATGTATTTATCAAGAATACAAAAGTATTTAGTGCTAGATTTGCAATATTTTTTGAATATATGAAATTTCAAAATTCGGACCGGAAGTAACACTTTTACTCTTAGGGAGTAGTCCTTTTTTCGAATATCTTGCTAAGTATGCATTCTATAGCGATTTATTAAGAGAACAGAAGTACTTAGAATAGGATTTTGAATAATTTTTGTGTAAAAAAAATATAGTATAGTTTGAAACGCTCATACGTATAAGAAAGTCGTGTGGTGGCCACACCTCATTTTTTAATTTGAGATTCGATTTTCAAAATATGTCACTAGTTTAGGCAAATTTCCAAAGTGTTCCTGAAGGAATAACAAATGATTTTTTAAATTTGGGATTTGTGTTAGTTCCTTGCACTCAGAAATACTTCGAGCATCGGCATTTAAACATGTAACGAAATTTTGTAAACTATCGAAATTCTCTGCATGAAAACTATTTCTGTGTATGTTTTAGCAAAGCTAAGTGACGATATTTTACAGACTTTGCAATAAATTTCGGAATCACTGACAATTAATTTTTATCTCAGAAAAAGTAACATAAACAACGTTCTAGATCTAAATAAATGATAACTAAAAATGTACGCGTATGTTATTGAAACATACATATTATATTGCGAAATATAAGGTAAATATATATAAATTTTAAAAACTCGTCACCCTTGTACCTACGCGGATGAAGAAAGGATTTTATTCATAAAATTCCATATTTTATGGCAGTTTCTTCTCTGATTCTCTGGAGTAAACAGATGTTACAGTTCGCCCTATGAATTAGTGCTATTCAGATATAATGTAAACACGCAGTTGTTTACATTATTTCTTTTCACGGCTGTGGCTCCGTGGCAGTTTAGCTCGCTCGATTCCGCTCCCTAGTGATCACACACATACACAGAGAGAGAAAGGCATTACTCAAAAAGCACTTTTTCAGCGTCAGGGGACGTGGACATCTACAAAACTTTCAAGGTCGAAAATTTTTATCATCACAATACTTATATTATGAATAAATAAATGCTATGCTACTCTTCGTTTCGTGATACTGAAGGTAAATTTGGTCGTAGGTATTATTGACTTACAGACATTTCAGATACTTTCGGAAAGGCCTTCTATTACGTGAGGAAAATTCATAAACAATAAGTTTCTAGAATGTCATTCATCTACATTCTAAAATTTTATTGGTCTTGGTATTATAGGTTGTTTCATTAAATCCTGTTGAAAATATCCCTTACAGTTAGTTACATAAATTGTTGTAGTAAATTATTTAGATAGAAAGCTTTTTGAATAGACTTTTTAGATGACATAGTTATTCGTTCCGCATCATCTGCGATAGTTTAAGCAGTTTCTTATGTTGGAGTACGACTATTTTCTAGTTTTTCACCGTATCAACAATTAGAGTTATTTCGCTTTATTGACACTGTCTTGAAATAATTTCATGGCTTTGTAAACATCAAAGATTTCTATCATATCGCTTATGTATTTACTAAAAAATTATTAATTGCGTTTAATCTTTGTGATGGTAGTGTAATTTACAAACCATTCAATGAGTGCAAATAAACTTCAGCATTAGTATTATATTATCTTACTCGGGAGTAATATTGGATGATTGGTTTGTTCTGTCGTCATCCATCATATGCTGCAGCATGCATTGCTCCATAAGTTCTTCCTCTTCTAACCTCTGCATAACCTGGAAATAATGAACAAAAATTTATTATGCGGTCGTTCGTTGAATATTCGTACACAATTATAGATTATCTTGTTCAACTATGCATGCAAAAATAACGAGCTGTTACAAAAATATCCTGTGTAGCAGTAATGAAGCTCGCGGATAATTAACAGTATTGTCCTTGCTACTAAAGAATTTAAATATTTTCACAGAAAAATTCTGAAATAATACAGGTTTTATACATTACGTTTCCCAATTCTATTTACACGCTGTGCAAAAGGAAATTATAAGAATATATGGGATAAAGTGGTCTTAAAAAGGTATTTTTTTTCACTTATCCCTTATTAAAACTGGATATCTAAAATGGCGGTTGCAGTAGGGACTATCTACATTATTCTTCTAGTTATATTACGACCTCAATGGTTTTATAGAGTCGGGTATAGTCAGGGAGAAAGAGACGATGTTTGGGCAAGTTGCAATAAGGACTGCTATTGAAACTTCCACTAGGGTAGGCAATTTGACTACAGCAACACATTTGTTTTGTACAACCACTGCATTATAGACTATCCCTCATGTAACCATTTTCACCCTTCCAGATTATTTTTAAGAGGCACATAATACCTAACGATATCACTAAGCCTATGTGGCATGTCGATTGTGCTGATATATATTACTTCTTAACACTTTCAATTCTCGTAATTTAATTATTCTCGATAACGAAATAAAACATTACTACCCACACTACCGGTAAAGTAAGAACTGATACATACTTACGAGTCGAGTAAAGTTCAGACATGCGCATGTTCAACATAATATGTATATACGCAATATACCAATGCGATATTGTTTACATATGTAATGTACCAAACAAAAAGATTAAAATATAATCAGTTGTATGGTTCATTTCAAAATTTTGTAAACCAATACTTGTGGCTATTAAATGAGCTACCGCGTTCTTATTACGAAAATGATACACATACATATCTTATCTGCACTAGTTATTTGCTCGTTGTTTTACTTATGCTCTAATGTAAGTACATATTATCAATATTTTGTTTATGTTTACATAAACAATTTGTTTAAAAGACTGTTATGCAAGCTAAATAATTTCTATTTCTACCAATTTTAATAGTTAATATTTTTTTGTAAATACTGAAAATTGTTAATTATTTATTTTTATTTCTGATTTGGTAAATACAAAAAATAACTGTTCTCTTTTAAAAAGCATAATTTTAAAAATAAAAAATTCAAATAATAACAAATGACACTGACAACTTATTGCTCGGACGACCTTATTTTTATTAAAGTGGCAACATTGTTATGACAGATTTGACATTTATCACTCTCATAAGCGTTGATTTATGATTGCACTCAATTTGTGCTATTAAAAATGGGCTGTGGTAAAGTTCCTTCAAAGAAAATTCCTGAAACTGTGGTGAAGCAGTATACAATGAAGGCAAAACATGAGTGCAATTGTAAAGAATGTGATCTTGGCGAAATCCACTGTAGGACACATTATTAAAAGTCATGGAGAAAGAAATAGCTACGAAATTCGAGGTAAAAGTACTGGAGAACCACAATAAGTAACTTCTAGAATGACGAGAAAATTTGTAAAAATATGTAAAATCCACCGAATAGGCACTCTAAGGGATGTGACTGCTCTCTTAAATGCAGAAACCATTGTGAGAATTCCGCGAGAATGTTGCAGGCAGTGGATCCACAAATCAGGACTCGGTTTTTATAAGGTATAATTAAAAATACTAGTATACGAGTTTTAAGTTAACAAAAGCCCAAATGAAAAATCGTCTAATCTGGGCCGTGCCCAAATTGCACTGGACAGTAGATGACTGGTCCAAAGTCATATTAAGCGACGAGTCCAAATTCGACGTTTCTCTAGGTGACAATAGGAAACGTATTATTCGGAATAAAACTGAAGCTTTTAATAAGGACTGTGAAACTTGCAAAATGTGTGATGATTTGGGGGTGTATGTCTGGAAAGAGTGTAGGAAAGATGGAGATAATAGATGGAATTGTTAATACCAATAAATATCAACAAATTTTGAACAATAGCCTGATTCCTATTGTAGAAGAGCTCTATCCCGACAGAGACTATATTTTTCAACAGGAAGGGCCTCATATCATACTGCAAAATCAACAAAATATTGTTTCAGAAACATGACATGACAGTTTTAGCATAGCCTTCAAGCAGTCCAGATGTCAATGTTATTGAGACCTTGTGGCACCGCATGAAAAGTTACTCAACGAACAAACAATAAGTCAATTAAAGCCAAAACTCTCAGAAATTTGAGAATCCTTTACACCAGATTATTGCAAGTTGCTTGTGGAATCCATATGCCAGCCAGAGTAGGTTGTTCAGTTTTGAAAAATCACATTCTAAAATGAATTTTGAAAGTTATCTTTCACAACAATCATCAGTAAGCAATTTCAGAAAATAGTGCTTAAAAATACAATAAACAATAAATACATAAGACGCTAATAGACAATATAACAAGCTCTGCCATATATGAATTCAGTATGGGATTGTATACTTTGTTAAACGCATCCCTAGCAGAAAAATCACTATATGCACACTTGTCCTACATTAGCAAATATATATAGTCATTCTTCTCTAAAATTGTGATTTTGCTGCTTGAGATCATAATATAAGTCACAATAGTCATAGTGATGATATCACTATTGCTGTGATTGATTAGGATACCACACCAATGAAGCATATTCTACTCTCGATCTAATGTTGGTGGAATATACAATACTCGAGCATCTAGTGTTAAAATTCTGACAGTTTCTGAAGATGAATCCATACGTTTTGTACACGCCAGTCACCACCTGACTGACATGTTCAATGAAAGATAATCTGATGTCAAAGATAACAACCAGGTTCTTTATCGTCATGCAGGACTGAGGTGGTGCGTCAATCAGCTTACCCTCAAGCTGTATTATATAAATCTTCCTAGAGTAACTTATTGTTTTACATTTGTTTGAGTTGAGACAAAGGTGGTTCCTTCGACAGAACACACAAGCGGCATCCCGGTACCTTTGCAGCCTCAGGCAGTCATTCACTGTGTCGAAGATTTGAGATCGATAGCAAAGAGAACCGCCTCACAATCTATTGCTTTGGTAATGTTATTTAAAAACGTGAAAAACAACACAGGCCCCAGGTAAGATCCCTGCGAAACGCTTGATGCGGGAGTAATGCCTTCTTAAAGTCAGTGTAAATTACATCAACTTGACCCAGAAGACCTCCAAAGTATATCAAGTAAAGTAACACAGATTGGACACTACAGAACGTTTAGTGATAGAATCGAAATTGGTCTGTAGTTTGTTATAACGGGTCACCTTGCATCAACATGGGCAAACTCTTAAGTCTTCCATAAATCCGGATATTCAGAATTCCTCAGGAGAGCTTCACCCAACGTATCAGCACGGTCTCTACTAATAAAGCTAGGAACATTGTCAACTCCATTCAGGAAACTCTCCATTGTCTTCTGTACACACAACAGTAAATCAAGGAAGAAGCATGTTCTAACTGTTTGATAATACCGTGCCTTCAAATACTTTCCTCATTAGAGACGGCCATGCTTCTTTTTAATGGTTGGTGACAGTGCACGTAATCAGACACAAACGCATCATTTTGTTAGTTTGGTTATGTCATGTAAATAATAGTAGGCGTCTATAATTTGAATTTAAGTATCACAACTGTCAGAAATCGAAGTTTTCAAAAGCTTAGCATGTACACCAACATAAATTACTTAAAAAACTTAAAAACAGACTACTCTAATGAGGAAAGTATTTGAAGGCACGGTATATATACACTATTAAAGTACTCCATAATCTATAGGGGGTCAGACAATTCTATAGCATAAACACCTGGAATCCAGGTACGCCCCCGTCTATGCCCTATCAAATATTCCAAAGATAGTATTTTCATTGCATGACAGTAAGACTAAGTTAGTACTGTACAAAAATTCATACATTCACAAGTTAACCCTACTTAGTAATAACGATTTAATTCATATAGACAAAATATACCAATAAACTTCAATAATAATATAAATAAAAGGAAATTTCTATCCCTAATAACTTTAAAACAAACTAGCTGCATATTTCGACAACTTAATCTTCATCTTCAGTAGAAAAACCTGAGAACAAAGTTTCAGTAAGTTAGTAGTTTTGTCGTAAACTATCGAATTATTCTGTAAATATCCAATATTGTATATTCTTTTTATAGACTCAAACAAAATGTTATCAATTATTTTTAATTTCTTGCTGAAAATCGTAAAATAAATGAAATGTTACCAAAATCAAGACCTCTCGGCTAGATCACTGTTTAATACATTTAGAATAGCTCAATATGTTGGGTGTATTTAACGATCGTAATATAGTTTGAAAACATAAATTTCAAGTTGGCTGATGAATAGGAAAGTACAGGCGACAACTCCGGAAAATGTAGTAAACCCCTATACATTTAATAATAATGCACTAACTTTATATGTCATATTGCATGATAATTTACAAGTAATAAAAATCTGCTTCGTCGCGTGGTCGCTGCCTCGTAGACTGACGGACTGGCATGATGCCAGTTTGGAATGGCGTTGTTGCACAGTTATAGTTGGCAAAACGCGGCTTTATTAATATAATACGCCATCGAAATCTTGATAAAGAAAAATGTATGTTGAGTAGGTAGAAAACCACGTACGATTGTTACAAAGACAATTGAGTTATATGTCGAAAGTCGTGAAATAATTGAACTGACACTTAAACAATATCTACTGCTAGACGCAAAAATGACTAAAAGAATTGTCCCCGCTCAAAAAAATAGGTAAATGGTTCCTCCTCCATCAAGACATTGAGGCATCAAATTTAAAACGATTTAAATCATCTGTTGCTTATTTCGGTCCTTGCACTATGCGATATTGGACTTTTAACGCGTGTATAAAATTAAAGATAGGATAGAATAGGATAAATGTGTCAAAATGAAGTAGTTTGAATAATTAAAAAAACATTAGCATATGACAAAATTGCCCTACCTGTTAATAATACACAAACCTCCTCGCTAATTTACAACATTTGTACTAATTTCACAATTTACTTATACAACAAAGAGGCAATCTATATGTCTTACTCTGCCATGTGGTAGGTATTCACAATCAGCTTCATGTGTGTTGGCCAGAGAAGCGGGTCTGTTATTAAACATTTTTTGAGTATTGTTAGTATCACATGCATAATGATGTGCTCATTATTAAGTAAGTGGTAAATGAAAAGCATATGCATAATACCAAGAATTTAAATTAAAAATGAAAAATATTGCCCACAAGATTATTTACCAGCTCCCTTGTATTCAGTGAAAATTGTTGGTCAATTAATCTAAACCCACCAAGTTGTTCCAAAAACTGATTATATACAACTTGACTACTGCCAGACAATCAATTATACACAAAAGACTTAGAATTGTTATTTTTGAATAACCACTAAATAAGATCAGCTGTTTCCCAGTATTGATATTTGGCAAATATTTGCTAATGCATAGAATCGAAAAAGGAAACTTCCTACAATTAAAGCAATATACAGAATATTCATATATGCCTGCATATAAAGTTCGAGTTCATCAATTAACCTGTATTTAAGCAATTATAACAGGAACCAGATATTTTCCTCTTCTTAATATATTGAATAATATACTTTTACATATAGATTGTCAAAGATAACTCTAGAGTCAACACTGAAAAATCTATATACTTCTACCAATGTCCTGGAACAAGTTGCAAGAATATATATGCATAGATTCAAATTCTAGTTCTTGGTTCATGTAGGAAATCTTTTAAGAAATATTTGTATACATATGAAATTATAGGTATACATATGATTAGGCAACTTGTGGTGCAGTAAATTTTGGAACATTGTCAACCTAATAAGCTAAATAAATATCTGTAAACAGCATCAAAACAATGAATCATTATATTTGTAAACATGCTATATATAAAGAAATATACTTAGTAACATAAATAAGAAATACATATTTCTGTAACCCAAAAAGAAAGCTTAAAATATAAAGTTCATAGTGATACACTACTAAATATGATAGGGTTTACATAATATTTGGTATTGATTTTTGTATTTATTTTATACAGTTTACTTATTCATATTTAAATAAGTTTTAAAATGAGATTCCCTCTACATGCATATAATTCAATTAAAAACTAATATAGATGCCTGTATGTTAAATGAACAATTAATTACCTCTTTGTCGAATTCCTCTTCATTCTCCATCCACATGTACTCTGAAAAATCACTATCTTCTACTGGAGGATTATATTCTTCACCAGCACCATTTGTAACAGGGATATGATTTGGAATGCCTTCAGAGAAATATGGTTCATCATCATATGTTTCGAAACCATTCATGGTTGTCGGTTGAATCTTCATCTTGCTGACTGCAATTAGGTAAATACACTAGGTATTATAAGAGTCATAAAAAAAATGTTTCAAATGTGAATAACATTTTATCCACCATTTTAAAAAAAGTGTATATGCAGAGAAAGTTGTATTATGGTGAAGCATCATACTTACTACTTTCTGTATCCCTCCTTATATTGATGATTTATCCTTTTCAATTTTGGATGATACTACTTGCGGTCGGGTAAATTTAATAAAAAAATATGTAGAAAAATTTATTTTAAGCACTGCACTTTATAAATTCACAACATTCTCCACTGGACACATCAAAACATTTATTTTCAATAGGGAATACATAATATATTATATTGAATATAGGTGGCGGTATCGCACTATTTTTAAAAAAGAGCGCGCAAAATATTTAAGATAATCTAAACTGATAGAAATAGTCTGATTCCATTAATTGTAATAATCTTGTTTATAAGGTTTCATAAAAAAAAAAACCGCAAACTGTTACACACATTAAGAAATAAACATATAATATAATAATAATAAAAACATAAGGACTTTTTTGTAGTGTAGTTGGTGCCGACAATTTTTTCAATTGAATAAAGCGGAGAATTTATTTTGTTTTGGAAAAAAATAAAAAGCATTTTTCTTCCACATATAAAAATTAATTTTTATTCCCAGACATGCTGTTCTCCGTGGTTTAGCAGCTTTCATTCAGCAGGCGGATCGGGAACCGATCCCGCTCCAACCGTTCACTTCACAACAGTTGAGTGTTTGCTGGACAGGACCGCTCACCTTTATGTCATCGTCTATCATCTGGTACTTTTCATTGCTGCCATATGTTAAAATTATAGATTAAACCGAATAAACGATACTAATAAATTGTTTTTCTGCATTCAGTTTTGGCATAGTTTTTAGTGGAAGGGTAGGTTTTTCAAACCCCGAATAAAATACTGGGTGAACTCCAATATTTTAATACATTTATTTCTGCACAATACCTTTAATTTGCTCTATCTTACTTTTGTAGTAACTTTCTTCAAAATTATGTATTTGGAATGCATCAATGGCGCATGCGTACAGAATACGCTCACTAAGTGAGCGTAGAATTTTTCCGCTCACAAAAATGGCGGCCGCTCCTGAACATGTTCAGAGTGAGCGCTCGTCTACTGCACATGATCGCTGAACAGTTGCGCAACTGTTGTGTCTGCTGAATGAAAGCAATGTCATGCATTGCGAGATTACGTCAGATCCGCGATTAGCGAACCCGTGATAATATGAATGCCTACTCAACGGCGGATAATTGTGAAATATCGAAGCAGTGATCGCCTAAATTAAAAATATTTTAAATGAGTCTAACACATTTTATATTATCTTACATAAGTTACATATTTGTATACAGGCCGCTTATATTCATAGCTTACTAATGTCTTTAAAATACCTTCTATAATTTTATGTTTCCTGTCATCGAATTGTCAACTCCATTCTTTTCTTCAACATCCTCCAATAACTTGGTCTTCTATTTCATCTTGTTTCAGCTTCTATAGCATTTAAAATATTTTGTTACATTCCGCATATTTGTTGTCTACATCAGGGATGTTTTACAAATGGGAACCTATGCCACTTTAGGATATATGTATGAGGCTCCATTGAGAAATTTAGGATCAGTATTGGCGGAAACGCAAGGGCTAGGGGGGTCCTCTCTAACCAGGTGTGCAAAAACCATGTCTGATGATATGTATTGCATTTTAATGTAAGTTGAAGATATTATCCATTCTCACCGCTATGATACAGATATCGGCTGGGTTAAATAGGCCAATCTGCCGATAGTATACAGTTGCGTCAAATTTTAATTTCGGTTTGTACTTCTATCCCATGCAGAAGATGACCTTATAATATGCAGCGATACCTGCTTGCTAACAGTGGTGGGAGAGCAACGCAGTGTTGGGGACCCTCACGCCTTACATTTCATAGGAAACGTTTGTCGAGTGTACTGTCTTGGCAGCCTCGCTCATGTTTATCTTTAGTTTATTTCGTCCCGCTCTTTTCCTCTTTCTACTTTCGTATCAGAAATTAAAATATGTCGACTACGGTATATCTTCATACCTATGCGGGTGTAAAATTAGAAATAACAGAAACATAGACGAAGAGAATTCAAGTGATAGATGTAGACTTTCTAAGAAGAGTTTTGGGTATAAAAATATATGACAAACAAAGAGGGAGGAGAAGCAGTTCTAATTGGTTCTGTGCCAACGTGTGGGATTCAGTCGCGGCTGGTAAATTCGTTTAGGTGTAGCAATTACATAGACAAGACTGATTCGTTTATAATCGGTAATATACTCTTAGATACCGAGCATATCACCGATAATAAACGAATCAGTCTTGTCTATGTAATTGCTTCACCAAAGCCTACTCACCAGCTGCCACTGGGATTGAATCCGAGGCCGCAAGAGCAGCTATAAAACGTGAATTATGTGAAAAACACATTAAGGGGGTTTACGCAGAGGTGCCGACTAACTGGCGTGAGGTAGGACGTAAGGGGGTGGCCCCATATACGCTGATGTAAATTCCGCCGATGTAAGGTGTTCGTTAAAATAAAACAAACAGTAGACATTTTTGTTTTTCTCATTATGTTTAACATTAAATTGAATACAAAGGATTAATTAAGGCTTCGTTAGGAGTACTTTCTTATAATTCAAATTATTTACTCCTACATTTCACTCTCAAAGTTGGCAAAACTTACAACATCATAACACAGTTTCAGAAGCTTTATTTTAAAAACTAATTCCAGTCGAGTATGCATTGAGAATTTGTTCATTTGTGTTTTAAATTTCGTTTTTATATTTCGTAAATAGAAGCGGTACTATTATTTTAACGAAACCTTGTAAAGTCCGGAATTTACATTAGCGCATATGGCACCATTACATCCTACCTCTCGGCAGTTAGTCGGCACCTCTGCGTAAGCCCCCTTAATATACAACCTAGGATGAACACAATCCCATCAACTTGTTGAAGAGCGACTTACAAAGAAACTTTAGCAATCACTGCAGTTAAATAGACTTCAATTGAAGATTCTCGACTCCGATATACATGAAAATGACTTGACATTCATGGATCTGTAATTCGTTCGTTTGACCATTTCGTTATGTAAATAGTTGATAGGAGAAGAAATCTGCCGTTACTACTATAGTTCGGCTTCAAAAAAATATTGCCAAATATCGTTTTTAAAATAATAAATATCACACTTTGGAATCTACGAAAGCTTAGTTAGGATATCACTTGTCCCACATTTATCTTCCACCTACAATTTACAGTTTAACTATAAATTTTCAGATTAAGTGTAAATTTACAGTTTAAGAGTAAATTGAAAGCGTATAATTGATAGTTAATCTGTAAATTTACAGTTCATGAGTAAATTTATACTTATTTTGAAAATATACAATTATACTGTAAATTGTAGGTGTAAAAAAAATGTTTGAAAAGTGATGTCCTAACTATGCTGTCGTAAGAATCCCATCTTTAATTGTTTTTCTACGTAAAAAATAATGCTTAATTAACACTCAAAATTCTATTTTCTCCATATTGATACAACAACGAAAACAGTTTCCTTTAAAGAGTTTAAAACATAACCTATTTGTCAGATATTGTTGATATTTTGACAGTAGACAACATAATCAGCAAGTCAAAGTGTTGCCAACCTTTGAAAAAATCTTTCTTAGATCAAAGTGCCCTCGTATTTGTTTGATGCAGTACTCTTCATTAAATATTTAACATTTTCACATGATAAACTTGAAACAATTTTATCGTTAATTGTAACGGGTGTCTCTTATTGATCTACTGATCGATCATTTTCATTTTAGAGAATTTTACGTTTTACGATTTCTGCCCCTGCTTGAGTAAAACATTGTCAAGTTTGACTATGTATTCCACTGATCTGTATAATATAAATGGATAAGCAATGCAATAGGATGCGCGTGGAATTTTTATGCCAAACTGAATACTTAACTCGGGGCTTACGAGTATGCGCAGTCCCTAGTCTTTTGACATTCGTATGTGAAATCACTAAAGTTACGAACCCCGATTTCAATAGACGTTTCCCCAAGCAGCAAAATCACAATTTTAGAGAAGGATGAAAATATATATTTGCTAATGTAGAACAAGTGTGCATATAGTGATTTTGCTACTAGGTTGTTGTCAAACAATTGAAGCGAATTGTTAAGTGTGCTAAATGTGTGTCCGTATACTAGAAAAAATCTCACAAACATCTGTCAATAATGCTAGTTTTCTTTGAACAGAAAAAATCATGGTGCTTTAATACGTCCTAGTACAAGATGTCACCAAAGTATGTAAAATAGTCCAAGTACGCCATATTCTTGCACAAAACAACAATAAACTTCCTGCAGAGGCAGTATTTTTTGAACTATTTGTACGTTCAATTTCTAATACTCTCTCTCTTTTAATTAAGCATGTTGTGCGATGTTATACGAAAATCCGTTGCTATAGCATTGCAAAGAAACAAACAGAAGTAGAACGTGGGGAACTTGTGAGAAAACAGCTCTCCAAATTAATACTTTTTTATAATCAATAAATATTTCAAAAGGAATGTATTGTTTTTTTGAGTATTTTTTTTAAACTTCCTTTAATAAATAAACCAGTGGCGGCTGCTGCAGGGAGGGCAACGGGGCACTGCCCCCCCCCCCGTGACAAATTTCTTTTAACAGATAAATTAATTATAAATACCTAATTTGTATGTAATTTTTCTGATTTGTTTGATAACAAATAATGTTTTCGGAAGTAACAGTCCGTCTTTTCAGTGCGTTTAAAAATCGCAGTCTGACGTAGGCTCCGGGGCATCTCGCGCGACTGCCCCGTTTGTATTAGAAATCGAGGGATGAAACTGGCGCGGGTAGCGCGCGTATATACGTAGGCGGCGGGGCACTACTCTATGGTGCCGGGTCCGGGTGGCGGTCCAGTATGTAATATACAGCGGTGAGTGTATGTTGTAATTTCTATCGGTGCAAATGCAACTATGAATTGCGTTAGTAACATAAGACAGAATTAGAAAATCTAGGTCTCCTTAGACCAGATTTATTGATTAAACTAGAAGATCACAATTTGAAAACTAATAAAACCGTGACGAGAAAATTCAGTTACAGTTACAGTTTATCAGACTGGTTGCGTGGGTGTAATGTGCAAACTGCTTTTTTCTATTTCGGTGCTATGAAGTTCACTTTACGACATCCGTTTTGGTTGCAAAAGTATTTCTTTATCGCACGCTAATTTTGTTGTTTTGACGTTGATAACAAAAAAAAAAAATGGAATCAAATTATATTTAAATGTCAAAATGTAAGCCTTTAATGTAACAAACATGTGCAATAGAAGTTGTACAAATAATAAAAAGCACACATGCTAACATTTTATTTACTAATTAACAATATAAATTGTTAAGCAGAGTTGGATGATAAGTTTTCTGATGCTACTATTGTAATTTACTTCCAAGGTTGAATAGTACAACTGTTATAAAAGTTTGTTTTTGATAATATGTCGAGACTATGTTGGCGAAAGATTTTGTAAATTGTTTTCTGCTATTTTGCGAATCTCTGGGGGCATGCAAAATAGAAAAAATCAAGTGAACTGTGTTTTTCTACTTTGAAGAGAATAAAAACATTTTCTAGAAGTACCATGCGGGAAAGCAGACTATGTGCCTTAGCAATGTGTTCCATTGAAAAACAATTACTGACATCAACACCAAACTTCAACGAATGAGTTATTAATCATTTTGCTGATCGTAAGGAACGGCGGATGGATTTTATTTTCAAACAAGTTAATTAAATAGCATATTGAGTTTATTTTTTGTCTGTACTTAATTTTTGATATTAAACACTCAGACCCCCGGTACCCTCCCGTCCCAGAAAATCACGGGCCGCCACTGAAATAAACATTTCACTATCCTAAGATGTAGATTTTAATTTGAAAGTTCATGTTCTGTTACATACTTTTCAAAGATTTTACGGATTTCAAATTAGCGCCATTATTTTATGTTATTGCGCATGTGCGTCAGCCCCGTGCGCAGTTCACCAAAAATGTTGCAAAGCATTGTTATAAATTTATCATTCAATTCAACTATAAATTTAAATTTTTATAGGTTATTCGTGCAATTTAATTATATAGGCAGTGCTATACTTACATTACTTACATGTAAGCATGACCATAGGATTATAAAATGGTGTTTAATTTGTAAATCAAATATTTACGCGCGACTCTGGTGATAGAATAATTAAAGGAAGACGTTTCGAAGTTGCCGATTTAAGAAAACAAAAGTATCTAATTCACATCAATTATAGACACCCATTAATTCCCTTACAGCCAAACAATATTCTTTATCAATGTATAGCACAATAATAAGGAAATCTTTAATATGTTAAGTTTTATCTGCTAGTTTATTAAAATTTGAGGTACCCAAACATAAATTATTTAAAGTAGGGGGGGTGACGTTTACCTATTATGTAATATTATTAGAATAACGAATTCTAATTTGTCTTTTAACTTTATTATAAGTAGTATAATAATGTCTACATTTTTTTAATATGAAATAAGAAAAATATAATTTATTAAGAATACTGGCTATATGTTTTGTATTTGAAATCACTATATGTCAAATAATAATATCAAAAATGTCGATTATGTTCCCGGACTATTTATAGCCATAATAAAACCGTCCTTTCCTTTATTCTTTTTATATGCTACATATCCCCTGCTACCTACTACCCCCTCAAATCGTAAAATTTGCACTATACGAAGACAGAAATAATGA
Source organism: Amphimallon solstitiale (assembly GCA_963170755.1). Taxonomy (NCBI): domain Eukaryota; kingdom Metazoa; phylum Arthropoda; class Insecta; order Coleoptera; family Scarabaeidae; genus Amphimallon; species Amphimallon solstitiale. The sequence goes on from OY720684.1 coordinate 9,921,226, forward strand.
CTCTTTGTTGTTCTGCTTGACATTGGCCTTTATCCAAGTAGAAAACTGGAACTACTTTACCAGTGCCAGCGCAATCAAAATACCAATACACAAAAAACTAGTTTGGTTGATCAGATAAACATGGTCATATATACCATGTTTATTCAGAAACTGTATTATATTGTTATTCTCTTTATATGTTTGCATAGATCATTAACTAAAAATAAAAAAAAAAAAATTAAAACGTTTCCATGAAAGAATATAAATTTATGAAAATATGCATGCATTCTACCATACAACATTTGTCTATTATAATACTTAATAAATCTATCATTATATTTAATCTGTTGATGTATACGTTTATGAAATTGGAATAACTCAATACTGAAATGTCGTTGGAAAGGAGAGATTAGTATCTGAACAATGACTTTACATATATAACATAGTATATAGACCTTTGTCAAACCTTTTGCCAAAACATGTTTTTCATAATCTTTATATATTAATGTTTAGTTCATTAACATTTTGTCTAAGGTTACAAAATATGATATGGTATGGATGATGATCCATTGTATCGAGAAAAACAACTTTCAATGTTTTATAATTGTTCTCCATTGATTGTAATTGTAACAATTACAATACTATGCAAAATAGCATTGCAATGAACATAATGAATTTTGCCTTCGGGAGTTTTTGCATGCTCTTAAAAAATATAGTATGAAAACTAATTTATTTTAGATAATATATTTATGTTACAAGATACTAATTACGTTATTATACAAGCATAACTGAATTATCAATATATCTACGAATTTTTCTACTTTCAGTGCGAATATTGAATATGTCTTTAAAAAAAAGTTGTTCCAAATCAAGATTTAAATACTTTTATACTTTATACTTTATTTAAATATGTGTGGAATGCATAATTTGAAAAAATAAGAGAGAAAAGTGATATTTCTGGACAAAATTTTAAAAAATTGTAGATATAAAAGTTGTTTTATATTAAGATTTGAATGCTTTGTGATTCATTGTATTTTTTATGAAATTAATAGTTAACCAAACATCCTCAAAATATGATTCCCTCACTATGACTTATTGTTATAGCTTTAGCTCCCCCGTGTTCCCCCTTCATCCACACATGGCATGCATAACAAAAATAATACTTTTTCGTTGTCGACGTTCCAACCAAAAACTATTCCTCATTATGTCGAGTCTAAACCATGATCGCAATATGTACTTTAATACTTAATAATACTTTAGTACACTAGGAAGATATGAGAAAATAAAAGAACTGTAAAAATTTAATATTGTTGTTGCTGAGAAAATGCGACAAAAATTCAGTAACATACAGAAAATAAACAAAATATGTATGTACATGTAAATTCTCTCAGAATAAAGTGTGGAAAAAAGTACGCGATATCCGTCATGTGTTATAACATAACCAAGCCTTAACCTGTGAACCTTCTTTAACATGTTTCTTTTGCTTTAATATATTTTACTGTGTTATTAAACACAATCTATACGTTTAACTACATCACGAACATTAGTGACCAGGCAAATCCAAGTAAACCGCTAAATTTATCACCCAAATAGCGTCAACGATTGGTACACTTAAGACAACAAAAAATAAAAATTCCAAAAAGTGAGAACATCAGTAATTGTATTGAACATCTTCAAGACACTAGTAATATACTGGTATTACTGCATTTACAATATATTATAAATATATATCTATTATAGGACTGGCAAAATCAACTCTATATCGCATAACAAATGAATAGAAACAGGCAAACTAAAATGTAAACAAAGAGTGAGTAGGCATCTGAAACTAATAGAATTTGATGAATATGTCAAAAGTATGGTAGATTGTACGCAGTTTCTTTTTTTTTTTTTTATTAACCTAAAACCGAAATATAAAACAAGTTTTTGATCATTTAGGTAGAGCGGGAAGGCTTACCTACTAGGTCAGTCATATCAAATTTACTACTTATTAAGCTATTGTTACGAGTATTGGCGTAATATTTGGATGACTCTTTCTTATTCCGAGACAGGGCTAGCAAAACTTTAAACCCTAAAGCAATCCCGTGGCTATTCCAACAAAATAAGAAAATAAAATTTCATAATTAATTTTTCTTAAATACTGGTAATATTAATTCAAATATGATAAACACTTTCAAATGCGGATTTCATTAGTATCTATAGTACTATATAACTTAGTAACACGTAATATTCCAATAATTATTGTAATCCATATATCCAGACCTGGAAGTATGTAGATATATAAATTTGAGCTAACGACATTATTTTTATCTTAATTCTTTAAACAAAGTTTAATTTAAAATTTATATTGTTCAGGAGCAAATATTCGTTGCTAGAATTTTTTTCATTTAATTTTTACAAGGAATAAATAATAAAATAAAAATAAAATTTACATTTTAGTTGCATACCTACATATATATTACATTGACATTTATACTAGATTTTAAAACTATTACAAAGTCAATCATATTTTTAACACTTTTCTAAAACCCACGAAAAAATCTACTTTCGTCATCAAAATCCATGACGTAATAGTTATGTGAAACAAAATTTACGGTTTGTGTAGTTTAGTACAAGAGAACGCTGGAAATCTACTGTTGAAATGATTCACTAGCAAAGTGTAAACGACGTTTCATATACGCCAACATTATTATTTTTAATTAATATTAATCATTAAAACAATCCTGTAATTATTATTATACACATATAATGTCCTCTACATTAATGAAATTTAATAAAAATAAATTTAGTAAGATATAGCATCATTATTTTTCGTTTATGACGAAAGAAGATTGTTTCGTGAGTTCTACTTTATGTTCTTAGGGATTATTTACATTTTTATGCTAATTAGTCGATATTAATACTGGTCATTAGCAAATATTAGGAAATTTGAAAGTTTTCTATTAATTTATCAAAATGCTCCTTGTTTCACTTAAAAATGAGACTTGATAGACGCTACAAAGCAATCCTTTTGTATGCTGTGAGCACGTAATACCTAACTGAATTCTTTACTTTAAAAACCACACATGTACATATGCATACATGCTTACTATAAATACATAAATCCAAGAATCGTAGTTTTAGAAATATCAATTAGCATGATACTGTGAAAGAAATTGAGGTTTTAAATAGAATTTATTATTTGTAACTGTATAACTTACGATCATGAGTTAATTTTTATACATGCATTGTTCATAAAGTTTAAATCCATTTTATGAATGACGAAGGTAAATCAAATATATCCTAAATGCAAAATTGTAGTATAAGGATCAGTGTATTGAAGTAAAGTACCACTAGTAAAAAGCATGTAAAGAAAAACACTAAATTAATATTATCGTTTTCCTTAATTGATTTATATTGGCTGAGTAACCATAGAATTTTATAAATGTCAGGTTTTACAGTGAGACTTTTAAAAAAACTTACCAATATAATACTAGTAAAAGAAATATCTAAACTTGTAATAGGGACTTTAAATGTTGTTTTTTTGTTGTTCCAGGTGAGTAAATTAAATTTTTATGTAAGACAAAAGTGGAAAAACTTTTTTTGAACAATTTTTCTTAATTAATAAATTTTGTTGTTACAGAAAAACGCAATTGGTCTTTATTTTACTCATTAGAGTTTAAATAGTAATTTAAGCATATAATAAACAAGTATTGGTGGTAGATTAACAGTACAAATTCTTACAACTTTTAAATGTGTACTTATAAAAATATGTTTCTATAAAAATTGAGCTGGCTGGAACATGTATGTAGTATGTTGGAAGAAGACTATAAAAGTAATACTGCACATTTTTTAGCATTCGGGTAATTTTTAGGTAATTATAAGTATAAATAGAGAAAAGCAGTGTCCCCAAAACTGAACCAAGTGCACACTAAAAACGAATGCATCTGTTCTAGAAATTCTATCTTTAATTCTGACAGAATGCGTTCTAAACTCTTACTAGAAACGTAAGCCAACATAGTATGGAAAAGATCAATCTATAATCAACAGTGTCAAATTTTGGAAAACTATAACATATCCCATGTCACTTGCTTTCATTGTATCCCCAGAAGCTGATATAAATATATTTTTGAATACATTAAACGAAGCTATAACAACAGCAACAATTATATAAACATAAGAAAAATATATCTGGCTGGTGATTTCAATATAGATGTTCTTAAAAACACAAAAGAAGAGAATCGGTTGGTAGATTTGTTGAGGTCATACAATATGCAACATGAATTCGAAGAACCATCTAACGACGGAGATAGTAAAATCTGGGAAGATGAAGTGAAACAAGCGGCATATGTGAGAAATATGCTATGGTATAATATAAAAAAATAACACAAAATATAAAAACATTGAAAGAGAAAAATCAACTTTATAGTTTGACATTTAATGGTTAACACACTTAGAGATAAGTAAGTATTGGTAATATGGGGAATCTATTTGAAATTAGTAGGTAATGTAAGAATATCCAAGAAAATCTTATTAGCACGTGGATATATATAGAATAATTGATAGCTGGTACATCGCCCAACTTGGAAGGTATAGATGTACACTTCGTTGTAAAAAAAATCCAATTTTTAATCTCTAACACTGACTATATAAAAGACAGAAAATAAACATAATATATTTGAATGGTTCCATTGATTCACTATGCACACTTATAAAAGAAATTAACTATTTCTGATATTCGTTCGGTTATTTTGTAAATAGTAATACGTAATACATACAACATTTTCTACAAGACTGAACCGAATAAACTTTAGTTACCGAACAAAGAAGTGGTTAGTAAACAGATAATTCTTTTGACGTGAAGTACTAGAAAAAAAATCGCAAAAAGAATGAATGGGGAATTGGTCACCATCATTCCAGAAGCCATGAGAATTATCGCGGAGATAAAGATGTTTATAAAAAGGAGTTTCCAGGCGCAGGGGAGGTTATTATCAGTATAGTTAGTAATGTGAACATCAGATATACAGTAAAAAATATAAATTCAGTTATAAATATAAATAAGTTCTAATAAATATTTTTAGTACGTTTTAGAGTGTTTTAATCAATCAGTGTAGTGTCTTCATCGTTTTGTTACTGTTATATTTAATATCGCCTGGTTCAATTTATATATCTCAACTAACGAAGATAAAAACGTTAAAATAATGTCGACTACTCCGGAAAAAGTGCGCGCGATAAGTTTGTTCGACAATGCAAGAGGTGTTACTCGAGAATTAAATGTTAGCCACACATCCATAAATGCTGTGTGAATGGACCGGCTGGGTTATGTGAAAAATAGAAAGTCATTTAAATGGTACGCAATATAAGGATCTACTAGCTAAATGTTGCCTAGTGTTACTAGACTGCGTTACAACTTCCTGTTTCAACAAGATAACTTACCGATACATAAATCCAGAGTGGTTCAGCAGTGGATCGAAACTGCAAATATTGAAACTCTACCCTGGCCTGGACCCCAAAAAAATCAGATTTAAATCCTCCGGAAAATCTCTGGGGATTTATGAAAAAGAGAATCTCTGATAATATATACAATAAATAAAATCAATTATGGAATCAAATTATTATACATGTGCATCTCAACTACTAAACTCATAAAACAGAGTATCCACAATATGTGGGGACGTATTATTTCTGAAAATTAGAGATGGGTACGAATTTAATAGGACCAAATTTTTTGTGGAATCCTTTTTTTAAAACTAAGTGTACATTCGATTGACAAATTTGAAATGGTTTTTGTTACTCGTCTAAAGTCGCAAGAGTTAGAATCAGAGCAATTCGTAATCTGTAAATACGTTGGTGGCTGTATAAAAAGTACATTGTAAATTCCCCTTTTGATTTTATGAAGATCTGTAAAATACTTTTAACAAAAAATGCTAGGTGTTATAAAAAAAATTAAAGGCCAAAAATAAACGTGCCTGATAAATATCAGCAAAATTTTTGTTGCTCAACTGCCCTGCCATTTATTTACCACATTCTTGCACTATATTAGACCACTTTTTACATAGTCTCCTAGTACAAATAAACGGAAAATTACTAATCTAAGACTTTGGTTTCAATAAAAATATCGTAGGAAACATGAAAGATTTTGTCGTGTAAAAACTAATTTTAAAAACAAAATAAGAAATGTCAAATTCCCATATTATACAGTTGCCTGTTCAGGTATGATTTTTGCATCGCCAATCGTAAAGAATTGTAGTTGATAATTGCGCTTATCAAAAAAATGTTTTCCTTCAAACGGGTCTGCAATCTCACTTGTGTCTAAAATAATTGCAAGTTACAAAGGTGTTGAATGATTTAAAATAACGGATAAAAATGTCCAAGTTCTAGTTAAATAGATACTTGTCAGTTTTACTTTCTTATACAGAGATATCAACAATTCCTGTAGACCACGTGACTACCAAATTAGGCAACCCAATTAACAGCAGTTGGTAGTATTGAATGTTTTATGTAAAATATGGTTAAAAGTGTCAACAATGACAGCAGTATTTGTGAATAAAATGTACGCTACTGTCAAATACTAGCGATACGCGAATCTCATAAACGTATGAACACGAAAATCACCAGATTTTAGAAAATTACTGATCACGTGGTCTACAATCTTTCTCGATAGCACTGTACGTAGTATAAGGAAGTATTGTGATGACGAAAAATTTCGACCTCGAGATTTTTGCAGATGTCCACGTTTTGAAGTCCCCTGATACCGAAAAAGTGGTTTTAAAAAAATGTCTCTCTCTCTCTCTCTCTCTCTCTCTCTCTCTCTCTCTCTCTCTCTCTCTCTCTCTCTCTCTCTCTCTCTGTGTGTGTCTCTCTGTGTCTCTCTCTCTCTCTCTCTCTCTCTCTGTGTGTGTGTGTGTGTGTGTCTCTGTGTGTGTGTGTGTGTGTGTGTGTGTGTGTGTGTGTGACCACGATAGCGGTCAAACCGCTGTAGATATCAATTCCAAATTTTGTATTTACGTGTATAATCTCCCTCTTGAGATCTGATTAGTTTTTCAGTAAAATCGGTAGACCGGAAGTAGCAGTTTACTTCAGTGAAAAAATCGAATTTTGCCAATATTTCGTCACATACTAAGTTTAAACAAATTTATAAAGAATTCATATGTACTTAAAATTAAAATTGAGAACAATTTTATTTAAAAAGTTTTTCGAAATTCCTACCGGAAGTAGGTCTTTTACTCTTATCAAAAATCGGTTTTTTGCGAATATTTCGCAAGTCAAGCCTTTTAGACAGGTACTTTACGGGTATAAAAGTATTTAAAATATACTTTTCAATATCTTTTGTATAAAAAAAATTTCAAAATTCGGACCGGAAGTAACAGTTTTACTCTTACCGAATAGCGATTTTTTGCAAATATGTCGTAAATTATGCATTCTATATATATTTATCAAGAGTACAAAAGTATTTAAAACTATATTTGCAATATTTTTTCTATATATGAAATTTCAAAATTCGGACCGGAAGTAGCACTTTTACTCTTAGCGAGGAGCACTTTTTTTTCGAATATCTTGCAAAGTATGCATTCTATAGAGATTTATTAAGAGAATGAAAGTACTTAGAATAGGATTTTGAATAAGTTTTGTATAAAGAAATTCTTAAAATTGTATAGTTTGAAACGCTCATACGTATAAGAAAGTCGTGTGGTGGCCACACCTCATTTTTTCATTTAGATTTACTTAGTAATTTGAAAATGAAAAATGCACAGTACCTTAAATTCCTGAAAACTTTCAAATATTTATCCTTTGACTTGTGACCACTTTAGTGGCTGAAAATAAAATATTAGATTTAAAAAACATTGTTTTATATGTACCTAAGTATATTAATATAGGAAAAATTAGACTTGAATTTTAAAATTCAGCAAAGTACCTACCTTTAAAACAATACTAACCGTTACTGTTTATTCTTCGAATGAATTTAATAAACATAATGTATTAAGTTACTAACATACATAGAGTATATGCATTTGGCGTAGATAAGAATTATTTCTTGAAGTCTAAAGATTATCTTATTGTGAATCATAATTCTCTTATAACATTAGTTTATATTCCTATCAAATGATGGCGGTGTATGGCTTATTTAATAAAACGTTATAAGGGAATACCCTATATATGTATATATTTATCAGCATTTTATTAAAATTACATATCTTACTTGAAAGTTTGTATATAAATAATAAATAAAGACAAATTACTATTTATATATTGATACCGTATTCATGTATTCTAATATATTTTATATAATCCTTGAATTTAATTTGTTAGATAATGACAATATATTTATAGATTTTGTTTTATAAAAACATTGTCAGATGTAACCAAGATTTGTTCAATATTATTAATTTACACTACCCATGCATTACAAACAATATTTATGTGAAACACTTACCCATGTATTATTGTGTAACAATTTTCCATTACGTATTTTTTTAATCATTTTGATAGTAGGGAATGCTAATATCACAAACTTTGAATTAGTAACAATTTTATAAGTCATATTTCAGACGTATATAGTAAGATTTATTAATGATAACTATTAATGCCAGTAGGCAAGCACAACTTATAATTCACATACGCCAAGCTTTAACTAATCAACTAATGAATGAATAATCCCTTATCGCATTACCAACACTAGAACATATAATGCACTATTAATTCTTTAGTTATATAGATATGTATAAGGTGACATAAGAAATATATAAAATAATATATACATAGTACACATTTAAAACTTTAACGTATTTTTGTAATACACCAAGGTAAATTGGAAATATTTATAAATTTGTAATAAGTGTGTATGTCTCAATTTATTCTAAAAGACTTATCACATATTATGTAGATATACATATAAACGAACCCTAAAATAAATAAAATAATCATATTGCTGACACATACAAAGAAAAATAACTTGCTAAGTAAACAAGTCTTATAATCACTATACAGTGTCCATATACAACGTGATTCAAAAAGAACATCATCTTAGTAGGTAACTGAGTAACTAGTTCTTGCAAATTATAATAAGCCACTTGCCTTTATTTATTTATAAGTAATTATTTATCTAATGTCATTTTGACATTTGTCATTTTGTGACCAGCAATATAATTTTTTCTGAAAAATAAGTTTTTTTTTTACTTAATTAACAATACTACTAAATAATGTACACATTGCAAGAAAATATTTTGACTTCAATCTATTTTCTACTAGTGTTCATAGAATTTTGAGGCGTCGCTTGCATATGTATGAATATAAACTATAGGTTGTTCATCAGATCTTATCTAGAGACCACGCTAGTAGGCCTAATTATAGCAATTTCTTTCAAGAAAATTAAAATAATGCCAAAATTCTAGATTTATGCTTTTTTACTGATGAAGCATGGTTTTATTTAAGCGGGTTTGTAAATAAATAGAATTACAGAACATGGTCTATAAATAATCCAAACAATCGCATCGAAGTTCCTTTACATCCTGTTAAAGTTAAAGAGTATGGTTAGCTGTATCTCTTTGTAGAATAGTAGGACCAATATTTTTCCACAATAACATTAATAGCCAACGATACCGAGAACAGTTATTAACACCATTTTTAACTCTAGTGCAATAGGACGAATTCAATGAAGGTTACATCTAAGCAAGATGGGGTACTGCACATACAACTCGTGAAAATTTAGCACTTTTAGAGCATTACGCATCGATTTATAAGTAGAGGTGTTTGGTCAGCCCGATCACCAGACCTTACTTCGTTAGATTTTTCATTTTTCGAATTGCTAAACAATGAAGTATATAAGACAAGAATTAATAACTTAAATCACCTGATGAATACAATTACAATGTAATGAAATAACACCAAATGTATTGCAGAATATTTCTGTAGTTTGCTCCGGCGTTTTTTTCCCCACCATTCTTCTCGGGTGTTTCAGTCGTAATCTGGCGGCTCAAAAATTCTGTATTTTTTTTATCACATTGCTTCATATGAGCAAGCATGGCATGGGGCAGAAGGTTGTTTATTGTATTATTTTGTAGAAGAAACGGCAATGCTGGTTTAGCCACTGAAAGAGTAGAGTATAATCCAATTTTCCCTAAACCTTAATGCAAATACTGAAAGGCCTGCTTTGTCTTGTTCAATTGCTCAAGAAATTACTTAGTAAGAGGAACGAACATATTTAAACCGACAGGCCTTTTTTTAACAGTTAACCTTGCTTGGGATAAACCTTATTTTTCAGGATGATACAAAAATATGCAAATAAGGGTGAACATAATGTCGAAGTGGATGAACGAATCGAATGACATGATTGGGCTGGCTTTTTTAACAATTAACATCGCTTGGGATAAACCTCATTCTTCAGGATGGTACAGAAATATGCTAATGAGGGTGAACATAATGTCGAAGTGGATGAAAGAATCGAATGACATGATTGGGATAAACCTTATTCTTCAGGATAGTACAAAAACATGCCGACGGGGATGAACATAATGTCGAAGGGGAACAAAGAATCTGCGAAGATGATTGGGTTGGATACTAAAAGATAAAAATAACGAACCATTCCTCAAGGTCAAGTGCACTGTCTCATCTTGCAAAAGCTTGTGTTAACGAGCAGAAAATAATAAAAATTACTGGACACAGCTCATCTAATTCATTGAAGCCATACCTACAGTTGAATAACGAACATCATTCATCTTTGATTTTATAACCTAAAAGACAAGGGAGAAATTATAACTTTTAACACAACAGAACAGAACAACGTTGGAAAGTCCACCACTCACGGACAAAATTTATAATAATTGTGTATTTCTTATACAAAACTTTGACAATAATTAATTTGGTTAAATTAAAAGAAGTATTAATATTAAGAAATTGTATTTTTTTATGCTGTATTTTTTATTTAAACGTTAAAAAATAATTTTTCGTATACCACTTGAGAGATAAATTATGTAGTTTATTTCTCAAAATTGTTGCAATTTGGGCGGAAATCTGTTGAATTATTTTCTGAAATTTTTTGAAAATTTTTAAAAATTTATTTTATATTTTCTTTTATTCATAAGTATATGTACAGTGTGACCAGTGAAGTCCACCTTTTCAATTAATAACAATATGTATTTTTGGTATTTGAATATTAAATTAAACATAATTTGAAAAACCTAAAAATTAAAATTACATTTCTGTGTGCCTCCCATTGCGTTCAATACAAACAATTGTTCTTCTTGATACATCTTGAATGGAGTTTCTGATACTAAGGGGCCTTATTTCTAAAATACAGTTTCCAATCACCGTTTCCAAATGATCAACATTACCGAAAGGTTTTTCTTTGTAAACTTTTTGTTTTAGGAAACCCCACAAGAAAAAATCAAGTGGGGTTAAATCCGGAGACCTAGCCGGCCAGTATTGCTCCATATTACGCCCAATTACTTTGCCCCTAAATATTTCCAAGAGGCGTTCTTGAACCCGTCTTGTAGTATGGATGGGAGCACCGTCACACTGGTACCACAAATTATGCCTTATTTCAATAGGCATATTGTCCAAAACTTCAATGACCTCGGTGTTAAGGAAGCGTAGGTATTCTTCAGAATTTAAATTGCCTCTAAAAAAATGAGGCCCAACAACTTGATCGTTTAAAATACCGCACCACACATTAGTTTTAAAGGAATACTGGTCCTTGCATTCTATTATAAAATTTGGATTTTCTTGAGCCCACCATCTACAATTTTGAGAGCTAACAACGCCGTTTGAAGTGAAAGTGGTCTCGTCGGTCCATAAAACGTGAAACGGAAAGGACACATTTTCTTCTTTTTCCCCCTGGTACCAAAAAGAGAATCCCAAACGTATGTCAAAATCTTGTTCCTTAAGAGTATTTATAAATTTAGGTTTATACGGCTTAAATTTATTTTTGTGCAAAATATTCCTTACACTCTCTCTTTGAACGTCAGTTCTGCGAGAAACATGTCTAATACTAGTTTGACCATGTTGCTTGCATGCTTGTTGATCTTTTTTATCATTTGTTTTGCGGCCAACTTGTGTTTGGTGCATCATCGTAAGGTACAAAACTAGTTAATTTTTTGGAAACTGAACTTAAATAATAAAAGACTATTTTTACTTTTTATAACATAGCTCCATAACAAATTTTAATAAAGGGGTTTTAAATTAAATCATTGAAACTAGTTAATCTTACGTAAAGTTAAACGAAAATTTATTTTCCACTTAATGCAGACTTTACTTGTGACGCTGTGTACTTGTACATTAATATTAATGTGTATTACTTTTAGACACAAACTACATTTTCAAAAATAGTTATTTTATGAAGTTACCTTATACAGCGTCAAAAACAAATAAACTTTGCATCACATGTGACCAAATTTTAATAGCCCTATTTGGATTTTGTAGAAAACACACATTGAATATGACGCTGCCTTAAAGAAAATGTGTCTGGAATAAAGCATTGTTAAAACTAAGAAGTTTTATGTAGGTTGCGTTGTCTTATTTCGCAACAGTGGTGCCAATTATCTTATGCAGCTGAAATTTTGCATATGGGCTAAAAATTGTTTTTAGAAAAACCCCACTTTTGAATTTTTTTTGGAAAAAAAATTAAATTTGACAGATAATACGAATCACGTGAATATTATTATTTTGGTTAATTTTCATCTTGATCGAAGCAGAAATTGATGCCAAACTCAAATTTAGAATAAATCAATTAATAAAAAAAATCCCATATCATGCGGACTTCACTGGTCACACTGTATATGCGTTTTATTAGACTTTAAAATAGATAATTAAAAATGTGTTTATCTGTCTTCTAAAATTACTGTATGAATGAATCATGTTTTGTAGTTGATCGTACCAAAAAAATAATCGTAAGAACAGACCCTTCTTACGTCTTTTCGCACTGGGATATTGATCTCGGTTGATAACCTTTTTGCGGCCTTATCTGTACGTACATAGGTATATAACACCTTTTTACTTGCAAGCTTAACATCAATGATTCATAAATGGAGCTATAATTTCAAAAGTATGAAGTTACGAGGTATATGCAAATAGTATTCCATACCAAAAGCGTAAAATTAGAATTAAAACTGACACGTTTGCTAAATTTTTTACGAACACGCCTTTCTTACAAATCAAATTTTAATATGGACAAAATTTCGTTATTATCCAGCCTAAATCACTGTAATGTGCTCATTAATTATTAAACTATGAACCCGGGGTATCATCTAGTGCATAAAATAAAATTGTACTCAAGAAGTTTTCAAAATCAATGGTTGAGTGAAATTCATTGCTAGTAAAACAATCAAAATGCTATTCAGTTTCAACAGAATTAAAGTGGTGTTATATGTATGTGATTTACAAGAAGAAGAGAACAAAAGACTTGTTATATTCTCTTTATCTATAACGTTTGAGTTTATTTTTAAGAAAAAACTATATTGTATTTCTTATACAAAATAAAAAACAAATATAGGTATTTTTTTATTTTATTGATTACATCCAAGTATTTAATTCCATTGAAATTCTTCTTCTTCTAAATACTTTATCTCTTTCTAAAATTCCAGGCACCACGCTTGAATTTGGCGCTTATAGGCGGTTTTTTATAATGACAGTGGCGGTTTGTTTTTCAATAACTGGTAAGCCTGATAGAGTACCGACTCGGTACTACCGAGAGTACGGCAGGTTCTAGATGAAAATTTTGACGATGCTTATTTTCATATTTACTTTATTCTTATATTTTAGTACAAAAAGTTATATCCCATCAAAAACGTACATGTAAAAAAAAGCCGATCAATTTTCGAAGGCATGTATGATTGTACTATCTTAAAAAAGTACCTGAAATATAGAAATTATGCTTACACGTTAATTGCGTAGTACTCTTTGTAAATTGATAAACCTCCAGATAAACCTTGTCAAGTTTTGATTAAAGATATGAACATTATTGAACCTCTGGACATTTGCCAAGCTTGATCTGTGGGTTTAGCAACTTACACAGAATTTTCCGTGCTTATCAGGGTGCAATTAACGAGTAAGCAACTAATATATTTCACAACACTCATGCTTGCGAGAAGTTGGCCTGCTTTTTTTACATATATGTATTTGGTGGGATCTAACATTATCTATGATCAATTGTGTGCAAGTTCCTTATTCGTAGAACATAATTTTAGTCCGCTAATATAAAAGAGATCTTTTTGTCTTAGCGAAAAGCAGTTTTTCGCAAAAATCTTGCAAATTATGCATTCTATACAGATTCATCTAGGACATAAAAGTGTTTACATCGCCAATTAAAACAATTTTTGTCTAAAAGAAATTTTAAAATATAGACCGTACTTTTACGCTTATCGAATAGCAGTTTTCTTAAATTATTGGAAAATTGCAATATTTGCTGTAAAAATATCCCATTTCAAAACGCACATACATATAAAAGAAGTCATGTGGTGTCCACTAACGAATTTTTCTGTATTGTTTGTTATTTCCTGATTCATAAATTCCTTGTGTTACTATTTTATTTTATATTTATAATAGTATAAGCTTAATACAGGGGCGTGTATTTAAAATGTAGCTTTTTCTCTTTTTTATAATTTTGTATATGTATAGCTTTTTAGATAGAAAAAAACTATAGATCATATTTACTCTCTAATATATATATATATATACAAGGTGTGTATAAATTGGCGGACCCACTACACGTGGCGACATTCTTGATCAAATTTTGAGTTAAAAGTCATAATCCTAAAACGATGTATCAGGCTTCCTTTGTCTTCAGAATGAATTTGAAAGAAACATACATTTGGCAACATTGAACACGCATGTGCTAGTTATAATCTTCGGAACATTTTTACACGTCGTCATGTGAACCTTACTTTTTAAATTTAAAAAAGAAACAAACGAAATAAAATTGGTTTCTTAGATTACATATTTATTACGAAAATATTACAAAGTTTAAATTTTGTTTGATAATATTGACTAATTTTTGTACATCTTCTTGATAGAAATCAATGTAATTATTACCTACATAATTGTTCGAATTGAAATCCATCAGTTTGTAGACATAGCTGCAATCTTTGTGTATCGTTTGTACTATTCGCTCAAGTCTTTCTGGTGTGATTTCTAATACTGCGGCTTCAATTCGGGCTCTAACTTCGTCAGCGTCCTGTGGAGGTGTAGTGTAAACTTTACCTTTAATGAAACCCCAGACAAAGAAATCTAATGGATTGAGATCGGGGGATCTCGCAGGCCACAAAAGGGGACCGCCACGACCAATCCATCTGTCTGGGAAGTTTTCAGTCAACCAGTCTCTTATATTACGAGCAAAGTGCGCAGGAGCTCCATCATGCATGTAAATCATATTACGGCGTACGTTCAGCGGTATCTCATCAATAACTTGTTCTAAAACATTTAAATATTCACAGGCATCTAGGCGATTTGGTAAGTAAATTGGTCCAACTACCCTGTGGTTTATTATACCCAGCCAAACGTTAACAGAAAACCTTCTTTGGTGAGCGTATTCGCGAAATTCATGTGGATTTTCATTTGCCCAATGATGAAAATTATGAGTATTAAACACACCATCTCTGGTAAACATGCACTCATCACTCCAAAGAATACGTCTTAAAAAGTCACCTTCTTCCTGAATTCTATTTAAGATTGTATTGCAATAATTGATTCGAAATAAGTTATCATTTCCGTAAAGAGGCTGAACTTTAGAAACATGGTATGGATGAAGCAAGTTTTCTCGTAAAACCAAATGAACAGTCTTATTACTGGGAATATTTAGTGTAGAAGCTAATGACAGGTACTCGCAGAGGGATCTTCCTGTATTGTGGCTAGAACTTGCTCTTCTAGTTGCACGGTACGCCTTTGCCTTGGTCGACCTGCGTTCGCATTTCTTGGAATAAACGAACCTGTTTCACGAAGTCGTTGGTCCAGTCTTCGAAATACATTTTTACTTGGATGCCTCCGATTTGGAAAACGCACTCGATATTCCTGCCCTGCCATGCTAGCATTTCCTCGACAGAAACCGTATATCATGTACAACATATCGGCATATTCGTTGAACGTAAAATTCATAATAAACAAACAGAACAACTAGTAATCACGAAAACGCGAAAACTGATTAAAACTATACAAATAAACACGAAAAATAAGCAAGTCGAATGAAATAGGTAGATTACAAAGTGTCAAAATTTGACAGTAGTAATGTATTTAACTAGAACAACATTAGGCTGCCTACTTATTGTTTTACAACGTTGTCAGATGTGTTTTTCGTCAAAATAAGTTAATAAACAAATATTAAAAACAAAAAGAAAACTTTAACGAAAGGATAATTACAAGAATTCTTCTTTCTTCTAAATTGTAGCTCTTTCTGTCAACAAATATCAAGTAATAATGCTTATTTCAAGACTGAAAGTCCGAACTTTAGGAACCTCGTGCAAAGATATGGAGCATGGTACAACATTTTCGTATTAGGATTTTGGACTCCGAATTTAACGAAGAACATCGCCGCGTGTAGTGGGTCCGCCAATTTATACACACCTTGTATATGTGGTAAATTGCTTTTCAACTATGTTATTTATGAGAGCAAAAAATATTAATTTAAGATATGATTTATATCGTTAACACGTAGCAACTTAAGTATGCAAAAATTCAGAAAAAAAAGCGTATCAGTTTAAACTAATAACAACCCACGCGTTCCACACATTTAGCTTTGTGTAATATGTTTAGATCACACCTTTTTCTTGAAGTAAAGTTCAATAGTCCTAATTCCAGACAATCCAGCAATTAATGACAATATTTACAACAAACAGAAAAAAGTATTGAAAATCACATGTGTATATGTGTATTAGGAAAAATGTGTATGATTAATTAGGTACGTTTTAAAAAAATAAATGAGGTTTGGACACCACACGACTTTCTTATACGTACATATATGCCAAATTCTTTATACAAGTTGTTCCAAGTTTTAAATATTCTTATCATCTTAATAAAGTGAGTAAAAGTATTCCAGTCCGAATTTTGAATTTTTTTTAATACAAAAATTATTCCAAATGCTGCTATAAATACTTTTGCACTTCTAACACATCTGTATGGAATAAATAATTTGCGAGAGATTTGCAAAAAACTGCTATTTGAAAGAGTAGACGTGCTACTTCCGGTCTGAATTTTGAATAAATGGTACATTTATCGAGGCATACCAAGAGAAGTTGAGAGATGTTTTAAAAATCACTTTTTTGGTATCAGGAGTTTTAAAAAGGCGAACATCTGCAAAACTATCGAGGTCTGCAAGGTTTTTGATATTATTAATTGTTGGGGAAGAACAACAAGTTTTGGACATAAGAAGGTTTTAAAAAGGCGAACATCTGCAAAACTATCGAGGTCTGCAAGGTTTTTGATATTATTAATTGTTGGGGAAGAACAACAAGTTTTGGGCATAAGAAGGTAGAAGATAGAGCAAGTGTATATGAAATTTATTTCATTTTACTTGTTATGTAGTTTGTTCCTGATTATAAGCATTATATTTGGCGTTCATTATTAATCGGTGCTTGTCCAGTGGCATTTTCCCGCATGACTTGAGGGTTAGTAAGGTTGTTCTAGTATATAAGAAAGGTAAGTAATTAACAATTATTGGAAAATTATATACCTATTGCTATACCATCGGATTTGCAAAGATCGTTGAAAACATCATAAATGATCTTATATATAAAATTGAATGTGTGTGTATGGCGGTATGTGTATGTTCCCTATAGACTCCGAAACCGCTGAATCGATTTTGATGAAATTTTCAGAAAAACTATAGCATAGTTTGGAGCGTGTTCCTGTGAAATTTGGTGCCGATCGGACTAAAGAAACAGACCATACTTATATCCGAGAGTCAATTTGGTTTTTTGCCCGGTAGATCTACGCAAATTGTAATTTTTTGATTCTTGAATCAAGTATATGATGTATCAGATACTTCAGTCATTTCTGCGAGTTGTATATTTTTTAACCATGCACATTCCATTAGTAATTTTCCTGATTATAAGTGTTAATATTATGCATGGTTACAATAATAGTCATAGTTATAGTCATTTTATTTTGTGATCAGTTACAAAAAAATCGACCTCGTCAAAGAAGGTATACGAAATGTATAATACAGATCAATACAAAATTTATACAATTTGACAGATATGCACATATTTTGAGACATGGAGTAACAGTTATATGTATAGATATATACACACTAGCATTATAAATACCATGATTAGATAGGAATCCTTTTAATACTATTTTAAATTGGTGCGTTATCAATGTTCTCTAAATTTATTCTGGCAATTTATTATAATGTATAATTGACAGATACTGCGGATTACATTCAAACACAGTTGTTCTATGAGCAGGTTCACTAAAATTATTAGACGATCGTGTATTCATGTTGCTATACCGCCATGTGCCAAATATCATTAGGTATAGGGATTCAATGTTTACGTGCGATTTATACGTATACAAGTAATACATGGCAACGTTGTACCCGTACTGTCCGTCACCAATCCCCGCAACAATCGACATCACAACGATTTTCTCCGATCTTCCCACTTCTCCCCCACCAAATTTTACATTCAATCTTTAGCTGCGAACACGTTGCGAGATAGTCTGCAATAAAAGCCGGCTTATTACTGGAACGAGAAACATCAAATGGCCGCCGCGATCTCCTGATTTAGTAGTTTATTATTTTTTATTTACCTTATTAGGGTTATTTTTTAATTTTATTAGAATTATGCTTTTGTTTGTGTCATGCAGCGTGAACATAGCTTAATAATTCTCTGCATTTACTGAAAGAAAAAAGAAAAACAAATCCTTGCAACTCGTAAATATTATTTCTGAACGCATTACAAACACCCAAGTCAGTGGTCCAATAGTTAGTGCTAACTTGTATTTTCGAGCATGTATCGGTCGCGCTGGCATTGATGAGGAAAGTAGGGGTGCCACGTTGTCAAGTATTGCTTGAATTGATCGCCTATGGCTAATGAAAATTGACACATGCTGTATATGTCAGATAGCTTATTTCGTTCCGTTTACAGAATAACAATAATTCGTACACATGCAAAGGTCAAAGCGGCAGAATGTTCTACCTTTTAAAAACCGGTCTACACTATTCAGTCCCAACATGCATCTTATTATCTTTCTTTGCAACACAAACAGCCTATTTAGACATGGCTTCGATCCCCAAAACACTATCCTATTATACCAGTTGCCAGGCCAATATTCCCCCTAAGACACCTCATGCCATACAAAACCGAACATAACCCCCCTTCCAATATCGCACAATGATCCCCATATCGCAGAGTGAAATCAACTATTAGACCTAAAAATTTGTAGAGTCGTCAGGAATAGATTTCTTTTTAAAATGGACATATCTACTACCATTACTATTTTGCCCCCCATTTGTCCTAAAACGAACCAAGCCTGTGCACATGGCTACTATTTTTTAGGATTCAGAAGGAATCCTGTTAATTGATTACAAAGACAAAGACGTTTCCATAACTGGAGATTATTATACACTTCAATCCAAGTCATTAATGAAAAATGAGGGGGGAAATTGGAAAGGTTTTCTGCTTCTGTACAATGCTTCCGTCCACAATAGTCGTGTTGCACTGGCTACTCTGTATAAAGTGGGCTTCGATATTTTGAAGCAACCACTCTATAATCTACACTTCACTCTTAGCAATTTTTACCTCTTCCCTAAAATGTAAAAAGAGCTGCGTGGTAAGAATTACAAGAAAGAGTTTCGGCTTATCTTTCAGACAAAAAGGAAAATTTTTTTTATGAAGGCATATATTTTTGGTAGTATAGATATTATCTTTGTCAATTAATCAACATTAACTAATTAAAACATTAAAATGTTAACTGCTAATAAAACTGTAACGTATATTTGATAAATATATTGTGAGCAAATATACGGTAGGTACAGAAAAATAATATTAACATTATTTTCATTTTATTTTAGCAGGTAAAAAACATTTCCGTTTACACAATCAACAATCACAAACTTATTTTCTTAATACTCGTATTTATATCTCTTCGTACATGACAGCATGATATTTGAAAATATAATATATATAATTATTATTATTATTATTATATACCATAATATCGTCGTTGAAATGACAATACCTCCTAACCAACTAACATATTTTTCCAAAATTGTTTTTTTAAATATTCGGTGAAACAAGTCACTGCGCATGTCATTAAAAATCCTCCTATGTGTAAAATTTTATTTAGAATAATTAAACTGGTGTAACAAATACCTCCTATGTCATTATGTGTTGAAAAAGTTTTCATTTTCTCCTATCTGCTTCGTGCGTCATCAGAAAACCTAACCCGAAAACGTGGTAAGTACAATATTACTTTTAAATTAGCTTGTTTTGAAATATTATTTAGATATTTTTAGTTTATAATGTTATTTAGTTATTGTTTCTAATTGCGCTTATTTAGTTAAGTGTAAATACAATTGTGAAATTATAAAATTGGTAACAAATAGGAGATATTTTTATGGAAGTAAGTTTTCAGCGGTAGATCATTTATAATTAATTAATTTTTTTGCCAAAATTGTTAGTGATAATGATTTAGATGAAATGATTGCCACCATTTGATGAGATTTTTCGAAATTTTATTTCAGATTATTATGGCTTCGCGAGGTCAAAAAAATTTGCAACTTTTAATGTCAGGTCATCCACAATCTAAACGTCACGTTAATAATGATGTACTAGCTAAGTTCATAAAGAACAACTAAGTGATATATTATCTGTTTTTGGAAAAAATATTAAGCCGTCTAGCAATATTATTGAGAACAATGGAATTCTTACAAATCACACAGATCTTGATTAGGTAATATCCTTGATCCTTGATACTACAGATATTATATTACCAGCTCTTAATGATGGCAACTGTGATAATGTACTTGAACATGAAATACAAGATAACATTATAGTAGAAATTGAAAACCAAAGCAAGATGAAAGCACAGTCTTCCATCTTGCTTTGGTGATGAACATTATGAACCTAAGGATAATCTCCATTATGCGGAATCAAAAAATGAAGAAATGGATGAAGTTTCACAAGAGGGTGAAGATGAAGATGAAGATTACGAACCTTGTTTTAGTGACCAAGCATCAGAAGATAGAGTAGATTGTGGAGATATTAATGACGGACGAAAGAAGAATAAACTGCAAATAAGGACTAATTGAAAATGATTAAAAATCAACAATTACAAGAAAAGGGCAAACATTATCTGTGGTATACTCGTTGATGATGGAAAGGTTTTGCATAATGCAAAACGAAATGCCAGCAAAATGAATATGGGTTGTAATGAAACATTTTGTAAGAAATCAACTAGGTAAAAGAAAATGTCAAATTTTTGCGGAACAAATCAGGAAACAACTGTTCGATAAATTCTGGAATGAACTAAATTGAGATCAAAAGGAAGGTATTCGTTTGCTTGCATATAACTAAATTTAAAACTGCACGAAAAACTAAAAATGAAGCTGAATTATCAAGAAGAGGATGTACATTACAATACACATTAATCAATAAAAACTAAAGTGTACCGGTCTGTAGACAAATGCTTTTAAGTACCCTTGGTTTAGAACCATTTACAGTACAAAGGTGGGTAAAAAATTCGTGCGGAATGAGCTCAGAAAAAGCGTTTTTGAATAAAGCAAGAACCCTATCGAGTTTCTGCATTCAATTATCAAAACAAAACCTTACAATTTCTTTGAACCAGTTACCTAAACAACCATCTCATTATGTTCGAAAGAATTCTAACAAGTTTTATTTGGAGCAGCATTTTACGTCGATGAAATAACTCTACATACTGTGAAGAAAAAGAAGTCCTTGGTCGAAAGATTTTTGTTAGATTCTTTAAAGAACATAACTTAATTTTATTTTGCCAGATAAAAGACCAATGCAATATGTGCATAGGATATCAGCATGGAAATATTGAAGAAGTAAAATGAAAGAGTCATCAAGACAGAAAAAATAAAGCAAGAGAAAAAAAGAAAAAGATGTGCAAGATGCGAAAGAAAAAAATGTATATTGCTGACAATGGATCTTCAGGTGGTAAAAACAACAAACGCTACTGCTATTTATTTTAAAACAAAATTCACAATTTTACTATTTATAATGTTGGTACCCAACAAGCTACATGTTATTGGTTCACGGAAATGAATCCAAATTTAGGAGCTTTAACTTTCGTATCATATGTTATTAATTACCTAGAAAAACATTGTTTACCTTCGGAAAAAATGACGATTATAATTTTTAGTGTTGGATGTACTTACCAAAACAGAAACGCCATTATGTCTAAAGCTTTACTAAATTTTTCTATTTTACATATTAAATTATAAAATAAAAACATTCATTAACCCAGTGACTACCTTAAGGCCTGTAAATAAAAAAGAAAAAAGCCCGAGCCTTATGAAACTATAAAACTTGATTTCAATTTTTTTAATAATTATGCTCTATCGGAACATTTAATGTACAAATCTATAAGGCCGGGAAGAAAAGCTAATGATTTTGTCAGTGAACATAAATCCTTAATCCCGTAATTAAATGAAAAAATTATTTGATAGTAATATTGATATAATTTGAAATATTTATACAAATATTGGAAAAGAATCCAGAAAGGAAATATTACTTGCTATAAATTAGTCTTACACTACAACATTTGTAATAAAGTATTATGCGTTTAAATATTTATTGTCCTCCTGTAAACTTTTTACTTTCTAGTTAGGAGGTATTGTCAGATCACCGACGATATATTAAAAATATTTTATATTTATCGAATCTCCATATCAATAGGAAAATAGTTTTAATATAAAATATAATTAACCTACATTTTCTGCGAAATTTTAAGTAAGTAAAGTTACAATTATTTACTAAAATAATTTAGGTCATAGCATATTTACAATTCTGATACTTTAAGTAGTTACTTCACTATCAGTAAATTAATGTTTATTTATTTAGAAACCACTAAAAACCTGAAATTCAACAAATTCGCATATATAACCAATATACCTGCAAATAAGCTAAACTTAACTTTGTATGAAAGCGGGGAATACCATATAATATACACTTAGGAGTCTGGTCGTTTAGATACGCCTCTGTGGTCCAGTTTAACGTTTTTTTTTGTTTTTCTTATACATACATTAATCCTTTAGCAACATCCTTTGCTTATTTCTTGATAATTGATAGGTGGGGGAAGATAGACACGACTTGTTTTATAAGAGCAACAGTTTAAGAAGTGAATCGCCAAGTGTTCAAGTTTTCATTCTTGCTTGGGTATCCCTTTGCAAACATGGGGTCGAGTTCCAAGGGGGTGATTTTCATTTGGTGCACGTTAATAGTATTTTGCAATTGTGACTCAACAAAAGATTCAGATATAGACGATAGTGTAGTTGTTGAAGGTAATACTTATAAATATCAATTTAATTTTTATATGTAGTTTTAAGATTATTCTTGCTTAAAAATATAAACAAACAAGGAACAATTTCGTGTAAAACTTGTATTAACTTAATAATACATCATGAAGAATATTTTTTTTCTTGTAATTATCCGTCTTTCTTTTTGATTTCGATTAAAACCAATGAAATGAGAGATTGTACTGGGATCTCTCACTTTTTAGTTTTCTCAACGCTACATCAACAATTATAAAATAATAATAAATCGACTGAAGTTATAAATATATATACGGGACATATACCTGGCGCAAAACAACAAATTGGTATAGCAAAAACATGTGTCTGTTTGTATGTAGAGGTATATAAAGCTTTCCGAAGTCAATAAACTATTCTGCATTCCTCTACGGTTAGTGTATTCTTATTTATCCGATAACCGCTTGGCTATTACATTTGGGTATGACATGTTGCGATTTTTAATAAGCGTGCTGTAACGGTATTATAATTTGCCCACGCTTGTATAACATGTTTAACCATGACATTGATTATAAGAGACAGAGTGTAATATTGATAGAATTATGGTATAATGTTCATACACTATTAGATATTTACATATTTGTAAGTATATATGTATATATATATATATTTATATCATTTTACACCTTTATAGATATTCTGGTAGCAATCATAATTTACTGTCAAGGTCGTTGAGAACATTCACCTCCTATATACATATGACTGTACACATAACTTAAATATTATTTACAAATTTTGATCTAATTCTTTTATTTACAAGTATATAAAATTCATTTATTTTAATATATCACCCGGCAACGCTATAATACATAATTGCTACTTTATCAAAATTAATAAGCAAATTTCAATACTGAATAAATTAATAAAGTTTGTTAATAGGTATTTTAAAATCAACCCTTTTTATATTATTTGCATATAAATTTTATTTTGAAAATTTTTACTCGAAATATAGCTAATAATAATATTATATCAAACGGGCCGTGTGCAGACAAAGTAATAGTAATATGCTAATGGCACTTATTTTATGGCAACGAGTTGTTCATATTGAGTGGGAATACTTGTGAAAGAAAGATAATGGCAGTGACATGCCGTAATTTACTTCTTGTGCACTTAATTAGTTAGAGAGAGAAAAAGTTAACAGGCTTTTTAAAACAACATGAAACAGGTAATATACAGGATGTCCAGAAACTCTCCTGACAAACGAAGACCGGAAATTCCTCAGATAATTTTAAGACAATTTAACCCAATTCACCCTAGTCCGAAAATGCTTCCTAAGGTCATAGGCGTCCGTTTTGGGTAGGTAAACGGTTATTTTAACGCATAACTTTTTTGTCTTTAACTTTTAAGCATTTGTGACACTAGATTATTAAATTTTCAGGTATTCTAGTACTAAAAGGTACTCTTACTTTAAGTTGGTAGGATACACCGTTTTCTAGAAAAATCGATGTGAAAATTTTTCGTTTTTTCGTCATTAAAATTCAATTTATTATTTTTTGCACTAGTTCGCTCTGAACTGCCAACAGAAATAAAACATACGTTTTTAATTGTCAAAGTGTTGTCAGTTCGCGAAGTTGAAATGACGAAAGATGAAATGACGAAAAAACGAAAAATTTTCAAATCGATTTTTCTAGAAAACGGTGTATCCTACCGACTTAAAGTAAGAGTACCTTTTAGTACTAGAATACCTGAAAATTTAATAATCTAGTGTCACAAATGCTTAAAAGTTAAAGACAAAAAACTTATGCGTTAAAATAACCGTTTACCTACCCAAAACGGACGCCTATGACCGGTACTAGAAATTCGCAATTGATGGAATCGATTCATCTCTGGAGGATAAATAAGCATACCAGTTTTTGTTTTTCTAAATAGAAGCGTTCGGGAGATATTAAAAAAAGAACTAATTACAAGGCGCCATCTTCAAAGAGCTCTAGCTCCCTTAGGAAGCATTTTCGGACTAGGGTGAATTGGGTTAAATTGTCTTAAAATTATCTGAGGAATCTCCGGTCTTCGTTTGTCAGGAGAGTTTCTGGACACGCTGTATATTATATGAATCTCGACAATTTGGTCTTATGAACAACGTTCTAGCGAGAAACCATCTCTCTCAAACCTGCCTCGCTGGCAGGGTTGAAAATCGCTAACCAGCAGTATGAGTGATAAAATTCGAAAAATAACTAGTACATACATTTATTATTATTTTAAGAATGTTAAAACTTTCTTTTGCTACATTTATAATCTTTTTGCAATCATCATTCTTTTTAAATCTCTCTTAAATTAAACTTGAGAAATGGAAGCATCAAAAGCATGAAGTACCAAAACATTATTATTTGTTACTTGAATACAGCATTACGTATGCTTTAAAAATGAAAATTTTTCTTTAACTTAAACAGTAGCAAACGGAAAACATAGTACCTAACATTCAGCAAAGAGCTACAATTCAAAATTTGTTTTTAAAAATCAAAAAGTTGAAAAAGTTTCATATACCAGGTAGAATTTTCACTCCAAAAGAAATAAGTTCCAATTATCATTTGCGCTTCTTTGATCACCATCAATCATTAATAAAATTTCACGAAAGAAAACCTCACCACGTTCATTGTGCATATATTGTAACAAAGATTTTAAAGAGATCTTCTTAGCAGATAGTTTATTTTCCAGAGGTAGCTTTCGTAGTTCGGGAGCTTTTAGATGAGATAACGTCTTTTACCTTTCTATTTCCGAAAAGGTGTCATTGCTCATCATAACAAGAGGGTTATATTTAATATTTACTACATTACTAATATTTAGATTTTTCTATTTAGAAAAGAGTCCGCCACAGATTTAATATCCCAGAACCTATTATACTCGTTGCCACGTCGACAATAGAAGAGAGAGGGTAGAATTTTGCGGAACGAACAACTTCCAAGTCAGTGATTACCACTGCCTTCACAGCTGTCTTTGCCTTTTCAATTAAAGTAAAGTCTCTATCACAAGACATGTCCTCTTACCAAGAAATTATATTCTATTGACTCAAATACTTTATGGACCACTAAGTATACCAGCACAAATAAAACCATACGGTAATTGTTCTGTCCGGAGCAATTGTCACTTTAAAGTAATAAATATTTTTTATGAGTAGCACCATGGTTACAGAACGAAAGCAAGCAGGATGCTACTTCATAGCCGCCTTTACCAGACATGCCTTCGTGCCATATACACATAAAAGCATGGTTCATATCTGCCATATGTATACCAAGATTGTAACAAAACTGACTGAATTTGGGCAGCACGGCTGGAGCTCTTTTTAAATTTTGAATTTCAGTGTGGCAGGTGTCTTCTCTTGGCATATAAACACTCGCGTTTGTAACATCCTTTTTAAAAATGCCCCTGTTGAATTTTTAGATTACTACAGGCTCGGAATATTTCATCTTGAACACCTTATATGAAACGTATAGAAGATAGTTATTTTCAGTGAGCTTTCTTCGGGACTCTCTTAATTGCCTTTGCGACGTCTCCTTAGTGGAACACAATTTATCAAGCCCATTATATAAGTTCATGGTGCAGCAAAACTTTCTGCATGAAATTTGAAAGAAGTCCAAGCTTCCTATTGATTGTTACTTTTTGCAGTCAAAATAACACTTGCATATCACCTAAGAAAAAAAATGGTGCAACTAACGGAATTTATGAGAGATTTCTAAATATTTCTCGTTATAATAACCTTAGTTGAAGCTAAATACACCAAACTATACCAACTTAGTCTATTGGTAGAAGTTTTTTCGGTATTGGCGTGTTTTTTTTTATTCACGTAGGACTTTCCTACAACTCTATAATTTCTTTGCTTATCCACGAGTTGACCAGAAGATTTTTCTCTAACGTTTTCCATAGTAAAAATAGCAGGAAAACGAGCACCAGTGTGAAACGTGCATCGACGTGTAAGACTAAATACGGCGGACACTTGGTGTCTTTTGATACAAAAAACAGCTATTGCATTTATTCCTAACCATATTTTTAGAAATTTTTAAGAGGCGTTGTGAGAATCATGTTTCTAATTGCTTTTGTTGGGACACTGCAATCATTACTGTGTACACATTTGCAAATTTGAATTAATGGTACTTAGTGCTTTCTATACTTTCACTTCTCAATTATTTGGCCAAAACGCCACACATACAAAAATTCTCATTGTGCCTGTTGTATAATGATCAGTACATGGCATATAATTTTGACGTTTATTATAATATTACTGTCATCCAAATAAAACAAATTCGTGTAATAGTATTTTTGTAGCGGAAGTTATATATTCCGAAATATGAATTAATTAGTTTAATTTCTTTTATTTTGAAATTGTTTCTGTCGATGTAATTTTGTACTGGCATTGAATCCTCGAATGGTAACCTTAAACCAGACTGTATATCATATTACAGAATATAATGTATACATACATGTATTCAAAAATAATAATCTGTGTAAACACTATTACGTATATTCAGTTCAATAATTGGAATGTAATTTCATGTTTTATCAAATTTTATATGACATTCATCAATAAAAAAATATCATAGACGTTACTGAATTGTCTGTAACTACCTCTACCTAAGATAAATAAATTCTTATCTGCAAATTGATTAGGTTTGATTAATTATTATACAAATTGATTGTTTAAATATCTAACGTGTGTCTCAATAGTTTTGGAACAAAATATTTATCCCTATATTTTTGTAATAAGTGATTTTATTTAAACTTTTATGGTATTTTTATGTTATTGGCTATAATTTACGGCTTATTAATTAATGAATATCATATTTATTTTAAATTAATTCAAAATAAATGGGTCCGTGCTCCTCAACTAGGCGCAATTTTCTGCGAACAAGGGCGTATATATCCCCCCCCCCCGGAATCAGAAAAAAAATTAAAATTAATAAGTAGTTATTATTCGGTTGACGTTTGTTCGTAAATAATTTCCGTTCTTTTAACTTCCTTGTAAACTATCCTTAATCACCGAATGATAGTTCACTTAAAAAAACAACAAAATAAAAAAAACAACGCAAATAACGGCTTCGTTAAATTTCCCCCCCCCCCCCCCCCAATTATAACCTGTATTCGCGACTGGCATTGAATCCTCGAAGTTGCGAGCATCTCTTATCTCATTATGAACGTCTTGAACATCCATTTCGGCAACCTTTTTAATAATTCTACGCAGTAGTTATTCCTCATTTTCGGCTTGCCACCCTGCAAAACTTGCGACAAAAAAGTGCGCAAAAATCTACAATTGGGCCGCCTGGGGAAATTGGGATATCTTTTGGTACAAAAGGTATATTATTTATGTGAAGCCAAGTTTGAATTACGCTTGCATAATGGCAGGATGCTCAGTCGGGTCAAAACATTATATTGCCTCAGGCGCGATGTTGACGTACAAAATTAACAACATTAGTGAGGCAGCTGTTAATATAACTTACAAAATCTACAGCTTCCTCCCTTACTCGAACCAGAACTTTATCAGAGGATTTCACTTTTTCTATATATTTTACATTGTTAGGGCACTCTTCTATACGGTATAAAATCCATCGTTTCCTGTGATTTCTGAGTTGGCAGCTGTAATGTGTTTTTTTTCATCGTCCATAACAATGACTATCTCATATGCAAAATGTATCTGCCTTAGTTGAAGACAGCATCTTGGTATCCGTGCTAATTGATTTAGGGTATATTTAGAACAATTTCGTCTTTTTCGATATTTTTGACCATTTCTTGTTAATTCCCACAATAATCAAGTCTTTGTAGCACTGAATTCATGCGCTAATTTTCTTACGGGTATAAATTTTTGGTTTTCCTCTTTTTGGGAGACTTAGATATGGTATTCTTTCTTCGCATTCGGCTATAGCATGCGCGAAATATTTTGTTTTTGAAAAACGCGAACTATTTCAGGCTTAAGGGGGTTTACGCAGAGGCGCCACCCCCTTACGTCCTACCTCACGGCAGTTAGTCGGCACCTCTGCGTAAGCCCTCTTAAGGATCGGTTCAACCAAATTATAAATACTTTTTCTTATTTCTAACTTATAAGACATTTTGATGCAACGACATGGCTAACTAATGTCAAGAAAATGAACAATTTTTTGTTTACAAAACCATTTTGATATTTTATCATTATGATCTATTCTTAGGCCCCTAAATTTTGTGCCAAAACTATTGGGACATGCGTTATAACAATTAATTTAGCGAAATTTTTATTCAGTCCGAAATTTCAGATTTGTTAAACTTCTTCTGCCACCAAAACTAGGAGCTTCGAACGGTCCAATACAGGCAGTGTTTAATAAATTAATTAATAGAATATTTTTCCTACTATAGTGTAGCTAATTTAAAGATTTTTTGAATTATGAAGGATAAAATAATACCAAAAATTGTATTTTAAATGATTGATGGAATGATCTATTTTAAAGACACATTCATTACTAAAGAAAACCAAAATCTGTAAAATCTACTTAAAGTGTAAAGTACGCAGTTCAAATGACAATTTTAATACTTTTGACGCTGCTTTAAAATAATTTATCTATAGGGATTTTAATTATATGCGCATATAATTATACACATTTTCGTGTTCAATAAAATACAAAACTTCATTGGAAATATTGGAATAATAAGAAATTATCTGGGTCAAATATGACAACAATTTTAATTGATTCCAGTTTCTTTAGTAACACAAAAACAAATGAATCATCTTTGTAATTTCCATGTTAGAATTTAATTATATATTTACTGAGAATTGTAAATAAAAAAAATGCACTAAGGGTTGATGAGGCTTAAATAACGACTTCATTAATTAAGTTCAATTTATTCAGGATAGGAAATGTCTAATTTATTTAAAGCATTTAGTATACAGGGTGAGTCAACTAAGCGGGTAAGGCCGATTGTGCCTTTACGAGTAAAGATATTTCGAAGCGTTTTTTTTCTTGTGGTAGCTGTTCATTAGGGGCACATTTTAAAAATATTTTGTATTATACAGAGTGTTCCATAACTTGGTGGCTAACCATAGTTATAGTTTTTTAAATGGAACACCCTATATATTATTGCATTTTTGTATTCCCCGTATAATTTTTAGTCAAAAAGTAATAAGATAGTATAGGCCTAAAGTGTAAAGTTTTTGACTTATTCCCATTTTTCTGAAAAATTCAATGTTTGTATAAAATTATATTTCTCGAAAACGACATATTAGATGGACAAATTTTTTTGCAGTATTGTTTACAATAAGAGGTCCTAATAGAAGCATGTTTTATTTTTTTACAGTTACTAACTGCATGTGCAGGAAACTGGATTAAAACTAGATGACACGTTTTTGTATAAAAGTCAATTCTTTTAAATGGAATACCCTGTATATCAATCTTGATGATTGAGCACTTGTGAATATTAAACAATTAATTAGAAAGAAAAACTCGTTTCACAAAAATATATATGATTTATTTCATAAACTATATGTACATTTCGTTTGCCAAGCAAACATCATCGGTAGTATACAGATTCATTCGTGTTTTTACATTATATGTATGTTCGAACGTTTGCAGTGACAAACCCTCTCATTGTAGTAATAGCTATAAAACTGAATGAATCTGTATACTACCGATGATGTTTGCTTGGCAAACGAAATGTACATATAGTTTATGAAATAAATCATATATATTTTTGTGAAACGAGTTTTTCTTTCTAATTAACCCTGTATATCAGTTCATTTTTGAATTGTTTATTAAATTTCATGTGAGAACCATGTAAAATGTTAATACTTTAAAACCGACTATTACAGAGTTATTGTCGTTTTTTGATATGCTTTTGTTAGTTTTTGCAAAAAAGTCAATTTTTTCAAATGGAACACCCTGTATATTATTTCATTTTTGAATTTCTTATTAAATTTCACATCAAAAACATGTCAGACGTTAATACTATAAAAGTGACTATTACTGAGCTATTGTCTCTTTTTGATATAATTTTGTCAGTACCATACTATATTAATTAAACCACAAAACTGACAAAATTATATTAAAAAGAGACAATAGCTCAGTAATAGTCACTTTTAAAGTATTAACGTCTTAGATGTTTTTGATGTGAAATTTAATAAGAAATTCAAAAATGAAATAATATACAGGGTGTTCCATTTGAAAAAATTGACTTTTTTGCAAAAACTAACAAAAGCATATCAAAAAACGACAATAACTCTATAATAGCCACTTTTAAAGTATTAACGTCTTACATGTTTTTGGTGTGAAATTTAATAAACAATTCAAAAATGAACTGATATACAGGGTGTTCCATTAAAAAAAATGACTTTTATACAAAAAAGTGTCATCTAATTTTAATCCAATTTCCTGCACATGCAGTTAGTAACTGTAAAAAAATAAAACATGTTTCTATTAGGACCTCTTATTGTAAACAATACTGCAAAAAATTTTGTCCATCTAATACGTCGTTTTCGAGAAATATAATTTTATACAAACACTGAATTTTTCAGAAAAATGGGAATAAGTCAAAAACTTTACACTTTAGGCTTATACTATCTTATAACTTTTTGACTAAAAATTATACGGGGAATTCAAAAATGCAATAATATATAGGGTGTTCCATTTAAAAAACTAAGACTATGGTTAGCCACCAAGTTGTGGAACACTCTGTATAATACAAAATATTTTTAAAATGTGCTCCTAATGAACAGCTAACATAAGGGAAAAACCGCTTCGAAATATCTTTACTCATAAAGGCATAATCGGCCTTACCCGCTTAGATGACTCACCCTGTATATATATTTTTTTATTTAAACGTTTAAAAAATTAGGGAATTTCATCATCTGCTAGCCTAGAATATGTTAGTGTTGCAATTACTAGCTATTAAAGAGTATAAAGTTATAACAATTCATAAAAACTTGCATATAGATAAAAAAAAAATTTTTTAATTTAATTTTATATCATTCTTTATTGTTCTTCCATATATTTACCCTGACTAAGAAAGAGAACATGAAAGGGAAAAAATGTCAATAAACTATAATAAATTGCTATAGATATAAAATGTATATTACATTTTTCCTACATCCAATTTCGTTGAGTCACCAAGATTTCATTAATTCTTTTTAATCAAAAAAAAAATAAATACATATAAATAACAAAATATATATGTATAATGTATAATAAAACTGTACTAGCAAATTGATGCTGTTGACCGTTATTTTGTGGTAATCCATTTTAACTAATAGAAATAAAACACTTTTTTACTATGTGTTTTACCACTTTATTTTCACTTGTTGGGCGTTGTTTGGTGAAGCAGTTGTTGGCTTAGAATATGTTTTATATTTTCTTCAACTTGATCAACTTTTTAATAATTTCTAGTAAAATTTGTGTTATAAAGTGTTTCACCAATTGTATAGAATGTAAACAAAAGTTCACATATTAGTTCGTGTACATTTTGTTTAATTTTACAAATAGAGTTACTCCTTATTTTCGAGAAAGAGGGGCTAACTGCACACACTCGAATCAGGTTTATAAAGGAAACTCCCAGGTTGTAATTATTTTGCCGCTACAAGTATGTAATATATTCAAAAAACTTGAATGCCCGAACAAATAGCAATAAAGATACTGAATCTGGTTTTCCCTCTTGTACCATTAAATACAGTATGTCCCCGGATCGGCTTTAAAAGAGGGAAAAAAATATTTTTGATTTCTCAGAAAATTTCACTCTTGATGATTTACTTTGCTTGTTTTCAAACCCCTAAAACACAAATTACTTTTTATTTAACTCGAACGGTTCTCGAGAAAATACACAAATTGGACTCAAGTTTTATTTTATAAATGGTATAATGGTAAAATAAAATATAATTCTCAAAAACCTAAACTATTAATTTTCTATTCAAACAATGCTCCTCCTTTTTCTGCACAGATTTCAATGCGAGCTCTAAATTCATTGAAACTTCGTCTTATTTATGATTGATAAGGACTGGACTGCATTTTGTATCCTATTTTTCAATTGCTCTTTATCATTGTCTAGTGGCTCACTGTACACAATTTGTTTTAAAAGACCCCATAGATAAAAGTCCATTATTGTAAGATCAGGACTTCTCGGTGGCCATAAAATGGGAACATCTTTTCCGATTCAGTTATTATGGAACTCTATATTGAGCCACTGGCGAACAATGAGCAGGACACCCACCGTGCTGGTAAAACATTTCCATTCAGTAGTTTAACGGCAATTCATCCAGTTCATTAGTTAAAAACTTTTGCAACATTTCCAAATATGAATTACGGTGTAAATTTTGATCAAAAAAATATGGGCCAATAATGCCATAGTACGAAACCGTATAGTAATATAAGGAAGTATTGTGATGATGAAAATTTTCGACCTCGAGATTTTTGCAGATGTCCACGTTTTGAAGTCCCCTGATACCAAAAAAGTGGTTTTTAAAAAATGTCTGTGTGTCTGCGTGTGTGTCTCTGTGTGTGTGACCACGATAGCGGTCAAACCGCTACAGATATCAATTCCAAATTTTGTATTTACGAATATAATCTCCCTCTTGAGAACTGATTAGATTTTGAGCAAAATCAGCAGACCGGAAGTAGTAGTTTACTTCAGTGAAAAAATCGAATTTTGCAAATATTTCGTGAATTACTAAGTTTAAACAAATTTATAAAGAATTCATATGTACTTAAAATTGAAATTGTGAACAATTTTATTAAAAAGGTTTTTCGAAATTCCTACCGGAAGTAGGTCTTTTACTCTTATCGAAAATCAGTTTCTTGCAACTATTTTGCAAGTCATGCTTTTCAGACAGGTACGCTACGAATATAAAAGTATTTAGAACTTAATTTCCAATATCTTTTATATAAAAAAAATTTCAAAATTCGGACCGGAAGTAACACTTTCATACGTCTAAGAAAGTCGTGTGGTGGCCACACCTCATTTTTTTAAATATTGTCTGTGACAATTCTAAAGTTTGGATTCGTCTGATTCCAGTAAAGGCAATGGTGAGACGAAGCGACTCCGTTAGTTGAAAAGGTTGATTCATCGGAGAACATAATTCGTTTATGAAAATGTGAATCTTCCAAAACTCTGTAGCCCATTTCGAAACAAAAATCCGTACGTTTGGCTTCATCATCAATTTTTAAAGTTTGCCTAAATTGGTGTTTAAATTGTAAAATTTTGTTCTCCTTAAATATTCTTTGTAAATGAGATTTACTTATCCCTGTTATTATTGCCCTCCTTCTTAAAGACAACCTTGGAGCTTCTCTTGCGAAATGAACGGCGAGAACTAAATCAGCATGGTCTTCATCGAACAATTTCTTTGACTTCTTAATGTTTAAAACCGAGCCTGTTTGAAGGAATTTGGTCACCATGTTTTTTGCTCCGGAATTTGAAATGATAACTTCCGGGTATTTTTGGTTGAATTTTCTAATAACAACTCGGTAGCACTCTTTCTCAGTTCCTTAACATTGAATTAGATAAATTCTTTGTTGTAAAGTCAACATTATAGCATAAATACTGTTCAAATTAGCGAAGATTTGCAGTTATACTAACCTATTACATTTGTCAACTGCTGTCAGTTGTATTTTTCAATGAAATCTGTCTACTAGAGTTACTTCTAAAAATTACGAATAAAAACTGAAAACAAGCAGAGTAAATCATCAACAGTGAAATTTTCTGAGAAATCAAACATAAATTTTTTTTTCCTCTTTTAAAGTCGATCCGGGGACATACTGTATATGCCATTTTTACTTTCTTATACGTAGTATAAGGAAGTATTGTGATGATGAAAATTTTCGACCTCGAGATTTTTGCAGATGTCCACGTTTTGAGGTCCCCTGATACCAAAAAAAATGGTTTTTAAAAAATGTCTGTGTGTCTGTGTGTGTGTGTGTGTGTGTGTGTGTGTGTGTGTGTGTGTGTCTGTGTGTGTGTGACCACGATAGCGGTCAAACCGCTGCAGATATCAATTCCAAATTTTGTATTTACGAATATAATCTCCCTCTTGAGAACTGATTAGATTTTGAGCAAAATCGGCAGACCGGAAGTAGTAGTTTACTTCAGTGAAAAAATCGAATTTTGCAAATATTTCGTCAATTACTAAGTTTAAACAAATTTATAAAGAATTCAAGTGTACTCAAAATTAAATTTGAGAAAAATTGTTTTAACAAAGTTTTTCGAAATTCCTACCGGAAGTAGGTCTTTTACTCTTATCGAAAATCAGTTTTTTGCGAATATCTCGCAAGTCATGCTTTCTAGGCAGGTACATTTCGAGTATAAAAGTATTTAGAACATACTTTTAAATATCTTTTGTATAAAAAAAATTTCAAAATTTAGACCGGAAGTACCACTTTTACTCTTATCGAATAGCGATTTTTTGCAAATATGTCGTAAATTATGCATTCTATATATATTTATGAAGAGTACAAAAGTATTTAGAGTTGGATTTGGAATATTTTTTGTATAAATGAAATTTCAAAATTCGGACCGGAAGTAACACTTTCATACGTATAAGAAAGTCGTGTGGTGGCCACACCTCATTTTTTAAATAATATTAATCAGATGGCCGTTCTCGAAGTTTGTGTTGATACTTCGCCTTTTGGGTCTTTTAAGTTGAATTTAAGTTCTTGAAAAGTAAAGTTTTCTTGTTCTACAGTATGGACTAAAATCGTATAAATGTTGTACCTAATATGCTTTTATTTTAAAGCATACACGTAATGTTGACATTTCTTACCTTTGAAAAGTATGGAAATGTTACTTTTTTAACTTTTACTTCCCGCCCTCATTTCTCAACTACAATTTCAATCAAATTTTGTTTATTTATAATTTTTTGTAATATTAATACTAATTTTTATATTAGAATTATTGGAAGCTTGAATCCATATAGATAGGCCGCCTTGCCTGATGAAATAGTGATTTTTTTTCCTTCTTCATTCGAGCTAAGATATGTGGATTACTATGGGAAGACACTTTCCCTCTCCTCCAGTGGAGTGCAGACCTTGAAGTCTTTTTTCTACTCAACATTTCTTATATAGTCTTTGCACCAAAAAAAACTGAAGTTTATTTATTTGACGTTTTCCCTATAACATCACAAAACTGTCAACTTGATATGTCAAAACCTTTACCTGAAGTTGTAAATAAAATAGTATACAAACCTCGGTGAAAAGTTTCGTTTCTGACTCGAGATTAAGCTAACTACTTAATCTCTCGACAGTAATGAAACACATCGGTATGTAATATACTATTAATATTAAGATTACCATGTTGAAATGGCTATATACTTTAATTGGCTGAATACAGATATATATTTCTTACTCATCTTTAATAAAATTGTGCATTTTTAAAAAATAATTTAGGTTTCACACAGAAAAATAATTAATTTTCAATTTACTATATACAACAAACCCAAAATAAAATATACGTGCTACGTTCTATAATATCTTATTACACTAGGTACTTACTAACTTAAAATCACTTTATGTGTTGCAGCTGTTGAACGCGATGCTCGGCAAGCATATTTTAGAGCTCCAATTCCAGGTATACAGACCCTAATTCTAGAAACTGAAAACGCAGTATCACAAAATCCATGTTTTACTAGCAATGGGTTACTAGGACGGTGTATGTCATTTAGACAATGTTATCCGACTTTTAAACAAAATGAAATAAATAATTACGATTCATGGATCTACGGAATCCAACAAACCTGTTCGTATTATACAGCTCAAGGAAGACAGGTATTGATTAATATAAAATATTTGATTTATCCTTTATTAATTATAAAAACGTAGATGCTGGGAGTATGCTGTGCGGAAACAGAAACACCATCGACAGATAATACAATATCTCTACCAATTGCTGACAATCAAAATCATACTGCGGATACTAAATCACCTAACTACAATAGCTGGCCACCACCATTACCAACACATCCACCACACCATACCATTCCACCACTACCAACACATCCGCCTTCCCCCGGCTATCCAGGATTGCCAACTCATCCAGCAGTTACAACTCAACCACCAGTATGGCCTCCAACTACCACGCGACCAAGTTGGATAACGACTCTTCCGCCTTGGAAACCCACTCCGGCTATACCAGTAACTCCTCCTGTGCAAAAACCAGATACCCCAGCTCCAGTATCAGACAGTTCGTCTTGTGGTGTTAAAAATGGTTATCAATATGATGCCCAGGATGAAGGGAGAATCGTAGGTGGTCATAACGCTGATCTTAATGAATGGCCTTGGATCGCTGCCCTATTTAATGGTGGAAGACAATTTTGCGGAGGATCCCTAATCGATAGTGTTCATATTCTATCTGCAGCACATTGTGTAGCTCAGTAAGTTATATATAAATAAGTATTTATTTTATTAATTAAATTTTTATTTTTAGTATGAGTTCTTGGGATGTAGCCAGATTAACTGTAAGACTTGGAGATTATAATATAAGAACCAACACAGATACACAACACGTTGAAAAGAAAGTTAAAAAAATTGTTCGACACAGAGGATTTGATTCCCGTACATTGGTACTGTGATGTTATTTTTAATTGATAATTACCAATTCTATAATTATTTTTTAGTATAATGACATTGCTATATTAACTTTGGATACTCCAGTGACATTTACTAATCACATCAGACCAATATGTCTACCATCTGGTGCAGCAGGACAAGCAGGACAAACAGCTACTGTTATTGGTTGGGGAAGTCTTAGAGAAAGTAAATATATACAACTTATATTTCAAAAATAACATTCAATGAAACTGTTTTTTTTTCAGGTGGTCCACAACCTTCAGTTCTACAAGAAGTTAGTATTCCAATCTGGAGCAATACTGAATGTAGAGTTAAATATGGTCATGCAGCACCTGGTGGCATAGTAGAGCATATGCTTTGCGCTGGTCAAGCAAATAAAGATTCTTGTAGTGTACGTCTTCTATTTTCTACTTTTCTTTAAATGTTATTTTTTTAAAAATTTTAGGGTGATAGTGGTGGTCCTCTAATGGTCCACAGTGGAAAATGGACTCAAGCTGGTATTGTTTCGTGGGGTATTGGATGTGGAAAGGGTCAATACCCTGGAGTATACACGAGAGTTGAAAAATTTTTACCTTGGATAAATAAGAATCTTAAATAATCTGAATTCCTATAATGACACAATTCATCGATATAGTCTCCTACTTATTTTTTTTACGAATAAATTTAGTTTATGTATTATTATTTATTTGAAGTATACGTGAAAAAAGTTTCCTATAATTGTTTTTTTATGAATATAAGGCTTAGTCACTACTGATTTTATTATTTTTTTTATGAATGATTGAACGATAGAATTAAAAATAAAACAACAACTAACTGCCATACTTATTACCATTTAGTTAATTTACTAGATTTATCATAAAAAGGACTACCTATATACTGATTGTTTACAGTCAGTACCCAAAAATAACAATATTGTTAGTGCAATAACATTTTTTTCATGTCTACTTGCAGTACCGTCAATTGGGGTATCTTGATACATTTTTGAAATTCAATAGCTTGTAGTTTTGGAATGGATAGACCTAGGAAGTTCATATACCCTTCAAAAGTTTAGTCTCGATCTCTAGTTTATATAGTCAAAGTGCCATAACGTTATAAATTTTAGTTTAGGTTTAGAAAAAGAAAATGTTGGTGTATCAAGTCACCCCGTGGGTCGGGGTGACTTGATACCCATATTTATTTCCATATAAATATCATTTCACAAGCTTTAAGGGGTGACTTGATAAACAAAAATGTTTTTTAAAAGGTTTAAATTTGAAAAAAATACATTAAAAGGTTTATTTATGCGAAACTTATAAAAAATTAACGTTTATTCGAAAAAAAAAGGATTAGTTATCCCTTTATACAGTAAAAAAAATACTAAAAATGTTTTTACAATACAAATATAACTATAAAACATCGAAAGGAAATTTAAAAAGTCCTCTTCTTTGTTTTTGTGGCATAGGTAATCGGTACTTCACTTCGAAAGGGTAAACAAAACTTGTGTCTTTAACATCAGGCCACGTAAATGTATCTTTCGAAACGCTGTAAGGTTCAAAAATGAAACTTCGACCGCCGTATTGGCGGTATTGGATGAACCTGCCACACTGAGGACCTGAGCAACAAACCGTTTTACTTGTTTTTTCACAGAACTAACTTGCATTTCAATAAACAAAAAATCTTCTTCTTCAATGTCATTAAAATTAACTTCGAATTTACTCCAATCCGTCTGGGACTCGGTCTGGGAGTTTTCAAATTCTGAAAATATAGGGAGTTCGTCTGACTCATCTTCCAATAAATTACTCTTCTCGGCATCTTCAGTTGAATCGTCGTTTTCATTGAGGGTTTCAGTGACGTCGAAGTCGTTGTTTTCAGAAGCGGAATCTGAATCGGAATCTATATTGAGAACGCTTTTTCCAGGTGGCACTCTTAAATTTTTCTTTTTCTGTGGATTTTTCTTAGGTTCGTCATTGTTATATCTTAACTGTCTTAAAATTTCAATCAAAGAGTTTTCCATATTGTGTTGATTAGCTTCAGCATCTGTAGTGTCTTTCGGAATTTGATCTAAAACTTTCATCCTGTCAATCGGAATTATTCCAGCCTTTTTAAATCCCGCTTTAATTATTTCGGCAGTGTTTGTTTCCATTTTGCTTAACAGTTTTTTAAGCATAGATGGAAATCTGTCTTTTGGCACTGTTCCTCTATTGCCTTTTAGTTTCCACTCCATTAATATATCGCGCCATTGTCTTTTGAATGGCCTAAAATAGGCAACATCTAGAGGCTGTACTATGTGAGTTGAATTTTTGGGTAAAAAAATAAACCGAATATCATTATCTTTACATTCAGCAATGACATGAGCGGAAAGGTGCGACGATAAATTGTCTCCAATTAAGGCTCGTGGTGGGTTTTGTCTCTTCAGATAGGGTAAAGCTATCGTAGAAAATCATTCATCAAAAGTTTTTTGATCTATCCAACCTGATTTGGTACTGCCATATCGCGTTCCTTATGGACCTCCATTTGTCCATGTATCCCATAAGTGAGTTGAACGATATATCACGAATGGTGGTAGAAGAGTACTATTTCCAGCACACGCCATCATTACTGATGTAGAGGCTTTAGAAGAATTTAAAACAAATTCTGCACAGAGAAAAATCTATATAGTAATTTTTACACTTTACTGTTTGACGGAAATTGTAGTAAAATTTGCAACTATTGCGCGAAGTTTTACAACAACGTCGTTGTGTTTTCCTATAACGTAGTTTCATAAAACGCAATAAAATTGTTAGAAAATGTTGTATGAAAATTCGCCACAAATTGTAGTGAAATTCCTTACAATATTTTACAACTAGTAAATATAGTATATTGCATGTGATGAAGTGAAATAGGTTATAGGGAGTTATGCATATTTTGACAATACACCTGTTGTATTTATTTTCCTAAGTGTGATCGGCATTCATTCGGCAGCAGATGTTCATATATGTACTTATATAAAATGTGTATACAGTGGCCTTGAAGTTTGGAGTAGGGATTTTGCAAGTTTGTGCGGGCATCCTGATCAGATCCTGATACATGGCTGTGTATAGGTATGTATATAGATACATATTTGTGTTGTGTCAGTGTGCTGGGTTTCAGGAATTAAAAATGTAAGTATTTAAATTATGATTTTGCTTCAATATATCTTATAATTTGTGTAGCAGTATGGATGAGTATGTAGAAAATAAATTAAGAAGCTTCGGGCTATGGGCAGACCTGGGCGAAATTTTTCAAAGTAAGTACAGTTAATGCCTAAAACAACAGCCATGCTGTTTGTTATTATAGTTCTTACGTACTTATCTATACAATAAACTTAGACACATTTTTCTCTGAAATATTTTATTTTTAAAATACTTTTTAATATCAATATATCTTTGTTTTGTATCTTATACTAAAGGGGTCCACAGACTGCGTTTTTGTTCAACAGTTTTGTTCGAACAAAAACGACGCAAAACCGAAGTGTGTGGGTTGAAAACCGTCGTTGATGTTGGCATACAAAGCTGCTGAAAATAATCTGGTTCGGCCTGTTTACGTCCGTCGAACAAAACAGTCGAACAGATCTGAAGTGTGTGGGGCAAACAGTTTTAAAAGACGACGATTTTTTGCAGT
Source organism: Amphimallon solstitiale (assembly GCA_963170755.1). Taxonomy (NCBI): domain Eukaryota; kingdom Metazoa; phylum Arthropoda; class Insecta; order Coleoptera; family Scarabaeidae; genus Amphimallon; species Amphimallon solstitiale. The sequence continues at coordinate 9,962,770 of OY720684.1, forward strand.
GGTGTAGTTCTATGTAATTAATCAAAAGAACATTAGGAGCTATGTCGTTCAAAAAAAATATATATATAATTCCTTTTGTTACATACTTATACGAATACATATTTGATATACACATTATATGTATTCTATATTTCTTTGTAAAAAAATTTCAAATACGCACATAATGTAAGTATTACATAAGTATGTAATTATTTAATACTATTTTTAAAATAAATTTAGTATTGTTTATTTTGTTATATTTAACGTTAAAAATGCCTCTATCTTTAAAAAATTAACTGTACTTGTCTTTAGTTTGAAAATGATGAAAAATATATTTCTGTAGGTATATGGAATCTTTTTAAATGACCTTCAAATTCGATATATAGAGGTTTGATTGTACATGTATACATAGTCCCTAACAAGTACGATTATGCAAAAAAAAATAATTCTTTTTTCAATTCTATTAGTGCCGCCACTGCACACACATATATTGCCTTCATATTATTAAACTGCTGAACAAAACTATAGTCTGTGGGCAACTCATGTTCGTCGTTTTTGTTCGAACAGACTTGTTCGTCGAACAAAACTGTCGAACAAAAACGCAGTCTGTGGGCCCCTTAATACTAATTGACGTATAGTGCAATATATTATACCTACAGATTGTTCTAAAATAATTGCTCCCTATTAAAGGGGGCTTACGCATAGAGGTGACGGCTAACTGCAGGAAGGTAGGACGTAAGGGGGTGGCGCCATATGCGCTAATGTAAATTCTGGACTTTACATGGTTTCGTTAAAACAATAGTATGGCTTTTATTTACGAAATATCAAAACGAAATTTAAAACATAAATAAACAAAGGCTCAGTGCATGCTTGACTGGAATTAGTTTTTAAAATAAAGTTTCTGAAACTGTGTTTTGGTGTTGTAAATTTTACCAATTTTAAGACTCAAATGTAGGAGTAAATAATTTGAATTATAAGAAAGTACTCCAAACGAAGCCTTAATTAATCCTTTGTATTCAATTTAATGCAAAAACATAATAAGAAAAAAAAGATTTCTGCTGTTTGTTTTATTTTAACGAATACCTTACATCGGCGGAATTTACATTAGCCCATATGCCACTACCCCCTTACGTCCTACCTCACGGCAGTTAGTCGGCACCTCTGCGTAAGCCCCCTTAAGTTAGGAAGCAGCTTAAATTAGGCAGGTGGTATTCTTAACGTTGGTTACTTTGCAGTTGATAAAAAAAAGAAATAACGTATTTTCCTTAATACCTGTTTTGCTTTTTTAATGGAAATTCGGTTTACAATAATTAAAGCTTATGATATCAATTCATACAAAAGTTTTATAGCGCATTTTCCATAAAAAAATGCTACAAAAAGGGCATTATTGGAAATATCTCGCTTATTATTTATTTGGAAGCATATAGGTTTTTACATAACTTAAAAGTTAGGTGTCAGTTACTATTTTAAGTTTATCCTCCAGTAGAAAATAAATTGAAGGAGTCAGAAGCAAAATGGTATAAGTGATAATTTGAAAAAGATAAGTTGAGTGCGATTCTAGACTTCTCTATCCTATTTTGTCCAGTAGTAAATGAAGTTTAAGCCTTGGACTACCATCTACTGCTAGATTTAAAGATTACGTTAAGGGATTTCAGTTATACCATTTTGCTTCTAATTCATTCAATTGTTATTTTCATATATCCTAAATCTAATTTTTATCCATGTCAGTTGAAGGTACAGGATTTTGTCTGATACGTCAAGCGCTGCTATTGAGCAATGAAATACTTATTCAAATTGGAACAACCTACATATTTTCTAAAAAAGAATGAACCTTGATTTTCTGATTGCATATACACGGTGGCCAGAAAAATGCGGACAAACGCCACGCAGGCCAAATATTTGTTTAATTCTGAGTTGACAATCTTAATTGAAAAAAGTAGTACAGTGCTTTTTTTTTTTTTTTTTTTTTTTTTGTAAACCATTGGTATTAATCGATTAGTTACATCAATGCATTTGAGATAATTCCATTTCTAAATTTCACCACAATGATTTTACATAATTTACAATGATTTTACATAGATAAATTTGACGAATTTTGCTAAATTTTAGCCGTACAACTTAATGTTTGATGGTCTCGTATGCCGTAAGGAAGGACCGTATAACTTTTTTGGATTAAGATTATCGCCTCAGAAAGAATCGTTCTACCTGGCGTTTGTCCGCATTTTTCTGGCCACCGTGTATAGGTATACAATGTTCTTTAAAGTAACACATAAATTCAATTTTAGATACACAAACAATTTGAACGAAAGCGCCAAAGTAGCTCGATTTTTTATTTTAATTTACTGTTTTTTTTTACATATTCTGTATACAGAGTGAATCATCTTCTAGTGATGACGTCATCGGAAGTTTTTTTAAATTAAACTTACTATATTTTCACCAATTTTTTGAGCATCTATTGCTAAGCTGATTCAAGAAAATGTGATACATTATTAACTCATCAAGGAATGCCTAAGAAATGAAGAAAATATAGAATATTCCATTAAGAAAAAATTCCATGGTGTGATTACTATAAGATGCCTCACCTTGTATATCGAATTAATATATGAAAATACTATAAAACCGTTGTTTCTTTACCTAAAAATGAATTTATACGTTCGTTTATAGACGCATTGCGATATGTATATAGGGGATTAGTCTGAAATAATTTTAATAGAGTTAACAGGCATATTAAGAGATATACAGGGTGAGTCATCTAAGCGGGTAAGGCCGATTATGCCTTTATGAGTAAAGATATTTCGAAGCGGCTTTTTCCTTGTGATAGTAGTTAAAAACAACTCTACCAAAAATTGTATTCATCTAATTTTCGTTTTCGAGAAATCTAATTTTATAGATACATTGAATTTTTCAGAAAAATGGTAATAAGTCAAAAACCTTAGATTTTAGGCCTATACTAATCTTATAAATTTTTGCCTAAAAATTATGCGGGGAATACAATAATCTAATAATATATAGGTTGTTCCATTTAAAAAACTATAACTATGGTCAGCCACCAAGTTATGGAACAATCTGTATAATACAAAATATTTTTAAAATGTGCTCCTAATGAACAGCTATCACAAGGAAAAAACCGCTTCGAAATATTTTTACACAAGAAAGGCATAATCGGCCTTACCCGCTTAGATGACTCACCCTGTATACAGCTACAATTGCTAATAGTAAATTATCCCTGCAAAATATAAAAAAAACTTAAACATTTTAAAAGACGACAGTATTCAACTACATTGCAGTTAGATATAGATTTCCCGCACTAACGTTTTCAGAGTCACCTGTATACAATATCGAAATTTACCTCAACTATGGTACAATATTTACAAGCATAGAAATTCGGAAAATAGCCTTTTTATTAAAGTTTTGTTCTATAGCTAGTGAAACGGTTCAGATAAAGTTCTATACAACTTCTGACGCATTTTTTTTCCATAAACACGTTTACATGTTGTTTTAGAGACGAACATATTGATGAAGAAGTTTTTGAGATATTAACTTACGAAGATTTAGAGAAGATTATTCCGCAATTAGGTATAAGAAAAAAATTTTGGAGGAGATATACAGCCGTTAGTAAGGTAATTTAATAGCATACAGTTACATGAAAATGGCAAATTGATGGCAATCGACATAAATTGTTTTAGGAAAGTGAAGTAAAGAATTCAGACAGCGAAGACACTGTAAGCATATCGGATGTTTCCAATGTATCTGCTTCCACGTCGACTGGAAGCGGCTCGTTACTTACTGCGGAAGATAATACAGAAGGTAGTGTGTTTTTGTGTTTCAAAGATTTGATTAGTAACCACCTACATTTTGCTGTAGTTGTTTTAGATCCGGACCTCATACCTGTTCGTAGCAATTATTCCAGCTTATCTTCCGTTGGTGTTCCATATACGTCGTCTCCTTTTCCCCATATAGGACAGAAGGGAACAGTAAAAAAATTGCTCGATAGTAGCGAAGAGGGTAAACTAATATATGGTAGCTATGGAAAGAACAAAACGTTTTTGCGAAATAAACTATCGGAATTGATCATTAAAAACGAAATCAGGAAGAGACCAGATAGAAGGTGAGTATAGTAAATGCACTTGAACAAAGAAAAATTGCACATCTGTTTTCAGAATCGCAACCAGCAAATTTCTTGAGCTAGCCCAAGAGATAGTGGAAATATTTCCCCACGAATTAGTAGAAGCGTATTATATACCGTACATTAACAAACACACCCGCAAGCCTCAAGCAGCAAGAAGCAAATTGTGGAATACGTATATCTATCTGAGACGATGTTACAAAAAGTATGAAGTATTACCGAAACATATAACTGAAAAATTGAATGAGGAAACAGACGAAAGTACAGCCGAAAAACAGCTGTGGTTACGAAACAATCGTGATCCTTTTGCGACATGCCTTGATTATTGAAAAGAGACAATTCCGCAAAGATTGAGGGAAATTTCTGAAACAATTATTTGTGAATACTATAAAGAATATCCGATTTTATATTTACTTGTAAGTCAACTAATTTTGTCTAACTACGTACAGTAAAAGGATATCATCGTCGAAACGAATATGCATAAAGTTCCTTTCCTTAAGCATTTATTGTATTAATTTAGAATACAATTCAATCTAAATCCTATATAAAAAATAAACACTTTTTCTGTACTCTGAATTTAATAGATTTAATAAGATACATCCCATTCTAGTTAGAGGAAGATTTCAATTGGAAATATACTTCTGCCGGCAACAAATTATTAACAAAGTGGCCCTTGCTTTATAATAACATATTACAAATATGCAGCAAAAGGAACGACGAATATCTTAAACAACTTATAATAGAATTTGATGAAAGAAATCAGGAGCCTGTTGATGGTAAGAAAGAATGCTAATATCTGGTCCTACTTTGTATGAGAAAATATATAATTTTTTTTAGAGAGACTGCAATGGTTTGTATTAACTCTCTTGCCCCTATTATTTCATTCACCTCATGTTGGTTGTAATAGAAAAGGACAGAAGTATTGGCGACCTTCCAAACTAGAAAATCAACATGGATTTATACTGCATATTGAGGTAAAAATAGTCAATTAAATGTTTAATCAGGAAACAATAGCTAATTTATGAGCAATTTATTGCACATTGAGCTTCGTTTTGGTCATTCTATTTTTGCCTTTTTTTGAATACCTATGTGGACATATTCAAACTAGGTCTAGGGTGGTTTATTCAAACCTTGTAAAGTTCAAACTTTCTTTTGAAATTTATAAGTAAAGATACGAAGGTGTTTATCCAAATGTACTTAATATTTCAGTAATATGCTTTTATATATGTATACATATGATTGTTGTTTCAGAATGTGGATGAGTTAGAGACAAAATTAAAACAACGCGACGAAAATTACGAAAAGTATAAATTAACAAGTCAGCCGCTTCCTGTCATAGTTGGCGATTGGAACAACATATATGCTTGCTATGTTTGCGTAGATGATATTCGGTACCGGTTAGAAAATCCTATACGCTGTGTCGATGCTTGCTTCAAAATATATCATGCACTGGATGCGCGCTATCCACCTGAAGCCGAAACTACCTGGATATTTGTACAAAAGTATATATATGACATTACTACTAGCTGCGAAAAAGAACCTGTGTCAGTTAATACATTAATAGCCGAAATAAATCAACTTAACAAATAAACATTTCTGTTAACAGTTATGTATAGTTATTTTGTTGTTGTTGATTTTTGCGCTAGTTGCCTTTGTAACCTGTAAAATGTATCCTTGCAATTATTGTCCAACTGTGTTGCATTCCTCAAAAGCATTTATTTTTCATTTAAGGCAAGTGCATGAATTGCAAAGTAAAAATAATTATACATGGACATGGTCACATTGTTATAGACAATTTAATGACATTAACTCTATTCGGAAACATTTTAAAATTCATGAAAGAGATTGCTCTGAAATTAGTAAATTTCAATCTAACGTAAATTCTGATGGTAATGTTCTGCCTAAAATAGTATCAGACAGTAATGATAGGTTTCCATTAAATTTGAATGATACAATGCATATCGATTCAGAAATGGACCCGCCTTTAAACATAAGTGAGAATGTATTAGATAAAATTATCGAATTAGTAAAAAACGCACAAAATGATGTGAAAACAGATATTGCAGTTTTTGTGTCAAGCATGTTCAACAACTCTTTAGTACCACGCAAAGTTGTACTCGATGTAATACAGAAATTCAAAATATTTTTCAAAAAAGTGTTGAAACTATGAGGTCTATTTTTTCATTGTTTAAAAATTTACTTGATGAGGATATACTGAAAACACTTGCGGATTTTTTTGATGACTTTGCCAACATATTTCAGGAACATCGATCCGAATATAAGTGTATTAATTTCTTTGAAAATAAGGGTTATTTTATTAGGCCGCAAGCGTATACTTTTGGAGAAGAAATGAAAACCAAATCTGAAAACAGTCATATTATTTTACAACCTGTACCGGTGGAAGGACTAGTTATTCCGTTGAGGTTTGTTTTCCAAAAATTATTTGAAAATCCAGATTTTTTTAATTTAATGATTACCAATTTAAGAAACCTGAATGCATCCCACAATAACATTATTAATAATTTTGTTCAAGGCACGTTGTGGAAAAGTAAATTAAAAAAATATAACGCCGACTTTATATTCCCCCTATTTTTATTCTACGATGACTTTGAAATTGGCTGCCCTCTAGGATCAAGAGCAGGGCGTAATAAATTGGGTGCATTGTATACAAGTTTGCCAACAATGCCCACAGAATTTTTATCTTCTTTAGATAATATATTTTTATTTAGTATTTTTCATTCAAATAACCGGAAAAAATTTGGGAACAAAGAAACATTTTCAGCTGCTTTAAATGAATTAAATTATTTACAAACCGAGAGTATTGTTGTTAACATTAATGGTTCTTCGAAAAAAATTTATTTTGTTTTAGGATTAATACTTGGAGACAATTTAGGAATACATTCATGTTTGGGATTTGTCGAAAGTTTTTCAGCAGCTTATAGCTGTAGGTTTTGCAAGATGCATAAATCAGAAACTAAATTTGCATGTGTAGAAAAGGTAGATCTTTTGCGAAATGTAAATAATTACAAATTGGACTTAGGTGAAGAACCATCATTAACGGGTATTAAGGAGGAATCAGCGTGGCATACTTTGACAAATTTTCACGTAACAGAAAATTTCACAGTTGATATTATGCATGACCTCTTTGAGGGTGTGTGCGCATATGATATCACTTTCCTATTACGTCGTTTAATTTTTGACTATAAACTTTTTACAGTGAGCGTTTTGAATGACAGAATACAGTGTTTCAATTATGGGGAATTAGAATGCCGTAACAGGCCAGGTCGCATAATCGAAGAAAAACTCAAAAAAAAGTTGATCAATTTCAGTGCCAGTGAGATGCTATGTTTAACCAGGTATCTTGGTTTATTAATTGGAGATCTCATTCCTCCGGGGTTAGAAATTTGGAACCTATGGATTTGTCTTCGAGAAATAATAGACGTAACAACATCGCCTTCATTACAAGTATCTGAATTTAGCAGACTAGAAATTTTAATAATGGAACATCATAATCTATACATACAGTATTTCGGAGAATTAAAACCCAAACATCATCATATGATACATTATCCCGCCATACTGCGTAATTCAGGTCCTTTGGTTCATATGTCCAGTATGCGTTTTGAACAGAAACATAGGGAGTTGAAGTTGACCTCCAACATCAGCGGTAATTTTAAAGGTATACTTAAAACAGTGGGAACAAAAGCTCAACTAAAACTTTGCTATAGACTATTACGCGTTAACTTACCAAATAGACAGTACCAACTAGCACCTACAAGTAACCGTTTAAAGGAATACTTTCCAGATAAAGAGATTTTTGAAGCTAAGTGGGTTAAATATAAAGGAACTAAATATAAACCAGGCATGGTGTTAATTATCAGCTACAAAAACTATCCAGATTTTGGAATTATAACACATGTTGCTTTATTAGATGATAAAATTTACTTTATTTATAGAATTCTACGAACTATAACTTTCAACCGACATTATTACGCATTTGAAGTGTTTGAAGGTGAAGAAACTTCTATGATTTACATTGAAAATCTTCATAATTACATGCCATGTTTAATGGTAAAACGAAATAATCAAACATTTGTTTCTCACAGGTATACCTTGTAATATTATATCACGCTACATATTATTAAGTACTCTATTTTTTTATAGTTTTAATACTATATTAAATACTATTTCGAAAATATATTTTCTAGAATATTCGTATTTTCAAATATTATGTATTAATAACTACTTTTTAACAGTGAGGAAAGCACCATATTATTATTAGAGAAATGAATTAAAATTGTGAATTCGCGGCATTTGTATCAAAATCAAGGCCCTGTATACATTGAAGCCCTTGTATTTATACGCTTCGACATATATTGTTGGAAAACATTGTTTTATTTAGGATTTGAATCTTTTTCCTTTACGAACCATTACAATTTACATCATTTTTTATAGGATCTTTACCAGAACCCCTAATCCTGAGAAAACAAAATACACAGCTTTTACAATACGTCCTTAAATTGTCTAAACAATATTATGTTTCATTGAATGTATGATATATATTATAGTGTGTTAATATTGTGTTTAATGCTTGGAAATTTTTGAATTGCATTATAATAAAACATTTGAAAACTAATATAAAGTACATTTTATCTTTTATCCATTGTAAAATACTTTCTGTTAAATTTTTGCAAAAATTATGCACTCATAAAGTTAATGCATAATTACATAATTCTTTCATATAGTTTCTAACGGTCCAAAAAATACGGTGGATGGGCGAACGATCTAATTTGTGCTGTTTGGATCTAATCTATTTCGCTCTACAGCCAATTTTAATAAAAGTTTGTCTTTTTATAATATTTAATATTAGATTGTTTAAGTTCAACAAATGTGTCCGTTTGTCCAGCAGTATAGGATAATTCTATTCTTTTCATATGTTATACACAGAGAAAAAAATGTTGTAAATTTTCAAACAATTGTAAACTTTATTACAACAAATTGTTTGACATATACGGACGAGAACAACTTTTATTAAAATTTGCAACAGCGTAGTAGAACTATAGGCAAAATCCTACTGAAGAAATTACTACAGGGTATTGTAATTATAACAAGAATACTGTTGAAGATTTCTTCACAATTAGTTGAAACTATTACGACAGGTAAGTGTACTATTTGCAACAAGCGACTTGCAATCTTTACAGTATTATTATGTAGATTATGTTAACAACATTGTGTTAAGTATTGCAACAGCATAGTTGAACTATTCTCAACATCTTGTTTGAAAATTCACTACAGGGACTTGTAATAATAACAACAATTTTGCGATAAATTTTATAACTAGTAGTTGAAATTATTACCACTCGCCAATAGTACTATTTGCAACAAGCGACTTACAATCTTTCCAGTATTATTATGTAGATTATGTCAACAACATTGTGTTAATTATTGCAACAGCATAGTTGAACTGTTCTCAACATATTGTTTGAAAATTCACTACAGGGACTTGTAATAGTAACAACAATTTTGCGATAAATTTTATAACTAGTAGTTGAAATTATTACCACTCGCCAATAGTACTATTTGCAACAGGTGTCCTGTACTTTATGCAACTGTAATATTGAAGTTATTACAACATAAATTGTTTAACGAAATTATACATTTTGTCGTAAAAAATACAATATTTTTTTTCAACAATTTTGTAGTAAAATTTAATAAATGTTGTTCTCGTCCGTATATGTCAAACAATTTGTTGTAATAAAGTTTACAATTGTTTGAAAATTTACAACAATTTTTTCTCTGTGTGGATGCTTGCATCCCCTTTAAACGACAACGCGCTTTCTCCCAGGGTCATCAGCCAAGTTGGTCTCATCGTAGTTAATTATTGACCCTGGTTTTACATTTAACAATGAAATCTCTAAATTATCGAAATATTCATTCACAATTTGTGGCGAAACTGCGGCGCGACAACGTTTGATGTTTTCGGCCATTCTGACTGTTAATCTTTGGCCATTTCGGCTTAAGTAACCTTGCATCCAGTCTTCTCCTGGAAGATTTTCCTTAAAGACTCCTACCTTTCGTCCTTGTCTGTCTAGGTAAGTTTTTACTATTTGTCTGACTTCATAAGATGTCATAGGGAAGCCCCACTCACTTGCAGTGATTAGTTTATCGGTGAGAAAGGTTTCCTCCTCTACAGAGAGCGCCATTTGTCCCCCATACTTCTTTTGATTTTTCGCTTTTAAACAGCGATGGATTTTCATTTTGTTAACACTGTACTTTTCACTGGCTCCCCGTAAACTTAACTTCCCGCTTCTAACATCTTCCAACGCCTTATTCAAATTTTCTACCGAATACGAAGCATATCTGCGTGTCCCAGTGCACTTTTTGTGGTATTTTCTTGGCATTTTACATGTGTATCAAGTCATCCCATCCTGGAACCAAATATGCTATTTTATTTGCAAAATTATTAACTTTAATTTTTTTACTTTGAGACTTTGTAATATTGCTAAATGACATATAAGCTAACTTACCACCAAATTTCATGAAAATCAAACTTGTACAACCGTAGCTATAGATCAAAGTTTACGGACCACCAGATATACGACGTTGTTTTGTCTTGATTTAAGCCGGTACTAGAGCACGTGTTTTAGCTTTGTGGCGCCAAAAAGAGTAGGGATCACTCACATATAGTCGCTAGCGACAATCTAGGACAAATGAACTGTTAACGAGGATGGCACTATATTTTAGACATATTAAGAAAGGGTAATGCGTCAAATCGTATCAAAACACCCCGGCGTATCAAGTCACCCCGATTGACGGTACCAATATATGTTACTTGCGATAACTACTGTTTTTTATATACGTAGGATAAAATTTCACGCATACACTTCTTATCAGTAAACAATCTCTTCGCTCATTGCTGTATGAACTCTACGACAATTCATACTTCTATCTACCACATATAAAAGAAAACATGATTACGATTATTGTAATCGTTAATCGAACGAACTTAGATTACGATTACAGTAATCGTAATTTTGAAAAACTGTAAATTACGATTACTGTAATCGTAATCTAAGTTCGTTCGATTAACGATTACGGTAATCGTGATTCTGTTTTTTTTTATATAAGGATTTCTATAATCGTTGGCAAGGATTACTGTCATCAAATATTATTTAGAAATTGTATTTTATTGTTGTCGGACACTAATAATTTCGACCGCGAGATATCCTCGTCATGTGGGTCCATTACGTGCAAAAGCCGGTCTGTTTCACGCATTAAATAATACGTTGAATACTGATGCGGAGGAAGGATACTGATGCGCAGCTTCATTCAGTGAGCACTAATAATTTCAACCGCAAGATATCCTCGTTATGAGGATCCAGTACGTGCAAAAGCCGGTCTGCGAGTGGCACTATTTTTCGAATATCTTACAAAGTATGTATTCTATAAAGATTTGTTAGGAGAATAGAAGTACTCAAAATAGGGTTTTTAATAATGTTTCTAACCGCTCATACGTATAAAATAGTTGTGTGGTAGCCACACCTCATTATTTTTTTTAATTTCTGGTGTATTTTAAAAACTTTTTTGTTTTTTCTTATTCTTATTCGGATAATTATTGCCTTCATATATCACGCGTGCCAGTTTAATTGAGCCGCGTTTAGCTCTCCAACATTTTTTGAACAACTTCGATTACGATTACTTATAAAATCGTAATTCAAAAATTTTTGAAATTAAAATTACTGTAATCGTTAATCGAACGAACTCAGATTACGATTACAGTAATCGTAATTTTTAAAAAGTTTAAATTACGATTACTGCAATCGATCCATCGATTAACGATTACAGTAATCCTAATTTCAAAAATTTTAGAATTACGATTAAAATAATCGTAATCCAAGCCGTAATCAATTACACCTGTAATCCTTATCGCCCAGCTCTGATGTAGATAATTACATACAGGGTGTTAGAAGGATTTAGACTCCATCATTTGAGATTTTCTTCAATTTTACCAGCGGCGACTTGTGAAATTTTTGATAGGGTGGGCAAGTCAGACATTTCGAACAAGGTGTCATGCATCTATTAATATTTATTGGAGCTCTGTGTTTTTCGGAATAATTTCTTAAAGAAAATATGCCGAGCAGCAAGAACCATGTGAAGGTATATAGGAAAAGAAAAAGCAATACATATAACAATTTTTGTATTTCCGAAACTTCATTTTGTAGATTTTTTGAAAAAGTAAAATTACAAATATCAACACAATTTGACGAATGTCTTAAAATATTAGCATCAGAATATCAGATGCGCAGCTGGCTTTGCAATTTTGGTTTATCAAAGAAATTCTTGTAACTCTATTTAGCGAATAACCAACTGTTGAAAAAATCTACTTTTGAAAGCTATAAATTTGTTTTTATCTAATAAATCTAAAAAATCGAAAGAGACCATATATTTGAAACCGACTTCTTTTGATTAATTATTATGTCAATAATTTTATTGAAAACTCGTTTGAAATACATTCTTGGATAGTCCAATCCATCATAATCGGACTGACGTTTTTCTGACATAGTAGATGATATTTTGTCAAAATAATTCTGATCATTTCTAAAGTTCTTTAAGCTTCCTTGCAAATTTTAAATTCTCTTCTGACGGTATGATATGTTTGAAGATTTAGATTAGACAATATCGAAAAATAACTCTGGTCGCTCAAAAATAAGACTGAAAGTGTAAAGTGAAATTAAAAAAACTAAAATTCTTCAACATTTTTTTAAAATCCTACCGATTCATTAATTGCCTCATAGTTTCTAGTAAAATCCTCAGAATCAATAATTCTTTCAAAAATATTCAATAGGTTTACTTTTTATTGGATGCCAATATTAATAAGACGCGATTTTAAATTCCATCTAGTATCGGATCCGCTAGGTGTTCTTCTAGCACCTATTTGATCTATTAGATTTGCCCTTTTCGTATATTTGTAAAAAAAAAGCAGGTAACACATTCTTTAATTTTGGTTGACGCATCATGTAATACGATATTTAACCTGTGCGAGCATAACAGTAGGTAAACAGTGCTTGATAAGCTATGTGTTTAATTTTTGATTCATGTAATTTACAGGCCATCACAAAAGCTCTGCCATAAGTTTGACCAATTAGTTTAGTAGGAATGTAGCACCTGCTATTAAATCCTCTACTGTTTCTGTTTGTTTTATTTCTAATAATAAAATTAACCATTTTCGGGCAATTTTAACACAAAAAGTTTATCATCGAAATTTAATTTGTTACATTTTGTAATCTCTGACATATGCGCTTATGTTACACTAATATTGATGCTAATGGCGTAACTAAAGCACTGCTTCAATTAGACATAATTAACAAGCCCTTTGAAGTTTGAGTCGACTGAAGCAAACGATATTGCACTAGCGACATTATACTATGGTCAAAGTGGTCCTGCCCAAACCGAAATATACCAGCAGAAACCATATAGTTTCAACAAGACGGGGCACCGCCCCATTTTGGTCGTGTAGTATGCCAATATTTAACCAAACTTTTCCTAATAGATGGCAAAGACGGAGGGGAACAATCGATTGGTCAGCTAGGTCAGCTGATTTGACCCCACTTTAAAATATCGAGTTTATATAAACATATCATTAAATACTTTGCAAGAACGTATAGGAAATGAGATTGCCATGATATCTCCTCATACTTTGATTGAATCCTTGCAGAGTTTTGTTCACCACAGTCAGCATATTTTGTAATATAAAATGTTTATAAAATTTAAACACTTCTTTCATTGTACTTGAAATGTATAAGGGTACAATTTTAATAAAATGCTTTGTTTTATTATTTCGAAATGAGGTTGTCAAACAGTTGGCGACAGATTAAAAACATCATTTCAAAAGCTAACATAATTTTACTTTTCTTCAAAATATGAATTTGTAAAAAAAAATTATTTCTGTTTTTATGCAAATTAAAGCAGGCAAATAAAGCGATACCAACAGATACAACAGAAATATCATTGTAACTAACAATAATCTTTTTAGAAAAATTAGATATTTTACAACCATACCATGTAATTTATGCCATTCCTTTTCACGATTGTGAAGGTATTTACGTAGGTACTACCAACACGAAGTTGAAAAATAAACTAACATCACATACAAGTGATTGTAGAAACCAAAACATATCAATAAATTATGATTATGTGAAAGTACTGGATGTCGATCATAACTACAGAAAAAGGATTTTCATAAAAATGTATTATATAAATTTACAAAAAAAAAACCATTAATAAAAAATCGGATGATAGATCTTTATGATTTACAATTTTCTTGTATATCCAAATACACATATTGAAGCAGCCACTATATCTTCTGACTTACTTACCTTATAAACACCATTTAAATAACACCGATATGTTTTAGATTAAGAACCCATATATACCTATATAAATATTTCATTTTAGTATTCTCAAAATCAAAATGATGATCCTTTGCTGTAATATGGGTGACAACAGCGGTTTTGTAGGTTTAAGCATATTTGTCTGCTTGCAGTCTTTTATATAAATATTGTTTCGTTTGGCCAATATAACAATCATCACACCCTTTGCACGGTATTTCATAGATAACATTTTTTGCTTTGTTCGATATCAGGTTTGAACCTGGAGGATGTATGGCATTGTTATGTAATTGTTTAGTTTATTAGTGAGCTTATTTTTGTTATTTGACTGATTATAAATCGCATGTATTTTGTTTTTAATTCTTTTGTTTACTAATTGTGGTAGGTAGTTGTTTTCTTTTAATATGATTTTTATTTTGTTAATATTGTTTCTTCTATATCTTGAGTAAGTAGGTAGGTCTTATAGCATGGTCAATAAGTTATTATTGATAACGTTTCTTTTTGTATTCTTGGGGTGTATTTGAGGTATAATGTATATATCTGACCGAGGCTGTGGGCTTGCTATACCAATTTGTAAAAATTGTACCTCGTTCATCATCAATCATCATGTATATCTAAGAAGTTAATGCTATTTTTATTGTCTATCTCTATTGTGAAATGAAGTTTATCGTGAAAAGAATGAAATTTATGTAAGATGTAGTCTATTTTGTGTTTTAGGATGCGCGTTGTTATGTCATTAACATGTCTCTTCTAAAAAAATCGCTTTAAAATCAATGGGTGCTGCTAGTGGTGAACCCATGGCAATGCCAAAGATTTGAAAATAGAAAGAGTTTTTAAATATGAAAATATGTATTATGCAAAGCTTTATGCCATTAATAAATTCTAATAAAACAAAACCCAAATAGCTTTAGTAACAGAAGCGATATAAGACTTCTTAATTCAGTAAACAATTAAGTATAGAACAGTTGCTATTATTTATGTAGTTTCATCAAAAGACCCTAATTTATCATAGACGACAATTAATTCCACTATACAAATAATATCGACACGGACTGTTTAGTTAAAGAAGTAAACGTAAAAATTTAGGTGTAGATTCAACAGAAGATCTTGATTTATCATGGATAGCATATAATCTCACCACACAAATAATACTGACTTATATGTCAAATGATACTTGGGAGGTAAGACAAAGAGAAATTATAATGCAGAATTGTGAACATCAAACGTGAAAATGTAAATTAATAGGTGTAAGGTAGCCATAGACACATGTGTTTCAAACTACATATTTGTTTTCTTCAGTATGGAAAGTGTGTGTTAATTAAATAATACGTATGTGTAGTATAGGTCTTACCTTAAAAATGTCAATTCCACAAAAATCCATAAATGCCCATAATGTAAAGCAACAGTAGTTAGTAATGCACTCTGTGTTGTGTAAATGTAAATTTTCAATTAGTAAATATATTAAAATTCTTAGTTAAATATACAAGAAATTTAATTAAACTAATGTGTCATTGATGTGGACGCCATATTGATTAAGATAGTAAGTTAATAACAAAAATAACAATTAAGAGCGCAAGTCATTTAAGTTGAATTATTGGAAGATTTTTGCTTTATCAAAAATGATATCTAACAGCATCACAAGGAAACTACAATGAAATTATTTTAATACCTCGCTTTCCTTATTATCATTTTTGTTATTAATATACTATTTTAATCAATATAGCCTCTACGTCATGATGACAGATTAGTTTAATTACATTTCTTATATATAAATATATATACAGTATCAATTCGCTTTTATTTTGAACACATGGTATTCGTGTATGTATACGCGACACCAAAAATAAACGAAAATAAAGATAAAATAGAAATAAATTTTTAACTTTTTCCAATTAAAATAATTAACGAAAACAGAAAAAAAAATAGGTGTTAACCAGCACAAAACACTCAATCAAGTTAATTATCCAAGTAAGTCAATTATTCTAAATCGCGTTGGAGTATATAATTACTAAACAGTAACAGACACAGAACATGAAATATGATCTGCTTTCGGTATTTACCTAACAAAGAAACGTATCTTTGTCTCAGCAACGTTCAACTATTACAACTGTCAGAATTAGAAGGCGTTATTTAGATCGTCTTTCACTATACGCTAGTGGAATATCGGATATCGTTTTATCATCATGTATCGGTTTGCAGCTGTAATTTATAAAACAATAACATAATCGCTTACATGTTTAAAAGACAATCGCAAAATAAAAACAATTATTTACTAGCTATAGCATTAATAAGAGTACTGATTAAGGGAAAATAACTGACAAAAATCCATTTAAAAAATTATTTATTCTATAGTTTAATAAATATATATTTAATTACATGCATACAACATAACATAATCAGTCAATATATTACAGCGTTCTTTCAAACAAAACTAAACAACATTTTGATAAAGGAAAACAAAAGTTCTTCTACACACAATCTTACGACTTAATCCTATTATGGTAACTCCTTTGAAAAATAAATATACATATACAATGTGTCCCCGGATGGATTGAACAATAAGGAAAAAAAAATATTTTGGCCTTTACGCAAAAATGTCATTCTTTATAAAATTTTTGCCGGTCTCAAAACCACCAATTCTGAAAGATTAATCTAAATATTATTTTTAGCAGCTGAGAAAATTACAAAAACACACTTGAAATAAAGGATTTTTTTTTATTTCATTCAACGTGGTATCCTCCAACCTCTACAAACTTTTCAAATTCTTTATAAACATTGTGGTTCATATCTTCAGTGACAGAATTGACCGCTTCCGTAATTTTTTGTTTTAAAATTTCGATTTTGTTATCTAATTTAGTATTATAAACATGCTGTTTAACATATTTTTCATCGTGTTACCTTTTTCTTTTCTTGATGTCATGTACAGTACCTGTTCTTTCACATTTTTTCTACCAAATTTTGTAAAGCATTAACACACACGTGAACATTAATAAACCTTTGTTGAAATTATTGAAATGTAAAGTTATAAGAAACCTCACGAGTTCCATAACATTGAACGAGATAAACTTTTTGTTCTAAAGTTAGCATTACTATTAAGTAAGTATCATTACAGATTCACAAATACGTAATGAAAATGACAGATGCCAAGTAACTTGACTTACATATTAAGTTGTCATGGAAAATAACAAGATAATATGATTAAACCAAAAACATGAAACTTTATTTCTTAAATTTTCGTGTGTTATTGTAATTTTCTCAACTGCTAAAAATAATATTTAGATTATTGTTTCAGAATTGGTGGATATAGGGTAAATTGAGGAGAGATGACGCATGTTTTGAAAATTAGGTACTGTGCTATTTGTATGGCACCAAAAATAATAGAAATAAGTCCCAGAGACTAAAAACCACTGCATTAAGTTGTCATGTATTGTAAATAAGCGTAAACATATTAATATCAATAAAATTAATTGTTTTTGTTTTTGCACATCTTGCGCTGTCTCACCTAAGTGTATAGGAGAGATGACGCAGTGTGTTAGGTGAGACGGCGCATTCTTTCTTATGAGTTTTATGATATAATAAACTACAAATATGGTGCTTAAAAAAATAATTTATTTCTGTTCAAAAAAAAAAGAAAAAACCAAATACATTTTGAACTAAAAACTACTTATTTTTATGATCTGTTTTCTTCTTGCCACAAAAATCACAAAAATCTTTAAACTTGGTGCAGCCTTCGTGTAACCACCGGTGACAAATGATGCACTGAATCCAGTCCTCTGTCTTTTTGGTTTTGCTATACTCTTCTCTACATCCTACACAAAGGTCTGATTCATCTTCGTAGGTTGAAGAATCATCATAAATAATTTCAGATTCATCCTCTGCATCGTCTGAAGATTCATAAATGCGTTCTTGTTTTTTCTTTTCAATATGCTTTCCAGCTCTTGACTTCCTTTCAACATCTTTTGATGGCTTCGCCTGCTTCCCTTTTTTTTCTTGTTTCTTTTTCTTTTCTGATATATGCTCATAGCTCGATAAAATAGCAGCAAGCTGTTTACTACGTTTCCTTGTAGTTTGTACAGCACGTGCAACTGGCACTGGAGATATCTGGTCCAACAGCTTTCCAGGAGTACGTTTTTTTTCAGTCGAACAACTAGGCTGCGGTGAGATTGACCGACTCCTGACCGTGGGATCATCTGAGGTTTTGTTCATAATGATATTGGACAAAGAATTTTGACGACATTGTAACTCTGCCTGTGATGCCTCCTCTGTTAGGTAAGCATAATCAGGAATAATAGATGGATCAAACGGGATTATGCCTGTTGCCTTGAATGAGGACACTGCGTTTTTTATTGTGGCAGATTTTTCCCATGCAGTACTAAGTAATTTCCCAAACTGAAGCCTGGTAATGCGTCTTCCTGGATTTGCCCTTAAAAACAAATCGCAAGCTTCATAATAAAACCCCTTCAAGGACCTAAAGAATCCTCTATCCAAAGGCTGTAAAAACTGAGTACTATGACTCGGCAAGCAAAATAAAATAACGCCATTTTGAGATGCATATTCAAGCATTTCAATGTTTCTACAATGGGAAGAGTGTCCATCTAACAACAACAGTACTTTTCCTGCTGGTTTCCGAGGTACAAATTGCTCCTTCAGCCAAGTAAAGAAAATCTCACTGTTTACATAGGCAGATTTTTTTGACATATAAACTGTTGATCCAGGAGGCATTCCATCTTGATACTCAGGTTTTTTGTTTTTTCCTTTAAAAATACATGTTGGCGGAATATAAACTCCTTCACCATTGCAGCAAACAATAACGGAAATAGTCTCTCCTTTTTCAGAAGAAGTAACTGACGCGACGTTTTTAGACCCCTTGATAGCTACAACATGTTCTGGACGATTGTTTAATTGGAGCCCCGTCTCGACCATATTGAAAATGCAGCCAGGCTCACTCATCAGCTCGTTTTCAATCAACGTACGCTCTAGGAGTGAAAAATAAGATGCAACATTTTCCTTGGTCATCGCTAAAGAACGTGCGGCAGAAACTCCTTCAGATTTTCGTATGGAGAGTTCCTTATTTCGTCTTAAAAAAGAATCTAGCCATGGATAGCCAGCCTTACGAGATTCTTTATTAAACTTGTGTGATATTGTCAAAGTTTCCGCTAGCTCAAAAGCCATTGACCTTACAGAAGTCCGTGTGGGTGCAAACCCGTGCTTTTGTAATTTTTTTATGTGTGCCACAATTTTAGCCTCGTTTTCTGTTCCTAATGTAGATGACGGCCCAAGCTTTTTAGTCTGGAGGTCTCTGCTTTTTCTTCGACGTCGTAAAGTGCCTTCGGATATACCAAATTCTCGACCTGCTTCGCGGATTCCCATATCGCCCCTATCTATAGCAGCAACTGCTGCAGACAACTGTTCTATTGTCCATTCACCTCTTTTAGTACTTCCTTTTCTTTTATACTCTGTTGGCATGCCTAAAGAAGATACATTATTTAATATCTAACACAACCTATACCAAATGCAATTTTATATGTAGGTACCTATCTGTGCGTCAACTCTCCTTATATATCAATGCGTCAACTCACCTTATTTCATGAGGAGAGATGACGCACCAGCTTTCTAACAACCTACCTGCATCAACGCTGTGAAATGAGGTTAGAAAGTACTACACATTAATTAGCTATACGAAGAAACTGAATAACATAATACAATTATTCTCTAACATACCTGTATTCTCTTCACTTCCCGTTGATGCAAAAAATGTTCAATATCTTTAAAATAAATTTTTAAAAATACGCCCACTAGAACAACTTAAAGTAAATTGCCAAAACATGCAACTTGCCGGTAATACCTAATCATACGGGACAGTGATGCCAGGTTTGTTGCATAAACATCAGTTATAGAGGAACAGTCACTGCGTCATCTCACCTAACGCGTCATCTCTCCTCGATTTACCCTATTTTTACGTAAAGGCCCTAATAAAAAGAATTTCTCTATTGTTCAGTCCATCCGGGGACACACTGTACATTAATTGAATCTGTATACGTATATATGTACATGCAGTAATATTAAAGAATATTGTAATTGAAAGATGTAAGAAATATCTGAATTTAAAAGAAAATATAGTTTCTATATAAAATTATTGAATGTACTATGCTGTACAAAAAAAATGTTACAAAGTAATTTAATATAATGTGATGTGCAAAAAATAGAAGTACTGTAATAAATCGCCGGCAATTATAGACTCAAGAAAGTATTAGAAATTTGAATAAAATAAAATGCATACATTGTTATATCATCAAGTTAACCGCGAAGCGTGACTGCAATTGAAGGAGTTGGTGCAATAATTGGCTGAACGCTATCATGTAATGCTACGTCATGTAAAAAAAAATAGGTCTAACAAGTGTGCAAGAGCCGAGGAATCAACAACACCTATCACCTGAAGCCAAAAATTTGGTTAAGATATGTCGATGACGCCTTTGTTATATAGCCATACGGAGGAAACACATTGGAAGGTTACCTACATTACTTTAATAGCATAGGGGATAGAATAAAATTCACCATGGAGCCGTATCCTTCCTCGATGTAAAATCGCACAAAAAACTAGGACAGCTTTGTCTTGACTGTGTAAAACCAACGGAAATCAACAGCTAATGTCAGTTAATTCGAAATTATTTGAAGCTCACATTTTTCTGCATGCTTGATGACGATTAGTCACAGAATTTGCGAAACGGATTTAAGGAGTATAGTAGCTGCTAGGAAAATTCATTTGACAAATCTTGGGAAATAAACCTGTTTTTTCTCTCTCTTAATAACATTCATCGTGAACCACACTTTTGGGAAAACGTCTTATTCATCGACGAAAGTATTCCAGTCGACCCACAGCGGACTTGTTAGGGTTTATCGTCCTACAAATTCGAAATTCGATGAAGCATATTCGCAAAAGTGCTAGATTAGATCTGGACGGTTCTCTGTCAATGTGTGGGGGGATTAATTAGTTTTCGGGGTATGGATGCCTGCTGCAGAATTGTTGGGAGGTTCAATTCCGAGAACTATTTAAATATTTTAAAGAACACCATGCGAAAATTGTACCCTGACACACTGCACGGAATGTAACCGCGCGGATCCGAGATCAGATTATTGAACTGATGTCATGGTCTGCACATAATCCTGATCTCAACCCCATCGAAAATGTTTGGGGTTGTATGAAAGAAATCGTCAGCCAGAAGGCGCAGAAGTACTTTGGCAGCAAATTGAGGGCACACGGAATACACTAGAACAAGACCAAGATTTAATAAAGCCTTTTATATTTTCGATACCTTGTCGTTTATAGTCTGTTCTCGACAGAAATGGAGAAATGGCTAAATATTAATTTTATTATTCTTTGCTTTTGTTGATTGTATTTACTGACATTAAAAATTGAATTACATAACCTCATATTATTTTGTGTCACAGAAGTGCCAAAAGCCCGAATGACATTAGCACAATTAGCAGAAGCCATGGTTATTTGAAATAATATTTGTCCTAGTTTTTTGTACGGAAACTTCATAATGGTACATTAAAAACCTCAGGGTAGAGAAAGCCCACGAATACAGGACAATATTTACATTTAGATTCTAATCAATCACGGACATAATGTCAAAGTTGGAGGAATTGGAGAATAGGCAAGAAATATAAGAACTGCAATTAGGACAAGCAATACTGTTAGATTGATCCTAACAAGAAATAAGTTACTGAACATGAACCAAATAACAAAAAACTGTGTAAATAAAATACCGTGTGACTGTGGACCTCTATATATAGGTGAAACCACATATGACATAAATCGTAACGGTGACATTAAGAAATGCCATAAGCGTTTTACGGGGCAACCCTGAAAACAGCAGACGAAATATCTGCCCAAAACGTTAATTTTGGTTTCAAAATCCAAAGAATGGAAATAGCATAAGCAACATATTAAAAAGCGATTACGCCAATCATCCCAGTGGGAAAGAAATATTCGAAAATCTGCTGGAAACAATGGTGCAGCGTATACACAGAAACGCTAGAGGAAGAGATGTAAAATGAAGTGTTTTGAAAAGTTTATTGAACCAGAGGAGAAATTTTTTTTTTGGATTTTTACTCAATGCCTGATAAAGATATTCAGGATGCATATTTAATTTATCTTTTAAGCATGTTCGAAATAAAGCGAAAACGATTGAAACAGCAGTAGAGCCAGAAAATATTAGATTTAAAGGAAACAGAACAACATATTAGGTTTAAAGTCGAGATTGGTACAAAGAATGAAATGGTCTGTCGCATGGCAGTTTGCAAACTAAAATCATGAATATGAAAACAAATATTCTAAGTTCACTTTTGCAGCTAAGGCTAGAGAAAATAAAGATAACGCATCAAAAGATTTCTTACAAAAATTACGTTTTGCCGACAAAGGTAAGAACATAGACTTCCCAGAGACCATTGAAATAGTTTTAAAGCCTCCCATACCATATGCTCGTTATTCTCTTGTACTACTAAGAATTTTAAGAAACTTATTTCGTATTGTCAGTATTCCAATCTGTAATTATTTAAATATAATAACTCCTTTATCAGCTTGTTAGATTAAGTATAAATAGTTTGTATTTAATCGTAATTTCAATACTCGCAAATATCCTAACTGGTCGACGAAACTGCAGTCACACATCCTGGTCAATTTGGCTTGCAGCAATAATTTTCTTTATTAGAGATTTGTTGTATATTTCGACTCGATTGACCCTTGATTATCACCAAATATTAAATAAACTTTTGAAGTGATATTTCATATTGTATATTTTATTTAGTACCACTTCATAGAATTTAGACACTGTACATTATAAAAGTTATACCGAATTCACATATTCAAAATACTTACCAATGCTGCGAATAATTTTAACAATTCATACAAGTGAATGACCACACGTTTAATTTAACTGTAAAATAAGCAATGCCACTATTATATTCCTATATGATATCTATTAATTAATATAATAAAATCAAGGAATTCCGAATACTGGAAAATTAAGTATCAGTAATACAGTTTTAATATATTAGTGTTGCAAAAGTATAAATATTTACCTAAATAAAACAATGGTACATATAAATAACATTTAAAGGGAAGATAAAAAATCACATCGTCTATAATTGCATGAATTTATAATCCTATTAAAAATTTAACCGTCCCATTTGATTTTAAAATGTTTGAAATTTATGTGGTCATTAAAAAAAAAGCAAAAAAAGAAAAGTAAAACACCGAAACGCTGTACTACATTCTGAATATCCATTACGACCATTTTATAACTAGAAATTTAATTTACAAATAAAAAATTCGAGACAAAAAATAATAAAAATGAACATGAAATTTTCAAAAAAAAAAAAAAAAACAAGAAACAATTGGAACGTCAACAGTATTTACGAAGAGAAATTTGAAATTTTTAACTTATATATATGTATGTATATTATGTATATATTATAGGATGGAAAAGGATAATATATATATAAAATTCTTAAGGTGTAGGTGCAATGTATACAGAAAGGGGGCCATGTGTTTAACATGAACCAAAATAGATATATTATATACAGTTTGAGGAAATATCTACAAAATAAATGAGTGTAAAGATATACTTCCAGGTTGTAAAGTATATTTACATCCCATGTTAAAGCGTCTGTTCTTGCTTCAATTCTAAGGCCCACACGTGCTGCGGCCAACCTGTGCGTCCTTTCGCTCTTCTTGTGCTGATCATATCTTCCTGTTTATAAAAGAAAAGAGTAAGAAAAGAAAAAGGCAAGAAGTATGCAAGAAAAAAACACCACAAATAAATAGTTACACATACACAACGATTACACATCAGCACCTTGTGCCTGTACAAGCACGGTAAACTTTGTTATTGTTTAGATATTTGTCCCTTCTTGATTTGCATTTTGTATTAATAAATCACGTTGCAACTTTTTTTTTTTTGCTTTTTCCCCATTAAAACATCAACAAACAGTGGTGAAAGGGCATATTACATTCGAGAATTTTATGTACGTGTAGATAAATAAATTTTTGCTTGAAACGAACCTTTGCTAAAAACTAATTCTGAAAAAATTATTTTTCTGATTATCAAGACAGTCATATTTTTCAGAATCAAGACTTTTATAATTAGATTTTGTATTTCGCCTTATTTCCTATGGATTATCACCCGGAATTCTAGGTTGCTTATGTACAAAGATACACGGGGATATTTTTTTAGAACCTTTTAATGTTGTACTATCTAAGATTACATAGTTAATATGAGTGCCCTAGATGCAAAACTTTCTTATTGCATCAAACATCAAATCGAAAAAATCGAAAAAAAAACTATCTTAGAATTAAAATTGTTTTCATTCCCTTGAATTTCCTCACTACCAACCAGCTGCTTCCAGAATTGGTTCTAAAAAATATGTCGGGGTTATTCGTAATTAAAGAAAAAAGAGCATTTAGCGAGTTTTACAGCAAAGACAACCAACAGGAAGCTATTTGCTCACCTAAGTTGGCATAGTAATGTGGTTCACCTCGCACCAGGATATTTTGCTATTATGCGTTTTTATTTTTGAAAAAAAGAAACCTCTTTGCCCAGGCGAACTGAAAATGTCACGATCCTAGAACTTTAGTGACAATTTGTGATTCATTTTTCCATTCATATACCGGGTGTCTAAGACTTTCGGGTCATATATATCCATTATTATTGAACGAAATTTTATAAAATTTGGAATATAGACAATTTATTAAGTGAAGAACTGTTGCGCTATATTGAAACAACCATAGTCTTTAAAACGTTAATTCAACTAGCTTTTATTTCCTGTTATTGTTTATTCAGGCGCGTTAAAGGTAGTATACTTTATTAAATACAATACACTGGTTTCAGACTTTCCAGTTTTCAGTGAATCTTATTGTTAATGTCTTTACAGTGTGCAAACAATTAAACTCACAGAACACCCATAGACACTCCACTAAACTGCCAATAAAGGTTAAGTAGGGTTTTCAGGGCAACAAGAGCGTTAAAACTTTGAATTTCAGGTCTGAAAGTAGTCAATTTAATAACAAAAGTTGATAACAAAGAACGACCAAAAAACGAGAACACTAAACCAAAAATCAGATAAAAATGTCATAGTAGATGTTTGAATGTACCACCATCCGCTTCAATACATCTATCTAAACGAATCCTAAAATCATTAATTAAGTTTCGCATCATGTTAGCAATTATTGATGCAAATGCTTCTCGGATTCTGTTCTGCAAATCTTCAGGATTTGTAACTTTTGTTTTGACGTATCCTCACAGGAAGTAGTCACAGGGGGTGAGGTCTGATGATCGGGAAGGCCGAGGTATTGGGCCTCCTCTTTCTACCCATCGAGGTCCAAAAGTTGTATCTAAATGAGCACGGAATGGACTAGCGAAATGTGGCAGCGCTCCATCTTGCATAAGAACCACTTCATTTCGAAGTGTAAGTGGTAGATGTCCAATTAAACTGTGAAATTCATTTTGTAAAAATAATAGGTACATGGCGCCTTTCAAATTTCCATAAAAAAAGTGAAGCCTTATTACATGCTCTCCGATCACAGCACCCCACACATTAAGTAACCACACACGTTGGATATCAACATGCCGGACCCCGTGCGGATTTTCAATTGCCCACTAACGCATATTGTGGCGATTTACAACACTATTGCTTTTAAACGTTACTTCATCAGAGAAAAGCATCCCCCTGATAAAATCAGGATCATCTTCAATGGTTTGCAGCATGAAGTATCAAAAATTTAATATACTAATCATGTCATCTTCAGACAACTCTTGGTGCAAAGACATTTTGAAAGGATGATATTTTTTTGATTTTAATATTCCATGGATGGAACTTCTTGAAACCTGCACGTCCAAAACTTGAGAAATATTTCGTACACTTCTTGTTGGATTTTGTTCGAATGCCTCCACTACAGCACCCACTATTTCTTGATTCCCAGTGACTGGTTTTTCCCTTAAACGCTTTAATTCGCGGACACTTCCTGTGTCTTCAAATAAATTTATTATTCTTTTGACTTTAAATTTTGAAAGGCCTTCGTTCAGGTGACGTTCAACAAGAACTCTTACGGTCTAGTTTAAGTCCTTGTGACATTCACCATAAGCGAAAATGATCTCTTTTTTGAGATACATATACAATTCAGCCATTTTTATTCGAAAGGGAAAACAAAAAATCGAAATTAACACTGAATTGTCAACTATGACATTTGACTTTTTCAAAAATTATGAGGGATGTACAAATTAAATCCCGGCAACGTTATTCAATTGTTCTCAAAGTTCTCTATGCAGTAATTATCTTAATAATTATATAACATTTTTAGCAACATAATTTGATTTTTCTCTGAAACCAAAATTTTCGTTGTACAACATTTTTTCTGTAGAGGCTTGATTTTTGGTGCTTAACCATCTAAAGATATTTTCGTGGAATTGGAAAAAAAAGACCGATGAGTGAAAATTACATTTTTTAACTTTCACTAATTTCAAAAGTAACGGAACAATCATCATTCAATAAAGTACCTACATTTTAAATTTCAAAAAAACTCGTTCAATAATAATGGAGATATATGACCCGAAGGTTTTAGCTGGGACAGCCTATAATTTCCAGTCTATGTCGAGCTTACGAATCGTTGCAGTACAACCTATTATCTCGTGACCAACTACTGGAAATATCAGGCTAACAGACTTTGAGGTGCTTTCCCTTGTAGTCAAACTGAGATCATGGTCATCATTATACTATTTTTATTTTGACCGCCGCAACAACGTCTGCAAATAAATGTACGGTATCAATTATATCTTTAAACTTATTTAATACCAATACCCAAACAGCTGATGCAATAGCGTTTGAGTTTTTAAGAAAGTCTACCTGCGACCATACATAGGAATATACAGTGTCTTTATTCAAAGGTCCATTAGACCACCATAAAATTGTAGTAATTAATTTGTTGGCTAAAATAGCTAGACTGATCAGACAGTGTTTGAAAGGCCAAATTCTATTCGCAATCTAAAGAAAATACTGCGATATTTTCCGCAGCTGTTTCATTCATGCAAATAATGCTTTTGCTTTTGAGTTATGCCGTCGTTGTTGGGTTATAATGTTTTGCTTTTCAGAGCTTGGCATATCTTCAAAAAGTAATAAGATAGCTATGAAAGATATGTCAAAACTTCCATTAATTCATCGTTAAGTTATATTGTGGGAAGTAAATATTATTATTATACGCTATAGTTATTGTAATTAAATAAACAATGGCAAGAGGTAAAGCAATTGATGAAAAAATTAGGTCAATAATTGTAAAACTATCGAATGAAGGGAATTTATATTCTGAAATTGGAAAATTGTTGGATATATCAAGGTACAGTGTTAGAAATGTAATAAAATTTTACAAGAAAAACAGTTCAGTGACCCCAAAAGCCCGTAATACAAAGAAAAGCAATCTCACTAATAACGACAGAAGAGCTTTGAAACGAATAATAAAACAAAATAGGCGTGCCAATTATAGCCAGTTGAGTGTACTATGGAGTGATGCTGTATGAAGACGTGTATCAAGATCCACATGTCACAGAGAAGCTAAGAAACTTGGATTTAGGTCGTACAAGGTGACACTTTTGAAATACTAATTTTGTTTTGTTAAATATCTTTTTCTCTAGGCCAAAGAAAAACCTTTATTGACCTCAAAACAAAAGAAAAATAAATTGAAATGGGCCAAGGACCATAGTAATTGGGACTTGAAACAGTGGAACAAAATACATTGGAGTGATGAGTCTCGATTTGAAGTCTGTATAGGTGACAGTCGGAGTCGAGTCCTCCGTGAAAGACATGAGACATTTCATCCAGATTGTCTGAAACGAAAAGTTAAATTTCCGGCATCCGTTATGGTGTGGTGTTTGTTACCCACGATGGAAGAATCTTTGAATTCGGGGGATGATTTTATATTCCAGCAGGACGGGGCTGCGTGTCATACGTCAAAAACAGCATTAAAATGGTTTAAGGACAATAATATTCCATTGTTAAAATGGGTCTCAAGCAGCCCTGACCTATCGCCCATAGAGACTCTATGGCATCAAATGAAAACGGCCTTGCGCGCAGCTCCTGCAAGATCAGTGGGAGAAATGAAAACCAGGCTTCGAGAAATATGGCATGGATTCACGGCACAAGATTGCCAAGAACTTGTAAATACAATGCCCAGGAGAATCCATGCCGTTATCAAAGCTAAAGGCGATGTAACGCAATGGTAAAGTTTCGTTAATGTTCGTCATGGTTGTTCGTCTGAAGTTTATTTATATATAATTATTATTATTATTATTGATTTTTTTTTCGAAATAAGTTGTAGACTAGTTTGTAATTGTTGGCAAAAAGGCTTGATGAAAAATAAAAAACTTTTAACATACAGTGCACTCGCGATAACATTAACATCCTAATAAATGAACACCCCAAAATATGAACACTTTTTCTCTGCCATTGACTACTCCAAAATATGAACTTTGTACAAAAGCTTTAAAATATGAACATTTATTTTTTATTTTGAAACGGATTTCAGCTATATAATATGTATAAAAATTAGGGGAAACCCCGAGTTATTAACATTTGAATGCCAAATGTCAATGGTCAAACAAACAAGTGCACTTTTTAGTTAGTTTTTACATGTATGCAGACGCAAACGCATGTTTGGTTTTTAAGTGTTAATTAAAAGTGAATAATTTGTAAAATATGCATACAAAAAAACATAAATTTCTAACTTTAAAGGAAAAATATGAAATTTTGGAGAATTTACAAAAAGGTGCAAGTGTTACTAATTTAGCGAAGAAATATGGAGTGACAAAGTCCACAGTATCTGGAATAAAAAAGAATAAAAATGCAATTTCAAAATGTGTCAACAATACATTCATCGGACCTGGAAAAAGAAAAACTATGCGACCGTCGGAGTACCCAAAAATGGAAAAATCATTGTATAAATGGTTTATGCGTATGAGGGATAAGAAATTCCCCATCAGTGGACTAATGTTGAAAGAAAAGGCCAAGGAGCTTCATTATAATATTAAGAAAAATAACTCTGACTTCAACGCGAGTGACGGATGGCTGCAGAATTTCAAAAAGAGATTCGGCGTAAAATTGCTCCAAATTTCTGGAGAGAAACTTTCTTCTCAACTCCAGTTGGTTGAACCATTTAAAGTGGCACTTAGATCGAAGATTGAAGAGCTTGGATTAAGTAATGATCAACTTTATAACGCCGATGAATCGGGTTTATTTTGGAAAATTTTACCAACCAAAACATACGTGTCGTCTCAGGAAAAATCAGCCCCAGGTACAAAGACTGAAAAACAAAGAGTTACATTCCTGTGCTGTGCAAATGCTACGGGATCTCATCAGCTCAAACTGCTTGTTGTCGGAAAGTCAAAAAAACCCCTTTGTTTCCAGAATTTTGATTGCCCTGTTCACTATCGTCATTCTAAATCAGCGTGGATGACTGGTAACATTTTTAAAGACTGGTTTCATCGCTCATTTGTTCCAGAGGTAAAAGTTTTTATATTCACATTAATCGACACATTCCTATTCATTTTAAAATATTTTTTACATAATTCAGGTGGAACAATTTTTAACCAAAAAAGGGCTTCCAGTGAAAGCTATTCTCTTAATAGATAATCCCCCATCTCACCCACCTGAGGACGAATTAAAATCTGAAAACGGCTCTATTTTTGTGATGTTTATGCCACCGAACGTGACCCCACTCATCCAGCCCATGGACCAAAATGCTATAAGGATCACAAAGCTGTATTATAGAAATAGCCTTTTGGCTTCCATTGCTGCTAAAGGGGGTGGTTTGATAGAAACTATGAAGCAGACTACATTGAAGGAAGCTATCATTATTTTGGAATCAGCTTGGAGAAGAGTGGATTCAGCTGTGTTATCCAAATGCTGGAACAACATTTTAAATATGGTAGTGAATCAAGATGATCCCGAAGATGAAATTCCTCTAAGTGTTGTTAGAGAAAATTTGCAAATGAATTTACGTGAATTGGAAGAAAGCGCCGCCAATGTTTTATGCGCCTTACTACCCGAGGTTTGTATTCTCTGAAATGTACTTAAAATTGTGTGTTATTCTATATTTTTTCATAGGTTGAATATACGGCCTCGAACGTTAAAGAATGGAATGAGGATGCTATTGAATGTGAAGATAATGAAGTAGATGCCATATCCGATGAAGATGATTGTGTGGAGGAACCAAAGAGGACGATTAAAGCCGGGGAGGCTGTCGATATTTTCAATAAGGCGTTGGATTGGACTGAAGGTGAAATGGTTGAACAGCGAGTTTTAAATGTTTTAAGAGACTTACGTGAGAAGGCAGTTTTAAAAGTTCTCGACCAAAAGAAACGGCAAAAGAAGATAACCGACTTTTTTGAACATTAGCTTTATATTTCTACGGGCTTATTCAAAAAAACTATACAACGTTTATTAAGCTCTTATTTGATATATTTCTGTGAAACATTTGTCATATAAGAGCTTATTAAACATTGCATAATTTTTATGAATAAGCCCGCTAGCATTTATGTATATGAATATGTATAGAAATAAGTATATTTTTGTTTGCTGCAAACAAACTTAATGAAAAAGTTCCTTTTATGTTTTAAAATAAAACAAAAATTTAAACTATTTAAATTAAACTTTCATTTATACAGGAAAGAACTTTAGGTGGTAAGTAAATGACTTGGTTTTATTAAAATTTTGTGCCATTTGTAAATATGAACAATCCCAAAAATTTGAACTGCCCTTGTTTTCATTAGTTCATATTATCGCGAGTGCACTGTATTTATGAACAGGATTTCTTCTTCTAAAATGTTACTTACTAAAAATTTTAGAGGTGTGCCAATTGAAACGGAACGGGGCTCGCATATATATAATATTAATATATATAATTTTTGTAAAGCGATAGTAATTTTTTTTTAAATAGAAAAACTTTATTATGCAGTTTGGTAGATATTTTTTCTAAATACAATCAACTTGATTTTGTAAAATATTCCTGGGAAAACAATTTTATTTTGTAAACACAGTTTCAAAAAAATGGAAAATTTTATTAACTTAAAAAATAAAACAACGTAACAAATCTTAATTATTATATATCTTGAACATAGCTCCATAGCCAAAACATCAAACGGCGTCAAATCAGGTAAACGCGCAGGTCACCGAGCTGGCCCGTACGTCCCTTTCAATTTTTGACCAAATTTAGCATTCAAGCAGTCAACATTTATTTTGGCATCATGTGGCGTAGCGTCATCCTGCTGGAAAAATACTCCAAGAAATGCTTAAAATTTTGAATTAGTAGTTGGTGATATTTGTCCGGATTTAGGGTGCCGTAAATGAAAAAGGAAGCAATCAGTCACCCACAATAGCACACCACACATTTACGGTGAATATATGTTGTCGATTGGTTTCAACAATAACTCTTGGATTTTGTTGACACCAATAACGGTGATTACTTCTATTGAAAACACCATTATTGCTCAAAAAGCATTCATTGAATCAAATCACATTTCTGTAGAACAGTCGTGAGCGCAGCAGTGACGAAACATATTTAAATAGAAAATACAAAATTGGTGTCCTTTGATGTGCCAATATGTACGACATCCCGAGTTGAAGTTCTTGGATTTTCTTTAGAATGACATATAACTCAACATTTTCACAAAATTTAAGTCGATATTTTTTTGGTTTCTTAAAAGCCCCCTGATTTCTTAAATTTCGTTCAATTCTTCTGAATTTCTGACGGTCAGGAACATCCCCATCGGGAAAGCGAGCTGCGTAAATACTCACTGCTTGACTAGAATTTTTTTTGGCACTATACTCTTTTGTAGTATTTATACACCTGTCTTATAGGGTTTTTGAATTTCCGAAATCAGATTATTACCTAATAACAGAGTTATATAATGTGATGCGCTTTTTATAAAACAACCGGTATACAGGGTGTTTAAAAAAGATGCGGCAATATTAAAGGGGTTGATTGTTCAGGTCATTTTATATAAAAAAGTTTATAAGAAACAAGGTCCGCAAACGCTTCGTTACCGATCTACATCGTGTTGAAGTTTAATTAAAAGAAACAGTAAAAATTAGATTTCTCCAAGACGGCATTAAAGATCATAATGAAATTTTAGGCGTGCTATTTTTCAAGAAAAAAATAGGACGCCGCTGATTTCTCTAAAAATAAAAATATGTTTCTATTCTTTGTTCAATTGTGAAGAAAAAAGCTCTCTTAACTTTTTATCGTACGACGTAACGTTTTTTAGTAAAAAAAAAAAACACATTTTAGTGCATGTACATTTATCATGCTTACAAAAATATTTTTAAACAGTCCTGTTTTATTCACTGACATATTGAATGACATATGATTAATAATTTTGTATGTGTCGAATTTGTTGAATTTCCTTATCATGAATCGCTATACAAATGCAGAGATGACCGACGTGCACTACATTTATGGACTTGCTGATGGAAATGCATTAGAAGCTAGGCGGTTGTATACTGAAAGATTTCCTGGCCGTATTGCTCCTGATAGAAAAACTTTCGAAAGTATTCATCGGCGTCTTTATGAAACAGGCACATTAAGACGAAATGGAGGAGCAGGAAGGCCAAGGACAGCAAGAACAGTAGAGCTGGAAGAGGATGTGCTAGACATGATTGAAGAAGATCGAGGTACTTCTACTCGAAAAATTGCTGACGCTTTGGATGTAAGTAATGGGACTATTTGGCACATTCTGAAGGAAAATTTGTTGTACCCATTCCATATACAACGCGTTCAAGCATTACTTCCTGCTGATTTTCCTCCTCGCATTGCATTCTGTCAATAGCTTTTGCAGAAAATGGTTCAAATCCCTCAATTCCTGATGTTGATTCTGTTCATCGATGAAGCGAATTTTTCAAGAAATGCAATACGCAATTTCCATAATAACCATGTATGGTGTGACGAAAATCCACATGAAATTGTTGAAAATCGTTTTCAACATCAGTTTTCTTTGAATGTTTGGCTTGGGATTGTGGGTGACTGCCTAATTGGACCGGTATTTTTACCAAAGAGACTAACCGGAGAGGTGTATCGCAACTTTTTGGAAAACACGCTCCCTGGATTTCTGGAGGACGTACCATTAGCAATTAGAGATGTAATGTGGTATATGCACGATGGCGCACCAGCCCACTTTAGTCAAGTAACTCGTGATTTCTTAACACAAGCATACGGAAATCGCTGGATTGGCCGAGGTGGACCACACTTATGGCCTGCACGATCCCCGGACTTAAATCCCCTAGATTTTTTCCTGTGGGGCCATTTGAAGTCATTGGTGTACGCTACTCCATTGGAAAACGTAGAAGACTTGAGAAATCGAATCAATGCTGGGTGCAACTCAATTGAAACCGATCCTGTTGTTTTTGAGAGAGTTCGCCAGTCGATGAGGAGAAGATTGGATTCTTGCATCCGAGCTCGAGGTGGTCACTTTGCACAGTTATTGTAATTTTTGCTTGCTTAAATTGTTGGTATGGTAAAATATTTGTTTTTGCCCTTAAATAAAACCCTTGTTATTTAAAAAAAAATTTCTGTAATAAATGTACATGCACTAAAATGTGTTTTTTTTTAACTAAAAAAAGGTACGTCGTATGATAGAAAGTTAAGACAGCTTTTTTCTTCACAATTAAACAAAGAATAGAAACATATTTTTATTTTTAGAGAAATCAGCGGCGTCCTATTTTTTTCTTGAAAAATAACACGCCTAAAATTTCATTATGATCTTTAATGCCGTCTTGGAGAAATCTAATTTTTACTGTTTCTTTTAATTAAACTTCAACAAGCTGCAGATCGGTAACGAAGCGTTTGCGGACCTTGTTTATTATAAACTTTTTTGTATAAAATGACCTGGACAATCAACCCCTTTAATATTGCCGCATCTTTTTTAAACACCCTGTATAAATACAAATGTTGAATGCATATTTTTTTAAATGCCACGTTTATTTATACGCTTGAGGTCTATTTTTTCGAAAAGGTTGTCTCAAATACATAGAAAAATACGTCTATTCATTTCTGGTAGATAAAATATATAAATAGAAACAAATATCATGTTTACGATTACGTAATATTTTTTATTCAACTGAACCATTCGCCTATTTTTCTAACCATTTTATTGATGAAGTCTAAAATTAGATTTAAAAGCATCAGATATATCATATTAAGGGTGAAAAATCATTGCAATTATTCCTTTGAGATGCGTTTGCCAAAATATTT
Source organism: Amphimallon solstitiale (assembly GCA_963170755.1). Classification (NCBI taxonomy): domain Eukaryota; kingdom Metazoa; phylum Arthropoda; class Insecta; order Coleoptera; family Scarabaeidae; genus Amphimallon; species Amphimallon solstitiale. The sequence goes on from OY720684.1 coordinate 9,997,556, forward strand.
ACATCTAAGCAGATATGTATCTTTGATAATGTCGCGATTAATAAACACGAACAGAGTTCATTTAGGAGTGAATTGAAGATTATATTATAACCGTAGGCCACGTGCAGACGGCAACCCCAGACGTACGAGATGTATTCATTGAAAGTTAATTTGTTTATGGGTTCTAAATTTATTTTGTGCCGGGTAATCTGGTTTTCTTTACAAGATATCGCACTTTAATCTATTACTATTTAGGGGGTGGTAACTTATAATTGTTATATCTGAATCGTTGTTTACTATTGTCATTTTGGCGGATGGATATAATTTTATTTTCTGGGCAATTAAATCCTATAATTTTGTTATGAATTTACTGGAGGAAAATGTAATTTCTATATACAGTGTTTCGAAAAAGAAAGTAGTGATTAATATGAACTAATTTAAAATCGAAATTAAAATGATAGACAATTTATAAATAGATGGAACCTATTATTTTGGAACTATTGCAAAAAAATAAAATTAAAAAAGATTCAAAATTATTATAAACTTTTTTTTTTATATTTATTTGATAACAAAAAATTAATTCTTATTCCTTTGAACATCAAGTAGGTGTTTTCTATTGATTAAACTTAGTTATTGATGTGTCATCTTTGTTTCTTATTTAGACCATGTCTCGGACATATTTGTGCCGTCGTCGGGTGTCCCTCAGGGATGTAACCTGCGGCCCTTACTTTTCTTAATTTTTATTAATGATTTATGTCATCAGTTGCAGTGCGAAAAGCTGCTCTCTACAGACGATTTAGAAGGAAGACTGGAAGACTGCCGATTTCTTCAGTCACATATTATTGAACGTTGGTGTGACATTAATAGACTGCCAATGAATATATCCAAATGCCAGATCTTGACGTTCACAAGAAAGCATTATCTAACTACATTACGAGTATCGGGTTGGTGATCTGTCACTAAATAGATGTGATTCTATAAGGGATCTCGGAGCTTCCCTTTTCGAAACACATTTCGGAGATTACTTCCTCTGCATTGAAAATGCTGGTATTTTTCATAAGAATTACACGAAATTTTACACAGTTACAAGATCCAAGGCAACTTTAATAGGAGCAGAGCACACGTCAAAATCGGGCATCAAAATTATTGCAAAGTCAATTGAATCGGGTTGTGCTTCCTGTAGAAAAAAATGAACGGAGATCATTTCGGAGAACACTAGAAAAGAGATTTTCAAGGAGTACTGGAGTGAAGCAAAAAACTGGGATATAAAAGGACAATTCATTCGTTCACATGTTGAGTCAACATCGACAGAATTTCATAGACCGAAAGACAATAGCAAAAATAGCAAAAAGCTAATTACACTGGTCAACAGTGAAATTGCTTCTTAGGTGAAAGTACCCAATCCTGAATGAATTCAACGTGCTGAACACGAATATCACATTGAAAAAAGTTGATTGACTCACGTTCAAGAGATATTGACGTTTTGTCCATTGTATAGATGCTATTGCATAATGTAATGCAATTTAGTGAGAAATTACGAAATTTTGCGTCATATTGCATCACCCCTTCATGCAAAGAAGTTAATGCAGCATTTACTGTAAGTTTCCATTGAGAGTGTTGCGAAATTGATTGCGCAATATCAAGCAATAGCTAATTATAGTTTATTTATAAATGGCCGACGTGACAGTTAACTCGTGCAATGTCCGTTCATTCGCGCATATTTTTCGAAGCTCTAGCATACATAAGTGATTGCTATAGTGTAAAGTAACTAAACAGTAGCAATGCCTCGTAACTGTGTTAATAGTGCAAATAACTTCTGTTATAATTGCGGAGAAGTGACATTTGCTGCACAGAAAAAGAACATCAGTGCAACAGTTAAGAAAGCGTATCATTTGTATTTTGGTTGCAAGATAGGCGACCAGGACAAAGACTGGGCCCCACACGTATGCTGCCGCACTTGTGCCGTAAATCTTTCACAGTGGCTTAATGGCAAAAGAAAGGCAATGCCATTTGCTGTGCCCATGATTTGGAGGGAGCCCACCAATCACGTTGACGACTGTTATTTCTGTATGGTACGACCAGCTTCTGGAGGCATCACCAAGAAGAAGAAGTGGACAGTTGAATACCCTAACATACCATCTGCTCTGCGACCTGTCTCTCATGGCGAAGGACTCCCAATTCCAGAACCTACTACAGATTTTTCTATCAGTTCAGACGATGAGGATGGCCATGCGTCGGCGAGTTCTCCTCAACGTGGCAGTAAGGATGATGACTTTTCGTGCTTTGACGAAACATCTGCACCACATAAAATTACCCAGGATGAAATGAACGATCTTGTTCGCGATTTGGATCTGTCGAAAAGCAAAGCGGAGATACTGGCCTCAAGACTTCGACAGTGGAATCTTCTGGAACAGAATGTCCGAGTGACTTCATTTCGCACTCGCCATCAGCTCTTCGAATCTTTCTTTAAGAAAGAAGAAAGCCTTGTGTTCTGCTGCGATATTGATGGTCTACTACAAGCTCTCGGTATTGCACATGATCCCCACGAATGGCGGCTGTTTATAGACGCTTCAAAACTGAGCCTAAAGGCGGTTTTGTTGAATAATGGGAACCAGCTTCCATCCATACCTATTGCACATGCGGTCTACATGAAGGAGACTTACGGCAATCTAAAGCAGCTACTGGAGACGATTAACTACAGCAAGTATGGCTGGCAGATATGTTCTGACCTGAAGGTAGTATCTCTGTTGATGGGTTTGCAGCAGGGATATACAAAGTACTGCTGTTTTCTTTGTCTGTGGGACAGCAGAGCAATCGATTTGCACTACATCAAGAAAGACTGGCCTCCGAGAGCATTTATTAAGCCTGGAGAAACGAATGTACAGCACCCACCATTGGCACAGCCACACAAAATCATCATTCCTCCTTTACACATCAAACTCGGTCTTGTCAAAAACTTGGTAAAAGCCATGGATAAGAATGGACCAGCATTCAAGTACCTGCATGACAAATTCCCTCGACTCAGTGAAGCCAAAATTAAAGAGGGCATCTTTGTGGGGCCTCAAATTAGACAGCTCTTCCGAGACTCCAAGTTTGAGGAACTTCTTCAAGGTAAAGAAAATCAGGTTTGGGATGCATTCTATCAAGTGGCAGCAAACTTCCTGGGGAATGACAAGGCAGAAAATTACAAGTGTCTGGTTGAGGATATGTTGGCTTTGTTTCATGAATTCGGCTGCAATATGTCCTTAAAGATCCACTTTCTTGATTCCCACTTAGATTTCTTTCCTGATAACTGCGGGCAGGTCAGCGATGAGCACGGCGAACGCTTTCATCAGGACATTGCCACCATGGAGCAAAGGTACCAAGGCAAATGGTCTACGTCAATGCTAGCTGACTATTGTTGGACAATCAGTAGAGATGCTCCACAAGTCCACTACAAACGGCAGGCCAAAAGAAGTCGAAAGCCGGAAGCAGACTAATGTTTTCTTACCATGTATTATAATATTGACATAAGTACACGTTTTCTGAAATATGCGTAAATGTTTTCTTACCATGTATTATAATATTGACATAAGTACACTTTTTCTGAAATATGCGTAAATGTTTTCTTACCATGTATTATAATATTGACATAAGTACACTTTTTCTGAAATATGCGTACATTTTACAGAAAACCCGTAGCCAATTCAGCTTTTTCTTAGTCATTTTCGTGTTCAGCACATTGAATTCATTACGAAATGACTATTTTCAGCTTGGAAGCATGAACTTTTCGAAAATTTGTTGCCCAGTGTTATTTTTTTGAGTTATAATCTCAAGATTCAACTGAAAAAGTTATGCATATCAATTTTTTTTTTAATACTCTGGGAATTTCCGAAACATTAAATACCACGAGATCTGTTCGAAATCCACCCGATTTGCAAATAGAGAGGTGAAGATGAAGAAGACGATGATTGAATTTTGTGTTGTAGTGTTGTTTTGTTCAACACATTTTTTGAGAAGACACATTTTTTCGAGTCTTCTTGTTTGGTAATTATATTCTTGATTAAAAATAAAACTGGTTTTGCATGATTTTTATTATTACCTGCTTTTTTGAATAGAGGTAAAAAGTCGTAAGTACAAAATTGAAGTACAGGTTAATATTCCGCAATAATATAAAATGGTTATCAAAAGAACTTATGGGGTTAATTAAAATACTATAACAACACACTTCAGTTATGGGAAGTTTCTCAAATTTTATAATTCATTAGCATTTCCACTTGTTTTGTTCATTACTGAAAATTTCGTTTTACATTTGTTTACCTCTCGGCTATAGATATACAGTGTGCCCATAAAGTCTCGATCCTTTTGATGGAAAACGTAGTGATATATCTTTTGGATTGCAGGTATTTAAAGTGTTAACTTTACGAGAGAGAATAGCCGTAGTGAGTGCCCGATTGCGAGGGTTAACTTATGAAGAATGTCGCGAAGAGTTTACAAAGAAGTTTAGAAAACCAGCCAATATTCGACGACTTGTCAATAAATTTCGACGTACAGATAGCGTTATGATGAGTCACGTTCACGAACACCATCCGTTTTTTTTTTTCGTTTTTTTATAGCAACGTTTAGAAGAAATTACATGCTGCAGAACGTGTTTCGGTCCATTGTAGAGCAGTGGGAAAATGCTTCGAAATGGAGGGCGGTCATGATGAATTACGTTAGTTATATTACTGCTTATTTGTTAACATCATTCTTTATTCGGCTCAGCCAGATAATTTTAAAAAGACTGTTGTTGCAAATCTCATTAGTAGAGGCATCAAGCTGACGAATCCTGAATACAGAAAAGAAGCGATAAGCCATGCTAAAATATTTTTAGCGCGTAATAATTATCCAACAAACTTTGTAAACAAAATAATAAAACAAGAACTTAATAAAATATATAACAGTACCACAAATAGAAATCACAACCAAAAACAAAACGACACCAGATATGTTGCTCTGCCTTTCATAAATCATCTATCACAGAAACTGGGCAAAATATTGGCCTCACACAATGTCAAGGTCGCACACACCACTTATAACAATTTACAGCATCTTGACACAAAATTAAAAGACAAAATTCCATTAAAAAAACAAACACATGTTGTGTATAAGATTCCGTGTAAAGACTGCGAAGGTATCTATATTGGCCAGACCAAACAATATCTTGATGAAAGGGCCAAAGCACATAAACACGCAAAAAATTGCACGGCGTTAAAGAAACATTCTAACCAGTTCTCACACACATTTGATTTTGATGGCATTTCAGTGTTACATAGGGAATATAATACAAAGTCGAGAAACATTTTGGAGATGATTGAGATTCACAAAAATCAAAACTCAATTAATGACAGAGGAGAAATCTCGAATTTGTCGACAGTATACCGACAATTATTATAATAACAAAACCCTGTACATAAATATTATCCTACATACGTACAGGTAAATATACATAGTCTAAAAAAGTGTTTTTTCTTTGATTTTTGTTGTGTGGCCGTGTCTAGGTCAGAATAAAACCAGCAGTGTAGACAGTCGGTAAAAGTTTACATTTTAATCGTTGACGTTATTTATTTCAAAATTTTAAATTTAAAACACGTTAATGTATATTTTTGTTTGAGCAATTCTAAAAAAGGTTGCAAGGACATTGTGTGTTACGTGTTTTGGAGTAAGTTTTCTCATTTTTTAAGTGTATTTTAAACGTAATGTTACTGCAGTGGCGGCTCGAGGTGGTTCACATAGGGAGTGCATAATTTCAAAATTAAAAAGTGTAATACAAGAACGCTTCCCCAATCTTTATAAGTTTCACCGACATACTGTTCCAGACAGGTAGTGTTCATTGTACAGTTTGTTTTGAGGGAATAATAAATATAACACTACAGTTTGATTACATCTGACGATAAACGAAGTCCATTTTGCGTGTCTTTGACTTGCAGAACAGTTCTATCACTTTTTCATTAAAATTTGGGAAATCATTTATAAATTCAATTAAAAACCGGTGCTGCTTCGATGTGATCTCTGAGCGATTTATCTAATTCTGCCGTAAAATTTATCAATTCCCGAAAAATGCCCTTGGTATTCGACGTTTGCCGTTCATCATGACCCCGAAGTGCCAGTTCAAACGCGCCACAAAATCTAATGCAATTTATTATTAAATTTAACACATGCCTATTTTTTGTTACCTGTTCATTGTGTTGTTGAACTGCTTTTCTATATGATGATCTAAAACATTCTGAATGTTATTTTTTCCTAACATTCTTAGACTAAATATATTTTTCAAATGCCCTTCGGAATTTTCATGTTTCGTAATTTTAGCACTAAGATGAATTAAGTCTTTTATTCCGTTCTTTGACCAAGACGGTTCACCACCAAACAAAAGACACGGAAAACAAAACAAAGTATTTTTAATTTCACACCCACAAATCCAGTCATTTTTCTGAAAAATATTCATTTTGAATTTTCTTATAACGTCTTTACCTTTAACAGATTGTTTATTTTCTAAACATAATTGAGGCATCGGCCGTTTAAAATTTTTTATTGCGATTTTTTCATCATACGTTAACCGCGAAAACGTGTTATTCTGTATCGCAGACACGAAATACATCTTACGTTGAGCAGACGGGAATCTTGCTCACATGCTATGTATTATACGATATGGAACTAGAACAAAATACAGTTCTCCCCACCTTCAATGTAATGTTTAATGGCTTAACGCAGCAACAGTAGCGCTTTGCTCATGGGTATGTTTCTCTCGGTGGAAGGGGTCTTTACATCCGTGCGCTGTTAGTCGTCATTATATCTGTGACGACGATCGGTGCATGTAGGTTGTTTCGCGTGCCGTACACGCCACGTTCCTGTTCAATAACAATGAATACGTAATAAATAAATACTTTCACAGTTAGTCGCCGCTTGGTTTGTTTTGTTTCAAAATTCCAGGGGGTGCAATTGCTCACTTGCTCTCATTAAAGAGCCGCCACTGTGTTACTGTAAAATTTTAAAATGTATTCAAAAATTTGGCAAGGAAAAAAAATTAGCTTAAAACTCTTGGAGAGTTTTGTGGGAATTTTCGGCAAAAATAAACACTTAGTGGTTTTTTATTATGTTTAATTTAACGTTTCGACCTCATTTTGGGTCTTCATGAGAAATATGATCACTGTAAAAACAATGTCCTTAATTAAAATTACAAAATCTATATACGACATTAGATGATTTCCTTTTTAACATTTTCTGAACACATTAAAATTCATAATCACAAAACAATCAAAAACATAAAGATATAAACAATATAAAAACATATATGTAGGAACACTTACTCCAAAAACACGTAAAACACTGGTTTTGAGCCTCTTTTTATATTGATTTTTTTTTTTATTTTATTTATATTCGTAGTCAATAATATTTTGAAATCACCTATTTTATTTGAGAACAAAAACTATTAAATTTAGATACATATATACTTTGCGACAGTTAAAAGGTTAATTTACCTTTGTTGTTTCGTTAAGTAAAAAGTTGCAATCGTGTTTTGTACATACCTCCTTTTCTGATTAATTATTGCTAAGTAACTAAGTGTGTTTGTACAAACATTATTAAAATCAACCGAAATATAATACCATTCACTTACCGATGTGTCACTTTTTGGTGAAACTTGTCCAGACGAACATTCATTGACCTGTATGTGTGAATTTGACGATTTCCTACCACTTGTCGCCAGTTCGGCCCTAAAACCACCCGCTGGGTCATCCGTTTCTAAAACTCCTGTCAAATACGATATGTACGATGTTGCTAACCTTAAAGTCTTAATCTAAAAACATAACAATTTCAATATTATAAATACAATTGCTTCTTAAATGGTAATTATACTTTTGATAACTTGGTGTCTGCAGGAACATTTGGTATACAATCTCTTAGGTCGGCGTAGGCATTATTTATGGACTGTGTTCTACGCCTTTCTTTTTTATTTGCGGTATTCCGTCTTTTTACGACTCTTATGAAGGGAGTAGGTAAACGTTCCATTTCACCTTCAGATGATACAGGAACTAGATTATAACCTAAAATGATAGTCAAATATATAATACATATTTTCTCAACTATATAGATTAACAAACGCGTAAGTGTTTTTGACTACAATTGGTAGAGTGCCCAAAAATGTTGTTACTCTACAGTTATAATAAAACTGATATCTGGACATGGTTTATCGATTAAGTGGCAGAATAGTAAACATTTAGCTATTTATTTTTAAAAACATACATTTGGTAGATTACAATTGAACAAGACGTGGCTCTATGCATAAAAAACTATATATTGACAATTTAAATTTTGTTAAAATTAATTTCATAGTAATAATATTAATCTATCAGGTATTACAGCTAAAACAAAAACATAAATCTCATTTTTCAAGCCATAATGCATGATGAATATCAATAAAACACCAAATAATATCCAAACAGGCACAAGCAAATTTTAAAAAACCAAAAGCTTGAAGTATCTAGGATGTTTGAGCACAATATAACAGAAAAGAGAACCTTATAAGAACAAACAGAGAAAGTAGAGAAGACATACCATTACCAAAGCAACATCTATAAAAAAAAAGCTCTATATCCTTCATTAAAGCTAAGGCAAAACACCAGCATAGGGCACGACCAATGGATCTCTATGCTGCTGAATGTATAAGCCAAACCAAAGGATTCAATCAGAAGCTAGGGACTACGGTAAGGAAACTTGAAAGAATTTATGAATTTAACCGAGATTTGGGTAGGCAGAAGAAACCACAACCCCCAACTGTAGCAATGCATGAAAATTACTGAAACAATTATGAAGAAGAATGTAATGATATATTATTTCACATTGAAAGAATAAACAACAAGCGATACAACGGAACTGCCCTTGTTATCTGAAAACTAAATCAATAAATTAAGAAGCCAGAAGTAAGAAATAAGCTATTTTCCGAACAACAAGAAAATAAAACTGGTAAATAAAGATCTACAGAACGAAAAATGATGACGACTGCCTTATAAGTCTGTGTTCCGATTTTTTTATAAAAAAGTAGTTCCAAATTAACTACTTTTAAATACTTTTATTTTCTCAATAAAATAAACCTGTGAGTAAAAGTGTTTTACAAAAATTATTACAAATGCAACTCCAAAACCTTTTTCAATTGTAAATACACATTTGCAAAAAAAACGTTATTCGATAAGAATAGATTTTAATCAAGAATTTTATTAATAACGACCGAAGCGCAGCGGAGTGAGTGTTTAAACGAGTTTCATATTATACTTTATCTACGACTGCAATTAATCAAAATAACACAAAATTACTTGTCTGTTGTCGCGCCACGTCAGATTATTTTGACAGACTGATGACAAGTGTTAAGCAACTTGATTGAGCTTCAAATGATTTGCGCAATTAATAAAGTTCACCCCGTATGCCCGTGTCTAAAGCGCATGTATTTAACAGATCACTTAGCGTCATGGAAACATACGATAACTGATATTTTACAGATGACAGTAGAAAAATACCTTTATCTTCTAGTCAGCATGACTTGCTAATAGTAAAAAAAACTGTTTTTTGAAAAGACCTACTTCAGGTAGAAATTTTGAAACACTTTTTTATATAATTTTTTTTCTCAAATTCACTTTTGAGCATTTTTGTATTCTTTAGACATTTATTTAAACTTAGTATTTACGAGATATTAGTAAAACTTAATTTTTTCACTGAAGTAACCAACCGATCACCGATGTCACTGGTGATCTAATCAGATATCAAGAAGAAGATTATACTCGAGAGATATGTGCAAAACTATGTTTAGGATATCAGGAAACTTCAAAACGTGATCATCTGCAAAAATCTCAAGATCAAAAATGTTCATCATCACAATATTTCCTTATACTATGTATAAGACAGTAAAAAGAAAGCTTAGTTAAACAATGAAACAACATATTTGGCTTAAACAACATAAACAAAAATCAAAAAATTATAAGCTTCAAGTGTCTAGGAGAAGCATTGAAGAGCAATATTATGAAAGAGATACAAGGCCGAATTTAAAAAAAAAATCTGGAATGAAGAAAAACTCAATCTTCATTATGGAAAACTGCAACACTACAAACCAGTGTACGATCAATAAAAGAACAACAGAAAGAAATGTATTGAAATATTTGAAAGGAAATTATTAAGAAATTCATAAGAAAATCGGGCATTTACGGCTTTTATGATGAACCAGTTTGAGTTATATACATAAGAGATTTGATAAATGAAACATATTTTATTATATAAATACGGCGCTTTCCTCATAATGAGAACAGGGTGATAATCCGTGGCAGCTTGCAGCAGATTTCTATTCCATGTTAGCCATCTGAGATCGTCTTTCTTCGCCTAATATAAAGTGTCAGCTAAAGCTACAAGTGAAAATTAGATAAAAGAAGAGTAATTTTTAAGTTCTCTTATTCAGAAATATCCTAGTTTAATATGTTATAGTACAGCGTTTTTAAAGCAACATACGATAGCTGAACTTATAAATATATGATGTGATCATCGCAGTTTAGTTCGTCATCAATAATGGCGTGATCATCGCAGTTTAGTTCGTCATCAATGGCTCTTACATTTTTTTACTCTATGTTTGGGATATATCGACAAGTCAATTATGCCAAGTGAAATTATAAAGATGTTAATTCTAGACTCTAAGGAAAATGCTATATTACGTAATACTACAGGTGAAGATCAAATGCTTCCTTTACTTCCCTATCATAATGCTTTGTAAAATTATATAAAAAAAAACGTAACTGAAATGTAATTAATGAAGAGCAAAAAGGAAGAATCTATGAGAAAACAAAGGAAAGTAAAATAGATGAATTAATTTATACTAGTTTGGTACTTTTTACAGTCCTTAATAACAATACGTTTTTGAAATACCGCAATTTTATTTTTTCGTTTATAATCTGGATGTAATTAGACTTTGTGCAAAAATGGCAGAAACATAATTTTCTGGTTAAAAACCGTCAATGATAAATGTTCCCAAAATAAACAAATTAAGCAGTTATTTTTACATTCAATATCGAACAGTCTTTATTTAAATTTATTATTTTATTTATTTCCCAAAAAACTTGGTGAAGAAATTTATAAGTGTACAACAGCCTTAAGGCATACTGGACATACATACATTGGGAAAGGGCAAGTATTGGAAACTATTTTCATTTTTGGTGTATTCATTGTTTAATTTTTGAATTATTGACCAAACAATATATTGCTACGTAAGTAGGTTCAATTAAACGATGTATGTATTTGAAATATATATTAATATGTTACTGAGGATATTTAGGAAATTACAGAGTCTTCTAGGAATTCCCTTGTATTGCATATGCCTGTGTAAGTGTGAAGTATGAATAACATGTTATAGAAATACGGGTATTTTAAGGGCAATTAAGGAACTGGATTATGTCGGCTGTGTGTTAAGGTATGTTTCCGCAAGTGGTTTTTGATTTTGGTCGCGTCTTTGTAGATTTTGATGAGTTTTATTATATCCCTGATTGTTTTGTGAATTCCTCAGAGTATCTTTTTTATGGTTTCATCTAGCTAGGGGATATTTTTTCTAACTGGCCTCTTTAAAAAAACCTTTTGTTAATTTTCTTAATGTAGTCTTCTAGTGAGTATATATGCAATTTCTTGCGCTGTTAACAAAACGAGAACTTTCAAGCACCGATCACCATACCTCAGGTGCACTGGCTTGGCGTGAATCATCACAATATGTACACTTCGTTGCAAAAGAAGTTTCCACTCAAATTTCAAATATCACCGGCTCCAGTCTCTAACATTCGGTGTATTGACTATATAAAAGACAGAAAATAAACATCATATTTTTAAATGGTTCCACTGATTCACTATGCACATCAAGGAGTATAAAGATATAATAGGAGCAGTTACTCGGGTAATGCAGCGGTTCAGGTAAAGCACGCATTGTGCGAGAGAGATGTTAAGACGAAGACGCTGGAGCGGGGCCTCCTGCCTTCGGTTCGCAATTTTCGGCCAGCTCGCAATTTAATCCTAGTTCAGTTGCATTTTGCCATATTGCATGGATGCGTGCGCGTGTAACCGTTTTACTAGACAGTATTTCTAATAAGATGGGTAAAAAGTGCTTCGTCCCTAATTGCCGCTCTGGATACAAATCATGTTTAGAAAGGGTGTCTTTATTTTCTCCTCCTCGAGACAGTGAGAGGTTAAAGATATGGGTAAAAAATATACCACGTGCTGATAAAATGTTATCACAAAACGACAGAGTTTGCGAAAAACATTTTGAAGCACAATATGTTATCAAATCATGGTCTGATGGGTTAAATACGGTAAGTTTGCCTATTTTGTAGATTTATTACGAGTATCATTTCTATCACGCTTTCATTATTTTAGATTATGTTGGAAATGCCGCGTTTATCGGATGATGCAGTTCCCACAATTTTTCCGGGTTGCCCATCATATCTAAATATTAATACCAATACCAGAAAGCGACCATTAAACAGAGATAATATTTCTGAAATGCGGAATAAGCGCCGAAAAATGTGTGTTACTAACCCTGTTACTAATGCTGCTGATAATGCAACAACAAGTAATAATATTGAAACCACATTTTGTAATACAGTTTTAGTCAACTCATTTGAAAAATTATGGGAAAATAACTGTGCCTCAGTTAAACTGCCTAATGAACATTGGAGCTTCCACAAAATAATTGATGAGTCTGATCTTCGCAAAAAGTACATATGCTTTAGTAAAATGCTTGTAACAAAACAAACCACTTTGGCAGATATCGAGAGACAGGTCGTAATTGACTCTAATTTTGGAAACAAAATAGGTATACTTGGAACAGAGATACATTTGCCCGAAATGTCAGGAGATATTGTTAAAAATGAACTCGAGTTTATACAAAACCTTCTTTTGAAAATTGACAACTTTAAAATATGTCCAGGGGGACCTACTTTTTCTAAATTTCATCCGTCGACCACGTACAGCGAATCCGCGATACCGAATCATGCACTAGAAATTTGGAGACACATAAAATGCCCTCTTGTCCAGAATTCATTACAGCGTTGTAAAATGTGTCTCACCCTAAAAAACACAATGCGCGTTCAACAAAACAGAAAACGCAAGGCTACTTTAAAATTAAAAGTACGCACGAAACGTTTGTTGACTGCTAAATCGCAATTGGAGAGTTTACGTAACATGAAAAATAAACAAAAAAGAATTAGTTTCAGAGCTATGATGAGATTAGAAATGTTACAAAGAGAATTGGCAGATATTCAAAATAAAATGAAAAATATCAAGGAGGAAAAATTGGAAACTTATTTACAAGGCTCTAATTTACCTGAACAACAAAAAATATTGATAAAAGAGTGCATTAATATAAGTAAAGTGTGTAATAAAAAGGGGAGACGATATTCACATGATTGGTTATTATATTGTTTGTTGTTGAACATTCGAAGCTCAAGTACCTATGAGTTCTTGAGACATAATGATATTTTGCCTCTGCCCTCGTCAACCACCATGCGTCGCTATTTGACTAGGGTGAACATGAAATGTGGGTTGGATGAAGAGTTTTTTAAAGCACTTCGCTTAAAATTATCTCGAAAAAACAAATTGCAAAAGCACGGCGTCCTCCTTTTTGATGAAATGCAAGTTAGAAAAAGTGTCAAAGTTAATACAAAAACAATGGAGCTGGTTGGAATAGAGGATTTTGGCGATGATGTTGATGACAAAAAAAACACGTATGAAATGGCAGATCACGCATTAGTCTTTATGTTTTGCCCCGTAGCGGATAAATATACGCAACCAGTGGCACTATATGCTTCAAAAAATGCAACGAAGGGTGTCATTTTGGCATCTCTCATTGTTAAAGTAATTCAAGAATTAGAAAAGGCTGGAGCGTTCGTCGATGGCATTATCTGTGATGGAGCGTCTACAAACCGCCGTATGTGGAAAGAATTTGGAATATCAGGGAGTTTGGCTAATCCAAATAATAAATGCGTTCATCCTGTAGACGAAAAGAGGATGTTGTTTTTTTTTTCTGATACACCTCATCTGTTCAAATGTATAAGGAACAGAATTCTTCAGAAAGGATACGTTAAAGTAAGTATATATAGTATACTACTTGTATATACTGTATATTATATTTGTATAATAATTATTTATTAACTTTTAGTTATCCAAAGGGAAAGTTGAGTGGAGACATTACGTTGCTTTATATAAAGAAGACTTAAAAAATCGTGGAAATTTGAAGGTTTGTCCGAAGTTATCATACAATCACATTTACCCAAGCACTTTTCTCAAAATGAGGGTAAAACTTGCAACACAGGTCAGTCATGCGTTCTTGCACTTATGAAACATATATAACACATAGGGTCAATAAAAGAATAAAATCACTTTACTTATGGTTACATAGTGGTGTATACCAAGGGTCTATACAAAATAAAATGTCAGCCATTTAGCTATCTTGGCAAGGCGGCAAAAATTTAGCCTACTTAGTTTATTCTTTTATAGACACACACATACTACACCCTGTTCTTCCTAACCTACAGATATTTAGGATAGTTTTTCCTACATTATTTTAATTAAAATGTTATAGCTTTTTAGTAACTCCGTGACAGAAGGTCTCATATATTATAAAAAAAGACACTTGAAAGAATTGGACGACGCAGATGTGACAATTTTATTCACAAAAAAAATGAACGATCTTTTTGATTCTCTAAATTCGAGTAAGGGAATAAGTTTAGATTCTGCAGAAATGAGGGTAACCTTAGGACATAAAATAAAAAGATAGCAAGATTTATTTACTACGTTGTAGATCATAACTGAAGGTCTGGAATGGTTAAATAGTTGGGAACAATGTTTAAAGGATGAACAAATTAAAAAAGATGAATTTTTATCAGAATCGACTGCGGAAGGTTTTAGGGTCACCTTATTATCTTCCTTAGATATTACCAAATACCTGATATCGAAGCAAGGTTTCAAATATGTGCTAACAAGAAAATGTAATCAAGACCCTATAGAGGTATACTCTTATAAAAAAAAGTTGATTTAGTTTTGTTCAAATAGTTTTGTTTTAGCACTTTTTTGGAGTGATTAGACAAGCGGGGGGTTGTAATGACCATCCCTCATTTCCTTCGTTCATGCAGTTATACAGGTTGCTGACTGTTTATAAGTTAATCAAGCCTCCTCGTTATGGAAATTGTACAGTTGAAGAAGTTAATTCTGGTGTTCTTGATTTCGAAAATTTTAAACTTATTTTTGAGCAAGAGAAAACAAATCTTGTTCAGAAAATTGAAAAAAAAATAGAAGAGGTTTCGTCTGTATTATCCGACGAAGAAGATCATGAAATACTGCTCGATCAACTAATTTGCAGTTACAGTAATGATGTTAGTGATGCTGTACTTTATTACATAGGAGGTTTTTTGATCCGAAAAATTTCGAAGACAACTACCTGCTTAAACTGTTTAAATGGCTTATCCAGTAAAGTAACTTTTCAAAATGTGCCCGTTGCTGACCTCGTTTATTTAAAAACGAAAGGATTTTTAACTCATCCCGCAATTGAGATGTTTCATATTTTTAAAAGAGCAGAGGAAATTTTTCTAAGACATGTAAAGTCCAAGTATCTATACGACAATACAATTCATGAGTGTATTGATAAGATTCAATTTAAATTTAGCTGTGAGGTACATAAATTTGAAATAGTATCTACCGCCTTGCATCTTTTTATTTCAATGCGAATGAGACAGTACTTTAAAGCGGAAGATTTAAAAATGAAATCAAATTTTAAAGACAAAAATAAATTGTCGAAACTACAGACAAATTAAGAGCTCGTCTTCTTTTTAAATAATAAAAAGAGATAGATTATTTTTAAATGTTACTTCAAATTCATAAAAATAAATAATAAAAAATGTAATGTTATTTTATTGCCTGTAAACTTGCAAACATTTCTTGTGTCAGCCGGACCTCCTGCAGCGTCTCACTCTAGCATCCGCCTCGCTCTTGCGCGTGCTTTATGTGAACACTGGCGGAACGAGAGCGGTGTAGGTAGTCGCTACTCCTATTCTATCTTTATACTCCTTGATGCACATATACCGTAGTTGACATATTTTAATTTCTGATACGAAAGTAGAAAGAGGAAAAGAGCGCGACGAAATAAACTAAAGATAAACATAAGCGAAGCTGCCAAGACAGTATACTCGCGTGAGGGTCCCCCGACATCGACACTGCTTTGCTCTCCCACCACTGTTAGCAAGCAGGCATCGCTGCATGTTATAAGGTCATCTTCTGCATGCGATAGAAGTGTAAACCGAAATTAAAATTTGACGACGACGGTATAAAAGAAATTTAATGTTTCTAATATTAATTCGGTTATATTCTAAATAGTAATACGTAATACATACTAGATTTTCTACAAGACTAAACTGAATAAACTTTTAGTTACCGAACAAAGAAGTAGTAAGTAAATGACGATTCGACGTAGAGTACTAGAAAAAAAAACGTAAAAGGAATGAATGGGGAATTGGTCACCGTCATTCCAGAAACCACGAGAATTATCGCGAAGATAAAGATATCTATAAAAAGGGGTTTCCAGACGCAGGAGGGGATTATCATCAGTTCAGTTAGTAATGTAAATATCAGATGTAGAGTAATAAATATAAATTCAGCCATAAACATAAGTTCTAATCAATACTTTTAGTACGTTTAAGAGTATTTTAATCAATCAGTGTAAGTGTCTTCATCGTTTTGTGCGCGCGATAAGTTTGTTGGACAATGGATTGTCCGCAAGAGCTGTAGCTCGAGAATTAAACGTTAGCCATACATTTATAAACAAACTGCTGTGTAAATGGACCGTTGAGAATATGTTTCGAAGGCAACCAGGATCAGATAGACGAAGAGCTACCACAGATAATGAGGATAGAAGTTTATCACAATATGTCCGGGAGCATCCATTTACCAGCTTCCCTTCGGCGGTCAACGAAAGTGGTTTTCCTGCTAGTACGAGTACTGCACGAAGAAGACTAATCTCTAGCAGCTTAAAAAGTTATACTGCGGCGGTGAAACCTTCACTAGCGGAAATATATCAACATGATAGGTTAATATTTGCGTAAACCTACCACCGCAGGAACTGACATTTTTGGGGGTCAGTAATTTTCTCTGGTGAATCAACTTTCAATCGTCTTCATATGGAGAAGAATACGGTTAATCGTAAGAGAGGACAAAGATATGATCCAAGATATATTTACGAACGTTCGATTAGTAGCCGGTTTTCTGTAGGCGTCTGGGGATAGATGTCTTTTGATGGGCTATGGGTTATATGGAAAATAGAGGGTCATTTAAACGGTACGCAATATAAGAATATACTAGCTAATGTCATGTTGCCTAATGGTACTGTACTGTGTGACAACTTCCTGTTTCAACAAAACTCACCGATAGATACATAAATCCAGTGTGGTTCAGCAGTGGATCGAAATTGTAAATATTGAAACTTTACCCTGACCCCCTAAATGTCCAGATTTAAATCTTTTGGAAAATCTCTGGGGATTTATGAAAAAGAGAATCTCTGATCATGTATACAACAATTCAAATCAATTATGGAATCAAATTGAAACTACCTGGAAAATGCCAGCGTGGATTATTGCCAGAAATTGGTCGACAGCAAGCCGTCTCATTTAGCAGAAGTAATAAAAAATACTGGAGGGTGGAGACACTATTAATTAATTTATATATTTTAAATGCATTATATGATTTCATAATATTGCCAAAAATATAAAATGCCCCACCTGTGCAAAAATATCAGCGAAACAGTAAGTCAAGAAAGGGAAATATAAATTCTCTTATACATGTGTATATCAATCTCACCATAGAAATTCATATGAAACACGATCCGATCCAGTTGCAGTTGGAATGAAAATTTAGTTGGTTGATTGAAGCTTAATATGACATATCACTTTTGTAAATAAAGACAATAACAATGTCGTACGAGCTAGATGTTCGTAGAAGTATTTATCAGTTGGTTGGATAATCTGTCACACAATAAAAGATTACCAGGAGGGTATTCCTTTATCAATTTACGTAAAAGTGGACGATCCAAAGTTTTAAGCCGACTTAAGAAGTGAAGGTTGATTGAAAGAGCAAGAAACAGATTGGGGATGTCAGCGAGTAAGTTATCCCGAAGATATCATATTTCACGCTCGGTTTTTAGTCGAACATTATCCAAAAATAATCTAACTTATAGTAAAACAAAAAATATAGGATGCGTTCATTTTAGTGAAAAAGTTGTCATTATGGACGATGAAAAATATTTCACGTAGTCCAACTCGGGGATCAAGAAGGGCAAAGTAAAGTTTGAATATAAAATATTGGTGTGGTGTGCTATATCAGGTGTTTCACGGGCGCATGTTGGACGTGTTCGAGGTGAAGCCATCAATGCAGACATTTACATACGAAAATGCCTCACAAAACTTCGAAATTTTATAAATACACATCATCTCAACGACGAAATAATGTTCTGGCCTGACTTAGCCTCGTGCCATCACGCTAGAAGTAGAAGAGACTGGTCAGCCACAAACGCCATCAATTTTGTTCCGAACACAGATAATCTTCCAAATGTTCCTCACTCAAAGGCCATTGAGGAATTTTGGACTTATTTGAGTAGAAAGATATATATGGTGGGGACTGGGAAGCCCAAAATGAGGAGCAGTTAAGACGCAGAATCTTTCAGAAAATTCGGGAAGTCGACGTTGTTAACGTCCAAAGACTGATAGGCGATGTAAGAAATAAACTACGTGACGTAGAAGAATATAGGCCTTTATCCGTCATGTAAATGTTATGTTTAGTTGAATTAAGACTATACTAAGATACCTCGGACCGTAGCTCCTCTATCATACAATATATCGAAAAGAGTTTAAGAGAAAAATTGTCAATACTTGCAATCACCATTTCCCTAAAATATTTTTGGTCATCAGTGCCGTGCCGTATTCCAGTGGCGTATCAAACCTATGTTTTTTTTAAATGGGACAATATATATTTTGTGGATGATTCGGAAAGCTTGGAATTTCGATTATCCAACGATGTAATTATTTTATATGGTTCCCATTTGATATTTTAGAAAAAAAGTGACTATTTGCAAAGCCCAATCAAAAATTATCTTCTTTCCTTAAATCACTTGAAAAAAAATTAAGAAATGGTAGAAGAGGTCTTAGTCTATCCCTAAATTCGAAACCGAAACGCCGGGACAATTTATTTCCTGCCAAAAAAAATGTCGAAGTACGGTCTAACTGCGAAGGAAAACTGTTATAACAGCGAAACCGCTAAAGTTAGGGATATGACGTTATATAAGAAAAAAAAAGTACTCTTCGAGGGCTCTCCGAATCAGCCACAAAATATACAGCGTTAGTAAAAAGTCCCGGAACGGTCGAATAACTTTGTTATTTGAAAATTATGATTTCTGAAATTTGGTATGGGGGTATAGTTAATATAAATGCATTTTATGCAATACAGTTAATATTTTTTTCACTTCCGGTTTAATCGGCAATACGTCCAACTTTTTTTTTTTAAATGGAACGCCCAGATTTTTTTAACACTTTTGAATGCAAAATAAAAAACTACGTTCAGGAAGTATTAAGATGTTTATTTTTATTCACAAGAAAACAGTTAAAAAATTAAAAAAGTGTCCTAATACAGAAAAATCAAGGTACCTTTGAAAAAAGTTGTTGTTTAGTGTTTGCATTCTTTTTGCCGTCACATTTGACAATTTTAAAAGCGTTTTAACTTTTGCATCGCTATAAATTTACTTATTTTAGACATTGACACATATGAAAATGGCAGTAAAACTTACTGAATCAGAACGAATTGAGATATTAATGATGCGTGGGTACGGTGATCGTCAACGTTCTTTTGAAGAGGTTCGTATTTTGTTTAATACTGTTTATCCGGATCATCACATTAGTAAAAGTACGGTATGCCGAACAATTTAAAAGTTTGAAGTCTTTCGTCAGGTGAAGGGTTTACCTAGAAGGGGACGTTCATTAACAGCAACAGATGAAGAAACTAGTTTGAATGTGTTACTTACAGTGGAAGAAAATCATCACGTGTCCACAACAAAATTAGGTCAAATTCATGAGATCTCTCAAAAATCTGATCATAATATTCTTAAATCAGCAAGAATGAAAGCCGTTAAAATGTATCCCGTCCATGAGTTAACTGAAGATGATCCAGATCGTAGACTACAATTATGCAAAACAATGACGGAATTGATCGAGCAGCAGCCTAATGTTTTAGATCACATCATTTTTTCAGATGAGGCAACGTTTTTTCTCAACGGCACTGTGAACAGACATAATTGTCGCTACTGGTCAATTGAAAATCCGCATTGGATTGAAGAAGTCCATACACAGCGTCCTCAAAAGGTGAATGTCTGGGCTGGTCTTGTTGGAAACAACATCATAGGACCATTTTTTATAAGAGGAAATTTAACTGGCAACGTCTACTTAAATTTATTGCGAAATGAGGTTGCTCCAGCACTTGCGGCCCTCTTTCCAAATGCAAACATAGGTGATCACCCTAATGCACATTTTTGGTTTCAACTAGATGGAGTTCCCCCCCATTTTGCCCATAATGTCCGCGATTATTTGAATGAAATTTTTCCGGGACGTTGAATCGGACGTAGAGGAGCAATCGAATGGCCAGCACGTTCGCCAGATCTCTCGCCATTAGATTTTTTCTTTTGGGGTCACTTGAAATGTCAAGTGTACAAAAATCGTCCCCATAATCTTGAACAATTGGAAGAGAGAATAGTTCAAGAAGCCAATCGCATCACTCCAGAACAAATACAAAATTCAATAAGAAATTTTACTGACCGTTTAGATTTTTGTCAAATTGTAAATGGAAAGCATTTTGAACAATTATTGTAATCGCAACCTGAATAGACAGGTATCTTGATTTTTCTGTATTAGGACACTTTTTTAATTTTTTAACTGTTTTCTTGTGAATAAAAATAAACATCTTAATACTTCCTGAACGTAGTTTTTTATTTTGCATTCAAAAGTGTTAAAAAAATCTGGGCGCTACACCCTGTATAAGAATAATATTGTTGTTAAAATGTGAAATAATAAAAAATAAAATAAAAAAAAATATTTTTGCTTTTTACCGAAAACGTTTGAGACATACGTTATCTACATTATTCAGTATGGGTGGAGGTATTATTCCTGAAAATTAGAGATGGGCACGAATTTAATGGGACTGATCAGTACTAATAGTTGTCGATATACGTATCTAGCTTTAATGTGGTAAAGGTGTTTTTATTGGTGTTTTTGTTTACACATTTGTTCAAACAAATACCTGATTTATATTGCGAATGACAATGTTCACTAGAAGGATATGTTATTGGTGTATATATTTGATAAGGTCCGACGACGGGACTTTGTACAGGGCCACTAGGTGATGGTGAATCCGATCTAGGGCTACTAGACCAGAAATTTGACTCCTCATTCGGCCCTATACTATTACCATCTAAAAAAAATATACATAAAAAACAAAGCTGCCTACAATTTAATTTATTTTATTTCTTTTTAATTAAAATCTAATTAACATAAAATCAATTTTATATAAATACAGCGGTTTAAAAATATCACACATACTTATTATATACAGGCATCACATATGTATAATAATGTATATGTATATACAGTTTTCTTTAGGATCCAATTTGTTGGATTTTAGTTGGATTTGTTGAATATATAATTAGCCTTTGTATACATGTTTGAGTGGAAGTTGTATACAATGAAATTCGTTGTGCATTAAATTAAACCAAAGAAATTTATTTTATATGTCTTATAAATAAATAGAATGTAATCATACCTAAATATATAAAGCACACTAATAGATGCAGTTATTATTATTTTATCCGTAATACATAGGTTTTTAATTTAAAATATCACCAATTATTCCTTTATTCAAACAAATAAAGTAAGACAAAAATGTAAATGTATATAAACAATTGGTCTCTCTCTTTCTCTCTCTCTCTCTCTCTCTCCCTCTCTCTCTCTCTCTCTACCTGTTTCTAATCTCACGTCTGATTGTGTTTCTTGATATTTAATCAGATGAAGATTTTATGTTTTTTGTGCAAAATATCAGTCAGATATTACTGTCCATGAAGTGTTCCTTGTGTGTTTAATATCTTTTATGGCATTGTCACCTCACCTATTTAAAGATAGACAGGAAAAATTAGGTGTGAGCACCACACGACTTTCTTAAGGCATCATATAAAATTGTACCAAAAAATTCTATACTACTTTATAGTACAATGTAAAACGTCATACAGTTTTCTTGTACAATTTTATTGGATGAAATTAGATGCTGTCCTATTTTCGTACACTAATAACTTGGACTTGCGCAGGCTCAGTAAGGCATATCATTCTAACCTCTATATTCTTTGAAACAAAATTTATTCAAAAAGTCAGAGATCATAAACTGAAACAGGGTGAAGTTTTAGTTTCATTTGAAGTAAGTTCATTGTTTTCCTCAGTACTGGTTCCAGTAGATGAATACTTGAAGCTGACAACTCTTTGCAGTTCAAGAATATTTAGATGATAATTGTATTTGAGGATAGTCGACTGCATATTGTTGGGATATTATAAAATATACGTTAAAGTGTAAATGTTGCATGTTTTTTTTTTCTTTATATTTTATGTGTTATTTCCGTAAATTATTCTGTATTGACTTCTCATGTACTATATGACGATAAATAGAAAATGAACTGATAAACTAAACAGCAGTAATAATGAATTGTTTTGTAGATGCGCTATTTCTCAATGAAGTTCTATAATCATTGTATTTTGCCGTATATTAAATATAAAACATTAAAAGGTGGTTGAATTTATAACATTTTTAATCAACAACTAACAATGTTGGTTACCTCATTACACATAACCTACACCTACATTTATTGACAATCAATATAACCTGAAATCAAAAATGTCATTATCACAATAACTTCCATATTCATTTTATAGTTTACAGTATATATCTTGACTACAAAGCATTAATTTGAAACATACAAGGTTAAATGTAGGTCCTACATATAATAGAATCTGCTAAAAAAATGTTTACTTGTATTAAAATGTATAAATATACTGTTATCAATTAAATCACTCCTAATTTACGTTAAGATTATGAAATATGTTTTCATATAATACTTCTGACTATCCTATACATGTACGTAAACTATTCGTAAAAAAATTCTCGAAGAAATGTTAAAATTGTTTACATAATCTTTATGTGTTTATTTACGGTACATCCTATGGGAAAAAGTCAATTTTGTGGATATATTTACGCTCAAAGGAACCGCCTTGACAACACTATTATATACTCCACTACAATTAAGAGTGAATATGTCAATGTCACGTTTATGTTAGAGAAATGAAAATTTGATACATTGGCACATTCGAACACTTCATATAGTACATACTACATACACTAAATAATATTGTGATATATACAGCTCTGTTCAAATAAATCTGGGACAACGTTTTTGTTGTTGTATTTCTGGTTTTCAGTATGTTAGTTGTAAAAGTATTGGTGATAGTTAACAAAAGGGAACATTTATTTTTATTTAATAGAAGTAAGAAGTAATGAACGAGGGCACACAATAGATTTTAACTAGAAATAATTAACAATAAAGAAATAACGTAAGAAAAAAGAAATTTAATATTTTGTTGGGCACCATTTTTTCAATAACTTTTTCCAATCTTCACTGCATAGAATTAATTAATGAACGCCCTAAATCTTCGTTATTTGTCAGTTCCTCCTATTCTTTTTCGATCCATTGCCACTATACTTCTGTCCTTTCTGATTGAGTATTTCGTTTATTGATAATCTTAAACAAATGCCCCCAAACATTCTCGATCGGATTTAAGTCCGGCCTGTTGGAAGGCCACTGCAAAACCTCGATGTTATTAGTTTCAAGCCAGGGACATATAATTCTAGCAGAATGAACCTGCCAATTATATTGCTGAAATATAAAGTCGGGATTGGCAAATATATAATGGACAGTTGAAAGCATGATATATTCCAGAATGTTTCTGTAGGCAATCGCATTAAACCTTTTTCTAGTCCGCCAACATACACCAAAACCTTGAGAATTTATCCAAGCCCAAACATTAACTCCGAATCATCCAGAAGTTCCTAAGACGACTATATTCCTCGTGGAAACGAGTTCCCCGTGGCCTATAGACTTTGATTTTATCGTTGTATGTCGACTGAAAAGTCTTCTCATCACTAAAAATAACCCGGTTCCAATAATTCAAATTATTATTAATATGATTTAAAGCAAATAACAGTCGTAATTGTTTCTGCTCATTAGTTAAGTACGGCTTCCTTGCTTCATTGATATTTCTCCACGTTTTTACTTTCTTATACGTAGTATAAGAAAGTATTGTGATGATCAAAATTTTTGACATCAAGACTTTTGCAGATGTCCACATTTTGAAGTCTCCTGATATCAAAAAAGTGGTTTTAAAAAAAATACCTGCCTCTCTCTATGTGACCACGATAGCGGTGAAACGGCTACAGCTATCTATTACAAATTTTATATTTACAAGTATAATCTCCCTCTTGAGATCTGACTAGATTTTCAGTAAAATCGGCAGACCGGAAGTAGTAGTTTACTCCAGTGAAAAAATCGAATGTTACCAATATTTCGTCAACTCTAAGTTTAAACAAATTCATAAGGAATTCAAATGTACTCAAAGTGAATTTGAATTAAAAAAGTGTTTCGAAATGCCTACCGGAAGTAGATCTTTCACTCTCATAGAAAATCAGTTTTTTGCGAATATTTCGCAAGTCATGATTTTAGGCAGATACATTACGAGTAGAAAAGTATTTAACGCTTGATTTTCAATACTTCTTGTATAAAACAAATTTCAAACTCGAACCGGAAGTAACACTTTTACTCTAATCGAGTAGCATTTTTTTGCAAATATCTCGCAAAGTATGCATTCTATAGAGATTAGAAGTATTTAGATACAAGTTTGAATAATTTTTGTATAAAAAAATTCTCACAATTCCAAACTAATGTTTTGTATAATTTTGCAACACATATATTGTATAAGAACGTCGTGTGATGGCCACACCTAATTTTTTATTTTTGTTTCCATCGTTATACCTATAGTTTCTGACTTAGGATGTATTGGAAATATAATATATATTTGTATTGTGTATTATGTTACATAAATAAAGATGAAACTTACATATAAATCAACCAATGAGTTTTAGTTTGATATATTGGATTTAAATATTAGCAAAATATGTAACCATTCTAAACAAACTTCAGTTGTAAATGTTAATACTTTTATGAATTATAATTTTTCTAATACAGTAAAATGAATTATTCACTCCATTCTCAATGATATAGCTTGAAAAATGAATTTAAATAATTGTAACAGTACTTCGTTAAAAACTAAACTAAATTTCAATTATTGCAAGTTAACAATTGTTAAGACATTTTTTTCTAAATTCCCTATAATTTATAGAAATTAACATGGTCACAAAATTGTAAAAATATATGTCATGCAATAAAACAAAGCATATGTTCAGAATAAAAGATTTATTGTGTTCAAAAATATTTAGTTTACAGAAAGATTCTTTGGAAATATTCAAAATATGTTGTATGCCAAGACAAATTAAATGAAATTGCCAAATAGCTTTATATAAAAATAACTTTCATTTAATTAAAAAATTGTTTTGGATATTGCAGTGAACAAATAATATACCTGTTTTATTTGCTTTACTCAATGGTGTAAATTAGATTTGCTAATAATAATATAAATTACCTATTGGTATACTTTCTATCAAATACATACAGAATATATTTTAATTATATACAGTGCTCCAAAAATATTTCTATTAATATTTGTTTATTAATATCATTAATAAACATATACATTCGATATTCCAGACATATGAATGTATATGCCATGTGTCTGGAATATCAAAGAAAACAAATTGTGAAATAACTTGAAAGATATACTATATGAACACCAAGAAATATGAAAATACAAAGAAGGAATTTTGCCATTAAACACTTCTATTATGTTGTCTATTATGTTTTATATACAGGGTTAGTAGAAAGTCCCGGAACGGTCGAATAACTTTGTTATTTGAAAATTATGATTTCTGAAATTTGGTATGGGGGTATAGTTAATAAAAATGCATTTTATGCAATACAGTTAATATTTTTTTCACTTCCGGTTTAATCGGCAATACGTCCAACTTTTTTTTTTAAATGGAACGCCCAGATTTTTTTACACTTTTGAATGCAAAATAAGAAACTACGTTCCGGAAGTATTAAGATGTTTATTTTTATTCACAAGAAAACAGTTAAAAAATTAAGAAAGTGTCCTAATACAGAAAAATCAAGATACCTGTCTATTCAGGTTGCGATTACAATAATTGTTCAAAATGCTCTCCATTTACAATTTGACAAAAATGTAAACGGTCAGTAAAATTTCTTATTGAATTTTGTATTTGTTCTGGAGTGATGCGATTGGCTTCTTGAACTATTCTCTCTTCCAATTGTTCAAGATTATGGGGACGATTTTTGTACACTTGACATTTCAAGTGACCCCAAAAAAAAAATCTAATGGCGAGAGATCTGGCGAACGTGCTGGCCATTCGATTGCTCCTCTACGTCCGATCCAACGTCCCGGAAAAATTTCATTCAAATAAGCGCGGACATTATGGGCAAAATGGGGGGGGGGCTCCATCTAGTTGAAACCAAAAATGTGCATTAGGGTGATCACCTATGTTTGCATTTGGAAAGAGGGCCGCAAGTGCTGGAACAACCTCATTTCGCAATAAATTTAAGTAGACGTTGCCAGTTAAATTTCCTCTTATAAAAAATGGTCCTATGATGTTGTTTCCAACAAGACCAGCCCAGACATTCACCTTTTGAGGACGCTGTCTATGGACTTCTTCAATCCAATGCGGATTTTCAATTGACCAGTAGCGACAATTATGTTTGTTCACATTGCCGTTGAGACAAAACGTTGCCTCATCTGAAAAAATGATGTGATCTAAAACATTAGGCTGCTGCTCTATCAATTCCGTCATTGTTTCGCAAAATTGTAGTCTACGATCTGGATCATCTTCAGTTAACTCATGGACGGGATACATTTTAACGGCTTTCATTCTTGCTGATTTAAGAATATTATGAGCAGATTTTTGAGAGATCTCATGAATTTGACCTAATTCTGTTGTGGACACGTGATGATTTTCTTCCACTGTAAGTAACACATTCAAACTAGTTTCTTCATCTGTTGCTGTTAATGGACGTCCCCTTCTAGGTAAATCCTTCACCTGACGAAAGACTTCAAACTTTTGAATTGTTCGGCATACCGTACTTTTACTAATGTGACGATCCGGATAAACAGTATTAAACAAAATACGAACCTCTTCAAAAGAACGTTGACGATCACCGTACCCACGCATCATTAATATCTCAATTCGTTCTGATTCAGTAAGTTTTACTGCCATTTTCAAATGTGTCAATGTCTAAAATAAGTAAATTTATAGCGATGCAAAAGTTAAAACGCTTTTAAAATTGTCAAATGTGACGGCAAAAAGAATGCAAACACTAAACAACAACTTTTTTCAAAGGTACCTGGATTTTTCTGTATTAGGACACTTTTTTAATTTTTTAACTGTTTTCTTGTGAATATAAATAAACATCTTAATACTTCGTGAACGTAGTTTTTTATTTTGCATTCAAAAGTGTTAAAAAAATCTGGGCGTTCCATTTAAAAAAAAAAGTTGGACGTATTGCCGATTAAACCGAAAGTGAAAAAAATATTAACTGTATTGCATAAAATGCATTTATATTAACTATACCCCCATACCAAATTTCAGAAATCATAATTTTCAAATAACAAAGTTATTCGACCGTTCCGGGACTTTTTACTAACGCTGTATATGTATTATGTATATGTATATGGTATAGGTGGCAATGTATTTTATTTTATTGATTGAAGAAAATCCATTGTATAAGGAAAATAATTATTTATACACCTATTTTAAATTTTTAATAAGACATAATTAAGTCACCTAAATACTGATGAACAATAAATGTGAAAAAAGAAAATTTTGTGGATATTGACTGTGAGTATGCCACTATTTATTTTATATTAGTTATTAAGATCATAATATGTAGATTCTAGCTGAGGATGCCTTAATAAGGCGAAACATGTTCTAGAGTAAATAATAAAAATTCACATAAGGATCCAAGAGGATATATTGTTTTTATTTTATTATTTTTATTAATGTATTTTATGTTTATACATATATATTTTTCGGCCTTCTGGTATTGAAATTGAGTGCTTTGAAGAATGAATACAATTAATAGTAACATTATTGTTTTTGCTGTGTTTTTCATTTGCTTTTTCCCTTTTGTCCATTGTGTTTCACTATTTTTCAAATGAGTTTTCCGTATCTTGTCACATTACACGAAAAAGTTCGATACCGAATTTAATTTAATTAAACAAATAGCGGCGAATAACAATTCTGACACAATGATAGTAGATAATATATTAAGGAAGAAACAAATAAAACAGGATGTAAACTCTACTTTCCCTACACAAAACAAAGAACAAAAAATATACAGATTCTTGACTTTTCTATAGGTCCGTTTTTAAAGGGAATCAGTACAATGTTAAAAGAGGAACTAAACATAAATATTTCATTTACAACTAATAACATCGTAAAAATAATAAAGTAAGAACGGAAAAAGGTGAAAAATCGGAGTCTATGAGTTAAACTGTGGGAGTTGCCAAAAATTCTATACCTACAGGCCAAACAGGCCTTATAATACTAGAATTAAAGAACACACGTGGATTTCGACGACATATTTAAAATATTGCATACACAAAATAAACTATTCATTGCAGCAGCAACAGAAAAATTTCTTCTTCTTATCTGGGCTCTGACTTTCGTTGCTCTGGTATTTTTCTGCTATCTACCATATTATAGATCATTCGCGAATATACTTGAACTCCACATTCATCAATAACAAATATTTTTATTTTTCAACCGCATTACTCTGTTGTACTGAACCATAATCAAATGAAATTCGTTTCATGATATAGTGAAATTTCCTGAAAGCCCTATTTATGGTGGGTATGCTGATTGGCAATTGAGGATTTTCTTCTATTAATTTAGTTCTTAACTTTTGAAATGTTAAGAAGCAATCTTCATCAATCCAATTGCAAAGAGCTTCCTTTTGCTCCATAGTTAATTTTTTTGGCCGATGACTACCACTTTTCTTTTTAATTTGATTTATTTTTCTATAATTGGCATAAATTTTTCTTACAGTATTGGGTCGTACTCTAAACTGTTGCCCTATGATAGTTGACGATGCCCACTCTAATATAATAAAAAAACGCACCTCATCCCTTATTACAGCTTTCCTTCGTCTTTCACTTTTCATGTTATTTGCTGCTAAACGTGTGAAACTGAATTGGCAAAAGTGACATATGAGGAAATTTTGAGAGGCATAGCAACTACTAATAGAAATGGGGGAAACTCAATTGAAAAATAGTGAAATACAATTGACAAAAGAGGAAAAGCAAATAAAAAACACTGTATTAGTAGAACTCTACAAAAAGGGCATCTTAATTTATATTTTCTGTATGTTAAATGGTTGGTTTTGAACAATGAGAGATTACTTTATAGCAGAATTCTAAATCTATTACGAATTTATACGAGGGATGTTCTCTTTCCGCTGAGCCTGTCTAGTAGGAAATGATGTTTTGCAACAAATTTTTTATGACAATTTCAATCAGTTGTTTACAAGCTTATTTATAGTGACAGGTGTCAAATATACCTGATTGTTTGTAAGTTACATTAGTTTAAAGTACTCCTTTCGCCTTTCCTAATCCAAAAACGGCTGCTAAAAAAATAAAATTCTGAACATGATTGTAGAAAACCGGCATACTACTGTCAGTAGCATTCCAACAACTTTAAAGATTAGTGTGAAAGCAATTAACATTTGAAGGTCCGTAAGCTTTGTTCTCGGTGGATTCCCCACAACTTGACTTCAAATCAAAAAGAAAACCGCATGAGATGGTGGTGATTAAACATAGATACTGCTATGTTTCCGAAAAAAACAACAATCGACAGTTTGGGTCTTTTGGGAATGAGTCGGCCTCAACAAAAGTTGTTCGTAAAAAAAAAGTCGAAACAAGAAGATGGTCGCCACAATTTTTGGAATAACTGGGCATACTTCTACTGTAGTACTGGAGGATAGACGTACTATTATAGTTCTCCAAAACGTTGACGAAAAACGCATCAAGATTTAACGCTCGGGAGCACACTGCCGCTTGAACAACTGAATATTTGAATTCCCAAAACACAAAATTAATAGGTCATTCGCCATATAGTCCACACCTAGCACCTAATGACTTGTTCCTATATCCACGGGTAAATGATTAATTACGTGGTTTACGTTTTGCATCGGCCGAAAAAGCGGTTAATGCCTTTAAAAATGAAATAAACACTGCCAGAAGATTGGTGAAAATGTTTTCAAGACTGGTTTTCACGGATGCAAAAATACATTGAGTGTGGAGGAGAATATTTTGAAAAATTATAAATAAATGTTTTTCTGTAAATAAATTGTTTTACTTCACCAAGCACAGCGGAAAGAGAACAGCCCTCGTAGTATGATTTTAATAGAAAATTAACAAAATTGTTTTATGTTTATTAATCAATTTTGCAAGTGCAAATCTTCAATTATTTTTCTAGTTTAGAAACGTTTTTTTTTTTTTAAGAAACAAGTTATCGTATGCGCACATCTTGAGTAGTATATCTTATTAGTGAATTCAAAACATCTAATCTAAGTTTGTATAACTAACAGTTGTTGAACAAATGTAGCCTCTCTAAAGATGATAAAATTCTAGAAAAATAAACACAGATTTTATATCACACAATGTCACAAAAACCTTTTGTTTCTTATTGTAGAATGTATGTGTGATGTATAAATATTATGCTTTTTTTTTCTTATGAGAGGGTTGTCATGTGGCATTAGAAAATATTACGAAACTAGGATATATAAATATGTAATGCGTGTACATATATGTATGTATGTTTCTGTCTATAAAAAAATTATAAAGATAATTGTGGGAATTTTTCAACGTGAAAATGTTTAAAAACTATTTTTCCAAAGTATTTATATATAGAAATTAAAACCACCATAATATATTAGCAATAAATAAAAACTTACCTGTCAAAAAACTATGGCCATAGATAGACTGAGGTGTACCATACGAATATTGATAAACATCATGAGTATCATTTGTAGAACCACTGAATGACATTATTAACTGATTTAAGGAAAGTAGTAATTCCTAAGGACCAAATTCAAACACAAAACTATTTCTTTAAAAACTTCGCGATTGTTGTTGGTGTTTTTATTATTGTTATTGCTGTTATTAAAGATGTTTAATATTTTCCTTGTAACTGTAACTATACCTAACCACTAGTTTCAAGTAAGTATAGATTGCGGACTGAAATATACTGAAGCCTTCTTAATATAGTGTTATTCTTATTTTAGGATAACGTAGGCGGAGCTTTTGAGTTTTACGAGGACTGCATTGCTCGATCCTGAAATTTTGGGCTGGACTAAAATGCGGAGACACCCACGGTGTAATATCAAAAATTATTACTGAAATCAATATGAAATTTATATATATATTATATAGATAACTCTAAAATAAAATATGTCATTTCCGGTACATAAGTGCTTTGGTATTAAATAAACTCTTCAATGTCCGTCTTGTTTTTTTTCAAACTAAAAAGAAAGTGATCTTGTGCTCTTTACATAAAAATAAAAAAAAATATTTGGTAAGTTTTCAGGATTCTAAAGTATAATAATATTAAAATTAAAAGAAAAAATATTTTGACTAATTTTCAATAGGTATTATAATTTGACTATTATTATTTTAGCAGTTTAGTCTGGAAAGTCTATTTTATTCAATGTTAAATATTATGTTTATAGATATTAAATAAAAATTATTTTTTGAACTTTAAAATATTAGGTAATTAAACATAAAAATTTGTGTGGTATTTTTATATTACTTCAACAACGTTAAGTTAAAGTAAAGAATTGAATATCAAGATTGAAATATTCCATAATTTATATAAAAAAAAGTATTGTTGTATGGTTTTCTGTAGTATGTATTTGTAATATAAAAAATATAAATTATTTTATTGTAGTACAAACACGATTAAAAAGTCGTTACATGCATCGAATATTCAAAGTAAACAATTTTAACGAGTATAGTAATTGAGGCGCTTCTTAAAAAACAACTATAATCCAAACATTTGAATTTCGCTGTTAGTATTAATTTACATAGTTTCGGGAACGCCCAATCAACTCGTGTAGGTGAGACCGGGGATGGTTGGTACAATTTTTACGTTTAAATTGTTTGTAGCTCATCTACAGATATAAATGAAAATTGAGTAGTAGGCAATGATACCTCGTTTTATTTGACTAA
This sequence comes from Amphimallon solstitiale, assembly GCA_963170755.1. Taxonomy (NCBI): domain Eukaryota; kingdom Metazoa; phylum Arthropoda; class Insecta; order Coleoptera; family Scarabaeidae; genus Amphimallon; species Amphimallon solstitiale. The sequence continues at coordinate 10,030,090 of OY720684.1, forward strand.
GTAATTAGCGCTAGAATTCGTACATATAATAAAAGAATGATAAGTAAAATAACAAAGTTTTGTAACCAGTTCTGAGTACCAACATGCCCCGGCTAAGCGAAATATTGGTACACATTATGGGGTTGGTTGGTACTATTTAGTTTTGACACTATACAGTCAAAGAAAAAACGTTAAATAGTAGGTTTTATTTTGAACAATAATGTTTTACATTCAATTGTCGGACTCACAATTATGACATATTGCAGTAGCTTTGCTTTCAAATTAAAATATAGTAATCTTGTACCAGCAGAAATTAACCAAAAACAACGATAATACAAAGCAGCATAATATATAACAAATGCAGAGATTGCGTTGACATGTTAAAAAAAAAACTACTTCAATAAATTTATAAATTCAATCCCTATTAACATTCATATTATTCTTGTAGGTTCTAGCAGTGATCCTTCCTTTATTTGTCGACAACATTTCTTATTTAAAATTAAATAGGATAAGGTTAATAATAAAAAAAACTAAATCTCATAAAATATTTGTATTCAACTCAATACTTGATAACAACATCAGTAAAGAAATTCTTTTGCCACATGTGGCTGTAAAAGAAATTGTCCTTTTTATTTTTCCAATCACAAACAAAAAAAAATGTAAATTTTTATATATACGAAAAACACATTGCTTTTAATATATTATATAGATTTAAAATAAAAATATTACTCCTTGCTATCTTCAAATTTTTAATATCGTATAGTTTCAAAGAAATAAAATTTTTCTTTTACGACGCTGAATTTTATTTCAACAAAGACATTCATTTGCACGAAATGCCTCTGGAGATCTAAAATCTCGCAAAGTAGATAACACCTTGATAAGACTCTCACCAATCGTCATATGCAAATATTTACACGTTCTACATACCACAAATTGGCTATTTGTCCATCAAAAATGCTTATACCTTTACGTATTTAAATATGCTTGAAATCTTTATTAAATTTTTATCTAATAACTTGTTAATAATGCACAGTTAACATTGCTAGCAAACATTCTCACGTTGTGCCATTAATGCCCTCCCATGATTTGTTAAATAAATCTACTATAGCAAAGAAAATAGTATTTTATTCAAAATATTGACGATGTTGAACGCTTTGCTAAAAAAATGAACATTTTCACGTAGCATCTATAGCATACGCCACACATCACCAAATATCTATTATTAATTTATTTCAAGAAAAACTTAGATATTTGATTTCTATCTACCATTTTGATAATAAAAAAAATAATGAAATTAAACAAAATAACAATGAATTAATTATAATGTAATAAACTACTTATTGAAATCAAAAATAACTTAATACATTTAACTATAAATGATTTTATGCAGTGTATATGTACGCCTGCAATCAATTCAGTATGAAACAAAATTTTTACGTTCGAACAATTCAAAAGATCGGCAGCTCCTTCTCCTTTATCGTCGTTCGCGGCTTTTTATCATCTCGGTCATCGAAAAAACACAACTATTCGTCTGCAGCGCCACAATTCACGCACTAATGTTTATGTTGGCATTGTCCTGCTCATATTTGTTTTCTTCAAGTTTTTCCCCAGGTTGAACTATACCTATATTGTTTTTGACAGTTAGAAATTGCACAAAAATACACACACACAAATTGTTTATTATTAATGTCCGTGCACATTCGCTATTCCTTGTCTTGAGTAGGTATATTCTTCTTCCATTAACGCCATCCCTCATTGTATTTGTAAATGAATTTGTTGCCTCTTTTATCATTGTTTAAATACTTCCTTTTCCCATTATTTAACACTATCCGTATTATTCTTTTGCAGACATCTTCGTTAGAAATAATCGGAAAGACATTGCATACAGATGGAATCCTTCCTTTTATGATTACTTTGTCAGGAACATGGACCTTGACAGCTCTATCCCTGTCTTCGAACCACCTTCTCTCATCTTCGTGTAGGTTGATTTGTACGCAGCTGTTAACAACATTAACATTATTCTTTTCTTTGTAGATTTATTCAGATTAAACCAATTTTATCCCATTATTTCTGGAATTTTTCTGGATTAAACCAGATTTATCCTGCTATTTCTGAGGTTTTTGCTTTATTATATCTTGTCAAATAAAAAACACCTTTCTATATATCCTTTTTTTAAAAATTACTATTAAATATAAGTATCAGGTATTTATTGTACTGTTAAATGTGACCATAAAATGTCTAACAGATAACAATCTTTTATAAACTTATTTACTACGTCTGTTCATGATGAAAGATGTTTTCATGTCGTGAATGTCTAATTTCAGCTTTGTCATACAATTTTACAGCATTCAGATGACTAACTCTTTTCACTGTTCCATCTTTCATCATCACTCTCTCTCTCTGTTATTTATTTTTAACACATTATTAAGCTTGAAAAGTGGTTTACTTCTCAATATATTTAGTGCCACTCTTACACAATGCAAAAAGTTTGGTTCGGCCTTTGTATACTGAAAATACATCTTGTGCTCCTCGTTTCTATAAATATAGAATACATGAATTTATTTTCGTGTTTATTTTTGTACCTTTCATATAAATTTTATTTCAATTTTAATTACCACATACCCATCATCATAATGTTACGCCGTTGCGATTATGCAACTCATAATTCATTTTTCAACAATTATGTTTACCACTAAAAATTATTTCCTTATTCTAATACTTAATTGTCTAACTATTTTATAATGCCTAACCAATAGGGATCACGGCAATATGTAGAATGTAGTCAGATCATAGCATTGTTCGTGTGACCATAATTTATGTGCATTGAATCCACGTTTCCCCAGGTGCACTATTTGAAAATAGTTTAACACACACTAATCATATGGTTTCCACTGCTGTCACTCTCACTGAAACAATTGTCAGTAACCAATTTCTTCCTATATTTTAGCTCCTCGTTCCTACTATCCTCCTTTGCTTCAAAAACATTTTTCTTAAGGCTTACTTCATTATTATTATTTTTTCCGTTCATTTTGACACTTTTTCATCTTTGAAAAGTCCGTTAGAATGGCAGATTTTTTCTTACGTCTAATAGATGTTCTCTGTGCAGCCGTTGGTAATGTATTCAATTTTTCTAGACAACTGGAAGAAATTGTGCTGCAGCTAGGAATATTTAAAGTATTGTCAATAGGTGTAGAATATTGAGAAATATCTGCTGAAGTCAACGGAATTTCTATTTCCTACTCGTTTAAAGACAAGGCACGTGAGTCCGTTTCCAGAAAGAGGCGGCTTGGCTTCATTGACACTGTTGGGTTCACCAATGATTTCAAGGTTTGAATCTGGTCAGTCACATATGCTGGCATAAATTCACTATCGGAAAAATATCTCCATTGAAAGTTGATATTCCTGACACTTTAAAACCAGCCACCATATTGATTTGTGTCGCAGCAATAGGTAACGCCTTTGCGACAATCCCTGGAATATCGTATATTGTCATCGTGCGGCCAGGATTATTGGTCATCCATGCGTAACAAGCACTGTTGAATAAAAAATAATTAATATTTCTAGACATTGGGGTTCATTGGTACAGTACCATCCAACTCCCACAAAAATGTACCAACCAGCCCCCTGGCCGTAGATATTTTTTAAAATTACACAGCAATTGATACAAGATGAGGTTATATGTGTTTGTTTAAATATATAGAAATGAACCAAAATCAACCTATATTAACTACTTAATAAAATCAAAACTAAATCCTACTCATTGATTGTATTATATACTATTATATGCAAGTGAAAATATTTTCTTACCAGTGATTAAAACACAAAAATCTTTATAGCTTGGCAAGATATAAACACCTGCATGTGCCATTTCTTACAGATAAGTTTGACGCAATGTAGAATACACTTGGTTGCATCTGTTGAGTTGTGTGGAAAATATTAGGTCTGTACCAATCTGCCCCTGTGCTCAACCAGCCCTGCTCTCCCCTACACGTTTTCTGCAAAAAAATACATAGTCCGAAGTTTCAGTATAGTAAAGTTTCACTAGTTCTACAAAAACAACATTTGTCCATTCGAGATTCTACAGAAACAGCCTGGACAAAGGTTGTTTTTGCCGGAAATTCTTCTTACGCAGTAGTTGACCACACACATGGTTCAGCCGTTCACACGTTATAGAGATCTTGTGGTTACAAAGTCATCTGTTAGAACTAGGCAGATCGCCTCATGACAGAAAAGGTAAACATCAAAATAGATTTAAGAAAACACCTGAACCTGTTCTAGAGTTGATAACACTACATATTCAATCTTTTAAAGCACGACAATCTCACTATTCCAGAAGAACCGTTTATATCTACCTGAAACACTTTCTGTAAGAGCTATGTACAAAATGTTCTTAGAGAAGTACCGTAAAATTTCTTACAAAACTTACTGGTTCGTATTCACAACGTCATTCAATATTAAATTTGGTCTGCCTAGGTCTGATACTTGCACTATTTGTGATTGATTGATATCAAAATTAAATTTAAGGCTGGACGCCCGCTTCAAGCTGAGTTCGATTTGAAATGGGCGTACCACTGCTTTTCGTGCAAATGTAAATAAAAGACAAATGTTTAAGGGTCCGCGTGCTCTGTCTTATGCTGAGGAAAAAGATAGAGAAAAGAACTTGTCACCTAATCTAATCTGCCTGTAATTTATGGCTGCGTTATGGTCTCAGATAATCGCCAGTTGGCTCACATGTTTGGCAATCGGGAAGCAACCGCCCCTAAATTATACAATCTATATTTTCTCAAACACACAAAAAAAGTGAAGCTGGATATGTAAAATCACCTGCCGGATTCAAATTTTGAGTTGGAAAATAAAATCGAAATCGCAAAAAGGTCGAAAAATCGTTTTTTTGTGTAAATTTTAAAATTTTCATTTTCTTCAATTATTAATACTTATCTCGTGATATCTCAGCAATGCAGAGAGCTAGGGATCTGTTTTACTTTCTTATACGTAGTATAAGGAAGTATTGTGATGATGAAAATTTTCGACCTCGAGATTTTTGCAGATGTCCACGTTTTGAGGTCCCCTGATACCAAAAAAGTGGTTTTTAAAAAATGTCTGTGTGTCTGTGTCTGTGTGTGTGTGTCTCTCTCTCTCTCTGTGTGTGTGTGTGTGACCACGATAGCGGTCAAACCGCTGTAGATATCAATTCCAAATTTTGTATTTAAGAATATAATCTCCCTCTTGAGAACTGATTAGATTTTGAGCAGAATCGGCGAACCGGAAGTAGTAGTTTACTTCAGTGAAAAAATGGAATTTTGCAAATATTTCGTCAATTACTAAGTTTAAACAAATTTATAAAGAATTTAAATGTACTCTAAATTAAATTTGAGAAAAATTATTTTAATAAAGTTTTTCGAAATCCCTACCGGAAGTAGGTCTTTTACTCTTATCGAAAATCAATTTTTTGCGAATATCTCGCAAGTCATGCTTTCTAGGCAGGTACATTACGAGTATAAAAGTATTTAGAACATACTTTTAAATATCTTTTGTATAAAAAAAATTTCAAAATTCAGACCGGAAGTACCACTTTTACTCTTATCGAATAGCGATTTTTTGCAAATATGTCGTAAATTATGCATTCTATATATATTTATGAAGAATACAAAAGTATTTAGAGTTGGATTTGGAATATTTTTTGTATAAATGAAATTTCAAAATTCGGACCGGAAGTAACACTTTCATACGTATAAGAAAGTCGTGTGGTGGCCACACCTCATTTTTTTTTAAAGGTTATACCCTAAAGTATTTGGATGATACTAGTGTTTTCGATTTTTCTTTATAGTGTGTAAATTTTATAAAAAAAAAAGTTTTAGTAGACGACCAATTTGTGTAAGGTATTTTTCAGCTATCGAGTAACTAATCTTATTTTTCAGAATGTACCCATATATATGTGAAACAAAATAAAGCCAACATTCCAAAATTATTTTTTGTGCAAGAAATAAATTTCTAGATCGTTTCCGAGGCAAATTATTGCGAGTCAAATATGATAATTATACTCCCTGCCCGCAAGCCGTGTGAGTCCTAGCATGCGCTTCTAGCAGGTATAGCGTTAGGGACGGGAAGAGATATTGCTTTTACTTTCTGATACGTAGTATAAGGAAGTATTGTGACGCTGACACTGTATATGTACACTATATTGTAAAGAAAATATCAACGGTTTCGATAAAATAATGTCCGAGTAACGATTACTTTCTTAACATACACCGATCTCAGAAGTATTTTACAAACTGCGTAGAAACTGCCCGAAATGGTAGGCGGAGCTACCTCTCGACACAATGTGCGAGCGTACCACATACTCTATTTGATTTCAGTGAATTTCGCCCAAATTTCAAAATTTTGTTTTCCGTTTCGTGACCTTATTTTTAAAAATTAAGAAAAAATAAAATTTATGTATTGCTGTTGAGTGTTACATAATTTTAAATAAAGGCTTGTTTTGTGAAATTTCTTACATTTTTATTTTTATTTAGGGCCCTTTGGACAATTTCGAAGAAATTACGATTTATCCATTGAAAGGCATTTTTTTCTTAAATAAGCGTGTAAATTCGGTAAGGTTTTCATGAAAAATACGATTAGGAAATGGGAAAAACGATTTCGAGGCCGGGCGTATAGCCTTAAGTACTGACATAGAAGAACGTGGAACTATTGAAACAGAAAAGAATCCTCATCAGCTCAGGGTAGACAAGTTTTATAAGATAAAGAGACAATGCAAGCTTTAAGCACAACAAGGACGTATTATGTGCATAACGTTTGATTACATGCAAAATTTGCCTTTACCTCATATTCAGACGGGTTGAGTTTTCTTTTCCAGTCAATTATGGTATTATGTTTTTGGGGTGCACGATTTAGCAACTAATAATTATGTTTGTTTATGACGAAACCATTGGAAAAAAAGGGCCAAAATGATGCAACTTCATTGTTAATGCATTATTTTAACAACGTAGATTAACCAGTGAAGATTTGGTGCTGTTTAGTGACGGTTGTCCCAGTCAAAATAAAAACTATTTAATGGTTAGATTTTCATACGCATTAGTTCATATTCTCAAAGTATTCAAAACCATATCGTATTACATCCTCATACGAGGAGATTCTCGTTTACCAAAAATTGTGCAGAAGTTCAAGTTGACTCGGATCGACTAATATTACAAGCTAGGGAAAAATCTTCTCCTTTTAATTTAGTAAAAGTCAAGACCAGTGGCGGCTCGGGGTGGTTCACATAGGGAGTGCATAATTTCAAAATTAAAAAATGAGGTGTGGCCACCACACGACTTTCTTATACGTATGAAAGTGTTACTTCCGGTCCGAATTTTGAAAT